>BLAL01000239.1:1200000-1942209 GCA_015698045.1 Rhizophagus clarus | reverse complement strand
TTAACTAATTAATTGTTTTTTCATCAGGAAATTAAACACGGCATAATGTTCCGTAAATTTACGGTTTTCGCAACCTTACGCATTTTTTACGACGTAATATTCCGTATATTTACGGGATCCATAACTTACGTAAAAATATGCCGAAATATATCGTGAAATTACGTGCTCGTAAGTATTACGAAACATTTCGACCATAATGTTCCGTAGCATTACGTGCTTGTAAGTATTATGACATTTCGACCATAATGTTCCGTAGCATTACGTGCTTGTAAGTATTACGAAACATTTCGACCATAATGTTCCTGTAGCATTACGTGCTCGTAAGCATTACGAAACAATTTTACGTCAAATGTTCTTCTGTAGCATTACGTGCTCGTAAGTATTACGAACAATACGACATTTTGACCAAGTGCTTTCCTTGTAGCATTACGTGCTCGTAAGTATTTTACAAACATTACGAAATTTCGACCATAATGTTCCGTAGCATTACGTGCTTGTAAGTATTACGAAACATTTCGACCATAATGTTCCGTAGCATTACGTGCTCGTAAGCATTACGGAAACATTTACCGGTCAAAATGTTCATTGTAGCATTACGTGCTCGTAAGTATTACGAACATTTCGACCATAATGTTCCGTTAGCATTACGTGCTCGTAAGTATTACGGAACCTTACGATCGAAATGTTCCGTAGCATTACGTGCTCGTAAGTATTACGAAACATTTCGACCAAAATGTTCCGTAGCATTACGTGCTCGTAAGCATTACAAAAATTACGGTCAAAATGTTCCGTAGCATTACGTGCTCGTAAGCATTACGAAACATTTACGGTCAAAATGTTCCGTAGCATTACATGCTTGTAAGTATACGGAACATTACGATCGAAATGTTCCGTAGCATTACGTGCTTTAAGTATTACGAAACATTACGGTCGAAATGTTGAAATATCATATTAACGTTACCCAAAGTATTATAACATTTATTTGACATCGTAACTATATCGTAGAAATATCATATTAATATCGAATTAACATCGCTAAAGTATTATAACATTATTTGATATCATCAATAACTATATCGTAGTAATTTCATAATTACATCACAAAAATTAATATTTATTATTACATCAATAATAATAATACAATCTTATTAATAATAAAGAAATAAAGATTATTGTTAAGAATAACGAAAACATTTAAATACTATCTTTATTCCTTTTATTCTATACGTAAGTAGGATCCAGTCGCTAAGGGGTAAATTTTAAAAAAAATATAAAAAAAAAACAATTATGATTAATATAATATACTCTTTATAAAATATATTTAAAATTTAAATTTAATACATAACCTTGGGATAATGGTTAGAGCAGGTAATCTCCGGGATTTTGAGAAAAAATAAAAATGATAATATTTTTAACGTTAGCTCTTTAAAATTTTGAAAGTGTTACTAATTCTTAAAACCATAATATTATAAAAAAAATGCTGGCTGCTACGACTGACGCCACCCCGGACAAAGTAATTGGCGGCAGAAAATGTCATAAAAATCCAGCCCTATTTCACAACATTTTCCTCCGGGCTAAGCAAATATTACAAAAGAAAGCTTCAAATATATTCAGCAATTTGAAACATAGCATTTGAGAATACATTCTAACTCCCTTAAGTAATACCACAGTCTAACAAAGAAAGACTCAAACTACACCCTATTGTAAAGAAAGTACATAACCAATCCCTCCTACAGAACCAGTAGACTTTACGAATATGGTAGAGTCCAAAAAAATACGAAAAATATGCGTATATCCCATTTTCATACCTGCTTAATGGCTTCACTATTTATTTAAAAGTAGTTTTTTTGTCTTATACGTTTTTTGGCGAACGGTCTTCGTGTTGGTGGTTATATCGAATATATAAACTAAAATACCAAAGTATTGTTAATATTGTAAAAGATAAGTATACTTGGATAAAAGATAAGTAAAGTATACTTGGATAAAAGAGAAAAGAAAATACCGTAAAGTGTTAATATATAAGACAAGTATAATATTTAAGAGAGAAGCGTATTTTTGAAAATAAGCAAAAAAAAATCACACATTAAATAAACACGATTTTTAGCTATTTTTAGATATCACATGCATGTAAACAAATCAAATTTTGATTGGTTAATTTAGTATATTACATCATGCATAAAGATTAATGTGATTTTATTGGTTAATTTTAAAACTGACACAAATTTAATAATTACTGATATTTATATAATTAAGAAACTTTGAAAATTTGAACGATGTTAAATTAATATATATATGATACGATATAACATTTATGATGTCGATTTGCAGCGATATCTGCTAAAACTCTAAAAATTCAAAGAGATATAGATTTGATTTTTATTAAACAACTAAATTTTCATTAATCTTACCAAGCATAAAGCGCACACAAAATTATGGTCATGTGCGGAAATTTGTGCACCACCTATAATGTACAGTACAATATAGTAGCGGAAACGTATACAAAAAAAATTTAGATCTTAGTATATAAAATTGAAAATTATTAAAATTTTTATAGACTTAAAATTATCAATAAAATCTTTTTTCTAACTACAATTATGTGGTGTAGTTGTTCTTTGCACGGAATCTGCATATCTGCAGGTCTTAAGTTCAATTTCTACCGCATGATGATTGTGAAGACTTTCTATAGGGATGACATTTCCCATGTCCTACGATAGAGCTAAATTCTCCCCACGTAAAATGTCTAAATATTTTTATTTCAAAAAAAATTAACTTTGGTAATTGGTAGTAGTATCATTATATAATCTAGAAGGACCTGGTTTTTTTCAATATTATTATATTTATTGAACATTACAAAGAAATTACACGGGCGCGACAAAATGACACATAATGACATATTGTTCAGCAATTAATTCCTGTAATATCTTCTTTTAATTAATGTAATTAATGTAAGCCTTTGGTTCCGGTCCGGAATCAGCGTAAAATTTAATAAAATTACTTGAGCGCGACAACAATAACACATAATGACATATTGTTCAGCAATCCTGTAATATCTTCTTTTAATTAATGTAATTAATGTAAGCCTTTGGTTCTTTGGTTCCGGTCCGGAATCAGCGTAAAATTTAATAAAACTGCATGGGCACGACAACAACAACGACACATAAATTCCTGTGATATCTGTACATTATATTTAAAATTATAACAGATAAGAACGAATCTGCAATATTTTGCTCATTTAGCTCAATAAGAAAATATGTAAACTACTTTTTCTGGAAATTCTGACATTATTAAAAATGATTTGTCAAGCATCTTTTATAAAAGCATTCTGTGCCTTTCATGTATTGTAATTTAAAAAACAATTATTCTTTTTATTAAATTATTCAAAAAAAACGTTATTTGGCAATGCCAGCCACGTGAAAGGTTGTTTAGAGCAAAAGAACACGCATTTTACCAGAGCTTTTCAAATGAACGATATTTAAAGAAAAACATAATAAGTTGAATCAATTCACACTATCTTAAAACATGTTTTTGACATATACATATAATATACCGTATATATTTTTATTTATTTATTACGAACAGATAATGTTTTTTATAAATCTGATAAAATAGGAAATAAAAAAACTCTCGTAAAAATAAACTAAATTCTATTATGAAAAAATCAATTAACTGCTGGCCATCTCCGGTGCTGCATCTGGTGCTGGTGCTGCATCTCCATCCTCATTATCATCCTCTTTTTCGTTATTTTCGTGATCCTCTAATTTTTCATAATCACCATCCTTTTTTCTGTCAATATCCATCTCGTCATCATCCTCATCATCATCGTGATTTCCACCATTATCCTCGACTGGTGCTTGTGCTGCATCTCCATCTGGTGCTTTTCCATCCTCATTATCATCCTCTTCTTCGTTATTTTCGTGATCCTCTGACTTTTCATAATTATCATCATCCTCCTTTAAAGCAAATTGAAACGAGGATCCCAAATTAGGAACCCGCCTATAATGTAGGTCGAATTCCTTTGTCGGCCACTGAATTCCTTTTGTTAGTTTATCAAAAAAATCTGTATCATTATTTATTAGGAATTCTCTTGTGATAAAATCATGTAATTCTATCACATTCCACTGCCCTTTCAGGGCATTTAAGATTTTGTTGATCCTTCGGCCCGCCATCACTTCCTTTGCGAGTGCCTTTCTTCTTAATTTATCTTTTTTTTCCCTTCCAATTCTGAGGCTTCCTTAACCCTCTTATCATCATCTTTTAAGGAAGGTATTTGTCTACAACTTGTTTATAACGGTCGTAAAGATCTGCTAAAACACTATACCATCTTAATCTTGATCTGCGAGCAATTTCCTCGCTGACCCTTAATCTTGTGCAGGCTGTGGCTGCATACAAAATATAATCTGTAGCAGCCTCAAAATGCCGCATAAAGTTGGCATCATGTTTATCTTGGATGAGCATTGGTGCTGGAGGAGGATTCAACGGAATGAGGTAATCGGGCACCTCTTCATGTTCAGTTGCAATATAATCAACATATTGTTCAAAGTAACTTGTATTTGGTTTATCATAAACTGAATCGATAGTCGAAATATGATGCTCTTTTTTCGTGGCGAGATTTTCCCATTCTTCTAATTTCTCATCATGTTCATCCTCTGCTTTTAGCTTTAAATACTCGCAAATTTTTGCACTCCATTCGTAACAATTCGGGTTCTTAAAAAAATATTAATATTTAATTGATTTATTCTGTTTTGATATAAAAATAATAATAAAACACTTACAATTTTTTTGTCCCGCACAGGGACATCTTTTGGAGGAAGGTAATGAAAGTATTGAAGACTTTCATTTATTGCCCGTATTGAACTATTTAACTTTTCATTTACGGATTTCTTACTAGCTGTTTTTTTGAGCGATTTTTTTGTTATTTCTGAGTAACTCTCAATTTGGGCAGACGATAAGGATATTTCTGCATCATTAATTTGTGAGTTAATGAGCATTCGCTTCTCTTCATTTATTTTCTTAATTATATTATTTGGAGTGACTGAATTACAATAATAAACTGGAATCTTAAAAGAATTCTGATGAATTTCATTCCCAAGTTCAATTCTATCATCCTCGTACAATACCTGTTTCACTTGAGTTGGGGGAATTTTAGTTATTGTGTCTGGATTTTGAATCCATTCCACAACAAATTTGTCCTTTGTAATTACCACCGTATCAACTTCGGGTGGTAATATTAGGGACGCAGAGGACACTAAGTTTGTAAAAGAAGCGCGTTTGTTAAATAGTTCTTTTCTATCATTCAATGTATCTAATTTTATTTTTTTATTGTCGAATGAATCCTCGTCCCAATTAAATTGTTCATGAAGCCTTTCATCTAAATTGTAAGACTCATGCTTCCTTTTTCTTTTTGATGATACAATTGATGATTGAGACATTTTTGATGAAGAAGATAAAGAGTAAATTTATGTTTTGTTCACAAAATGGTAGCAACAAATGATTATTGCTTGATACATGATTTCCAAGAGAAATAACTTATATTTATATTTTTTGAACTCTCAAGTTTTTATTTTTAGATATTTTATAATTATGCATTTATGTTATATTTTACAATGTATAGTTTATAGATAATTGTTAAATCTCAATTAATTTGATGTATAAACGTGGACTAAATAAATTGATTTAATGAGCGATGTAAATGTTCTTATCGCTAAAAACCAGATCATTGATCTCCCGCATCTTTCTTTGCATATACGTAAATTAAAATAAATCCAGTACAATGATTTCTATTTTTGGAATTACGCAAGAAAATGATTAAGAACGCGGAAAATAATTCATTGTTAAATCAAAGTGATCAAATTAAATTACATCCGATTTTGGATACGCAGGGAAATAATTAACAGTACAATAGTTTCTATCTTTGGAATTACGCAGGAGAGCACATCCAGTACAATGGTTTCTATTTTTGAAATTGCGCGGAAAAATAATTCATTGATCAATCAACGTAATTAAAATAAATTACATGTTAAGGAATTACGAGACACCGCTTCAGACCAGCATAATTAATATATTTTATTTGAAGGTGAAACTAATATCATGAAGAGAGAAAAAAGAGTATAAAGAATTATAACAAAGTATAAATGAACCTGCATATACCTACGCATCTATCTGTACTTATTTATTACTTCAATAAATTGGTTACCAAATTTATACAGTTTTGTGGACATATGTAATAAAACATTACACATTACCATATATAATATATTTCTTCTTCTACAAGACTACAAGTCTTCAAAAATGATCACAAAGAATTAATATATATATTTTAATTAGATATAAATCAATAAATTTTTTACGGTTCCATCAGGAGTCTCAAAGAATTTATTAGATATCTATCTATCCAGAATCATCGGAAAAAAAGAATTACATTGTTACAATTCCTTTTTTGAATTCTGATAATTAAGTAGGATTCTGGTCTGTATAAAATTCATGTGCACAATGTGCACGTGTACACATTACTAGTTACACTAGTTACAATGCCATATGTTTGGAGAAGGACCTGACTAATTTCGGCTGTTATTCAGCTGGATAATTTCTAAAATTGTTTTCTGACCACGACACTACCACGACTAATAAATTTCCATTATTTTTTTTAAAAAAAAAAACTTTTAAATTTTTGATTTTTAAAAAAATGGGCAAACCATCCTTGTTTTCCAGAAAAACATCTCGTAAACGGCAGCTTAAAAGACGACAACGTCATAAATTACGGAAAGAAATTGAAATCGGTGATGTTCAAATACAACTTATCGATTATAAGAAAGATGTTGAAGCATCAAAAGAGAAAGCAATTGAACGAATGAATCAATTGTGTCGGGAAAATGAAAACTTATTAAAATGGATAGACGTGTACGCAAAACAAATCGAAATTCAAAAGAAAAGAAATTATGATCTTGAACTGAAACTTTACGCACAGCACGCACAGCAATCATCATCGTCGTCGTCATCATCATCACAGTCTCAATCTTCGTCACAACCTTCATTCAAAAGTTTGGATGAATACTTTAAATGGGAAAATAATCAAAAATAATCAATAATGTTTTTGATTTTATTTTCTTTGTATTCTTTCTTTGTATTCTTTCAATAAATATTATAAAAAACCCTAGGTCTAGATTATATAATGATACTACTACCAATGTTAATTTTTTTTTTTGAAATAAAAATATTTGGAAGGTATTTTCGTGATGAGAATTTAGCTCTATCGTGGGAAATATCAGCCCTATAGAATATCATCGCAATCGTCATGCAGTTTAATGAGCTAAACGGAACATACATTAATTAAGGAATTAATGACTGAACAATAATTATATCATTGGCCGCGCCCGTGTAATTTTATTAAACTTTACGCTGATTCCGGACCGGAACCAAAGGCTAAATTGCAGTGTATAATTCAATGTAAAGTTTCTTTATCATAAAAAGAATTTATTTATAAAAAATACTAGAAAACATAATAATGTAAAAATTAAAACTAATCTCCATAGACCCAACCCAAATTTAAATCTAATATTTAAATTATCATAATTCCTTTCAAGAGCTTGAAAGTCCTTCCATAATTTTTCATACCATTCTCTTGGTATGAAATTATTATCCTGATTACTAATATACATGTTATTAATTAAGTTAGCAAGGGCTTCGTCCAAATTCTGATTTTGTTTCTAATGAAATTAATTTAAGTTAATTTAACAATAATTATATTATATTTTATTATGTCATTGATAATTACCGATTGTTGTCCTTGCTGTTGGCGATGCACTTTGCGACTAAAATATATTGTACGATTTTTTTTTCTCGAGGGAGAGGTCATATTAAAAATTTCATTAGTTGTAGCCGGATGCAGGGGCGGTTTATTTATACGGCTATAATATGTGTAAGTTGATTGATAATCTTGAAATTGGGTCAATTTCTAAATTTGTTAATAAATCACGAATTTTTAATGCTAGAATTCACATCATTGTAAAAAAATAATTTATATAAATATATCAAAAAATTATTCTTTTCTCGATTAATTATGAATAATGGTCATCCTAACGGCGTTATACAACTGGTAGAATAGAGAACTGAAAGCACTTCGTGGTCACAGTTTGCGAAAGTTTTCAGTCAGGTACCCAGACCTGATATACGAAGGACGGCCTACTGTGAACGTCCTTCTCTATTCGGCCCTCCTGGATAAGGCGTTGTATAACTGATAGTTATTTGTAATTATTTTTTGGGTTGCGTTGGTACTGACGTCCTCGTCGTGCAACTTGGGTATCAATATAATTATTGATAGCGAACAAGTACCAGTTAATTATAATATGTTTTAAATTTTTAATTATTTCTTGCATATAGAGTTAAAAAAATTTTTTTACATACATTTATATGATAACATAATAAATAAATAAATAAATCTCTTTTTTATAAATCACTTATTAAATAAATATATATTATTTTATAATAATGGAGTTGTTACTATTTGCTTATGAAAAAAATAATTATTATATTATTGAAAAGGGTTCTCTAATATATTATTCAATTATTATTATTATTTTTTTTCTTCTTTACCATGACCACCATTATGACGGCTAAAAATTTATTTCAATATTTATTTGTCGTTATAACTAAATTTAAAATATATATTTGTTTACAAAATATTCATTTGACTTATCAAACCGGAGTACTATATGTACAATATTTTGTATAGCCTCAATATCGATAAAATTATAGATTTCTGTAAGTTCTAGTAAAGGGCATCCATAAAGATATGGATGACTTTCAGATTTGAAGTCATACCATTGAATTAATGCGAGATTTAACGGATCTTCAAAATCTATCCTTGCTATTAACAAAATCTTCAAAAATATTTTAATTTAGTAACGTCATTTAAATAATTTGTACCAATAAATTAAATAATTACCTGCCCATAACAAATGCCTTGATCAGAAGCATAATCAAATAATTCATCAGAGTCCATGCGAATCGACACATTACTAAACCAAGGTTTGCCGTAATAACTATTAGTTGCATGTATTATTGCACCATTTTCTATTATAACTGATCCGTATATAGTCACTTTGCCTTTATCTGCAATATTTTCGTGATCTATATACAGATTTAAACATTCAGAAAAATTTTCAAACCCAGATTTCATTCTGTTATCTATATTAGAATTTTCCGCCTGTTCTACAAAGAAATCGTGCGCATCTTTTAGCAAAAATTCAAAATGTTTAGCCGCGAATTTAAATGTACGGGGGTGATTGCTAAATTTGGTGTTCGATGGGTTATATTTATTATTGATCGCCATCGAATCTATAAAAAAATTTAATCAATTAAAAATCTTCATTGTATAAGTACGTAATTTTATAATACTTACTATTTGCATTAATTGTATCTCTATATTTTTTTTATTACTTAATCGGTATGGATTTTTGACATATTCTTTGTGAAGACTTTCGTAAGTCTCCGTAGTGTATCCATTAACTGCACCAAAAGATCGAATCGAATCAACTATATGGTATACCCACGAATGCAGTTTTGGTAATTTCAGTCCCGAGGGGGACATATGTTGGAGAGTTTTGACGAACATTTGAGACCATTCATTTATCGATTCCTGAAATTTGATCAAATCACTTTCTTTAAAATTTTCATATCGACTAATTGCATACATTTCATTCCAAGCTTCGTAAAGTTTTGTCAGATCTTCATTCTTTACAAAATTTTCAATATTCTCATTATTTTCATATAAATTATCCACCACAAAAATCATTATTTTCATCAGATTGCGATATTCATCGGCTGTTAGTCTGGCTAATGTTTGTATTCCATTTGTAAAGATCTTCAACCCGGGAAATCTTGGTATTTTGGCTAATCGATGATCTATTTCATCTACTAAAGATTTTCCGCATTGTTCCTCTAAAAGTTTCTTCGTATAATCGATTTGATAATGGAAAAGACCTAAATCGAGATGATGTAATCTATCGGGCACTGTGGCTTGATAGATATTTACATTACTTAAAATAAATTAATAAGTAATATATTAATAAGATAAATAAATACCGGTATAACAAATATTGCGTAAACTTACGGTAATTTCCAAAAAAAATTATATATATTTTCAATGCTAACGGAATTTACTGTGCCTTGATTAAAATGTTCCTGCATATTAAGGTGAGTTCGCGTTGTTATATCATCAAATTGTAAATTAAGATCAGCAAGATTGTCTCTTGCGACCAGACAAAAATGACAAGGATGGTTTGACATTGATGATTTATACGTAAGACAATACGTTGCAGCTTCCGGCCAGTCAGAAATTATAATTGAAATCTGAGGATGGAACCAAATAGTTTCGTTATTCAAAGTTAGATCAATACCCTTTTTATTTAATTTTAATAGAGGATCTAGTAACTTTTCTAAGGATCTATGAAAGCACTCTCGGACAGCTTTCTTAAATGTTTCAGACTTTCTCTCAGTATTATCTTTAGATTTTAGGATTGGCAAGTATCCTAATAATTGTTTTGCATCTTGTTTGTTGCGCCTCCAATTTTTAATATTACCAATTGACAAGTAAATTGGATGAAGTTGACTTTTCCCCAGTGTGTCAACATTTGTAGCGTCTGAATACAATATTAAAGATAAAAGCTTGGCACCAATTGGCAAGAGTGCTTCTGTATTTTCCCACCATGTTCCAGTATTCTGCTCACCATACACTCTTTCTTCATTATGCTTTAAGTTAATAATGATTAGTATATATTCTACATTTTTAAGTTATATGAAAGTACTAGTATATAAATAATTACCTTAACTTTTTCAAAAGTTAGCGCAAAATTTTGTGATATGTCAGGAATTGACAATATGTTTTTTATACAATTTATTATAGACCGATAATAAAGAAAATACTTATTATTTTTATAATTTATTACACAAGTTTTAGTATACTTTAAACTTGGTAGATTCATATTATTCATAAATTTATGACCTTGTTCGATAGATTTTGGAAGAGGGGATTTATTTAAATTTGCATGTTTGTTAAAAAATTTAATTATAGCATTGCCTGTCACATTGCTAAGTTTATGTTTTGTAACCAATGACATTAAATCACCATATGCTTCATTTGGATACGTTGCATTAATTTCTGGTTCGAATTCTTCCTCATTTAATTCTGAGTCAGAATCTTCGGGTTCTTCACTTGGTTCTGAATCAAAATCTCCCAAGATATTTTCATCGACATTTTCATTTTGATCAATTTCATCGGTCTCCGAAATTGACATCTTACTTTGAAAACTCTGATCATTTATTTCTGAATCAATACTTTCATTATCAGAAAAGTCTTCATTTAAATTTTCATGGACCATCTAAATTTAGTATAAAATTAGGAATTATGTTTAAAGAAAAATTTAAATAATTTCTGTTTCTTACCTCAATATCATTATCATTACTTTCACTATCGCTATTATTATTAGTAGATGGTATACAATGATTTTTATGTTGAGTATATGCAGACCTTGTGCTAAAATATCTTGGACAAAATGGGCATTTGAAAGACATTTTGAGAGTATTTTGTTTACTTGAATTTAAACTTTATCGCTTTTTTATGTCGAATTTAAACTTTACAATAAAAAATTTCTCTCGCTTTCGTCAATTTATAAAAATTTACCTCTTGTGACGTATTTCAAATGAATCAAAAAATTGCGCCAATTCACGATAATCAATGTTTCGAAACTATTTTCAAAATTCGAAACGTTTCACTCATGTTTCGTTCAATATAAGCCGAAACTATCTTTGAAACTTCTGAATCTAATATTTGTAAATCATTTTAGACGCGGTGTTTCCGCCCAAAACACACCTACGGTTTGTCATTTACGGAATATTACAGGTTTTGAGGAATAATGTTTACAGTGCTGCAACTAAAAAAAAGCAATAAAACTCGATTGTCCCCTCGATATAATACAACAAGTGTCATTTTTTTACTACCAAATGCAAATAATACATAAAATTTCCTTATTAAAAAATTTTATCCGTCTCTTTACCATTGTATGTGGATGATATTTATAATTACACTATAAATAAAGCTGATAATATTAAAAAATCTTTATTTATTATGACATTTCGTGGCATTTTATCACCTTCAATGCGAAAAAATTTTTATTTTATTTACATCTGCCCATCCTTTGGTTCTGGTCCAGAATCAGCGTAAAATTTAATAAAATTACACGGGCGCGACAACAACGACACATAATGACATGCAATTAATTCCTGTGATATCTAATTAATTAATGTAAGCCTTTGGTTCCGGTCCGGAATCAGCGTAAAATTTAATAAAATTACACGGGCGCGACAACAATGACAAATTGTTCAGCAATTAATTCCTGTAATATCTTCTTTTAAAGTGATTAACAATATTTAATTTTCGAATGGTTACTTTATCAACATAAAGAAAAGGAAGACACAAATTTTCTTTCGTCATAGGAAATGAAAAAAAATACTAAATTGGAGTGTTAGAGTAGTAGTCCGTGACCCGTTATTACCCGGGTTTGTAATTGACTATCGGAACGGGTTTCGTAATGTTATTGTATTCATTGGATGGTTTGACTTTAATAAAAATAGTAATCAAAATAATAAATGACTTATAGAATTCAACTATGCACCACTGCGTAATCTAATTCAAATTTAGTAATTATCATATTACTAATGGATATACAACAGATATAATAAATTAACGTAACTAATGTCTGATTTTTTTGCGCAAAACCTTACGAGATCAGTTTCATGAAAATATTCGGATCTAGTGGGCTTAGACATCAAAATTAAATTAATGAAAAAATATAAGTTTCAGGTCTTCTTTCTTTATTCTATGTTTCACTTCATGGTTTTTTTTTTCTTTTATTTTTTTCAAAATTATTATTTTAGCTTTTTGTATGAAAATATGCAAGACATTTCGCACTCCTTTACGTTTTTTGCAAAAAAAATATGCTAAATTTCCTTTTTTTACACGAAAAAAAAAAAAGAATCACGGTTTTTTTAACACTCTCTTTATTAATATTGTAGGTACATCAGCCTTCGTACAACGATCCGCACACATACTAACAGTAACTTCTATCTATTAGACTTCATCCTTTCGAAAATTTTTGGAATCCCGGAGGCTACAAGGATAATGTGAATTGACTTGGATTTTTTACTTCTTTTATCAAATGATCTCTTTTCTTTCCTGAATTTTTGTGTAAAATTATGTAAGTCAATATCTTCTAGTGACATTTCACACCTCTTTGCATTCTTTACAAAATGAATATGATGCTAAATTTCCTTTTTTTTTACAAAAAAAAAGAATTGCCCCATCTAGTATATTGTTCGCTTATATCAACCCTTTGCATTTTTCGCACGATTTGTCGCAAAAAAAGAATACCCACCCCTTTGCATTTTTCAATAAGCGATGCACGATTTACCCCTTTGCATTTTTCAATAATCGATGCGCGATTTGCCGCAAAAAAAAGAAAGAATACCCACCCCTTTCGTATTTTTCAAAAAGTGATGCCGGTTTGCCATAAAAAAAAAAAAATAAACTTTTGCGAATGCGGCAAGTATTAAATCTAAGCTTATAAAAATATTTATAAATACTTTGTTGTTCTCTTCTTCAACCGGTAATTCTAACTCAGTTCGTTAAACTTGGTTTTAATTAAGTTCTTCCCACTATCCTCAAATTATCTATTTACAATGAATAAAGCTAATTATATCGAATCTAGCAGTTCGAAAAAAACCAAGCGTCCGGTTGATGTTAACAAACGAAAAAGAATCGATAAAGGCGAAGCTTCTGATGGTATGATTCGAATATATATTATTTGTTATATGTAAAGAAAAATAATGGTTAATTATATATTCTACTGCTATATAGAATCCAGCTCAAAATCAAAAAAAAACAAGTGTCCTGAAGTTCCTGAAGCCAGCTCAAAATCAAAAAAAAAAAAGTGTCCTGAAGTTCCTGATGGTATGTATTCGAATATGTATATGTAAAGAAAAATAATGATTAATTATATATTCTGCTGTTATATAGAAACGACTTTGGAGAAGATCTTGCGTCAAAATAATAAGATCATTTCGAAACTCGAAACTATTATTTCAAATCAAAAGTCTTTAGAAGCAAGAGTAACAAAGATAGAGGAAGCATGTAATAACGGCGTAAATAACGACACGGAATTTATAAAAGTAAGACTCGATATAAAAATTTGACCTAAAAATCAGTGAATTAAACAATCACTTTATATGTACATCATTTTACAGAATGTAATCAAAGACATTGCTCCTAAATTGCTCAAAACTTCAATATATCCGAATTCGGATGATTTTCGAGAAGCCACTAGGACATTTATAAATGAAAACCATAAAGAATTTATGAACAAATTCAAAAGACCCGATAATTGGGTGATTTATTACGAAAATAATATATCATCCCACGTAAGTATCGCGCAATTTTACGATTTTATATTAACACATTGAAAATTAATTAATTTTTTCTTATAGCTTTTGGAAAAACATCGAAGTGTCCGAGGTGTTTTAACTGGTAATATAAAGAACGCGATGTCCGTCACTTTTCGAGAACTCCAACTCCCTCCCATTCCTACAACTAGCAGAGAAACCATCATCAAAGAATGGAAGAATGAACCGGCTGTTAAATTATGTTACGATAAATTATTTAAAAAAATAAATAGTTCGGGCGAGACATATATATCAACAATAATAAGAAAGTTGGGTAAAGGAAAAAAATCAGTATCACAGACGCAAATTGCTTTCGCAATTAGCACATGTGAACTAATTTTAAACCCAGAAAATTCGGATATTCACGTTAATGAAACAGTAATCAAGCCGTTTCTTATAAAAAATTTGGTAAGTATTTGAAATCTGCATAAATAGTATAAATAGTATATAATATTAAAATTTTTTTTTTTTTAATAGAAAAAAATTAGAGAAAATGAAGATTTTTATCTTTATGAAGAAAGTGACGAGAGAGATGAAGAGAATGAAAAAGAAAGAGATGAGAGAGATGAAGAAGAAAAAGAAAGAGACGAGAGAGAGGAAGAGAAAGAAGAGGGAAATGTAGGAGAAGAAGAGGAGGATTATGAAGGGACATTTAGCTATCAAAGTAGCTCGGATGAACAATCGAAGGAAAGTATGAGAAAATTAAGAAAAGTATACGGCAAAAAAAAATAAAATATAAATAAAACTTTTTTACAGTATTATTAAACCGATATCAATTAATGTCAATTCCAAACAAATATGGTCCATCTTCTCTCCAAAATAATGTCTGCTATTGATAAATATAGTGATAAATACAGTCCACTCGCTTTTGTAGGGTTTGGCATCGTTATAAGAAAATTCGCTAACATGATATAAAAAATTGGTATAACATGGAAAAATTTGGTATATTACGGCAAGTTTACGTCACACAAATATCTTGTAAATTTATGTCATAGTGCAAAAATGGTCACGATTTGATCATCAATTTTAGTCTGATTGGTCAGATCTCTGCTTATAACAATATTACTTTTTTTCCGTTTTGCCCTACTCGCAAATTTTTTTTTTTGCCATTTTACGATTGCGTTACCTATTTTTTGTCTATTTTTACTTATTATATCACCGTTTACTGTTGGATAGAACCACCCATAACAAAACTGCTAATGCCTTGCGCTCGTATGGTGTCTGGAACTAGTGGTTAGTGTGATATAATTCCTTCAATAGTTAACATACCGATATGTAAGTTACTTGTACGAGTTATGACTTTAATTATTTTAATTATTTTCGTAGCAAACTTCTTCTAACTTTTACTCTCACATTCAACAATCGGAAACGAGAATATTCTGATTTTGTTCTGGAGACAGTTACAGAATCCGTTATTTACTACTAACCTTTCACTATTTCTTTTCGTAAAACCTCTACTACTATCTCTATCGCTACGTTACGTTATGATACTTTAGTACTTTGACGCGAAAAATTCACACGGCTTTAAAGTATAGCTTATGCTTACGCTATGCTACGTTACATTACGCTACCTTACGTTACATATATATATATGTGTATATGTATATTTCAAATATCCTCCTATCTCATCATTAATGCTAAGCCTTCCCTTCATATCTTCTGGACTATCGAAGGGACGTTCTCTACGTTTAGGACGTATGTTATTTTGATGATTTTAATGCTTCTTTTGCTCCTTACATTTGATCGAGGTGGTATTTTTATATTTATATTTTCTTTCAAGTGGCATTCGAATATTTGTAACGATTTTTTCATTTTACTGTGTGACTTTAAAAATTACATTTGCGTTTGCTAGTTATTGGATACAAGAAAAGGTAAATTTCATCAAAATGATAAGTGAATATTTGTAATTTGTACTGATCTTTCACGCTTTTCTGGTTCTTTGTTTTCCCATTTGGCGGAGAAATATTTGTCTCCGGTGTCACACTCATCCACTTTTCCAAGTAGTGAAAACTTGTCACATATATAGTTTCTTTATGTCATAATACTGGCCAAAACTGCTGTCCCCATTTTCCGGTAAAATACTATTTGTCACTAATTACATGTCACTTCTAACAACATAACACTATTTCGTTTTTAGCAATTAGAAACGAATATTTATATTTATATACCGATTTTGATGAACTTCATTAGAGGAAAGTAAAATTTCAGCCCGATCTTCATTCCTAGCAAAATTCGTCTAAGAAAAATTAACATGATGGTATCTTTAAATTACTCCCACTTTCAGTAATCGGAAAACTCGATTTCTGACGAAAGTTAATCAAAGTGATATCAGTATTTTTATAGTGGGGCTAATGGTATTATGTATGGCAAGTAATAGTAGGTATGTATTTTTCTGATGAGAGTTGAACTGAAGGGTGAAATATCATAATCATGCATATAGTTTTTTTATTTTTTTCATGTAGTACGCTGTGGTCTGGAACCGCCCGAGATTTTTGACTACCTAGGGATGAAGTTGTAGGGTACTTGTATCCGATAGGCCAGCCTCCTCTGACTTAGGGTCTCATTAATCGGGAGAAAAGGTGGTTTCTAAGTACCTTCCACATCAAGGGCGGACTTTTTTTTGTTAAACCATACGTCGAATTATATACTATCTAGTAACGGATACTTCAAAGACAAAAGAAGTGAGAACTAATTACCGCCATTGTTAGCGGTGAAATGTAGTGGTCATGCCATCTTATGGTTGCGTTGATCGATTGATCGATTGATCAACGTACATATTTTGTAGAATTAGCTAATTCGCAACGTGATAAATAAGACTTCTCAACGAACACAGCCGTATTTTAATTTCCTGCGATCAGAAACGAATTGTGTACCATATCGATTTTGACGAACTTCTTTAAAGATGAGTGAATACTAACTATTGTTTATTTTACCTCTTTTTTATTTATATCTTAACATCAACTATGTTGCTCTTACTTCCCTTCTCACATTCATTATTTATTCTATGTATACTAACAAATGTTATTTAAATGCGCGTGTTAACTAATTTTTCATTTTAAATATTTTCTTATAATATATAGGGAGGGCAAAAGAAGCCAGAGAGGATAAAAAGATGAAAAGACAACAACTTACAACTTAACGTCCAGAATTCATGAAAAATCTAAAGCTTTACAATAAGTATAGTGAAAAATGGTGGAAGATTGGAAAATTGAAATTTTATTATAATTTTAGATTTAAACTTATTAAAATAAAATTACATATATTACATTTACATAAATTTATAAAATATCTAATGAATAAATATTGTTCTGTACATGTTCAGTTGTGTGTATATATTTCACTAATAAACGAAATTCTACGGCGTAATATTACATTCGGAAATGTTTCGAAATACTACATCGTAAACATGCGAAATTTAATGACGTAATATTACGGAGTATTATACATTCGGAAAAGTTTCGAAATATTACATCGTAAACATGCGAATTTTAACGACGTAATATTATGAAGTATTACACGTTCGGAAAAGTTTCGAAATATTACATCGTAAACATGCGAAATTTAACGACGTAATATTACGGAGTATTATACAGTCGGAAATTTAGTACGCGTAAACTTACGGTATTATTACGTGTAAAACTACGGAATATTACGCTACGTAATATTCCGAAGGTCCTGTAAACTTACGGAGTATTTCGCAGGCGTAAAGTTTCGTAATATTACGCCTTATTAAATTTGCTGATGAGTTTTTTATTTTTTTGTAGTGTTGCCAGACGAAAAGCATGACCGGACTTTTGGAATTAAGGTAAGGAAGGGTTGGGGGAGGTGTTTCATTGTTTTTTTTAATTAATTAAGTATTAATTTTTTTTTATTTTTTGTAATGTTACCAGACGAAAAGCACGACCGGACTTTTGGAATTAAGGTAAGGGAGGGTGGGGGAAGTGTTTTTCGGTATTTTTTTTAACAAATTAATTATTTTTTTTTTATTTTTTGTAGTGTTGCCAGGCGAAAAACATGACCGAACTTTTGGAATTAGGGTATTAAAACCCAAAAAAGAATAATAAAAATAAATAAATTTGGTATAAAATACTGAAAAAAAGTGAAAAAATAAATAAAATAAAATAAATTTTGGTGAATACTGAGTAATTTAATTTACCGAAATTAGTATTTTTTAAAAATAAATTCACGTATATCTATTATAAACTCTACACAAACATAATATCCCAAATTGACCGATCTACGCAAACTCAATTTGTAGGTTTAAAAAGTAATTTCATATAAACTCTACGCAAACCCGTATGTGAGTTATATTGGTATTATTCAGGGTCCTGTAATTACCGTAAATATTATTGGTAGTTACTGCAACCACATGATGTCCAACCCTCCTTAAACACACTAAAGAAATACGTTTCGCAACATTTTTTTATTAATATTGCATTGCAAAACGCATTTTTTTATTTAAAATTCAACAAATCAAACCAAATCACAAATCTATTTTGATTTGATTTGAATTTGAATTTGATTTGAATCGAATCAAATTTAAATCAAATCAAATCAAATTCGAATCAAATTTCAAATCAGATTTGAATGGTTTGATTCAAATCCGAATTCAAACTTTTCAGATTTGATTTGATCAAATCAAATTTCAAATCTAACCTGATTTGGTCTAATTTGATTTGTGCGGAACACTAGACAATATTAACAGAATTCACAACGTATTGAAATGTCCTCTTTTTCGTATTCAGACAAGCCAAGACATTCGCTGAAGAAGAATCTTCCCGATATCAATAATTGATCACGTACAGAAAGTTCACTTTGTCTATGATACGAAAATTGATTTGTGGATAAAAAATAATTATTATTTTACGGCTATATAGCTTTATTAGTAATATTATGTTAATAAATTTACAATATACATATAAGTTTATACTACGTTTACTCATTAAATTCATTATTGTTTTAACAATATCAAAATGATACAGTATCTTTTTTTTATTAAATAAATGCAACAATATCGTTTTGATATCATTATGGTATCGTGACCGATCCATTACTTATCATGTGATAACGTGACTTTGTATTGATTATCCAATCAAAATCATTGTTTGTTTGTTAAAACATTCGCATGACGGTTATTTCTACTCCATTCTCTACATTTTACTGTAATAGCTTACATTTTAATATTATCAGTCTATTTAAAATATTTCTTAATAATATTAACAGCGTCTATTTTTTATTCTGGCGTAATCTCAACATTGAAAAATAGTTTATTCGACACCTTGACAGGTACGAAACAAAAAGTTATTTATAATAATATTAATTGTTTTACAAATTTTAGCTCTCGCTGTGCAAATATTGTTTAGAAATATTTTTTAACAATATAACAGAAATTCAGAATGTATTTTTTTATTTATTTATCTATTTATTATTATTTTTTTTTAAAAAAGAAAAATTTTTTAATAGTAGTGTATAATAATATTTGCGACAAAATTCGGACGAAATTCGGAATGTGCGTAAAGAAAGTTTCGGTATAGTATTATTTTCCCTCTTTTTTATACTTGGGAATGCGATTGTTCTAGCATCATAATGATATCGTCACATTGTTTTATATTAGCATTCAGAAAGAGAGATGTCTAAGTAATTTACCAGGCACGACCGTATCTTTAATTTCGCAGAAACTTGCATCGTAATCAGAAACTTATCAATTCAACATTTTAAACAAGTTTCAAGATAATATTAGTGTCATAACGATATCGTCATGTTGTTTTATGTTAACCATCTGGTGAGAGAGATGCAAAACTTAATATTTTTTTTTTTTTTGTAAAAATATATGAATTTTCTTTTTTTCTTTTCTTTTTTTTTGTAAGGAACGTTATAATAACGTTTCTTCTGTTTCTTTTAGGTTCATCAATTCAACATTTTTAACAAGTTTCAATATAATATTAGTGTCATAATGATATCATCATGTTGTTTTATGTTAACCATCTGGTGAGAGAGATGCGAAACTTAATATTTTTTTTTTTTTTTTTTTTTTTTGTAAGAAATGTTATATGAATTTTCTTTTTTTCTTTTCTTTTTCTTTTTTTTTTGTAAGGAACGTTATAATAACGTTTCTTCTGTTTCTTTTAGGTTCAAGTGTTTCGGCTTAATTTAATCAGGTACGATCGTAACTTTAATTTCGCAGAGCTTGCGCCATAATCCAGACACTCTAATTCAACATTTTTAACAAGTTTCAATATAATATTAGTGTTGAACTGATATCGTCACGTTATTTTATATCATCCTATCCAGAAATAAGGATATTCTTCCTTTAATTACCATAATTCGCAATATTTAACAATTAAATAACAATTAAAACATCATAATTGTCATAATTGCATTATAAAAAAATATATATATATTAATTAATTAATAAACAAATTAATTTAAACCAATTAAAATTGATTTAATTTATTGAATGTATCTACTATGTTTCATTATTATCCTGATACAGTTTAAATATCGTCACGATATTTCAATAAAATATTTAGTGATCTTAATGATACCATAACGACATAATTATAATATCCCAACGATACATTTTCAACAACTTCACGATAATATTAATTTTTAAATGATATCGTGACAATATATTAAATGATATCATGACGATATATTTATGATAATCTTAACGATACATTTTCAACATCTTCACGATAACATCACAATTTCCATTTCAACATCATCACAACATCGAGACTATAAATTGATATAATATCAGAATGATATCAGAACAATATCAAATTTCAAATATCGCGAGGATGTTGAAAAGGTATCGTTAAGATTATCATAAATATATCGTCACGATATCATTTAAAAAAATTGTGATGTTATCGTGAAGATGTTGAAAATGTATCGTTAAGATATTGTGGCGGATTTGAAGATTTCAGCAAAGTATGATAGTACGAAGACAATTTCCAAAAAATATTATCCAACTCCAGATACTATATACATATATACCTATATATAACACTTATAATATATAAAACTTTTTGGAAAAATCCCTCAGACCAAATGACCAGATCCAAAAGTATCAATTTTATATTTCTAAAGCTTTCAGAACACCAATTTCACTATTTTCCTGGTACAAAAAGTGGTCAGAATTTGGTACGATGAAAAATCCTGCTCTTCGTACCAAAATATTAGATATATATACCATTATTTCTTGTACCAACTACCTATATATACCTACTCATACCAGAAGTGGCTATACCTTCCAATAGCATACAAATATATCAAAAAAATATCTATATTCGAACATTGTTTTGTTTAGTATATTACTGAATGATCAATACTCTACATTATTTGGAAAGTTGTTCTAGTGTTTCAAGCCTTTCTATCAACTCATCCAAAGGGAGATTCATTCGACTTTATCTTGATTTTTAGATGAAATTCCACAAAAGTTTTTCTTTTTAAGATCTTTCTCATCACATTCAGAAAGCTTTCTAAGCCTTTCTAATTTTTGATAAAATTTCCTTACCAATTCATTACCTTGTTTCAACTCTCCTACTTTATATTTCTGTATTTCAGTAGAAAGTGTTAGATCTCTAATTAAATATTTAACTATTTCTTTTAATGGTTTTTTAACTCCAAACTCTTCTACACGCTTTTATTATCTGGTGATAATCCGATGATAAATTTTTCTTTAATGACTACATCATCCAAATCCTTATTCTGGAGTAAAGCATAAAATTTTATAAACTTAAAATATTCACTAATGGATCTATCATCTTGTTTGGAAGCTGGTAGCTCAAATTCTTGATCACTTTGTAATCTCAAAATACTTGGAGAGGTTGATGGTCTTTTCATTATTATGTTTATTACTAATAAATGATGTCATATTTTCAATTAACCCTCTTTCGTTGCATCCCTTAAATACCTCTTAATATAAGCCTGAACATTCTCATTAACATCTAAAATCTTAAAACTAAGCTTCTTAGCCTTTTTGTTTATAGCCGTCTTCTTTCTCTTTTTCTTAGCGTCCAGAATTTCTCTTTTACTATGTGTTTTAACCTCCCAATTTTCACCAGTAAGGGTATTCTTATGCGTCCCACAAATAATATAATAAACATGAATTCTATATCGACCTTTATCAGTCATATCCTGAACTTCTGAAGACGTTTCTGTCTTCTTTTTACACTTTACACAATATATCTCTGTCATGACCACAAATTTGAATTTTAGAAGTAAATCTTTAATTTTAAACAATATGATCCCTTTAGAGAAGTATTATAAAATTTATAACTTATTAGGGGATACCAGTACGTCTTCTTAAAGATCAAGAGCATTATAACCTTCACCTAAGACTTCTAAACGAAAAAAAGATCTAAATGCCCAAAAGTAATCGTTTGGAAAGAAAATGCCATCCAGCAGTCTGATTTAGGAGAAATGCTTATAGACCCCAAGAGATACAATTATTTTCTCGTAATAGTAGAAATATCCAGAAGACGAATAGATGCTGAGCCTATTAAAAATAAGACAGCTAATAGTGTATTAAAAGCATTTATTAAAATATATGGACGTAGTCGTATTTAACCTCCTACTCATAGACTAGAAACTGATTCTGGTTCAGAGTTTACTAACTCACAAATACGTGATTTTTTCCTTAATAGCATTGGAGTTATGATGAGATTTGGCGAACCTGGACGTCACAAACAGCAGTCATATGCAGAAAGGGCAATTCAGGCTATACAAAAACCACTTCTTAAAAGGATGACAGCACAGGAACTAAAAACTGGTGAGACATCGGTTGAATGGTTTAAAGATTTCCATGATATAGTAAGATTAGTAGATGAAAAGTGGCAAAGAGATCCACCTAAAATCCCAGAAGGTCCACCTAAAATTGATAAAAATACAGAGTTACTACTAGAAGGAACACTAGTTCGAACCAAACTTCTTGAACCTATATTAGTACTTGGAAAAAAAATACATGGTAAGTTTAGAACAGGAGATATTAAATGGGACCCAAAAGTTCATATAATTAAAAAACTTATCATTTCTCCTAAACAACTGCCTACATATCTACTTGATGGATCACATGGCAGGTTAGGAGTATCTAGATGTGCATATACTAGAAAAGAATTGCAAGTCATTCTTATTAACGAAAAACCTCTACCTGATTCAGTTATAAAGGGACAGCTAGAAAGATATGTACCTGAGAAAATTCTCAAGCATCGTACTAGAAAGGGTCAGCTCCAATACTTAGTCAAATGGGAGCACTATCCAAAAGATGAATCTACATGAGAGCCAGCTGATAGATTACAAGAAGATGTTCCCAATCTAGTACACATTTATAATAATACAAAATAGATTATATTTTTTTTTTCGAAAAATCCTAAAATTGTAATTAAAGATAAAGGTATAATAAAGTAAATCATATAATAAATATTCGAAATTGAACATAATTATTATATACTAAAAGATATATACGAATATTGCTAAATTCTTAAATGTATCTTCAAAGTGGGTAGAAAATTGGCTAAATACTTCAACCAGTCACATTGTTAATACTTCATTCGAGAGAACAGATATATTTCAGATACATGAAATTGCTCGTAACATCATGTATTATCTTGATCAGCTTGCCAAAGAAAACTACTGGAAAGCTGTAGTAGATTATAAGAATAATGGTGAAGAACTAGAACGTGCTATTAAAAAATATTTAGATATAAATAAAGCTGTTACAGAACCTCTATACAAAAAAAAATATGATTTAGTCGATAAAAAAGAAAAAGCCTTTGAGTATCAAGTAGAGATAGAAAAAATTTTATTACAAGGTGGATTTGTATATAAGAAAAATGGAATAGAAAAGAATCGTATACTTGATAATATTCGAATGCTAGCTAATGGATTAGATCCTTATGAAATCCAACCATGGTTTGGAGAACCAGAAGAACCAATTTGGCAATCAAATTACTGGGGAGATGAAGATCCAGACGATCCTACAAACTGGCAATCAGAGTACTCAGAGGATCCAAGTAATTCTGATGAAGATCCAGATTACCCTTATCTAGAATCTGTTGAATGGATATAATTTTATATTTTTTTATATTTTATTTGTATCTGAAATTATAGGAATAAAATAGTCTTTATCATTACATGTAAGGGCGATATGCTTTCTAGATTCATGAACATCATAATTATACCTTTTAAGACATGCTCGGCTTAAACCAATTTCTTTATGCTTATATCCTTTCAGGACTACAAGATCATCTTTAATAATACAACCTGGTAAAAGTTCTATCAATACATTTTTTACTATACCAAGTGTTTCACTTGACCCTGACGTACTAGTAATGCTATGCTTTATAGATTTATCAGCTTTTAGTTTTAGTTTTGAAACTACTTCTTCTTGGATAAAAGAAACATTAGCACAAGAATCGGCTAGACACTGAATATCTATCCCATTTACATTTTCATTTATAACCAAAAGATCCTTAGAATTTTTCAACCGAACAATATCAATATCCATAGCCATTAAATCTAAATATTCTTCTTGTACTTCTGGTTGTTCTTGAGGAGCGCTTTCATAATTTTCTAATATTTTATAGATGATCTCCTGAATAATCTTTCTGATATCAGCAAGCTTTAGGAGATTTATAAGCTCTGTTTTAATAAAGTTTGTTGGTGGAATTTTCACCACCCCAGTCAATTTAGATGTTGATTTAAATGTCAATTTAGATGTCGATTTAGATGTCGATTTAGATGCAAAACTAGGGTTTGATGTCTTACTTTTATTTGAAACTATCTTTTTTTTTGGACAAGCATAATTTCTCCATTCTTACCTTGAACAAGTTCTATAGGTACACCTCGAATAGCATTGGAAGTATCCATAGAATTATTATGATCATCCAAGAAAGTTCACGCATTGCCCTATTTAACTCTGCATCTTCACGTCTTTCTCTAGTTTTTGCTATTCTTTTAGTAATCTTACCAGCTAATCTTTATTCTAATGTATTTCTAGGAGCAGATCCACTTGCTATATCGAATAGTTGTTGTAAATGTCTATCATCATTCTTATCTTCATCAAACGGATTAGGACTTTCATCAAGACATGAATCCTGTGCATAAAGTTCCCAATCATCATGATACCAAGGCTTAGGTTTAGGCTTAGGTCTACAAACAGGCTTTACATCTTGAGCCTTAAGACTCTCCTGTAATTGACAAATTTGGGATTGAAAAGTTTCAGCCTATTGTTGCAATAAACGATTCATTTCTCTTTGGGTAACTGCATGATATTGGACTGGTTTTAATATAGCTGGCTCCTGACTAACTGGTGGCAATTGCTTTGGAATAATTTGTTTATTTCTCTGATAACGTATATTTTTTTGTCTTTCTCTACCAAGACGTAATTCAGCCTTTCTTTTTTTAACTCGTTCAAGAAGACCTACCAATTCCTCTATATCCCATTTAACACCAATTCTTTCAGCCTCAATAACACAATCATCATTCAGACCTTTTAGAAACTGATTAACTAAAACATCATTACCATAGTCTAATAGCTCAGCACTTCTTCTAACTTTATCATAAAAATCTCGAACAGGCATATTTTCTTGAAAAAGATTGCCAAATCTTAACTGGCATTTGGCATTCTGTTGTGTAGGAAATTCATTGCGCATTTTAATTAAAACATGATAGGGATAAGCTGGGATTACATATGGTTGACCGACACCTGCTTCACCAGCAATTGCAACACCAGCTCCAGCTGCACCACCAACAACATTATAGTTAAGAGGATCATTAGTAAACTCCATACCAGCTCGATTTAGCCAAATATCTCTATTCCCTTCTATGGCATAATCAGGCCAGACATTAGTAACTAGAATATTAGCACCTACACCACCAGGTGCCATAATATTTCTTGCACCAGAAGGGTTAACCCATGTATTTACTGGATAATTAGCAGCATTATTACCAGCCAAAGCCTTAAATGCTGCCTCATCACCATGTGCAGCACGAAGAAGAATATTTCTAAGCTTAACTCTCTTTCCTAAAATATTACTATCATACCATCTGGCAGCTGGACCAGTTAAGCAAGCACGAAGTATACCCATAGCTTTCTCCCAACCTGTTGGATTACCAGCAACAGCCGATGGATCAATTCCAATACTATGAATATAGCCCTTATATAACTCAAAAAATCTCTCAAGATCATCATCATCATTTTCAGTAAAAACTGGCATTTCTATTGCAACGGTAGCCATATTACTTGTGGATTATCCAGATGAGGATTGTTAACTATAGGTCCAGCTTATCTAATTTGAAATCACTGCGCCTGAATTCTAAGAGCAGCCAATTGTGCTTACATTCTATCATGAATTTGTCCCAAGTTTCTAGATGTAAGTTGTTCTATTACAAGTTGGTGTGTTAATCTATTATTTCTTTGTTGCAAAGTATCCCTAATTCTTCTTTGCCGTACTTGCTGATCTTGTAATTGATTAGCTTGATCATGATTTGCATTTACCAGATGATCTCTCTCATTTTGCAATCTGTTCCTCTCATTTTGACATGCAATAAGATGTTATCTAATACCATGAATCTCACGTTCTTTAGCATTGGTCACTTCTTGCAAATACTTTAATAAGCCAGTCGAAGTATCAAGCTCTTCCCTAGTTTGTCTTGCTCTTTCTTCAACCTGTATACCATGAGCTATAATCAATCCAATAATGTACTTAATCTCGTGATTAATATTTATAAGATTTGGTGTAATAATCATTCGACCATTTACCAGCAGGGCATCTGCATCATTCTTAAGTACATTAATTAGTTGATTAATATCTATTGCTACTAAATGTGCTGGAAGAACGCCTGTAGGATCAGTGGGAACGTATGCCATTTTGAATATACTACACACTATATACTACTAATTGCTTAAAATGGATTTATATGTGTATAATTTGAATGAATATAGTAGTGATACTAGGCAAGGAAATGAATATACTCCAATATGGCCCTTTCGTCTTGCTGTAGCTGGTAGCTCAGATTCTGGAAAAACTACTATGTTTATTAATTTACTAATGGGAGACGCAAAAGCCAAAGAGAATGGAACTTGATATATTTTTTGTGATGAAATAGTTTTTATTGGTAGATATTTAGATGAACCTAAATGGCAAATAGTAAAGGATTTCTTTGATAATGATGAAAATGCTACTTTCAGAGCCATCTGATATCACCAAATGCCAGATATAGAAGACTTTGATTCCAAAATTGCTACTGTAGTTATATTTGAGGATTTAATGGATGTCCCTAAAAATATCTAAGAAAAAATAACTGGCTATTTTACTTATGGATGACATAGAAATATTTCAGCCATTTATGTTGCCCAAAGATTTTTTGCTATTCCAAAAGCAATATTAATTCGAGAAAATGTAAATTATATTTCTCTACATGGTGGACATAGCAGTTTAAGTGATACAAAGCGTATCATTAGACAATATACTAATGAATCAGATTCTCTGGCTCCAATAATTGACGAACTAACTTTAAGTAGAGAATTTATAGTATTTGACTTAAGACATCCTAAAACTGATCTCCTATCAATTAGAGTTTGATGAGATACTAGCATTAGAACTATTATAAAATCATCCAATAATGATTCTAGAAAGATCACGTGTTCATCTAAGATCAATCTAAGATCATCCAAGAATGATTTTAGAATGATTTTAGAATTATCCAAGAATGATCTTAGTCAATTTATTTCTTATGAACAGAAGGTAATAGCTGAAGCTAAAAAAAATAATTTGTTAAAGGAATTTGTCCAGAACTTTCCTTCTTCTAAGGAACGTAAACTTTACTTGAAACAAGATGCCTTATCAAAGGCAAAAAATTCAGATATTTGGGCTAAATATGTTTTTAGAGAAGCTTATGGAATAAATAATCGTACTCTTGGAGATGAGTATAACATCAGGAAATTTTATAGGGCGAAAAATTGCGTAAGTTTACAATTTTGTAAGTTTACAAAAGTTTATGGCATAATATTTCAAAAAATTTCAAAATATTACATAAGTTTACAATTTCGTAAGATTTATGTAATATTACAGTTAAAATATTACGCAAGTTTTCAATATCATAAGATTTACGCAATATTACAGTCAAAATATTCTGCAAATTTACAAAACTGTAAACCTGCGTAATATTACGGTTGAAATATTTCAAAAATTTACGAGACTGTAAACTTGTGTAATATTACGGTTAAAATATTTCAAAAATTTACGAGACTGTAAACTTGCGTAATATTACGGTTAAAATATTTCAAAAATTTACGAGACTGTAAACCTGCGTAATATTACGGTTAAAATATTTCAAAAATTTAATATTACTATTCGATCGTTAAAGCTGCGTATGCAGTAAAACGTATACAAGGGGCATGTGATACTATTGAATAATCAAAAATAATATAAACACCTTTTCTTTTATATAAACACCTTTTTTTTAAGTTTGGGAAAACAAATTTATTTTTATTTACAAATTTTTTATTATTTACAATTTTTATATTAAAATTAAAGTAAATTCTAATTTTTATTATAACTTAATAAAAAAATACACATTTGATACTTGTTCGCTACTATTTTATAAAATAGTACCCAGGCTGTACAGTGTGAACGTCAGTATCAATCACAGCCCAAAAAAAACGTGAGTCTCTAGCCGATATTTGGTACAGACTGGGCCTAACTACTCACTTAATAATAATAAATAAATAAAAATAATTATCTTCTACGATACGTAGGTTAGTTTCTCCTTCTACTACGATCATTACACATGACTAAAATTGATCAAATTTATCAAATTTAAAACATGAACATAAATATTAATTATAAATTTTATTATAGTATAATTACCCAGCCTCTCCCAAAATCTCATTCTAAATTCGCGATAATATCTTTGGCTGGTACGCATCCACAGTTGCTGTCCAGGGTTACTATTACGATAAAGGATATAGTTTTAAATATCAAAATCAGTTTGAATATTCAATAAATACATTTAATTTATATGAATGTAATTTTATTTATTTACTTACATGGTAATCCCTGACGAGGTTCCTCCACTTTTGGCTGCACTGTTGCCCAGAAACCCTTGTTCGAAATATTCTATTTATTCTGATTTAATTAAATGAATTGGTTAATTTGAATTTAAATTCTCTTTGTTTCTTTTTATTTCATGTAAATTGTATCGAGTAAATAATGATTAATAAAGATAAAGGCTACTATGCCGCGTTTGCCTTGAATTTAAATTCTGAATGCTGATCCCAAACTCTTTTCACTGATCCCTCTGTCCATTTTTTTCAGAGACACTTTTATCGTTTTTACTTCTATTTCTCAGGTTTTTTGCCTAGCTAAGCTTATTTCAGGGCTTAGTTAGGGCCTCTACTAACGTTATGGAACCTCCTACGTCTGAAAATCTTGACTCTTTATCGGCTTTGATTAGCCGTAATCGCGTTAAAGTCAACAAGTTGCGAAACAACCTCAAAAAGTGCCGCAAGCTACTTTTGAAGCTCGCTATTGACCTTTCGATAGTTTTTGAGCCTGTGACATACGCTCAACTTGTTACTAATGTTGCCACGCTCACTCGTATGATTTTGGACAGCTCTTTTTCTCTTGCCACTTGTTATCGGCAAATTGCTACAGATGAACTGCGTCTATTGATGTGAACACGTGACGTGGATTTATCAAGTAATCTACACGAGGTTGCTCCTGCCGATTCTGTGATGATTGAACCAATTGTCAAGCTCCTCTTCAGGCTTAAGGTTTTTCTGCCCAAAAAGTACCAGAAACACCGCAGAAAAAATTTCCATTTACGACAACTTATCATATCCATCTCCTTTTTTTTGTTTCCTTTTACTACGCAACAAAGAAATTTCTAACCTTCACCTTACGCGTTTGTATGCACTTCTTGGCCATAATCCGAATTAGATTATTCTTTTTCGAATACGTATTTTTGCCTTCTACTATTTTTATTATTCTACTATTAGAATTTTTTTTTTTTTTCTTTTCTCTTTTTATAGATTCTTTTTTTATAGATTTTTCTTTTCTTTTCTTTTTCTTTTTGTTTGTGTGCCTTTATCTTTATCTCATGAACCTTTTCTCTTGGCCTTTCATATTGCCTGAATACACATTTTGTGTGCCCTTTACCTTTTCATCTCCTTCGACCCTCCACGTGCTCTCACGTGACCTTATACCTGATTAGTTTACTAACTCAATGAATCATAGATTGCCTTGGTGTACTCTCGTATTGAGTTTGATGGGTCGTCTAACGGTGCTACTTAATAATAGCTTTGGCAGGTTGGGATGTCAATTTTTATAGTGGGCATATCTTCCGTTATTATGTTAGCATAGTTGCTTTTACTTTGGTTGGAATATATCAAGGGGGAAGATCTAGGGAAATTTAGTGTAATACGATTATTCTTTTAGATTAATTTTTATTACTTTATTTTTACTTAGGAGACTATATAGCTTTGTTTTTGTTTAGTTTTATTTTTTTCTGTTTCTTTTTACATGTTTAAATTGTATTGAATTAATAATAATTAATAAAAATAAAGGTTACTATGCCACGTTTGCCTTGAATTTAAATTCTTTCTTAAAGAAATTATAAATATTAGTCATATGAACCTATTGGCAATAGAGTCCCAAAAATCATAGCAGCTTCTACCATTAATATTATGGTAGGCGCAGTTTTTGTCTTGGCGTATGTCAACAAGTTCGTCCATTATAGCCCAGTTCTAATGGACGTTATAGTAGGAACGACGTGAACGTGTGTGGCGAGGCATTATTAGTTTAGATTTAATTTTTATAATTTGATTTTGGGATGAGTAAAAATTTGAAAGAAAGTCGTAAAATGTCACTTTAAATAAAATTTGAACAATACCTCTTTGGTTTGATTTTATTTCTCATTTCAATTAAAATTTAATTTATTACACTTTTCATCATTAAACATATTAATTAAATCTCATGCGGATATGGATTAACTAAATATAAATATTATGATTAAATCAAAAAATAAAAAAAATCTTAGTTTGATTTCAGTTTCATTTCAATTAAAAATAATTGAAAATCATGTACATGTTTAATTGTTTTAAATATAAATATCAATATATCATATTTAAAAATAAAACAATTTATTATTAGCACATTCTATTGAATTTTAAATATTTCGCATACATTTCTTAAAAAAATTAATTTTTTTTAATCAATTTAATTAAAAATAATTATATTCTGATTAAATATTTTGCGTACATTTCTTAAAAAAATCATAAAAAAAATCTTGTACATCGTACATGTAATTACTAAATATCATCCCCTTGTAATAAATAAAAAAGTACGCAACACAAATTCAACACAAATTCAACACAAATTTAACAAATTTAACAAAATTTGGCCAAAATTAATAATTTTTTACCAGAATTATCAACACAAATTGAACACAAATTTCAGTCACGATTTATTTATATTACACCCGCATTGTTAATAATTAAATAAATAAATCTGCATTTTATTTATGATATGCAAAACATGACCATAAATTCTTTTAAGGATATAATTTTATTAAAATAAATCAAAACTCCTATATCAAGTGACTAAAAAATATATTTATTTACAAAATATTTATTTTGTTTATCAAATCGGGGTACTATGTGAATGACACCATGTATAGACTCTATAGTTACAAAGTTATATAATTCTATCAATTTTAAGTGAAGACATCCATATAAATATGGGTTCCTTTTAGATTTAAAATCGTACCATTGAATTAATGCGAGATTTAGCAGTGGGTCTGTTAATACTTCTGCTAACAATAAGGCCTATAAATAATAAATATTTATTAATACTTTTATAATAAATTATTACATAAATTGGAAAAATACCTGTCCATAACAAAGTCCTTTGTCTGATATATAATCATTTGATTCTTCAGAATCTATTGAAATAGCTATGTCGCTAAACCATACTTTATTATGATACCTGTTTGTGACATGTATTATGGCACCATTTTTCAGTGTTACTGATCTGTATATGTTTATTCAGGTTTCACCAATAATTGTGAAACCATCAAGTAAATTTAGATGTGAATCCAGACAACTTATAAATCTAGCAAAACCAGTCTGCATTTTATTGTCTACAGAATTTTTTTTTTCATTAAAAAATGTATTTGCATCTTGTAAAAAGAATTCAAAGAGTCTTGCAGAAAATTTACAAGTGCGAGGCGTTTTTTCCAGATTCACTGAATGTTGAGATATTCTAATAGATATTACTTAATGTTTTATCTATTAATTTAATTTCCATCTTAAGTTATATAATAAATATATACAATAAATAAATTTTCAAATACTTACAGTTCGTAAAAGCTGAGGTTTAACATCTTTTTTATTGCTAATTCGGTAGGGTATTTTAATGAAATATTTGTGAAGACTTTCGTAAGTTTCTGTAGTATAGCCATTTATTGCGCCATAAGATCGTATTGAGTCAATAATACTTTACTGAAACTTGGGGTTATTTATCGATGTCGATTCGATATCATAATAATATTATTACGATATTATCACGATATCATAGTAAAAGTTGAATCGTTATCGTTAAGTTAGTCGTAACTATATCTATTCGTTATTGATTAGTACGATATTTCTGCAATCACTATATGACATTTATTTGATATTGTAACTGTATCGTAGCAATATCATATTAATATCGAATTAATATTGCTAAAGTATTATGATATTTATTCGATATCGTAACTATATCGTAGCAATATTATATTAACATCGAATTAATATTACCAAAGTATTATAACATTTATTTGATATCATAACTATATCATAAAAATAACATATTAATATCGAATTAACATTGCCATATCGGCAGATTTGTTTCATCGTCCAAATATGTTAAATTTTGTTATACAATGTATTATAAAAGTTAAAGATATGCAATATAGTGATCTAAAAAAATGCGTACAATTTTAAAAAGTGCAATTCAGCACAATTTTAATTTTGGCCAGAATTAACATAATTTCAGCTAGATTTAATATACCATAATTGGTAATATGATAGTAATGATAATTAGTTAAACAAAAAAGAAAAAAAACTTTAACACCACAATCATTAAATCTATAATTACAAAAACAATTTCACACTTAATAATTTGTTAAATAATAATTACCGTATATCACGGGCCACAGTACCCTGGGTATCTTGCAAATTTTGGGAGTTTTGGCCTGTACCCGGGGGTACTATACACGGGTAGATACTATACATAGGGCAGTATTAGCCAATGACCCAAATGACCTCAAATGACCCAAATGACTGGTCACGTGTCATTTGGGTCATTTCAACGTTAAATGACAAATGACCTAGTCATTTAAAAATTACGTCATAATTCTGACCAATACAATTTCAATATTTTATGGATAAAAATTTTCATGTGATACTATAAATTCATAATTCTAGTCGAAATCATAAATCTGGCCTAAATTATAAAGCATTAATTTTAAATGACTCAAATGACAAATGACCCTAATGACTAGGTCATTCAAAGGTCATTCAGGGGGTCATCTCAAAATGGACAAATGACCTGGTCATTTGTCCATCACTGACATAGGGGGGTACAGGATTTTTAAAATACCCGGGGTACATGCTATGTATAATACCCAGGTTTAATTAGATTGGCAAAACGCAAAAAAAATGCTGAAACTGACTGTTCCAGCGTTTTTATATGTAAAGTAAAAAAAAACGCTGAAACTGATTGTTCCGGCATTTTTATATATAAAAAAATGCAAAAAAATGCCGAAACTGACTGTTCTGGCGTCTTTTATATGTAAAATAAAAAAAATGCTGAAACTGATTGTTCTGGCGTTTTTTATATGTAAAGTAAAAAAAAATGCCGAAACTGACTGTTCCAGCATTTTTTATATGTAAAATAAAAAAAAACGTCGAAACTAATTGTTCCGGCGTTTTTTATATGTAAAGTAAAAAAAATGCTAAAACTGACTGTTATAGCATTTTTTTATATATAAAAACGCAAAAAAAATGCTGAAACTGACTGTTCCGGCATTTTTATATATATAAAAACGCAAAAAAAATGCCGAAACTAACTGTTCTGGTGTTTTTATATATCTGGAATATACATTATATATTGATCTAGTATTATACCCCGGGTATTTTACAAAATTTTAAGCTTTAAATTGGAATTCTCTATGTAAAGTACCTGGATACTTTAAAATTCTCGCAAATTTCTTGAGGAAGGTACTATATATAGGGAGGGTACTGTGGCCCGTAATATACGGTAATATCACTATAAATTAATAAAAAGGAAATTGTACTGAAAAAAACTATATTTTAATAAAAATTACACCATACTGTATACATGATTTTATAAAAAAATTAAGCCGCAATTGCATAATTTTAACTGTAATATTAATGTTATAATGCTGTATTAATTGCACATGCACTGCAATATATAAGAAAAAATGGAAAATACAATAAGAAAGGACAAAGAAAGAATAAAGGAAAGAAGAGATAAATGAAAAGGGATAAAGGGAAGTAAAGATGATCAAAGAGAAATGAGGAAGAAACAAAAAAGGTAAAGGATAGTGAAAAAGAATGAATGAAACAAAAAAAGAATGAAAATGAATGAGAAAATGAAAGGGAATGAAAAGGAATAAAGAGAATGAAAAAAAATAAAAGGAATAAAAGAAGCAAATGGCAAATAAAAAAAAAATAAGAGGAATGAAAGAGAATAAAAGGAAGCAAAGGAGGAATGAAAATCAATAAAGGGAACAAAAAAAAGCAACAAAAGAAGTCAAAGATCAATGAAAGAAACCAAAGATCATTGAAAAGAGACCAAAGATCAATGAAAGAAACAAAAAAAGTAATGAAAGAAACCAAGGATTAATGAAAAAAAACAAAAAAAGAGCAACGAAAGAAATCAAAGATCAATGAAATAAACCAAAAAAGCAATAAAAGAAACAATGATGAAAGGAATAAAAGATCAATGAAAGGAATAACAAAAGAACCACAAAAGATCAATGAAAGAACCATAGAAGAAACGAAAGGAATAATGAAAAAAAGAAACGAAAAAACCACGAAAAGAAGAGAAATAAAGGGGAAAAAAATGAAAGAAAAGCCAGAACACCCACCCATAAAAAGAAAAAGAAAGAAAACGGTTAATATCATCTTAAAAGAAAAATAAACAACAGGAGAAGAGACGTAAGAGACTTACTTGAATTTTCACTCATATGGTACACATCTAAAAAGACAAAAAGTTTAGTAAAAGAACAAGGGAAAGAATGAAAAGAAAACAAAAAAAAGGAGAAGAAATTAAAACTCACCTTAAATTTCTGAAATGGATAAAAACAGCCACGCCTAAAAAAAAGAACAAGTTAATAAGAGACAAAAGAAAGGAGAATAAAAGCAAAAAAAACTTACCTGTTACAGTATTTAATCCCAAAGTTAAAGATAATGCCATTAACTAAAAAATTTAAATTGTGGTTTATAATTTTTGAAAAAAAAATTATTTTTTTATTTTTTAAAAAAAAAATTCCCTTAAAAAAAACGATATATTTTTTTAAAAAAAATTTCCCTTCCGCCAAAATAAAAATCTGAAGTCTGAACAAAACTACTAGCATTGATTATCTATTTATAACATAAAAGGCAATATCGCTTGCCATTTACGATAAGCTTATCTCATGAGTTGATATAAAAAAGGAATATGTTAAATATCACATGCACTTTATCTAGTTTTGAACTGGTATAACCGGTATTATGATCCGATTATTTGGGTAAACAGGTTTTTTTTTTGAATTTATTACATTTAGATAAAAAATAATTTAAAAAAATAATTATTTTTTTTTTTCTTTTTTGTAGTATTGCCGGACGAAAAGCATGACCGGACTATTGGAATTAAGGTAAGGGAGGGTTGGGGTGGTGTTTTTCGTTGTTGTTTTTTTTAATTAATTAATTATTTATTTATTTTTTTCTTTTTTTGTAGTGTTGCCGGACGAAAAATGTGACCGGACTTTTGGAATTAAGGTAGGGAAGGGTTGGGGGAGGTGTTTTTCGTTAGTTTTTTTATTTAATTAATTAATTATTTTTTTTTTCTTTTTTGTAGTGTTGCCAGACGAAAAACATGACCGGACTTTTGGAATTAAAGTAAGGAGATGTTTTTCGTTAGTTTTTTTGTTTAATTAATTAATTATTTTTTTGTTTGTTTTTTCTTTTTTGTAGTGTTGTCAGATGAAAAGTATGACCGGACTATTGGAATTAAGGACAATTAAGGTAAGGGAGGGTTGGGGAGGTGTTTTTCATTGTTTTTTTAATTAATTATTAATTTTTTTTTTTGTAGTGTTGCCAGACGAAAAGCATGACCGGACTTTTGGAATTAAGGACAATTAAGGTAAGGAAGGGTTGGGGTGGTGTTTTTCGTTAGTTTTTTTTTTAATTAATTAATTATTTATTTTTTTTCTTTTTTTTGTAGTATTGCCAGACGAAAAGCATGACCGGACTTCACAATTTAATATTTTGACATTATTAAAACGATTTGTTAAATAACTTTTATAAAAGCATTTTGTGCCTTTCATATATTGTGTATTTAAAAAAAAATTATCCTTTTATTTAATGATCATAGGGCCATTGGTGTTCCAAATCTAATGATATAACTTTTACTATTCTGTTTTACCGAGTTTTACCAAATGTAAAATAAAATAAAAGTATATCGATCATAATATGACTTATCTGCAGCAAATGGAATTCCTTGAGACGCGGGTATATTGTTTCTTTGGGAAGAATATCAGAATTGACTTTAAGAAATGTTCTAACGTTTCTTCTTTTTTAATTTTTGTAGGTGATGAGTTCTCTGGGCTTATTGGGATACAGGTATATTGTTTTTGTAGAAAGGCGGCATTCGCAAGGCTCTGTAACAACGATCATCTATTTAAAAGTCAAAGCTTTCGTACTGGTGGATTTAAATATCATGAGATTTCAATGTCGGTTAAATGAATTTTAAAATCATCGTCAGTAAATGATATAAAGGAAGATTCTTTGTCTCCATATTTTAAAAACAATTTTTAAATGAAAATTTTGGTTATTTCTTTATTTTCAAAATTCTTTAAATATGATGGCAAATTTATATGAAACCCAGTTATTTTTGCTGCCTTATTTAATTATTTTACATCAATAAAAAGCTTTTGGAGAATAAATAATACCATTAACAACTGCAAATAACTACAATTGTATTCATAAAACTTTTATTTGCAACTGGTGTAAAAAGTGATGGGTTCTTAAAATAGTTGATGGGTTATAAAAAGTTATTATTATTTTAATTTTTAAGTATGAGTTGTAAAAAATTTTTTTATTTTCCGATTATTCTACATAAGATTGATAAGATGAATGTGTAACACAATCGTATTTTGCACTGTTTACTAATTTTTTATTAAAAATTCTTAATTTAAGCTAATTCCAAGGATCGGCACATATGTAAATTATTATTATTTGTTTGAAAGATTGAAAAATTTAACATTTAGAAAGTTTAATTTTCCAAAAGTTAGAATTTAGAAAATTCCTGTAACTTCAAAAAAATAATTTTATTAAGATAAATGATTATTTTTTATTCTAAAAAAAAAACATAACTATATGATTATTTTTTCATAGATATGATAGTAATAAGATATAATTAATTCTATATGAAGTTTACTTTTACAGTATTTAAAATATAATATATATAATAATTTGCAAAAAATTTGTCCCGTGAAACAACAGAAATAAAATGCATTGGTTTATATTATTAGGTTCCAATTTGATATTTGCCCTTTTAATATTAATCAATAACACATTAATACGTGTGAACGTATATTTTGATTTGTTCAAAGAATTGTTTCTATCTATGTTTTTCAAACGCGTATTTCAAATTGCAATGAAACGAGCTTATATTAGGTTAATCTCAAGATGATCACCCGTTGTCCCATTTAAAATTTCCAAATGGGGTTATCGATTTCAGCTTTATTTCATCTATTTTGTATTTTAAAAAAAAGATAAAATAAAATAAAATATTGTCTTTTATTTAGCCAAGTCTGCCGAGATGTATGTAATTAATTATTTAATAAATTACGTAATATTTTTTTATATAATTTTTCTCATTTCCAGTTAATTGTTTATTACTTGGGAACTCCCCATATCAAAATTTTAAGCATTAGGTTTTCAGTAATACCAACCATTAATCTTTAATATGGATGGAACTAAAAGATAGAGTATAATAGTAAAATAAGTACAGAACTGCAGCTAGAAATACATCGTAAGCATGCAGGCAGATAAAACATTCGGTAAAGAAAGCACCAGAATTTTTAGACGAGTTTGAAGTTTGAACAAGAAGTTTCACGATGAATTCTACAAGCTAACCAATTTTTGGAAAATTTCATTATCAACTGTAACAAATGATAAGGGTATACTTCACAAAACTTCACAGTTCACACACGAAAACTAAAATAACAACATAGTTGCATTTTATTGGTTTAGAGATAATTTGTATACCGCAGTTTTTTTTGATGAGACTTATGAGAAAATCGAGTCAGTCACCATATATAGCATAGAGATTATTAATTTTTTTTTTTTAATTTCAAAAAAAGATTCATCCGTATATTTAAAGTTACTCCACACACTGGCGTGTTATAGCGTCATGTTTGACAAAAATGTATGACAAAAATATATGAAAAAGAAAGATGAGATTTAATACATTTGTAGAACCACAATATAAGTTGAGTTGATGGTTATGTTTCTTTCTGGATTTAATCGGGTATTACGATAACATACACGGGTGGGTGCGTCAAACGTGACAAATAAACATTTACATGTATGTTTATTTAATAGATTTTTACTTGACACGTCAAGGTATGGTTCACGCCCTGTGAGCTTAAGCACTGGTACATGCATTGTATGCACTACATGCATACACTACATGATTACACTACATGGTTAGTACAAATAATTTCAATATAAAACCGAATTGATTTACAAATTTCATAAATTGTAAGATGCGAATATTTAAAATGGAGATTTATGAAAAATCTTCATACTGGCTTATGTTAAGAGTAATTCAATTTGTTGTTACTGTCTTTTGTTTGATATTAGGTAATTAAATTTCTTTTGAATAAATATTATTATCATAAATCATAAGGTGGCGCAGATTTAATGAATTTATATTTAGAGATTATTCAAATAATATTATTCATGTCATTACTCCAAACCGCGAGTTCACTCTCTACCTACTTTAGCAATGATGGCCAGTAAGTAATTTTGAAGTTACTTTTTATTAAACACAAAAGAAACACTCTAAATTTATTTTAGGTACAAAGGAGAAGTCAAGATTTGGTACTATTTGGTTATAGGTCTGAGTGCGATAGGATTAGGTACGATAATTTATTATTTCGTTGAATATATTGCATCGCGTGTGAGAAAAATTCTAATATAGGAAGGAATATTTTCATTTTCAAAGGATTCTGCATTGCATATTTTAATAGATTACATGAAAAAGGACCATTCATCGTTATCGAAACGTACGTATAATCTTAATTTTATTAAAATTTAAAACAAAATTAACAATAATTCTTTGCCTATATGTACGTTAGAATTTTCTTTTTATTATGGTTTTCTTCTGGTAAATTTATTTATTTTTTAACATTTGCCCTATTATAACTTTTATTCTCTTATTAATATTTCTTAATTACTTACAAAAAAAGGTATCGCAAACCTTTATCCGTTATATGATGGAGGGTTGGACTGTAATGCAAATGACTATGACTCAGAATTAATTCCACATCAATATTATTTATGGTGCAGAACATATATAATCAGTACTTTATTGAGCTGGATGAATACTCTTACATTTGTTATTACACTATTATTTTCTTTGATTATATTAGGGCAAAATAAAGGAAATGAGACAATATTAGAAAGAACATTATTTAGATTTAAGCATTTGCTTAAAACGAATAATCCGAACAATACAAATGTACAATAATTTTTGTTTTTAAGAAACGTGGTCACGAAGATCATCAAGTAATCAATGCAGATCTTAAACCCGCAGCATTTTATTTTTTTTTTTGTAAAATTTAACAATTTACAATTTGTAACCAAAACGTACTATTTGATCTATTTATGTTGCTTGAAAAGTTCTTTTATTTTTGATAATTCATATTTTGTTCAACTGATTCAAAAAAGTCTTGTTGTAAATTAACGTTGAGACCCAAATTAAACAAATTATCATAAATAAATGGATATCTTGTATTTCTTTTTACCTAGTATTTATTATAATAAAATTAATATTTTTCGTTTTCTAATTCTATTGCCAAAACTTTTCTTATGCACCTCGTCTAAGATAGCATCCGTTTTTTTACTCTCTAAAGACTTCTGCTCTCTCACGCAAGATGATGATGATGAGGTGTTCACTAAAGTGAACCCAGATGACGACTCATTAACGCATTGGTTCATAACAACCCCCGCGTCAAGAGAGCTAGAATTGATGGCAACTTCCTCAGGAGAAATAAAGTTTCATGTCCGCCTGTAATCTTGTTCCAACTTTGTAACCCTATCCCCAAGTTCAGCATTCTCAGCAGCAGTATCTACCTTACCTTTTTCTAATTTCTCAATTCTGCTCTTAAGCTCGGCTCTTCACTTCGTATTCTCAGTCTTAAATCTCATCGAAAATCTCTTTTTTATATACTATTATGAAATCATTCAAACTAAAAAAATATCATGTGATTTTTCGTGATCCGAGGTCAGTGAAATTTACCAAGAAAAAAATAAACACAAAGATCGGAACTGCGCCCGTAATTATCACCGAAGTGCGAAGAAGTTTGGATGATATTTTTAACACTCTATCCAATAAACACGATTATTTTCCTGCGAGATTACTTAACGACTTTTGCTTTTTTGGAAGCCTTGTTGCTCACGCGAAGCTTCCATCGGCTTCTACACCTCCTCCAATAGCCATACAATAACGGCTTAGGACTACTTCAACCATATCCTGCATATTATCACTTTTATACACGACACTCACGGGCTCTGATAGCTTAACCGACAGCTTTTCCTCTTCGCCCAGAGTGCATTCCACAAAGTACTATTCTCTTGCATCAGTAACGATACCGAATACCTTACCCACAACTCATTTATCATCTATTTCTTCGGCTTTGCGTTTACGACCCGTCAAATCCCTTCATAAAATCCTTCCTCTTAACTTCGACTAAACCAAGAATCCTTCTGGTTAATCGACACTATATCGCATAATAGAGGTTTCCTTGGCCATTACGACCTTCGATAAAATTTCCGAAACCATTCTCATAGAACGAGACCACTAGCTTAATACTATTTAACTAGTAGATAACAGTAAGAATAAATAGATTTCGTTGCCTCATATGCCATCATTGCCATGTAGAGTGTAGTAGACTTTATATGAAGTTTCAGTTCGATCATTAGGTTCATAACCGCGGTTCGAGATTTTTCATCTTTTAATTCTATGAACCACACGAAAAAATAGGATATACGCCAATACTAGGACTCGGGTAATCGCTAAGACCGTATAGTCCGCACCTAAAAAAAAAATAAAATAAAAAACAAAAAAATGAACAATTAATAATGTCGTTATCCGAAATTATCACTCACACCGCACTCTCATGCGCTCACATACATAGAACTTGCATACTCATACACTTACTTATATTCCGGGAATTGACAAGAGTCGTGAGACCTACAAAGTAGAAAAATGAGAATTTTTTTTTTGATTCTTTTAACGCGGAACTAATGGAAAAGGAAAAGAATGAAAGGAAAAGAGAACGCGTAAGAAAGGAATAGAAAGAAAAACACATCACGTATGAAGGGAGAAAGGGAAAGAACATGTAAAGGAGAAGGAAAATTACGCGTAAATATCTTTTTATGCATTCCAGAAGTAATGATCTTAGATACTGTTATAAACATTCTACTTTTATATTTCTTATCTACTATTTTAACTAATTTCTGGCTCGCATTATATATTTAATCTCTTGTCATTTTTTTTCCATTTAATTGATAACTTGATATCTTAAAAATTTTGGATTACAGTATTTTTAGTTGTTTTATAATATATATTTTAAATTTTAGACAATTAGTAAAAACTTATACTGTATTATTTTTGGGTAAAAACAGCATTTTTGAAATTAAAAATGTTTTTTATTTTATTTATCAATTATATTTTTAATAAGTTTTTCAAGTCTGATTTTGAACTTAGCAAAACAGTATTGGCTTTAATTATATCTTTAAATAGATTTCCTATTTTTCATACTTTTATATTTTATACTTAACTAAATACAAATAGTATTGGATATAATCTATATAATTTATATGATTTATTATAAGTTATTTATCATTTAGTACACTTTATGATTTATAATTTCATTATAAAATTTTTATTAACTTAGGTAACTTAAGTTAAAAATTTTACAGAATTTTAAAATTTTATAAAAACATATTTTAGTAGAATCCAACTAATTATTAATTAGTTACCAATCAGTTACTAATCAGTCATATAACTGATTAGTAAGATACCTGATTGTTTACCTAATTAAAAGAATTAGTAATTAATCAATTACCTTTAGTTACCAATCAGTAATATGATAAGTTAATAATCAATTTATTGTATTTTGATTTATGCTTAAAAATAAAATATTTAATGGTTAAGAAAAGCTTTTACTAAAAATTTTTATTAAAATAAAATTATTATTTTTATTATAAAAATTAGTTTTTATATTAAATTTAAATAATATTAAAATATAAACAGATATTTTTTTATTTAATAAACTTTATTTTTCTTATAAAATTATATATATTTTTACCCTTTAAAATTAAACTTTTATTTTAAAAGAATTTTTAAAAAAAAGCTTATTTTTAAGATAAATTTTTATGTAAATGCAAAAAAAAAAAAAAAATAATTATTAAAAAGAAAATAATATTAAAAATTCATAAATCATATGATAAACTAAAATTCTAAATATTTTTGATATATATATATTTGGATTTTAGTAAATAAAATCAAATTTAATTTAAGGTAAGGATGGGTCCGCAAATAATTTCCAAAATCCGCAATATTGCAGATTTTGGAGTTAAATTGCGGTTAGTAACCTGCAATTCCGCAATTCTGATTATACTTCTTCACGAATTAATTACAGTTTTGGCATTACGTCTGTAAAAATACGCCATAATTAATTGATCATCTGATAATCCATTCGGTATCAGTAATTACTGAAAACTAAACCAAATTACTGATGTTGAATAATCAAAGAAACGTTTTTTTTATTAAATGTAAAACGTTTTGCAACATTTTTCATTAAATTACTAAAAAAAAGTTGCGAAACGTTTTTTTTTATTAAATTGTATATGAAAAACATTTTGCAACGTTCTTTCATTAATCTATTAAAAAAACGTTGCGAAATATTTTTTTTTAACTAAATTGTATATGAAAAAATGTTTCATAACGTTTTTTCATTAATCTATTAAAAAATATTACGAAACATTTTTTTAACTAAATTGTATATGAAAAAACGTTTCGTAACATTTTTTCATTAATCTATTTAAAAAAATGTTGCGAAACATTTTTTTGTTAAATCTTATATGAAAAAACGTTTCACAACATTTTTCATTAATCTATTAAAAAAACGTTGCGAAATATTTTTTTTTGACTAAATTGTATATGAAAAAATGTTTCGCAACATTTTTCATTAGATAAAAATGCTGCGAACGTTTTTTTAATTAAATGTTTTAAAAAAAATGTTTTTGGCGTTTTTTAATTAAACACTTAAAAAAACATCTTTTTTTAAAAAAAATAACATTCTTTAGCATTTTTTAATTAAACGCTTAAAAAAAAGTTTTTTTTTAATTAAACATTTAAAATAACATTTTTAAGCCTTTTTTTTAATTAAACGTTTAAAAATAACATTTTTTTTACGTTTTTTTTAACTAAATTGTATATGAAAAAATGTTTTGCAATGTTTTTTCATTAATCTATTAAAAAAATGGTGTGAAACATTTTTTTTAACTAAATTGTATATGAAAAAACGTTTCACAACATTTTTCATTAATCTATTTAAAAACTGTTGCGAAACATTTTTTTTATTAAATCTTATATGAAAAACATTTTTTAAAAAAAATGTTTTTAACGTTTTTAATTAAACGCTTAAAAAAATGTCTTTTTTTAAAAAAAAATCTGCAATTGCACAATTCCGCAATATTTTCGCAATTGAATTGCAGTACTAGCAGCTCTTTGTGTTATTGCAGAATATTTTCAGAATTGCGAACAATTGCGGGTTGTGAAATTGCAGAAATTTAGACTTTGAAATCTGCAATGTTCCGCAATATCGCAAATTGCAATTATTCTGCAATTACCTATTTGCGGCACCATTCTTAATTTAAGGTTATAATTAAATCAAATTTAGTGATATATTATAATATTGAATTTTCACAAATTATACTAATTTTTATAAAGTCATATATTTAAGTAAATTTTTTTTTTTAGTTAAAAAATGTATTAAGAGTTTTATTAATTCATATATCCAAAAATACATAAACTAATCTATTGAAGTCTACCTGTATGCCTTATAATTATTATAACTATAGCTTATTTTTCATTAAGAGATATAGTAGGAAGTTTATCTATAAAATTGTTAAGGAAAACAAAAAAAATAAAGAAAATTCTACAATCTAATAAAACAAAATATTATATAAAACAAATATAAAAATAAGCCAATTTATAACTTAATTACAGTTTACAGCATAATTATATATTATAACTTTAATATAGCATATTATAACTTTAAGCCATAGTTATAAATCAAGATTACAATTTAAATTGTAATCTAAAATGCTATAATTAATACTTATAAACTATAAACTTTAAGATTATACTGTACTAATAATTTATATTGTGATATTATAGTACAAAAAAACTCTTTGTCAATTTTGTGACATTTTCACTGACTAATATAATTATATAATATAATTATTCTATTATTTTAAAATAATTTGCTATCAATTAGTTATAATTAGTAAAATTCTAGAAATTATATATATAAGTTGTTTTAAATTTTAAACAATAAGTTAATATTATTCTTAGTAATTTTAAATCTTTTTAATATATATTACCCAAAATAAAAATAATTTATTAGCTATTTATAAACCAATTTTATTACAAAAATATTAAATTTTACAATAAATTATATAATTTTAAATTGAGTTTATAAAAATCAAAATTATTTTTATTTAATTTAATAGTTAAATCATTATAAAATTAATTATTATAATAATTAATCTAATAACTAATACCATCCTTTCACCATCTTTAAGATACATTATCTTCTATATAATTAATTTTTTGAAAATATACCATTATTGCACAATTAAGTCTATGCTTTTAAAAAATATTCTTTTTACTAATATACTAATAGCTATAAAAAAAAAATAAAATTTTTAATGCATTATTATTATTTTACTGACATAATTTAGAGTAGTGATTAACTGTTCAAAGATTTTTTGCTAGGCTATATATACTATTAATATCTTATTTTTTCCGATTGAAATATTTTTTAGTCATATAAAAATGCATATAGTTAATTTATTAGAACAATTTCTGCTGGAGATAATCAATTATTTTAAATTTTAAAGTATTTTTTAGAATAGGATCTAAAAAATTCTTACACTATAAATAATATATGGAAAAAAGAAGCAAAATTTGAATGGATCAAAAGAACGGAGTTTTTATTTGGAATAAAGAATCAAGGTAATTATACAATAAAGGAATTTTATTTAAAGTTAAAGTGTAATTTAAGCAAAGAATATCTATTTCTCAGAGGATTATTATATAAAAATACATTTAAGTTTTTTGGATGGATTACAAGTACTTGCGTTAGATAGTAAAAAGGTTTAGTCTGGAGTAAGCTCTAAATATTGTATTTTGTATTTTTTTCGTTTGAAAATATAATATATAATATGCACTAGGGTGTTTAAACCCAAGTTAATTTGTCACTGATGTTATATACCCTCCGTTATTGATTTTTACTGTTTATTTTAAGAACGGAATTTTTTAGTAAAATATATTATTTGTTATACTTTAACCATTACATAATTATTTTTAATACTATATAAATTATATAACCCAAGTATTAAATACTCATGTACAAATAGCAATAGACTTAAATTTAATAACTGGATCAAAAGGATAGTTATGGGTTTCTTCTGTGTTGGCCATTTAAAAATTAAAAAAAAAATAAAATTATAAAACGTTATATTTGCGCATATCTAAAAATTTTAGAGATCTAACCCCAATTTTTGTAGATCAAATTACAATATAAGATTCAGTTTTTTCAGTATGCTGTTGAATCGATATTCTCTAATTCTAGATTAATAAGAGCATAGGTTAGACACGCCTAAAGTTATCGAATATCTAATTAATTACCAAACAAAAAAAAAGTATTTATAGGATAGATATTCGTAAGGAGGGTGGTACTCTATAATCGATACTGGTAAATACACACGACAAGAAATTCTAACAGAACTACTTTGAGAATAAGATCTTAATTTTTCATATCGGCGGATTTGTGTATCGCATGCGTTGTTAGCTGAACTCGCCGTGACTGACGGACGCATAATATCAGTAAGAACTTGATTCTATAATAAATTTATATTACACAAATCCGCCGATCCATTATTTCAGATCGACAAAAATTTTCATATAATAAGGCATGAAATTCTTTTAAGATCATCCCTTATTTGAGTAAAATTAATATCGGATTTGATGATCATATTCTTTAGCCGTAATTAAATTTCTTTAACTTCGAGAAACCTTATTCGATCAGCATTCTCAAAATATATAAAATGAAGCTAGAATGCAATTTCTTTGTGAATAAAATCACTCACATAAGATATCTTTCTCAATACTACTCTTAATTCATCATGCGCGCTTTGCATATATTTACAGTCGCGATAGCAATTTTTCTATCTGTTGATGCATTACCCTATGACAAACCTAATGTGGTTACAATTCCGCTAAAGTCGAAATCAATCACTCGTCGCAGGCTTTCCAGACGAGCAATTGGATCCATGCCAGTAGAAGAAGAACAACCAGATGTTGCTTATTTTGGACAAATTACCTTTGGCACGGGCACCCCACAAAATTTTGATATACAATTTGATACAGGATCAGGCGATTTATTTGTTTTTGATAAAAATTGTGATTCACCTGCATGCGATGATAAACCTAAATATGATTCAGATCTTGATACATCTTTCAGTCCAATCGATGGAAAAGATTTTTCAGTCGAATACGCTGATGGCATAGAAGCAAACGGGGATTCAGCCAAGACCACGATTGTAATAGCGGGTATTTCGGTAGAAGCACAAGAGTTCGGAATGGTTGATGAAATTTCTGATAATTTTGAACACCCATATGTGGGTATAATGGGGATGGCATTTAGCGAAACAAGTGAAAACGAACAAACCACACCAATCACGAATCTTATAAATAATAATCAGCTCGATAATCCACAATTCTCTTTTATGCTTGGGAGAGATGCAGATCATTCACCAAGTGAATTAACAATCGGTGGAAGTAATCCAGATAGATACCATGCTGATACACTTACCTTTACGCATCTAGTAGATAATAATGGCGGTTTATGGGAGATCCCTATTGATAACTGCGTTGTCGATGGCGAAGAATTAGATCCCGAAGGTCGTACTGGAATTATTGATACTGGGTCCACACGAATAATTTTGCCACCTGATGATGCTGATGTATTTTATAGTAACATTCCCAGTGCTATAGACAATGGTGATGGGTCCTACGCACTACCTTGTGATGAAGAACATGAAATTAGTCTGGTATTTAGCGGTAAGACTTGGAATATAGATCCTAGAGATTTTACGGTTGAAATAGATGAAGATGATTGCATTGGATCTGTTGTTTACGCCGACACTGGTAATTATACTATTTGTTTAATGTATTTTTAATCAAAATGTTTAAAAGGTATTCTTTTTTCAAAATCCTTCAGGATCGGACACAGAATGGCATATTGGCAGTGCATTCTTAAAGAACGTATACACCATTTTTGATCAAGGCAATCGTCAAGTTGGATTTGCCGAATTAGCTTAAAATAATTAGTATAAACCATTATCGCAGAATTTTGAATTGGTTTAGCATTCGTTAACATAATGAAGATTTGCAATGTAACACAAACTGAATTTAACTAATAGCTTTTGACACTATCAGTTAGTATTATATATAAATAATATAATTTTTTGTTCTGATTAACTTGAAAATAAATTTTTTTTATGAATAAAATCCTATTTATTTATCAACTATAAAAACAATTTTAAAATTGTACAATTTTAGTATATATCTGTCTTGAAATCTTACATTATTAGTTATAGTTGTGTGCTTACATCCAAAATGGCATATAATTTCCAGTATCTATTGTTTTTAGAGTTATTACCTAAATGGCTATGGTACGAATTCATCGGTACGTTCAAATTTATGCAGGTATAATTTTTACTGATCATACCGTAACTACAACTTTGTATGTACAGTATATATGGTACCCTACAATAATAAGAAAAAAAAAAATTTTTTAATAATAATTTTTAAAAATTGAATATGAATATGTAATGTACCTTATTATTTTTATCACTTCCATTCCCATGATGATGGTATTCTCTATAATAACTAATTTAAGATTCAATTATAGTGCTGTCTTAATTTTGTTGATAGGTAACTACACTACTGTCAGATCCAAAATAAAAAATTTTTTTTTTCTTTTTCAAATAAAAAAGATTATCGATGAGCCAAAACTATCAAATGATCGATATCTGATACCAAACTGATTTGAATATTTGGGTCATTAATAAAATAAATAAATAAAATATGTTTTATATTAATCTAAAAATAACACATTCCTTCCTTTTTTTACGTTAACTCATAAATTAAGACTATCATAAATGATAATCGTACTATTTGATCATATCAGCAGATTTGTTTCATTGCCAATAATTATTAAATTAGTTACACAAAATAAAAAATAGTTATCGCCATTTTCAAAATGGTGTACGCTATTTATTCATGATTGAATATTCGAATACCAATATTCGTCTGATTTTCATTCATTTTTTGTTTGGTTTTCATCCAGTTTTCATCCAGTTTTCAGTTTTCTTTTTACATCATTTTGAAAATGGTGATAATGTTTGGTATGATATGCATATGATTAAAAAAAAATTTCAATTTAGCATAATTTAATTTCAGCTGAAATTAACTCGTATTGTTGTCACGTAATTAATTTTTTATTTCAAATACGGTATGTTATTTATAAAAATTATTTTAAAAATTTATAGTATTTAATTATTGCGAAAGGATGTTCCTACTTCCTACTTTCAAATTAGAATTTTAACTCCTTTACATAAAAATTTTTATATCTTCTCTTATTCTCTCATATTTTAACACTTAAATACCTCAGAAACAAACTAATGACGCACAGCATTTTGTCATCGCTAATCTCCCTTATGATTAGTTTAACCCTCCTGCCCCACGCGGATAAATGAATAAGATAAATTGTTAAACTTTATTGTTACAAGTTACAAAAGTTAGAGACACAAATTAAAGATGTTAACCGTAACTGTAATTATAAGACACAGTGTTGTAAGTAATAGGTTGCAACCTAGCTTCTTCAGAGCGCAAAAGTTGTAATGCCGTAATTGTGCTGTAATGTTGTAATTATGCCGTAATTATGATTGGCTTATTTTAATGAGATCATTAATAAAATCGCGGATTTTTTTTTTAACAAAATCGCAAATTATTTTATTAATAAAATCGCGGCTTTTTTTTATTAATAAAATCGCGGCTTTTTTTTATTAATAAAATCGCGGCTTTTTTTTATTAATAAAATTGCGGCTTTTTTTTTTATTAACAACAATTGCGGCTTTTTTTTATTAATAAAATCGCGGCTTATTTTTTATTAATAAAATCGCGGCTTATTTTTTATTAATAAAATCGCGGCTTATTTTTTATTAATAAAATCGCGGCTTATTTTTTATTAATAAAATCGCGGCTTATTTTTTATTAATAAAATCGCGGCTTATTTTTTATTAATAAAATCGCGGCTTATTTTTTATTAATAAAATCGCGGCTTATTTTTTATTAATAAAATCGCGGCTTATTTTTTATTAATAAAATCGCGGCTTATTTTTTATTAATAAAATCGCGGCTTATTTTTTATTAATAAAATCGCGGCTTATTTTTTATTAATAAAATCGCGGCTTATTTTTTATTAATAAAATCGCGGCTTATTTTTTATTAATAAAATCGCGGCTTATTTTTTATTAATAAAATCGCGGCTTATTTTTTATTAATAAAATCGCGGCTTTTTTTTATTAATAAATCTAATAAATCGCGGCTTTTTTTATTAATTTGCATTAAAAAAATGTTAACCATTTTATTATTACTAATACGAATTAAAAAAACATTAACATTCTTTTTTATTAATAAGAATTAAAAAATGTTATCACATTAATACTTCATATACCAAAACTATGCTGCGGCACTATGTAGGGAGTTTTAACTTTCGGCATTGGGCCAAATGACTTTTGGCAAACAACCTTAGGCGGCATTAAGGCATTACAGCCTAATTACGACATTACGGCCCAATTATGGCATTACGGCCTAATTGCAGTATTACGAAAAGTGTCATAACTGTAATGCCGTATGTTGTAATATTACGGCATTGTCTAATCAATTACGGCTAACATCTTTAACACAAATCCATTAATACACGAAAAAATAAATACAAGTTTAAGTCTTAGCCCATGATACATGATATCTATGCTGCTATATACAATTATTGACTACAGACTATAATCCCTTATTTTTTTGATCAATAACCCTCTATCCTGGCCCTCTTCCTTTCTGGTTCATTTTCCACACATAGGGATGGTAAAGTCCTAGGTCTTGGACCTAAAAACTTGGTCTTAGAACTGGGTTTGCAGATCTTTAAGTCTGGATTTAAGACCAATGAAAATCTGGTCCTAAAAAGTCCTATCCAATAGAATTTCAGAAATATTAAAATTTAAGCAATATGCTGATATGCCTGCCAATCGATATCTAAAATTCTAACACGTACTACATAAATAATGAGCAGTTCTTTTAACAGTTCAGATGACGTGTTTGTTCCAAATATCAATGACATAAATGATGAAATAGACGAGCCTGAGAATTCACGTAAAACTGCTTCAATATGGAAATATGTAAACTGTAAAGATCCCTCTCATCCAGGAGTACCAGTATGTAAAACATGTGGTTTCGTGTTTTCTATTAAGTCAGGAAACTCTAGTATTGAACGGCATCTTTTAAGCAAACACTGTATAGTGATCAAAAAAGTTTGAAAGCAAACAACTTTAAAATTTAAATGTAAAGATCCTTGGCTTGAAAAAGAGAAATCAGAGCAGGATGACGTGGTTGTTACTTGGATAATTGGTGACTAAGGTTGCTTGCCGAAACCCATCTGGCCTAACGCGAAATGCCAAAACTCATACATAGTGCCGAAATGCCGAAATGCCGAAACTGCTGAAACTGCCGAAACTGTTTCAGCATTTCGGCATTTCGGCAGTTTCGGCAGTTTCGGCATTTTGACATAGTTTCGGCATAAGTAATACTAATATTTTAATAGAGTTTCGGCATATTTTCGTCATGTTAATAGTATCTGACAGATAAAAATTTATTTTTTAAAATTTAAATTATTTATTGTATTTATTATACATAATCCAATGATAAAAACTAGCAATTAAATTCAAATTTATCACTAAAGAAATAAAATCCCAGTTAAAAAAGTTCACCATTTTATTTTTATTTTATTTAATTTTGATAAAAAAAAAAATATTGATACTTGTTCGCTACTATTTTAAAAAATAGTACTCAGGCTGTACGACGTGGACGTCAGTATCAATTCACAGCCCAAAAAAAATGTGAGTCTCCAGCCGATATTTGGTACGGACTGGGCCTAGCTACTCACTATAAAATAATATAATAAAATTAATAAATTATCTTCGGTGACGATACGTAGGTAGGTTTCTTGCCCTTCTACGATCGTGTCGCGTATCTAAAATAAATTGGTTAATTTAAGATGTGAATAAACTTTAATTATAGAAATTTTATAATTACCTCGTCTTTCCCAAAATCTCGATCTAAATGTGCGATAATATCTTGCTCCGATACGCGACCATCTTCTTCCAGGGACACCGCTACGATAAAGGCAAAAACTCTAAATATTAAAAAACGAAATAATATTTAGTTAAATATTTTCAATTTTAAGCAAATATTTTTTTTTGCCATTATATTTTTCATACATGGTATTCCCTGAGAAGATTCCTCCATTTTTGGTGGCATTGTTGTGCCGTGAACCTCGAAGTTCTAAAATGACGATTTAGTCTGATTCAAACGAACGAATTAGTTGGATTAAAGATAATAATTCTATTTTTAACATATTTTAACATATTAAATATTATACATATGAACCTTCTTGCGATTGACCTCCAGAATCTCGATCGATCTCTCCTGTATTCATTATGAAATTCGTCATTTCTTCTTCTTCTTTCTTCCACCAAGTAATCGGTGTATTCATCGAACCATTGAATAGGACGAGAGTAGTGACGAGGCTGGCGATGGGGCTGGCGATGAGAGTGACGATGGGGCTGGCGATGAGAGTGACGATGGGACTGGCGATGAGAGTGACGATTGGGCATATTTACAAAATTAAGATGTGAGGAAAAACGCAAAAAGAATGAGATGAGTAAATCGTAAAATATCCTTTTATAAATAAAATTTGGACAATTCCTTTTTGTTCCCTTTCTTCAAAATACTGATTTATTAGTTTGCATCATTAAATTTAAATATCATCCTTAAAATAATAAATCTTTGTTTATTCTCTTTGTTCTTAAAAAAAAATCATTTTTTTTAAAAAAAAATTGGAATATTTTGTACATCCCTTAAAAAAAAATAAAAAAATCAGTGCATAATACATACAATGTGATTTGTATAAAAAAGTCATCTTGCATCGTTAAACAAATACCGATATAAAATTACTAATCATCATCCCTGTGTGATAAAATTTAATTGTTAACTTCTTTCTCTTTCTTTAGAGCACACATTGAACACGAATCAACACAAATTTAACAAAATTTGGCTAAAACGAGCGAAATTTTACCAGAATTATCAGCACAAATCGAACACAAATCGAACACAAATTGAACAAGATCGAAAGAGTTCGTTTGCATCACGTCGGTGTTGTTTAAATTTCGTCACACAAAAATTTTTTAATTTAAACTCTTAAATAAATCAATATAATTATAAACTTATTTACAAATTTACTTTATTAATAAAAGAATTATTGTTATAATGATTTCCTAAAAATAAAGAAAAAATTATTCTTCTTCATCTACATCATCTACATCGATGAATTCATTCAATAAATCCTCTACATTATAATCAAAATTTCCTCCCCCATCGCTTTCTTGTTCGCTTTCTTGCTCATCATCATTGCCATCATCTGTATTAATTTTTTCGTATTCTTCTTCAGATTCATCTAAAATGTCGTCCGGGATTTCTCCAATTTCTTCAATTATTAATTTGTGTGACAAATCAACAAATTTATCGATCCATACATGTTCTATTAGGACAACACAATTATCTGAAGGAACTGTAATTTGATTAGGTAAACTTTCATTTGATAAAACATCACATTCATCATCATCATCATTAGTTTCTGCCAGAGCCTCTGCAATTCGAATGTTCATTTCAGTTTCACTAATACGAGTATCATTTTTTTCTATACCATAAAAACCAAGCTCTTTCTTAGCATTGGACTTCCAATGCATGATCATTTTAGCCATGGATTCTAGTCGACTTATATTCAAATTTAAACGCCGATCATTAAATAGCCAGCCAAGTGTTGAGAATCCTTGTTCGCAACTTGCGAAATTTGGACAAATCGCTAATAGATGGCGAGCGACTCTTGGGAGGCTGTTCGGTCGAGGGTCAGTATCGATCAAATTCCACCAATTTAGAGGATCATCTAGAGAACAAGATTCATCAAGATCAAAGGGTGGTTTATTATCACGGTAGTCCTTAATTTGCTCGCATAGAGCCCTGGATTCTTTAAGATTAAATCCTAACCTTTTACCAATTGTAGTAGCGCACCTCACGATCCTTGAATAAGCTTTGGCTGTGAGAGGCTTACTCCTAAATCGGGGATCTAGGAAAAAGCAGGTTATATATTTGTCATCATCGAACTCTTTGAATCTTTCGTTCATCACGTTGAAATAATGGTTACGGAAGTTTTGATTAAATGATTTGGGTAATTGTTTCAAAACTGCTGATAGTCTTATCAAACTTAAAAAACAATCTCCAAGCGTCGCTGATCTTGATTCTAAAGCCAAGACGGCTTTTCTCAATGGATTTAAAACGAATGAAAGAATTCGTAAATCGGAAAAAAAATTCCGTGTTTGGATAACACGTTTGACCTTATCGTTCAACAAATTACTTTCATTAGTAATAATTTGTTCTAGTACTGGTTCCAACCTAATTACCGAATCTACTGATTCGCTAGCCATTGTCCATCGCGTCTTACAATATAACTTAATGCCTTCTCCATGAATACTATTCTCTTTGATGAGTTGTGTGAGTTTGGCTCCAGCTTGATGGGAATTTTTAAAAAATGAAGCTAATGTATTAACTTTTCGTAATAAACGATCTCCAAAACTTTCTTTAAGTATATCACACGCGATAAGATTGACCGCATGTGCTATACATCGTACGTTTTCGATGTTAGGGTATTTCTCTTCAATAATTTTGCGTGCATTCTGAACGTTTGAGGCATTATCGGACACAATAGCCGATATTTTATTTGGGCCGATCCTTTCAATTATTTCTCCAATCACTTCGGCTACATAATTACCTGTATGCGAATGTTCTGACAAATCTTGAAGTTTATACAAATACTCTTCTCTCGACGGAGTCATAATAACAAAATTCCATATAGAACGATGAGTGGGGGACGTTCAACCATCGAACGCTAAATTATATTAATATTAATATTATTACTTAAAAACACATTAAGAATATTGTTTTAAAAAAGTATAAAAAAAGTATTAAAAACCTAAAGTCAAATTAGCTCCATTTTCAATGACGGATGTGACAGTTGAGTTCACCATTGATAATTCCCGCTCAAGTAACTGATCTGACAAAAATTCTCTGGTTGGCAGCTCATACGAAGAATTAAGCTCCTTTACAAAGTTAATAAAAAAAGGGTGCTCGACTATCCGGAATGAAATACCACATGCAACGAAAAATTTAGCCAAGGCACGATTAATCCTAGTTACTCTACCATCAGGAATTTTTGTGGAATTATGGTAGTCTGTAATATTTAACTGATTACTCCCAACAATTTTTCTTTTTTTATTAACTTTATCTTCACGCTCTAATATTTTATTCAAATATTTTCTAACAATGGGTCCTGGAGCTTCCGAGCAGTGGTTCGCAAAGTGCTCTTCAAGTTTTGATATATCACCTCGTGACCATGAAAAATTACAATATTTACAAGTGGCATGATATTTTCCTGAACCAACGGGATTTCCTCTAATAGCATCCTCCCAGGTAGAGCTGGGAGGCCTACCACCTTTATTTTTATTTTTTTCTAAGTCTAAAGTGCTGGTCATATTGAAATGTGTATAAAGTTTTTTTATTTTGTACGTGTTTAAGTAAAAAAAGTAATGCAAGGTAAACACGAAGTAATTTAAAAAATCCATAACAGATAATCATATGATTTGGTTCAAATTTCAAGGTATAGCCGTAACAGTTGGGAATTATAACAGTAAAATGATAAATAAAAAAAGGAGTTAAAGGAGTTAAAGGACGAAAAGTAACTGATTATCTTTGATATTAATGATGTCAGATCATTTCCTGAATGACCGTCAGATATGATTGGTTGTGTGTCATGTGGTGGCTGAATTTTATTTTGTTACACTAATTACATTATTAGAAAAATGAAACTATGCCGAAACTATATTAAAGTATTAATATATATTATGCCGAAACTATGCCAAAATGCCGAAACTGTTTCGGCATTTCGGCAGTTTTGGCAGTTTTGGCATTTCGGCATTTTTGGCTACTTGCCGAAACCTAGTTTCGCCAGTTTCGCCAGTTTCGGCATGCTGAAACTCACTAGTTTCGGCAAGCAACCTTATTGGTGACCAACAGCCTTTTAGTGTTGTAGAGAATGAAAATTTTATCAAAATGATAAATATTTTCGATCCTCGCTATAAAGTTCCTGATTGTCACCAAATTAAAGAGAAGGTAATCCAAGAATTCAACAAATGACGTCTAAATATTTGTTATGATATATTAAAAATACCTGGAAAAGTCTCCTTTACTGCAGATATGTGGGCATCAACATTAAGCAGTGAAGCGTATCTTGGTTTAACTATTCATTATGTTGACGAAAATTGGACACTTCAGCGTTTTTTACTTAACATTATTCCATTTAAAACTCGCCACACAGGAATTAATATGGCAACTGTGATTAATAATGTTCTTTGTGAATTCAATTTAGTGAGTAAAGCTCTAGCACTTACCACCGATAATGAATCTGCGATGCTAGTATGCGGTTGAAAGTTATCAGAAGAATTTGAGAGGGCTTTAAATGATAGTTTTTCTTTTAGTCATTACCGCTGCTCAGCACATATTCTTAACCTTGCAGCTAAACAAGGGATGGAGATAATTGACGAAGAAATTCTTAACATGTATAAGTTGATATTGAAGATCAAAAATTCAGTTTTATTATGTGATGATTTACGCGATTTATGTTCTATGAAAAAAATCAAATATCTCCAGCCTGAAGTTGATGTAGAAACAAGGTGGAACTCCACCTATTATATACTTTATAAATTTCAATGAATGGAGACAGCATTAAGGATGCTTGCAATTAAACATGAAAACATACGAGAATTAATGCCATCCTCTATAGCATGGACAAAGATTAAGGTAAATAAAATAACAGAGGCGTAAAAATGCAGGATAATGGTAGTAGGGAATAGGGATAGAAGTGCCTGAATTTTATTTAATGTAAATTAATAAATTTATATTTTAAAAATCAATAAAATTTAATCAATATAATAATTAATCACTTATTTCCATTATTATTTTTAATAAATTTAATTGCAGGAAATGATAATTGTTTTAGAACCACTTGAAAGAACTACCAAAAATCTTTCAAGTTCTAAATATCCAACCATTGCTAACATACGATTCTATTTTAATGAAATTCAGGATCATCTAAAATACTGTATGAAAAGTGATTAATATATGTTAGCTGATTCAATAAATCAAAAGATCGAGGAATACTGGATGATTCTTGATAGTGCAACTACGATTGCTACAATATTAGATCTGCAGAATAAAATTACCCTCTTTGAATTAGGTGAACCAACAACAAAAGTGATTAATACCTTAAAAGAAAAATATTCACTTTATTATAGCAAAGTTCCACAACTACGAACTTTCATTCCTAATGAAAATAATAATACATTAGGAAGAGAATATTTCTATCAACTAAAGAAACGGCATTTAGAAAAAGCTACTGAAGCAGCACGAGCTAAAATCTTACCTTCAAATAATCCTAATTTCGTGGAAATAGAACGATACTTGGCATTGCCCTGTGATGAGAATGTAGAAGTACTACTCTGGTGACAAGCTCACTCCGCCAAATTTTCAGTACTTTCATTAATGGCAAGAGATTATTTAGTGATATAATCCACAAGCGTTGCATGCGAACAGGGTAAGTTTATTATATAGTAATTGGCAAACAATTAACTTAACATCTTTAATATCAATTCGTTTGAAATAATCCAAATAATTTATTGGTTTGATTTAATTTTTGTATTTATTATTTCAAAATTAGCATTCTCTGTTGCTGGAAACACAATTACAAAAACTTGAAATCAACTGCAACCAGAAACTGCAAGGGCATCATTATGTGCTAAAAGTTGGATAGATAATAACGTTAGAGAAAAAAATGTGGCTTAGCCTTTTAATTAGAATTTAGTTTACCGATCAACAGTTTTAACTAATTAAGGTATAATAAATAATAAACGTTATCAATCTTCGTTATGTAAAAATTTATATATTTTATTCCCTTAAATTGCTTAACAATATGAAAAAAGCTTTAAATTCTTTTAAAGAAACATGTCCTTGTTATTATTAAGCTATAAACTTCAGTTTTATACAACAAAATTTATAAATAATTTAATCCAGAACTAGGTCCTAGGATTAGGTTCAGGACTGGACTTAATAAGACCTAAGTCCTAGGACTTACTCTCTTAGGACCTGGTCTACAGGTCCGTTCAATAGAACTTTTAGATTCCAGGACCAAGATCAGATCAGGACTGACCTAACCATCCCTATCCACACATGCCCTATCCTTTAACAAACCTATGATTATGCCCAAAACCTTTCTCACATTTTTACAAATTAGTATACTCTTCAGAATTAATATCCAGGACCTTCTTAGTAAATTCGATTGAATAGGCGGTATCACTTGTCTTGAATATTTTTCCAGGACTATATAAAAGAAAATGCCAGTCTTAACCTATTATGACGATACCATAGAGGTAGTCAAAATCATCATTACTTCATTTTCTTTTCTTTCTATTCATCTCGTAGGTATTCTCAAGTTGTTTTATATTTTAAGTGAAACCTATGGGACTTTATGCTATTTATTCTCCATGATGCAAACGAGGTCCTTAGCTTCCTGTCTGTTTGACTATTTATATCACATGTAATATTTTAGTCAGTGGTAAACTGAAGTTAACATGAGTAGATCAGAAATATCTCATATCTTGATCACATAATCAATCCAGCCTTTGCTTTCAATTTCAGATATTTCATATTAAGAATGTATGCTAAATTTTCTATCTATTTTATCTATGACAATATTAATCTCAGCATAAAGAAGCACTACTACGTACTCATTATGTATGGCCTCCAAACTGTCCAGTTGTAATGTACTGTAGGAATATAACTTAAGAAGAATCTCTAATATGCAGTGTTTGAAAAACTTATTGCCTTCAGTTCTTGAATTTCCTGTGTTTGAGGGGTAAAGAGTGGTATAGAAATTATTTGATACCATATCTCACTCAAACTGAGGTATGAGGAGAATAAACGCAACTTTTTTTTCTTATACTTCTTGGCAAAGTTCGCAAGCTTTGATGCAGGTCCTAAACCTAAACCAATATTGCGAAACTTTTCTTTACTCATCTTAAGAAAGTCACAGCTGTTAATCTTCTTTTCTAAAATCTTATTCTTTTCACTAAGTCCTAACTTCTTTTCTTGCAAGAACAAAATAAGTTCAAATGTTTGTATACCCTTTAATTTCATTTGCTAGCGTGACTGTCTTATTTTCAGTTATTGTAGCAGAAGTGAAGTTGAAAGTTGGGGTATCTGACATAGAGTTATATATATTTATAGGTTTGGTTTTGGAATAATCCAGTAAAAAATTGAAAATTCAAAATTTGTCCAGAAAATATTATTGTACAAATACTATACAAATTCTATACAAATTCTATACAATTAGTGACAGAAAATGTACCAAATTATGAAATATTCTGTACTTGTACAAATTCTGGATAATGCTAATTGTACAAATTATAACCACATTATAACCAGGTTTTATACAGAATATATACATATTTTGTACAAATTTTGTATGGGTTTTATACAGAATATATACAAATTTTGTACAGGTTTTATACAGGATATATACAAATTTTATATGGGTTTACATAAATATATACAAAGTTTGTACAGGTTTTATACAGAATATATACAAATTTTGTACGGGTTTTATACAGAATATATACATATTTGTACAGGTTTTATACAGAATATATACAAATTTTGTACAGGTTTGCATAAATATATACAAATTTTATACAGGTTTTATACAGAATATATACAAATTTTATATAGATTTTTTTTATACAGAATATATACAAATTTTGTACAGGTTTACATAAATATATATGAATTTTGTATAGGTTTTATACAGAATATATACAAATTTTGTACGGGTTTTATACAGAAATTTTATTCAAATTACAATTGTAATATTAGCCAAAATTATAATTCAAATTTAATGTAATGCTAACCAAAATTATAATTCATTTTATTATAATTTGTAAATTTTATTATATACAATAAATATGAATACAAAACTTATAACAGAAAAAGTAAATGTAATAAAGGATTCATTACCCAATATTTTATCTTGCATTTAAAAATATAAGAACATGAAGATGTTGGAATATTAATTCATACTGAGTTTAAGGTATAGAATAAAAAAAAGATAAAGGTTAATATGCTAAAGAGATATAATGTAATAAGTAAAAAAAAGTTAGTATATTAATTAAATATAGTTAGTATATTAGTAATACGTAAAAAAAATAATATATGAAAAAGTAACACGTAAAAAAAGTAAAGAGTAAATAATAAAAAAGAAAGTAACATAAAAAAGTAAAAAAGCAGTTAGTAATAAGAAAAGAAATATAGTAATATATAAATAAATAATAGTAAAAAGATAAATAAAAACAATTACAAGAAAAAATATAGTTAAAAATATTAAAAATAAAGTAAATAGAAAATTAGTACAAATAAAAAAAAATATTGTTTTAAAATACCTGTAAATCTGTAATATTATGTATTTTGAAATAAAAATGTAAAAAAGAGAGAGAGTTAACAAGAAAAGGTCATACGATATTTTTCAAAAGTATTGTTTATTTATAATTCGTGTTTAGCTATTTTTAGCATAATGATGTAACCTGATTACAAATTTAATAAAGTAAATGATCGGCAAATCAAATGGCCTATGTGATACCATATACTGATAATAAATAAATTAATCTGGCCAAAATTATAATAATGCAGGCCATAATGTTATTTATTACCTGTGTATATTTTACACCCTTATACGTTTTTGTATATACATGTTTTTGTCTTACCAATTTACTGTCAGATGCTATATTCTTATACAATGTATATATTACACAATATAGGTATTTGTTATTATAATAGACGATAAACATTGTATGCAAATACAATTGTATGCAAAAATTATAATTTTTTATTAAAATTGATATCTCTTTCAAAAAACACTTTTAAGTAATTAAAAAAAGGATTACATTATAACCAAAAAAACACCACCATTAATTACATTTAATTATTATTTAATACCGACTACAGTTAAGGTTGCTTGCCGAAACTAGTGAGTTTCGGTATGCCGAAACTGGCGAAACTGGCGAAACTAGGTTTCGGCAAGCAGCCAAAAATGCCGAAATGCCGAAACTGCTGAAACTGCCGAAATGCCGAAACAGTTTCGGCATTTTGGCATAGTTTCGGCATAATATATATTAATACTTTAATATAGTTTCGGCATAGTTTCATTTTTCTAATAATGTAATTAGTGTAACAAAATAAAATTCAGCCACCACATGACACACAACCAATCATATCTGACGGTCATTCAGGAAATGATCTGACATTATTAATATCAAAGATAATCAGTTACTTTTCGTCCTTTAACTCCTTTAACTCCTTTTTTTATTTATCATTTTACTGTTATAATCCCCAACTGTTACGGCTATACCTTGAAATTTGAACCAAATCATATGATTATCTGTTATGGATTTTTTAAATTACTTCATGTTTGCCTTGCATTACTTTTTTTACTTAAACACGTACAAAATAAAAAAACTTTATACACATTTCAATATGACCAGCACTTTAGACTTAGAAAAAAATAAAAATAAAGGTGGTAGGCCTCCCAGCTCTACCTGGGAGGATGCTATTAGAGGAAATCCCGTTGGTTCAGGAAAATATCATGCCACTTGTAAATATTGTAATTTTTCATGATCACGAGGTGATATATCAAAACTTGAAGAGCACTTTGCGAACCACTGCTCGGAAGCTCCAGGACCCATTGTTAGAAAATATTTGAATAAAATATTAGAGCGTGAAGATAAAGTTAATAAAAAAAGAAAAATTGTTGGGAGTAATCAGTTAAATATTACAGACTACCATGATTCCACAAAAATTCCTGATGGTAGAGTAACTAGGATTAATCGTGCCTTGGCTAAATTTTTCGTTGCATGTGGTATTTCATTCCGGATAGTCGAGCACCCTTTTTTTATTAACTTTGTAAAGGAGCTTAATTCTTCGTATGAGCTGCCAACCAGAGAATTTTTGTCAGATCAGTTACTTGAGCGGGAATTATCAATGGTGAACTCAACTGTCACATCCGTCATTGAAAATGGAGCTAATTTGACTTTAGGTTTTTAATACTTTTTTTATACTTTTTTAAAACAATATTCTTAATGTGTTTTTAAATAATAATATTAATATTAATATAATTTAGCGTTCGATGGTTGGACGTCCCCCACTCATCGTTCTATATGGAATTTTGTTATTATGACTCCGTCAAGAGAAGAGTATTTGTATAAACTTCAAGATTTGTCAGAACATTCGCATACAGGTAATTACGTAGCCGAAGTGATTGGAGAAATAATTGAAAAGATCGGCCCGAATAAAATATCGGCTATTGTGTCCGATAATGCCTCAAACGTTCAGAATGCACGCAAAATTATTGAAGAGAAATACCCTAACATCGAAAACGTACGATGTATAGCACATGCGGTCAATCTTATCGCGTGTGATATACTTAAAGAAAGTTTTGGAGATCGTTTATTACGAAAAGTTAATACATTAGCTTCATTTTTTAAAAATTCCCATCAAGCTGGAGCCAAACTCACACAACTCATCAAAGAGAATAGTATTCATGGAGAAGGCATTAAGTTATATTGTAAGACGCGATGGACAACGGCTAGCGAATCAGTAGATTCGGTAATTAGGTTGGAACCAGTACTAGAACAAATTATTACTAATGAAAGTAATTTGTTGAACGATAAGGTCAAACGTGTTATCCAAACACGGAATTTTTTTTCCGATTTACGAATTCTTTCATTCGTTTTAAATCCATTGAGAAAAGCCGTCTTGGCTTTAGAATCAAGATCAGCGACGCTTGGAGATTGTTTTTTAAGTTTGATAAGACTATCAGCAGTTTTGAAACAATTACCCAAATCATTTAATCAAAACTTCCGTAACCATTATTTCAACGTGATGAACGAAAGATTCAAAGAGTTCGATGATGACAAATATATAACCTGCTTTTTCCTAGATCCCCGATTTAGGAGTAAGCCTTTCACAGCCAAAGCTTATTCAAGGATCGTGAGGTGCGCTACTACAATTGGTAAAAGGTTAGGATTTAATCTTAAAGAATCCAGGGCTCTATGCGAGCAAATTAAGGACTACCGTGATAATAAACCACCCTTTGATCTTGATGAATCTTGTTCTCTAGATGATCCTCTAAATTGGTGGAATTTGATCGATACTGACCCTCAACCGAACAGCCTCCCAAGAGTCGCTCGCCATCTATTAGCGATTTGTCCAAATTTCGCAAGTTGCGAACGAGGATTCTCAACACTTGGCTGGCTATTTAATGATCGGCGTTTAAATTTGAATATAAGTCGACTAGAATCCATGGCTAAAATGATTATGCATTGGAAGTCCAATGCTAAGAAAGAGCTTGGTTTTTATGGTATAGAAAAAAATGATACTCGTATTAGCGAAACTGAAATGAACATTCGAATTGCAGAGGCTCTGGCAGAAACTAATGATGATGATGATGAATGTGATGTTTTATCAAATGAAAGTTTACCTAATCAAATTACAGTTCCTTCAGATAATTGTGTTGTCCTAATAGAACATGTATGGATCGATAAATTTGTTGATTTGTCACACAAATTAATAATTGAAGAAATTGGAGAGATCCCAGACGACATTTTAGATGAATCTGAAGAAGAATACGAAAAAATTAATACAGATGATGGCAATGATGATGAGCAAGAAAGCGAACAAGAAAGCGATGGGGGAAGAAATTTTGATTATAATGTAGAGGATTTATTGAATGAATTCATCGATGTAGATGATGTAGATGAAGAAGAATAATTTTTTCTTTATTTTTAGGAAATCATTATAACAATAATTCTTTTATTAATAAAGTAAATTTGTAAATAAGTTTATAATTATATTGATTTATTTAAGAGTTTAAATTAAAAAATTTTTGTGTGACGAAATTTAAACAACACCGACGTGATGCAAACGAACTCTTTCGATCTTGTTCAATTTGTGTTCGATTTGTGTTCGATTTGTGCTGATAATTCTGGTAAAATTTCGCTCGTTTTAGCCAAATTTTGTTAAATTTGTGTTGATTCGTGTTCAATGTGTGCTCTAAAGAAAGAGAAAGAAGTTAACAATTAAATTTTATCACACAGGGATGATGATTAGTAATTTTATATCGGTATTTGTTTAACGATGCAAGATGACTTTTTTATACAAATCACATTGTATGTATTATGCACTGATTTTTTTATTTTTTTTTAAGGGATGTACAAAATATTCTGATTTTTTTTTAAAAAAAATGATTTTTTTTTAAGAACAAAGAGAATAAACAAAGATTTATTATTTTAAGGATGATATTTAAATTTAATGATGCAAACTAATAAATCAGTATTTTGAAGAAAGTGAACAAAAAGGAATTGTCCAAATTTTATTTATAAAAGGATATTTTACGATTTACTCATCTCATTCTTTTTGCGTTTTTCCTCACATCTTAATTTTGTAAATATGCCCAATCGTCACTCTCATCGCCAGTCCCATCGTCACTCTCATCGCCAGCCCCATCGTCACTCTCATCGCCAGCCCCATCGCCAGCCTTGTCGCCACTCTCGTCCTATTCAATGGTTCGATGAATACACCGATTACTTGGTGGAAGAAAGAAGAAGAAGAAATGTCGAATTTCATAACGAATACGGGAGAGATCGATCGAGATTCTGGAGGTCAATCGCAAGAAGGTTCATATGTATAATATTTAATATGTTAAAATATGTTAAAAATAGAATTATTATCTTTAATCCAACTAATTCGTTCGTTTGAATCAGACTAAATCGTCATTTTAGAACTTCGAGGTTCACGGCACAACGATGCCACCAAAAATGGAGGAATCTTCTCAGGGAATACCATGTATGAAAAATATAATGGCAAAAAAAATATTTGCTTAAAATTGAAAATATTTAACTAAATATTATTTCGTTTTTTGATATTTAGAGTTTTTGCCTTTATCGTAGCGGTGTCCCTGGAAGAAGATGGTCACATATCGGAGCAAGATATTATTGCATATTTAGATCGAGATTTTGGGAAAGACGAGGTAATTATAAAATTTCTATAATTAAAGTTTATTCACATCTTAAATTAACCAATTTATTTTAGATACGCGACACGATCGTAGAAGGGCAAGAAACCTACCTACGTATCATCACCGAAGATAATTTATTAATTTTATTATATTATTTTATAGTGAGTAGCTAAGCCCAGTCCGTACCAAATATCGGCTGGAGACTCACATTTTTTTTGGGCTGTGAATTGATACTGACGTCCACGTCGTACAGCCTGGGTACTATTTTTCAAAATAGTAGCGAACAAGTATCAATATTTTTTTTTATCAAAATTAAATAAAATAAAAATAAAATGGTGAACTTTTTTAACTGGGATTTTATTTCTTTAGTGATAAATTTGAATTTAATTGCTAGTTTTTATCATTGGATTACGTATAATAAATACAATAAATAATTTAAATTTTAAAAAATAAATTTTTATCTGTCAGATACTATTAACATGACGAAAATATGCCGAAACTCTATTAAAATATTAGTATTACTTATGCCGAAACTATGTCAAAATGCCGAAACTGCCGAAACTGCCGAAATGCCGAAATGCCGAAACAGTTTCGGCAGTTTCGGCAGTTTCAGCATTTCGGCATTTCGGCACTATGTATGAGTTTCAGCATTTCGCGTTAGGCCAGATGGGTTTCGGCAAGCAACCTTAACTACAGTGTTCAATTAAGATCCAATTAAGATCCAATTAAGATGTAACCAATTAGTATTATATATTAATTTATCAATTGCAAATTAGGTTACTTCTGTACTAGTATGTTATAAATTACCATAGACTGTAATTATCATACATGAAGATGCAAACCGATTAGAGCATATCAATTTATCAATTACAAATTTGGCATTTCTGTACTGGCCATTGGAAAATTTTTGGTCCAAAAATCTGTGCAGTTTCATTTCTGCACTAATCTGAGGATATGCTGATGTGCGTCACAAAAAAATTTCACATAATGTTAACTAATATCAATTAATTTATTTCATTAAAAAAAAAATATTTACAAATTTAAAAGTACATTTACTAATTTACACTATTTTACTAAATGCACTAAACTAAAGTTCCCTTTCTTTCTTTCTTTCTTTACTTTTATACTGCAAAATCATGTTGTTAATGGTTTGGACATTGTTTCAGTTGGTTCGATTTTAACAAACAACTTTTAACTTTTTCAATCCAATAAAATGACAAAATGTGAAAATACTATCATCCTTACTTTAAAATTATGTTTCAGGAAGCTTTCAGAAATCTGTGAACCTACAAAATAAAAAATGAACATTAATTAAAATTTCGTTTTTAAAAAAAAACAAAAATAAAGAACTTATAATTTTTAAAGTAAATATCTTCAAAATTTAGTCCAAAAAGTATCTGAAAGCCACAAATCTACAAAAAAAAAGAATCAAAACATTAATTAATGTTTCGTTAATAAAAACAAAAAAATTTTTTTTTATTTTTGGAATACCTGGTCTGTCTCAAAATGAGGTTCCAGCTAAAAACTGAAAATGAACATTAATTAACATTCATTGAAACAAAAATAAAAAAAAACAATTTTTTTGAAGCTTTATACCTTTGAAATACCCTGGTCTACTTCGAATTGGAAGATCCAGACCTAAAAAAAATACAAAATGAAACATTAGTAACGTTTTGTAAAATAAAATATAAAATAAAATTATTTTAAAGTTTTTTTTACCTTTAAAATAACTAGACTCAGTCCACTTTTTTCGGACCTAAAAAAACAAACGTTAGTTTAATATTTGTTAAAACAAAAATAAATAAAGTTTTTTTTTACCTTCAGTTTGCTTCGAGTTTCAGACCTAAAAAAAAATGTAAAATAAAATGAAACGTTAATTGGTTTCATTTTGTAAAATATAAAAAAATAAATTTTGAAGATATTATTATACCTTTGAAATCCCGGTCTGCCTCTAAATTCCAGACCTAAAAAAAATAAAAAAAAAATGAACATTAGTAACGTTTATTTAAATAAAACAAAAAAAATAAAATTTCAAAGATATTAAAATACCGGTCTGCCTCTAAAGAGTTCTGGACCTAAAAAATACAAAAAAACAAACATTAATAATGTTTGTTTTAAATAAAATATAAAAAAAAAATAAAATTTTGAAGATATTATACCTTCGAAATACCAGTCTGTCTCTAAAAAGTTCTGGACTTAAAAAATATAAAAAAAAATGAACATTAATAATGTTTGTTTAAATAAAATATAAAAAAAATAAAATTTCAAAGATATTATACCTTCAAAATACCGGTCCACCTCTAAAAAGTTCTGGACCTAAAAAATATAAAAAAAAACAAACATTAGTAATATTCGTTTAAATAAAACATAAAAAAAATAAAATTTTGAAGATATTATACCTTTGAAATACCGGTCCGCCTTTAAAGAGTTCTGGACCTAAAAAATATAAAAAAAATGAACATTAATAACGTTTGTTTAAATAAAACAAAAAAAATAAATTTTGAAAATATTACACCTTTGAAATACTGATCTGCCTCTAAAGAGTTTCAGACCTAAAAAAATACAAAAAAAATGAACATCAGTAACGTTCATTTTAAATAAAATATAAAAAAAAAGATATTATACCTTCAAAATACTGGTTTATCTCTAAAGAGTTCCAGACCTAAAAATATAAAATAAACAAACATTAGTAACATCTATTTAAATAAAACAAAAAAAAATAAAAAATTTTGAAGATATTTTACTTTTGAAATATCATAGTCTACCTTTAAAGGAGTTCCAGACCTAAAAAAAGAAAGAAAATGAACATTAGTTAATGTTTGTTGAAATTAAAGTAAAAAAAATTTTTTTTTTACTTAATGGACTTCCTTGAAATGGAGTTTTGGACCTAAAAAAAAGAAGAAAAGTGAAACGTTACTAACATTTCACTAAAATACAAAAAAAAAATGAATTTTTTTTTGCTTAGTGTCTGCTTCGAAATAGAGTTTCAGACCTAAAAAAAAGAAAAAGAAATCAAATGTTTGTTAACATTTGCTAAGTAAAAATAAAACAACCAAATATTTTTTTTCAAAGTTACCTTTGAAACAAAGTCCAAGGCCGCATATTCGGTGTTCTGGACTATAAAAGTAATAAACAAAATTAAAAAAAAATCAAATGTTAATAATAACGTTTGTTAAATTAGATTAATAAAAAAAAATCCAGAGTTGTACTTCAGCTTTTAGAACTAAAAAAAATTAAAATCGAACATTAATGTTAATGTTCATTAAATTAAAATAAAAAAAAGTCCAGAGCTGTACTTTAGTTTCCAGACCTAAAAAAAATTAAAATTAAACGTTAATGTTAATATTCGTTAAATTAAAATAAAAAAAAGTCCAGAGCTGTACTTTGGCTTCCAGAACTAAAAAAAATTAAAATTAAACATTAATGTTAACGTTCGTTAAATTAAAATAAAAAAAAGTCTAAAGCTGTACTTTAGCTTCTGGACCTAAAAAAAATTAAAATCAAACGTTAATGTTAACGTTTGTTAAATTAAAATAAAAAAAAGTCCAGAGCTGTACTTTGGCTTTTAGACCTAAAAAAAATTAAAATCAAATATTAATATTAATGTTTGTTAAATTAAAATAAAAAAAAAGTCTGAAGCTGTATCTCGGCTTCTGGACCTAAAAAAAATTAAAATCGAACATTCGTTAAATAATTATTTTTTTTGAAGATAACCTTAGAAATAGTCCAGAACTCGTACTTTTAGTGTTCTGGACTTAGAAAGATAAAAATGAACATTAATAAAGTTCGTTAAATAATTAATGAAAAAATATTTTTTGAAGTTTACCTTCGAAATTGATCAGAATTGTTAAGCCTTCAGCTTTTTGGACTTACAAAATATAAAATGAGCGTTAGCTAACGTTCATTAAAGTAAACTAATAAAAAAAAAATTTTTTTCGAAGGTTATCTTCGAAATTGAGTTTAAAACTCATACCTTTAATGTTCTGGACCTACAAAAAAAAGGAAACCTGAGTGTTAGTCAATGCTCGTTAAATAATAATATTTAAAAATACTTTTAATATTCAAAAGAACCAGCGAAAATAAGTAGGAGAAAAGTTCTATAAAAAAAAACTTTTTTAATCTGATGTTCCTACAAAGTTTCAAAGCTTAAAAATTTCAATTTTTTTTTAATACCTTAATAGATTATTTCTTTAAATTAAAAAAGTTAAAAAAAATCATTTCTTTAAAAAGTATTAAAAAAGATTATTTTTTAAAGCACTGTAAAAAAAAATTTAAGTGTTGTGACAAATAGGTAGTGCAAAGTTTGTTGAAATAAAAAAAAAAGTTTGTGTAAATAAAAGAGAGAAATGTGAAGATCTCAAAATTTTTGTACAAAATATTTTAAAATCTGCAATTTTAAAGTTTATCAGAATTTTTATAAAAAAATCTTCAGCAGATCTGAACTGATATAATATTCCCAATGATATTATATATATTCAGATAAATTCTGTACAAATTCTGTACAAAATTATATATTAATTACATTCAGATAAATTCTGTACAAATTCTGTACAAAATTATATATTATATACATCCAGATAAAATTAAAATTCAGATAATTTCTGTACAAATTCCGTATAACAAATTCTGTACAAAATTAAATTCTGTACAAATTCAAACGAATTCTGTACAATTCTCTTAATAAATATATATAAAAGGTCATTATAAACTACAAATTTCGTACAAATTCTGTACAAAGTTATACAAAACCTGTACAAATAATGTACAATTACTTTTTATAGGGTAAATGTGAAAATTAAAAAAGTATACTATTACACAGATCTGCCATATGGTATCATATCGGTCATTGTCCATATAAGGATTAGGATATATAATACAACAACCTGAAGACTTTCAGTTTAATAACAAGTCTTCTCAAGTCTATTTTCTACAAACTAAAGAAACATTTGGTAAATATTTCTTAACATTAAATCCCTTCCACCATTACAATTTTCTTTCTTTATTTTTTTAATATTAATTTTTTTATTTTCTAATAAAGATGCAATGATGTGTATGCTGTTTTAGGAAAAAAAAAAATATTTGTTTTATTCACTAAATAGTAATTTAAAAAATAAAAAAAACATTTCAGCTAATTTTTTGGACATCAAATTTTAATGCAAATTAAAAATTTGGAATTGATCATCAGGCTTGTAACTAAATTTGAATTGAATACAGGGTTTTCACATTGCACATGCCACAATTGCCAAAAATGTCACATGGCACAAATATTGATCTGATAGTCATCTAATAGTTTATTTTTCTTCCTCGTTTTTTTTAATAAATAATTTATATCATTTTTTTTAAAAAAAAAAATAATTCTGTTAATTATTTTTGTTTATATTTTTATTTTATAGATCACTTTTATATCATACTTTATCATACAATTTTTTTTATTTACAAACATTTACATCTAACAATTTAAGTATGGTCATGTAAAATATAAATTATACTAGAAGAAAGCACTTATCCTAAAAGTTCTTTTATAAAGCTTTTTGATAGTAAAAAAAACTTTTTTTTATAAGATCATAAAAGAGGAAATATATCCTTTTATAGAACAACTTTATTATACTAGATATCTGAAACATTCAATTCCCCATAATTATGTTGTCAGAACTTAATACAGAAAATCAATGCATACAGTTGAATGTTCAATTGAATATGTGGAAAAAAAACCTTTATATAAAGTTTACTTTGGGGTTAATTTTACAAGAAAAGTTCAATTCTAAAAGTCTTCAACAGATGTTATTAGCAAGTATTATTGGATATATAGATGCCACTCAAATTATTTTAAGTAAATCTCAAATTAATTTGTACATTTTTACAGCCATAATTCTCAAATCTCAAATGTATAAATTGCAAAATTTATATATGTAATTTGTAAATTAATTTGGATTTGTACATTTGAACTATCATATAAATCCTAAATTATTTTGGATTTAAGTAACATCTATAATCAGATACATTTAATTTATATAAAAATATTTTTTAAGAATAATTTTGATATTGAAACCAAATACTAATTTATACTATTAGGAGTTTAATGAAATTAAAGAAATAGATGAAAATAGGAATCAGTTAAATAAAGAAAATAAAGAAAAATGTCTAGTCCTTTACTTTTTGGTCTCAAATTACTTAACATTGAACGAGTATGTAAAACAATGTTTCTAGATCTTAAAATTTGACCATTTAATGATCTTAGTAATTCTCAAAAGTGTCGCAGAATACTTGAACTATTATAGTATATTTTAGATATTGTTGAAAAAGAAAAAAGCAATACATTTCATCTAGATAATCAAATTAAATTTAAACAAATAAAATTTGAGACTGGTGAAGACTCGTATAACATTAATTTTGGAACACTGGATAAAATAAAAGAAGTAAAAAAAATTGAAGCAATTGTTAAATCTATAGATAAAGGTCATATTTCAAGAGAAGCTTATTGATCTTTAGCACGAATTAAAGATCTTTTACATGAAAGATCAGTATATGATATATGCCAAAAAATTAATACAGAAATAAAAAAAAGGTTCCAATAACTCTTGTTGAATTGTTGCAACCAACTGTATTTGAATCAATTATAGAAGAATCTGATATTACCGATAATACTGTTATTTTAAATATATTAGAATCAATTAGAAAAGGGAGATCAGTGTCGTATAGCAGATATTTTAAATTGTATCATACCATTATATATTGAAAAAGGAATTCTAATTCCTAAAAGGTCAACATTAAATATTCAGATTTCAGGTGATAGGTGCAATGTGAAACGTAAATTGAAACATGTAATGATAACAATAATATCATTAAATGATCTAGATAGTTTACAAAAACCAGATAATCATCATATTTTGATTTTGTATCTTGGTGCTAAGACTTATGCCCTATAAAAAATCTAAACCCTTAAAATGTATTAGTTTTATGGTTAAAATATCCTTATATAACAAATAATATTATTAAAATGTACTGAAATTTTATAAATGGTTTATTTAAAATAGTATTTTGTAATAACAAATAAGTTTAAATTATACGAAAAATATACTTAATTTTTTAATTGTAATATCAACGGATATTTAAAATATTCTAATTGGATATGAAAAATATTCTTAAATTAATTTACCAATAATTTAAGTATGATATATCCCTATAAAAATCTACCCTTAAATATACTAGTTTTGTGATAAATAATATTCTTTAATACTAAAAATTGAAAATCGTGTCATCAAAACTCAAAATAGGCTAAGCCACAAATTGATTGATTTATTTATTTATTTATTTATGACAGTAAGCGAACTAAATGATAGCAATTATAACAAGTTTATTTAGAATGTGCAAACAATAAAAGAGATTTAATTGCATATTATTTGGATATTCTTTATCATATAATTTATTCTAATTGTAATGCAAACTACTAGACTGCAAAATATACAAAAAAAAATTTTTTTTCTCTGTTTACTACTTATTCATTATCAATCATCTCGTCAAAATTAACCCCTGAAATATCAAAATATTCCTTAATAATTTCAATTTTAATCCTCTTGTTTTCCCTGTTTCTTTCTTGAGTTTTTAATTCTTCGTTATAACTAATCAGCTCACCCGTACGGACTAGGTTAATCCAGATTTCAAAGTTAATTGCTGACTTTACACCACTTTTAAAAAAGCACGCAGTTAATTTTTCAAAACAATCTAGAAGTCGCCAATCAAAATTGGCTACTTCTAGTAACCTGTAAATACGTGGTGCTCGCTGAAGTATCAATTCCATATTCGGTAAAGAAATCAAAGGGTAAAAATGAGAAATTAATATCTTTGCTTGAGATTTTGTCGTCTCTGATTGTTTTCTGTTTAAGTTTATCTCACAAAAAGCCTGTAGTTGTATATATGACTTGAAAAACTCGACATGGAACCTTAGTTCCCTGCGTCTTGCCATTTCTTTATTTCCCTGCTCATTTGCTTCTCCCATCACGCATAAAAATATATCCTCCGATAAATCTTTTGCAATCTTCTTAAATTCATCGGATAATTCAGTAAGTGATGAAGTCTTTTCTTGCACGCGAATTGGTGAAATTTTAAAAGATCTGTGATTTTTTTGATTTTCAGCAGGAATTTTTTTTTGATTATCATCAGGAATCAAATTAATACGTTGAGTACCATGAAAGAATTGGAAATCTTTTGTTGAATTTATCTTTTCCAAATGACTAATAAGGGCTTCCCTATACTTTTCTTTTTTGCTGAAGATTGACCTATCACGTATAGGTGGATTATTTGGTAATTTTCTAATATAATCTAGCAGCTTATGCAAATCTTCCGCCAATCTTATACTTGCCATATCCAATTTTTTGGATTTCTTTAATTCGATAAATTTTGCCCTGAAGTTGAGATCTGAGGTTTGATTATAATCATAGTGAGGGAAATTGGTATTAATTGTTATATCATCAGAGTTAACGTGATTTGGCTTTATCATTAATGTTCCTGTAGAATCTACAAATTGGATATTATTATTAATCAAGTTCATTGTTACACTTTTGACTCCAGTTTTTTTCAATTTGCTTAATAAATATAATAGCAAATCTATTGCGGGACCTCTGATCTTATTAATGGCCAATAATATTTTTTCGTCTAAAAAAAAATATACATATTATTTCAAATTCAAGTTTCAGAGTTTACTTTCTGTGAATTATACAATACCCGGTTTAGCCCTTTTACGCATCGAGGTATCTAATATAATTTAAAATACCAAAAAGTAAGTATTACTTTTGTTAATCAACAAGGTAAGAAAAAAAATGCGAAAATTTACCAAATTTCACTCTTTTTTTATCATTTTTTTGGGTTGAGTCTTATATATTACAATAAATAGAAAAAAAAACATAAATTTAAATGTTACTGTTTGCTCTAAATTACTAAAGATTATAAGATATAAATTGAAACTTACAAAAATCTTCGTTAGCATCATCAGTATTGGTATTTAATACTTTTACTTGATCATCTATAAAATATAAATAAGAAAACAAGAATTTACTTTTTGTAAATAACAAAAAGAAAAAGATGAAGAAGCCTACCATTACTTTCCCCAACATGGTTTTTGTTTGAATTTTCTTCGATATCTCGCGATGCTTATTGTACAAGTATGAAAATTGTATTAATTAATAACTTTATGATGATATTTAATAAACTTTAATATTACTATGTTCGCACATATATTAATAAAATCATATTAATTTTAAAACTAATCTTGATCATGGCCCTGTTTTTCATTCCTATCATCATTATCAGAAAATTCATTATTTATATTCAGTTTTTTATTAGTGCCATTATTACTAAAAGTTTCAGAAACCCCGCCACTGGGAGAATTACTCGGAGGAATTATTGGGACCGATGGTTCTGATTTATCTTTAAATATATTTAATTATGAAATATTGATTCAAATTGAAGTAGATATTAATTGATTTATTAGAATTAGATATAAAATAAATAATTAATTAACTTTGCAAACCTGGTTGTTCTCCAGAATCAAAATTAAAAGGTAAAATTGGACTTGGCAGGTGAATCTTTGGTATTCTTATTAAACTTAAGGAGTCCATATTTAAAATTGCGATAAAGGTGGTAGAAAAAATTCAGTAATTTTTTAAAAAAGAGGAGAATTAGAGAAAGAAGAAAAACTAAAAAATGAATTTTTAATTTTTTTTCTGATAAATTTATTAATCGTAATATGTAATATGTAATTCGATTCCATGGCTTTTTTTGCTGCGACATATTAATCGTAATATGTAATTCGATATTGAATTACATCTTTACATCTTTTAGTGAAAAAAAACAATGATTTTTTTTTTTACTATTAGTAATTTGATAATTAATGTAACAGTTAGGATTGTTTGACAAATTCCTGAGAAAAAAGAATTTGTGCAAAAAAAAATGTATTTGCCGAAGAAGGTGTCACAAACATATTATGAATGTTGATCGATCCTCATTTTAAGTAAATTTTGACGGGATAGATTCCTTTATGATCTTTAAAAATCATAACGAAATGAAAGGAATAGGTCGATAAAATATTCATTATATATCTGTCTGTATCATTTTCGTTTACATTTATTTATATCTTTCTTTTTTCATTTTGTCTTTTTAAGGCATTTTTTACTAAATTTACTTTTTTTATTACTTTTGGTTTTAATTTGTCTCTGCCTTTAATCCTTTATTCCATCTTGATCTTTGATTAAAAAAGATAGTTAATTAAAACTTCAGAAATTGCTGGATGTTATTTGAAAATAATTTGCGTATACACTTTTTAAAATCATGGTGTGATGAATGAATTTATTCTTTTAATAAAATATAACTTTACGCTATAAATATACTAGGTTTTTACAGGAGAAAATCACAAAGTAGTGTTATAATTAAGATGAACTTTTATTTATTATTTATTATGAAAAGATACCAACAAAAGCAAGATCAAAAATAAAATTAAAAGAAAAAATTTTTAATATAAAACAACTTTTCTCTTGTTTTATGCGTAGCTTAGTCGAATTTCATATTACTTCCCTATATGTGAATTTTATTGAATGAATAAAAATCTATCAAAAATTAAATAATAAAAAATTTACCTTGTCCTTTTGTTCCTTTTCATACTTAAAGTAGTCATCCAAACTTTTAAATGACGGCTGTTGTGTTTATGATTGTTGTGAAAACTGTGATGATCGTGATTGTTGTGATGGAGATGACTGTGACGTATTTATATATGTTTTCAATTTATTTAAATATTGTTTTTTCTCCATATCTTTTATTTGTTCGGTATAGAAATTAATCCACTTCAACAAATTTTGCTTTTCACGTTCAGATTTCATAAATTCATCAATTACTTTTTCTCCAGCGTCTTCAATAAATTTTTTGAGTCTTTGTACTTCAATTTGTAAGTCGCCTATTTCCTCCTCCTTTGTTTCTATTTGTTTTATATAAGATATTTTCTTTAGTTTTTGTCGTTGTCGTAGGCGAGTGATTCCATTTCTTCGGGATGCTTTTGAAGGTTTACCCATATCAGAAAGACAGAAACGAAATATAAAGAAAGATGATTCAGCTAAGAAAAACTTTTTTTTATATGATAAAAAAAAAATGTGAAAGATTTCCATAAACGTTAATTATAAATCCCACAATTCAACATTTCAATATAAATAAACATATGGGGTCTTTGCAATAGAAAAGTACGAAACTCAAAAAAATTTTTAAATTTATTTTATATGCTAATTATGTTTTTTATACTAAAATAAGTGTAAATTTAATATTAATTAAATTTTTATTTTTTTTTAAGTTTCGTACCTTTCTATTGCAAAGACCTCATATGATTATTTCTTCTTTTTCTCCAGTATTTATACTCCCTCTTACGAAGGAGATGTCTATAGGTAGACTTTTTCCCATGTTTTTGGATAGGGTAATAAATTCACCATGTAGACCTCGTTCATAAGTTGTATCATTTTTATATTATAGCGGGTGGTATGATAAGAGAGTGTAGCGAAAATTATTAAACTGATGACGCATGATTCACGGGATCAGTTAGAAATCTAATCAATTTGTGGCTTAGTACATTCTATCTTTTCCAAGTTTAAAGCTTTTTGAATTTTTACATGATCTTCCAAAGAGAAATTCCTGATCGAATCAATCGCTCTAGACTATCTAATTGGTTAACACAAACATTAGATTTTGACTTCACTTTAATCCAGATGGACCTCCAGCAACTACCTTCACGATTATCATAGGAGCATTAATAGATTTGTTTTTTATAATATTTTTGATTGTCCTTTTTTAAATTTATTTACTTCATTATGTTGATTTATTTATTAGATAGTAGTTCGTTATTTCTTTTTATTTCTTTTTCTTTAGGTTTTTCTTTTTTTCTGTTTAGGGATTAAAGATCTAAAAAGTAGGCGAGTACATTTGTATTTTAGTGTAGTCACTTTATTCGCAATACCTGTAATTTTATTGCTCTTTGTATTGTCATTGCTCTTTGTATTGTCACTATTCTTGTGCTAGATTTGACAATACTTTATCCTTCATTTTTAAAACTAGTTTACCAAGCACATCAATATTTACCAACTTATAACAACGATAATAAACAATTTGTAACACATATATATGAAAAAAATATATTAGGAATATAAATAATATTATTACAAAAATTTATTTTCTCCTTGACCTTCTTCAATCCTTTCCTACCTTTCTGCTTTTAAACGAGTAATTCTAATAAAATAAATGTCAAAAATTATATTAATTTAAGGAACCTTATTAGCAAAAAAGTTGATTACTTACTTCCTCTCTGTCTTCTTTAATTCATTATATACCCGCAGCAATTTTCTCTAGTTATCCTTTTAATCCCAATCCATACCATCCACTTGCTCTTGAAGTTCCTGCACCTTTTTTTCCAATTCCTTTATGCAATCTGTTGAGGGAAAAAAATTTGGAACCAAGCGGGTCTCTCCATCTTAGCGCAGACTTACCTAAAGAGAGTATCAAAAGCTAGCCATAGTTTTAAACGTTACAAAAACTTAAAATAATTTCTTTGTCGTAAAGAAAAAATAACTTTTGCGTAATTGGATTGTATAAATATAGAAAAATCTGCGTGAGAAAATATATGTAAAAAGAAGGATTTTAGCAAATACACGATCTGGTTGTTAAATTATATTAAACTAAGAGTAAAATTTACTTTTTGTCAGTACCGTATTTTATATAGATAAACCAACAGAATTTAGCATTATAGTATTTTAGTAAAATTTGTCTAATTACAAATTATACAAATATTTAATAAACTTCAAAAATTCAAAGATCGTAATAATACGTAAAATTTGATTGATAGTAGCAGATCTTCAGTGTAACAGTTAGGATTGTCCTAAGAATTTTTTCTCATGTAAAAATGATTTTTTTCTCACAAAACTTGTCTCGCATGTTCTTACGTAAAATTCTTGCTTTCTAGTAGTGACAAAACGTTTGGAATCTTGTAAAAATGTAATTAAATCGGAAGTGATGAATAGAATATTTGGGAGAACTGAATTATAATGACATATAATTTATTGACAAAATTTATTTACAAAATTTATTTACAAAATTCATTTTCTATACATTTGTTTTTCTAATTTATTTTCTATTTCTATTATTTGGTTTAATTTTTGTTGATATAATTCAACGGCAAATGTTTTTTGCCGTTTTAATTGTGTAATTTCTAAATAAATGTTAGTAATTGATATTATTTATACAATTATAATTTATAATTACCTTTACCTTTATTTTTATTTTCAATTGTTTCATTTAAAGAGTTGACCTAAACCAATTTTTTAATTAGAAACCAGATAACAACCGAATACAATTATATACTTCATTCTTTATTAAACCCTCCAAAAAAAGATAAACAAAAAAATAAAAGATATAAGAAGAAAAAAAATAAAAAAAGCTATCTAAAAGATCTGAAAAACTACAGGCGAACCTAGTAACCACTCTAGGCGGTTCTAAAGTGTTCACTCACCTTATCTCTTTTTCTTTTATTATTTGAAAAGGATTTATTTTTTCGTTCTTGTAATTTATTTTGACTTCTTTTGTGAACCATTTTCAACTGTAAGTTATCATAATTGAAGGGAAAAGTATTTATAAGATTTAAAGCGATTTTTTAGAACAAAGATTAAATGTGTAAAATTTCTTATCAAAGTAATTTATAGTGTGTAGATTATTTTATATGACATTACTTTATTTAGTGATTGAACATCCAATCCAAGCGTAAATGAGATGTGGACAAATTTATGCATTGCACAATTCAATTTATTTATACGGAAGTAATTTTTTATTACTGTAATTCGAATGAAATGAAAATCATTAAAATAATTAAGTAACACGAACAATAGTTTTCATTCAACCTTAAGATGAATTAATCAATAGTTTATATCTCTAATACATAACTTTATTGAACTAATTAAGTCAAAACTATGTATAATTCGTTTTATACTACAAGAACGAAGAAATTGACATCTCCGAGATTAAGTTTATTTATTTGATTTTGCTTTTCTTCCTTTTTTTTTAGGAACATTATTCTGATTCTCTTTGTCATTTTCACGTTGTTTCCAGACCCTTTTTGGAGAATTAATTGGAACTTGTTCTTCATCAGTACGTGGTTCTGGAGGCTCAACTGGAGGAGGAGGCTCAACTGAAGAAGGAGGCTCAACTGGAGAAGGAGGATCTTGTTGTGCTTGAGGGGGTGGTGGAGAACGGTCCTGTAATGCTGGAGAATTTCGTGATGGAACTCTTAAATTATTTTCTAATTCATTTTTCTTTTTTTTTAGATAATAACCTATTATAAAATAAAATGAAATAATTAATCTCTACTATAAACCCACTAGTTATAAATAAAGTTATTATAACTTACGCTTATTTTGAATTGTGCTAACGAGCATTTCCTTTACAGCCCAGTCACCTGCGGTTACAGGGAAGTCAGGAGCCCTTTTTTTAAACTATAATATAATAATTTTTAGTATACTTTTAAAAAAAAAAGAAATGATGAGAATTAAAATTTAATATTTACAGAACGAACAATTTGTGCTATTATCACATGCTTTTGACTCCTATAATTAACGTTAAAATCTACGTTCTTTTCATAAAGACATTCTCGCATTATCTCCTATTACAAAAATTAACTATTAAAAAAACAATTTTTATTCTTCTTATTAAAAATTAATAAATAGTTACCAAATAAGCAAGCCAGCGTTGTTTTTCATTTTTCAAGCCTATTGTGTCTTGTAAGTTATATTTACTCGTAGGTTTATATATGAGCCTGAGCTATAATATTAAAATACCAAAGTAATAAAGTAAGAATTTTCGATTATAGATTATTAAAAATATTTTTATATTTTTGCTCTTATACCTTGGTATTGATTTCAGAAGGTATTTATTCCATTTTTTTAAAAAATTAAAAAAAGTGCGTAAAGAAATGAAGAGATAACGTGTATTTATACTTTATACTTAAACATGACACGACTGACGCGTTGTTTATCAATCAATTTATTTTTTATTTTTTATTGATCGCGAAATACCATTTATAGTATTCGACTCATTTTCTGCCCTGATGGTCTAATAAAGTGCCTCTCCAAAAACTTCTTTAACGGGAGATTTATGGTATGTAGGTGAGATAGTAGCTGTTCTTGGCGTAACTCATTAACAAATGGAACTGAACCCATGCTTGATACTGGTCTCCTTCAGTGACCTCAGGCTTTGATGCCACAGGTCTAATAACCGATATAACTTTATTCTTGGGTTCTGACTGAAGGAAAGCCTTGCGAACAATTGGTGAGAGGGCGTTTATACCTTTAAATATTTTGTTAGATAACTTTTGCATTTCACTGTGGGATGACCCAAGTGTTGGTGTCATAAAGAAAAAAATTATTATAAAAATTACAATTATGAAATTATTAATGACTACATTCTTGTCAGTATTAACACGGTTAAATCAATTAAAATAAAATGATTCAATTTATCAGTCATCAATACGACCGTTGCTCATAACACAATCTCTTTGACAATTAGTATGGCTTTGTATGAACCGTTACTCATAATACAATCAGTATGGCTTTGAATAATTATTATGGCTTTATATGAACTGTTGATCATAATACAATCAGTATGGCTTTGAATAATTATTATGGCTTTATATGAACCGTTGCTCATAATACAATCAGTATGGCTTTGAATAATTATTATGGAACCGTCGAATATCATTGTCATTATTATATTATCTCTAGAAAGATGATTTATGATACATAATCTCTATATCTGTATGTTGTGAAGAGTTACTTGTAACATGACCTTTATCTTTAATGCATCTTGCTCGTAAATTGTAATACAATCATGTAATACAATATGTGATTGTTTATAAAAATAGCTCTTGTTACTTATAAATTCTATCACATTTTAATATGCCATTTTTTTGTTCTTGTCATATTTGTAAAATAAATTCTAAAGATGGTAACGGAAAGTGGTTGTCTACTAAAAAAACTTTTAAAAAACATCAAAAAAGAGAAAAAGCAAATATTGAAAAAATTAATGGATATGAAGCAGAAGGTGGATCAGAAACAAAAAGCGATAGTGAATCAATTTCAAGTTGTAATGCAGCTGAAAAAAGAAAGTTTGAAGACGATGAATCAGATAAATCAGATACAAGTTCAGAAAGCAATATTTCAAATAACGATCATGTTCCTTTAATTTTAAAAGACATACCTAAAAGGTAATTATTTAATTGTTTATAACAAAAAGTAAATTTTACTTTATTAAAACATTATTGTTATAATAATACTTTAATAATCATCAAAGTCATGTTAATTGCAGATCAGAAGATTATGATGATTACGATAGCGATGAGCCATTTCTTGACAACGAAGATTATTATAATGGTAATCCAATTCCTAATAACAAAGATTACGATAAGAATAGTGATAGGCAAAGTCTTGATAATAAAGATTGTGATGAAGATAATGATAAAGCAGACATAGAAACTGAAAGTGATTGTTCAAAAACAAGTGCATATATTTCTGAAGAGAATGATGAATTAACAGATGATGATAAAGAATTTGAGGAATCTGAAATGACAAACATAAACGATGGTACAGTTAATTCTATGTTTATTGATTTTAGTTTTGATAAATAATAATATTTATTTATTTTAGATGAATTGATTCAAGGTTTACGTCTTTTACATACAAAAGTACTCCATTCAATATCTGACATCGCATTCAACAAAATACTTGATAATGTTAATTCTAATTTAACAATCTATAAGTTGAAAAAAAAAATCAATAGCATAATTCCTTTTGAACCTCATAGATATGATACTTGCAAAAACAGTTGTATTGCATTTACATCATCATATGAAAATTTAGCCAGTTGCCCTATTTGTGCTGAAAACAGATTTGATGATAATGGCAAACCTGTAAATACAACATTTTTTTTTCGGTAAAACAACGCCTAATAATTCAATACAAGAATAAAGAAAGAGCCGAAGAATTACAATATAGAAGTACTTATTTCCAAAACAAAGGAGAGGAAGAAATATATGCTGATATCTTTGACGGATTGTGAGTATAATTTAATTACTATAAAGTAAATTTTTTTTTTTTAAAAAAAAAGGCCATTAAAAATATGTTTCTTTTAATAGGTTATATAAGGATTTACTACAAAGGGATTTTTTTAAAGATGATTGGGATATTGCACTATCTGGGACATGTGATGGATATCAGATCTTTGAACAACGGACTGATGATTGCTGGGTAATCTTATTAATAAATAATAACCTTCATCTTTCTATTCGTGTAAAAAAAGAAAATCTACTAGTGACAATGATAATACCAGGTTCCCGTTTGCCAAAGCATTTTAATTCCTTTTTATGTCCTCTTATAAAAGAATTACAAGAACTTGAAGGTAAAGCTAATTTTAATATCTAATAAAATGTATTTTTTCTATAATTGAAATTTTATTTTATTAAATATTATAGAAGGAATTCAGTGTATAGACAGACGAACAAATGAACCTTTTATTTTACGTGCATATTTATTAACATGGACGGGTGATGTTCCAGCGTTAAGTAAAAGCTTAAACCTCTCTGGATACAAGTCGTATAAAGCTTGTCATTTTTGTATGATAAAAGGGACTTGTCACACATCAAATAAACACATATACTATCCATCATCTGCTTTTTGTAATATAAGAAATCATGATGATACGATCAATATGGGAAAATTAATTGCAGAAGAAATGAATAAAGATCGAAAAGATAAAATGATCAGAGAAACAGGTATAATTTTCTTGAGAAAAAAGTACACTTACAAATCTGTATTAATTACTTTACTATATAGGAATTAAGGGATCCAGTGAATTGTTGAAATTAAAAACATTATTATTTCCGTGGTCTTTCCCAACAGACATAATGCATTTATTCTTCGAGAATGTGGCATCATCAATGTATGCACATTGGAGTGGAAAATTTTTTAATAACAATCTATTATTGTCTAATGATTATGAGTTATCAAAATCACAGCGGGAAAATATTGGCATACAAATGGAAAAAGTAAAAAAAGATATGCCTATTGAAATTGGTCACCCTCCACATGACATATTTAAATATCATAATGGTTACAAAGCGGTAGAATGGAGAAATTGGATAATTTTATTTCATTACTATTACTAAAGACATATCTGGATAAAAGGTATTTTAATAAAAAGTAAAAGTTGAATTAATACATTTTAAATTTTTAATTAAACAAAAAATTTACTTTTCGTTACATAATAGACATCTTCAAAGATGGGCATACTTTGTGAAGGCTGTAAAGCTTTGTTTAGAACCTGAAATATCCGAAGAACAAATTGATGATGTACAACTTTTGCTTAAAAAATTTTCAGATTATTATGAAAGGTAATGATTTCTGTTTTATAATTTATAATTATATAATAATTATAATAATGATTAATTATTTTAGAGAGTATTATCAGAACAATGGCCAACGTTTAGCAGCATGTAAGATAAGTTTTCATTACCTGTTACATGTAGCAGATTCTATTAAATATTGTGGCCCTAGTTGGATCCATTGGCAGTTTCCTATGGAGAGAGTATGTGGTATATTACAACCACTTATTAAATCAAAGATCAAGCCATATAGCAACCTTGCAAATATGCTTACTTTATTACAGCAATTTTATATGTTACCATTTTTTTCTATCTCAAAAGCTATTTTCAAAGAAAAACTGCTAAAACAATGGAGTAAGAAACGGGTCTTTAGTACTGAAGGGTATGAAGAAGAATTTTATTCCCCTTCTACACAATATTCTTTGCCAAGCCAAGAACACAAACATCTGATTAAATTTTACGAAGGGACAAACAATAATGATTTAGAAATGGTAATATAAAGCTTTTATTTAATATTTTAAATTCATACAATAACAAAATAATTTTTTTTTTTAGGAGGTTAATAATTATGGTGTAAGATATGGAAGATTAAGAACTTCGGATGGACAATATATTAGTAGTAGTTGTATAAAAAGAAATAATACAATTGCAAGAAATAATTACTATGCTCAGGTAAAATTTTTAACTTTGATTACTATCATTGCTATTATTTTGATTTAATTTTGATTTTATATTTTATTTGTAAATATTTTAGATAAGATGCACAATAGATAAACTTGCCCACAGACCCAATGCGCCTCCTCAACTCGCTATTGTAGATATATATGGAATCATAAATTATTATCTTGTTCATGAATTCAACCATCAGGTTTACATGTTAGCCTATGTACAATTAACATCAAAAATTGTAGAAGATAAATATGGATGTAAACATTTTACTCAATTCAGATCAAAAGAATTTATCAATGTAAGATGTTTAGATCATTGTATAGGTTTTGCTAAAATAGATAATAGATATTATATAATTGATAAAGAAAATGCATTTGATGACTCTAATTGGGAAAATATTGGACATTGATTTTTTGCAGCAGTTCGCACTTATAATAAAACTTTATTATGGTCTGAATAATTAAGAATATTTATTGTATATTGCTTAATTTCTAAAAATAGCTAAACACGAATAAGATTAATCCATTAACTTTATTTGTATCTAAAAATAGCTAAACACGGATAAGCGATGATGAAATAGCTATTATAAGCTATAGATTTTTTTACTTTGTTTTTTTTTATTTTAATTTCTCCTTCCTAATAAATAATGGTAACAAGTCTATGTTATCTATGTTATTATGTTATTCATAAACTGACTGACGAAAAAAATATTTTACCAGAAGCAAAGGATACATGATACAAAACCTGAATTTCTGGAATGGGAAAGTCTTAATTAACCCTATTAGAGGAGAAGTTGACTTTATCACAGTATGAATACATAAATTTTCTACTACAATATCAATTATAGCGGAAAAACTAGCCAAAGCTTGGGAAGAAGAAAATTATCATTATTTAATTGACTGAGCCGATTGTGAAAGTTTAATTAATTACGTCAGGAAGGTGGGTTATTTATTTTCTTAAGGATATGGTTGAGGCTTATTAATATGTATTACAACATAAAATTATAATATATTCTCAAATCCAATAGTTAGTTATTGTTGAAATTAATATTAACTGATTCTTTTATTTTTTCTATTTTAATGTAGCCATGTCGAGGTGTTAACTGTAGACGTGTGTAAGTATTTTTTTACTTAAAAATTATTGTTTATTAAACAGGTATGCATCAAACTTTATTATATTGGATTTAAAATCAAATAACTAAATTACTAATATACCTTTTTCCCCTCTTTAACATGTACACAGGTAGTCTTGATAAATTGGATCTTCAATAAACCAGAAGCTTTGATATATCAGAGTCGAGTCTGGAATGGATTATTATAGTACTTGTTCTTGATATGTCATATTTCTCGATATATTAGATTTTTCTGTTGGAATAGACGAGTCCAATTTATTAAGACCACCTGTGTACATTAAATTAAATGGGTCTCGAGTTATTGTGTAATAGGTATGAAAAATAAGTTTTTTCAACTGTATCTTTTCTTTATTTATTTTATTTCTGATTTATTTTCGTTTTATATTATATAGTTTCAGAAATATGAAATTAATCATTTTACTATACATAGAAATTATTTGTATTCATTAGTTATTAGCGTAGCCTTTAAAATGTACACGAATTATTATTGAAATAAAATCAAACCATATCAATATTGTATTTATATACTAAAAATATTGTTAAATCAATATTTTATCAAATGTAAAAATGTAATTGAAATAACCTTTAATGTAAGTAAAAATGTATGCTATTTCTAATTAAAAGATACATAAAATATTATTATATTTGAACTAAAATGACCTTTAAAACTACTGAAAATATATGTTATTTCTAATTGAAATATTATTGAAATATATGCAAATTACAATTTTATAATATACTGAAAATGGGCTTTAAATATTCTTAAATAATGATGAATATATATAATAATACAAAATAAAATTTATCCTGAAATTAAGTAGAAATTAATGACATAATTTTACACTTAAAATATACTTAAAGAGGCAAAATTTAAGGATATTTTATGAACTTTTTACATATTAAATGCAGTATTTTCAAATATAATTTTAGCATTATTTATGGATATAAATATCTTACATAAAATATTCTAAAATTATATTTAATTTATACTTATAATATACATAATTTTATAGTTAAATATTCTTAAAATTCAGATTATTTTCAGTATATTTTCAGTATGTAATTTTCTTACTGGGATGAATCCCTAAAAAATGTGTTGACTCCATTAATTTTAGATTTATGTACATTAAAAAAAAGAGGTTTTAAATAAAAAAATGGTGTCTGTTGGCCAATTGAGTTATTTTTTAGCTTAAACTGGAAATTTTTTATCAATATGTTTGGGAATGAAAGCTGCAAATGCATTGCACTTCTGCTCTTGGTGCAACTGCAGTAAAAACAATATTAATACCACATCAAAAATAATCAATAAATCAATGGATAATATTAAAGTTAATTACAAACAAATAAATAGTCATTCAAAGAACCATTATTTAGTATAATATTATTAAAAAATTGAGTGGTTGACGAGTTGCATATTTTTTTGAAACTAATGATTTTTGATCTTTATCATGTAATTACAAATGAAGAAATTTGGAAAGATAAAATCCTAATGGAAATGAGGCGACTTAATGTATCTTTTCAATTTTGGCATAAAAAAAACACAAACAATTTATCATACACTTCTTTCATGGCGCTGGATAAATTAAAAGTTCTTAAAAAATTTGACCTTTTTACTATTTTCAGTCAGTAATACAAACTATACAAATTCGTGCTCTATAGGATCAATTCAATGAACTATATCATCTAATACATGATAAGAAAATAATAGGGAAATTTTTTCACTATAAAGCCAAATCTTGGTTAAATGCATTTACAGCTCCTTCTATAAGGCATTCAAACAGAGATGATTTTGTTAAAGGTATGTACCGTACTCAAGACATAACATAATACATATATGTTTTGTATAACCATATTGCTGAATTTTTTGAAATCCATCATGAGTTTGGGCTAGCTGCATTCTCTTGTTCAGCAGTAAAGAAAAAAAACTATATATAAATATGCCTTTATTTTCAAAATACATTAAAAGATAATGAAAACAAAAATTCCCAAAAATCAGCAATTTTGGAAATGTTAGAGTATAAAAACTGGCAGTTATATTTTGTGTCAAATAAAGTTCCTGATTTTTTTGAAAAGTCAAAAAAATTTAGGTTACAATAGTGGGATTTTATTTGTTTAGTAAATATTTATTTAAACATTAAATTACAATAATGGATTTTATTTGTTTTGCAATAAAAAATTTTGCCAAACTAATTTTTATCTATATAATTTTTTTTATTTGACTGATAGAAATAAAAATTTGTACTTTTTACCATAATATAAAATTTATCTATTTATATAAATTCAAGAATTTTCTTTAAATTTGACATTGATCTAGAAAAAAACAGAATTGTGCTGAACCTGCTTCAACATTATGATTCTCTTTATCCTTACCCCTTATTACCTTCTATTGAACAATCATTTCACTATCAATTAATAATTTTTTTTTAGTTTTTTTTGCATTTTGTACATTTTGTTTATAATTGCTATTTTCACTCTTAGGCATATGCAAACAAACAAAACTTAATTGCGCTCCTCCATAATTACGTTCTTCTTAATTTTCATCATCTAAGATTTTTCCAACTTTTTTAAAAGTTTTTATTTCTTAAACTTACATAAATAAAATGATCTACAGGAAGAGTAACATGTTATATGATTTTTAAAAATACTGACAAAAGCATCTTTGCTACAATGTATTGAAAATACTTGTTTTTTTTTAAATGTAAAAGTTCAGAATCTGGAACTGATTGAATATGTGAAAAAGGTATATTGTAAGACATGTGCTTTAGTTACTAAAATCATTGAAATCTTGAGCAATTTTTAAATCTCTTAACACAACATTTTTTGCAAATTGAGTAATATAACCCAGTTGAATTCTGTGAAGGCATAACTATAAAAAGAAATCTGTAAATAAACAAATACTAAAAAAAAACAGAGAAAAAAAATAACGCAATTTCATATATTTAAAAGCAGGCTTTATGCTAAAATATATACTAAGGTTGGTCAGATAGGTTGTGTAGTAGTTGAATAGGTTGAATGCATTTTTTTATTAAGATATTTTTATTTTATGATTAATAAGATAAATTTTTTTTTTGATCAATATATTCACATAATGCAAAATCACATGGATTCCAAACATAATAGTATTATGTAATAGGACCAATAAGGTAATTATATTGATTAATTTTAAATGAACTAAATCTGCACATATGTATTAAACAATTTTAACAACCTTTTTTTTTATTTTTTTCTTGATAGCATTCAATAAATGGATTTTTTTAAAAAAAAATTTTAATTAAAAAAAAATACTTTTTTTAAGTATTTTTATTTTATTTTATTTATTTTTTTTGATTATTTAAAAAAAAAATAAATAAATAATTTTAAAAAAGAATTTTTTTTTTTACTAAAATGGTTGTTGAACTATTAAGTTTTATTTTTTTTAAAAAAAAAGAAAACCAGTTCTTTAAACTGTTATTTTTTATTTTTTAAACTGATTTTAAAACTTTATTATTTTTTGTTAGATATGGGGTCTTTGCAATAGAAAGGTACGAAACTCAAAAAAAAATAAAAATTTAATTAATATTAAATTTACACTTATTTTAGCATAAAAAATATAATTAGTATATAAAGTAAATTTAAAAATTTTTTTGAGTTTCATACCTTTCTATTGCAAAGACCCCATATGGCATTAATACGACTTCTGAACTTGAATTTTGTAATACTGGAAATGTAAGTTAAGAGAAGGTAATGTTTTTTTTGTTTTTAGAATGTTACTAACATTCCTTTTCTTTTTTTTTTAGGAAAAGTTCTTGGCTTAGTAGAATTCAGCAAAATAGTAAGTTACAAAAAAGGAATTGTGTTTTTTTATTGCAGAAATATAACTAATGTTTCTTTTCTTTTTTTTTTTTTCTCTAGGAATGGCTTTTAGTTTGAAATTGATGAAATGGTTACAAAAGGAAAAGTCATATTTTTTTTATTGCAGAAATGTAACTAATGTTATCTTTCTCTTTTTTTCTTTAAGGATAGCTTCTGTATTTAGGATTCACAAAATAGAATGTATTTTATGAGGTTTTTTTATTATAGGAGTATTAATAATGTTGCCTTTTCTTCTTTATTGTAGATTGCTGGATGATTATTACGAAATACAAATCAGATTTTGAAATTTAGGTAAGGGTCAAAAGAGAGATTTTTTGTAAGAAACATTGCTAATATTTTTTTTTTTTTATAAGGTTGACTTTTGAATTATTATTTACAAGGTAAAAAGGACTGTTTTTTTATGATTTTTTTAAAGAATGTTACTTTTGGATATTTTAGAACAACACTTGAAAAGTAATTAAAGAATAGAAAATTAATCTATTATAGGATTATTAATTATGAAAGTGCAAAAAATGATATGGAAAATAATGAACAAAAATATATTGTAAGAAATGATGAGAAATAAAAATATATTATAGAAATAATGGAGAGCAAAAATATGTTATTGAAATAAAAAAGATACAAAAATATGTTATAGGAAGTTTTAATTTATTAAATAATCTATTAGTATTTTTTGGTATCTTTAAATTTGTATGATGTTTTAAATAAATCTAACAATATAATAAATCTGGCCAAAATTATGTTAATTTTGACCAAAATTAAAATTATGCTAGTTGCTTTTTTTTTATTTTTTAAAAATTATATACATTTTTTTTAATCATTATATTGCATATTCTTAACTAATATATACTTTATATAACAAAATTTAATATATTTGGATGAGTGAACAAATCTGCCAATATATCATATTTTTAATTAAAAATATTTTTAGTTAAAAAATCTTATCAAAAAATATTTTTGGTTTGAAAAATTAGTTTTAATTCTATTTTTAAATTAAAAAATAAAACTAAAATCATTTTTTCAAAAAACTTTTTAAATTAAAAATATTTTTAAATAAAGTTTATTAATTAAAAAAATATTTTTCAATTAAAATATAAGAAAATTACTATATATAACTGGTGGTATTTTTCACCAGTGTTATGTGGCTTGTATACATTATTAGTATCATGTGGCTTATATAGATTGTGTAACTAATTAACCTGATTATTAATTAGGAATTAGGTTGATTTTACTTTTTTTTTCTTATGGTAAACGAGACAACTTTTAACAAAGCAATATTCTACCCTTAAAGTAAGTTATATTTTCAAGCAAATATACTATTATTTATACTTTGAGTGCTAATAGTAGAATTATTTTTTAGGTATGGATGAAACTCAACATTATTTAACAGAGCCGCTTATTTCTTACATTAATGAGGTTGATAAAGACTTGGAGGAAGAATTAGTTACTGAAAATGATGAGCTTGTAAATGATGATGACAATATATATTCTGATTCATCAGAATTGCATATTGATGACTTGTTTCAAGATTGTGATATGGTTCAAAGTAAAGTTGATACATATGCAAAACATCATGGTTTTGTTGCAAACAAAATCTATAAGAATCTAGATCCTGTTGATAAGTCTATAGTTCAGCGTCGTGATTTTAAATATTGGAAATCTGGTGTTAATAAACTAAAAAAACAGAAAATATTGATACATATCGTGATAGTACTTCTGAAAAAACAGATTGTCCATAGAAGATTAGCTTTTATCTTGCTAAACGAACAGGAAAAATACATCTTACTAAATTTATTAATAATCATAATCGTCAATGTGATACCAAGACTATAGAATTAGCACCAAAGTATTTACGTTTTTCACAATCAATTTTAGATAAAATTGAACACTATACTCTTAATGGTCGATTAGGAACTGGATAACAATATGATCTTCTTTTTAAGAAATTTCCTTAATATCATATTTGTAAAAAAAATCTTTATAATGCTATTAACAAATCATCGGAAAAGTTATATCAGTTCAGATCTGTGGTGATCTGTGATTTTAGCAGATTGCCACATTTTTTTAATGCAATTTTGTTAAGAATCTACGCAATACTGCAGAAATTATTTTTTTTATTTTTTCAAAGATTTTTTATGAAAAATTTGTGATAATCTCCAAAATTGCAGATTTCTAAAAATACTTTATACAAAAATCTTTAAAGATTTTCACAATTTTCTTCTTTAATTTGATAAACTTTGCATATTTATTTTGATAAACTTTACATCACTAATTTTTTAAACTTTTTTAAAGAAACAATTTTTTTCTATCACTTTAAAGAAATAATTTTATAACACTTTTAAAAAAATAATTCTTTTAAAGAAATAATTTTTTAACGCCTTAAAAAAATTAATTTGTTTAAAGATACCAAAGAAAAAAAAAATAAATTTTTAATGGATTCTTTTTTAAGCTTCGAAGCTTGTTAGATAATTGGACTTTAAGAATAATTTTTTTTTAAAAAAAAAAAATAAAAAATACTGTTTCTTTATAAGGTTTGAAGTCTTTAAGACAAGTTTTTCAATGTTTGACGGAATGTCAAAGGTACAAGTTCCAGATTCAAACAAAAATTTTTTACTTATGGTTTTAAAGTGCGGGATGAACAAGAAATTAGGAAGTTTTTGAATTTTGAAGTTTTACAGACAAAAATGGCAAGATCTGTCTTGCGAAGCTATTTTAAAAATTTTTTTTTTGTAGCTTCTTTTCTAAATTTTAGACAAGCCCAAAGCCCTTTCCAGACTCTATTTCAAAGGTTAGAGGTCTTGGATGTTAAAGAACAGCCCTGGACTCTCCACTTTGAAGGGTAGAGATCCTTGACGCTGAAGAACAGTTCTGGATTCTCCATTTCGAAGGTTAGAGATCCTTGACACTGAAGAATGGCTCTGGACTTTCCATTTCGAAGGTTAAAGTCTTTAAGTATATTAATTTATTTAACGAACATTATAAACGTTCAATTTTTATATTTTTTTAGGTCCAGAAGCTAAAGTACAGCTCTGAACTTTTTTTTTGTTATTTTTAATTTTTTTTGGGATCCAAAAGCCGAAGTACAGCTCCAGATTTTTTTATTGATTTAATTTAACAAACGTTAACTAATGTTCAATTTCTTTTTCTTTTTTTAGGTCCAGAACTCCATTTCGAGGTGGACCACTTCAAGTAAAAAAAAAAAAATAAGTTTTTTTTTGTATTTTAGCAAAACGTTAGTAACGTTTTGCTTTTTTTCCTTTTTTTTAGGTTCCAGAACTCTATTTTGAGGCGGACCACTTTAAGAGTAAAAAAAAAATTCATTTTTTTTTGTATTTTAGCGAAATGTTAGTAACATTTTGCTTTTCTTCTTTTTTTAGGTCTGGAACTCCATTCGAGGCAGACCACTTTAAGTAAAAAAAAATCATTTTTTTTTTATATTTTAGCGAAATGTTAGTAACGTTTCACTTTTTTTCCTTTTTTTTAGGTCTCAGAACTCTATTTCGAGGCAGACCACTTTAAGAGTAAAAAAAAATTCATTTTTTTTATATTTTAGCAAAATATTAGTAACATTTCGCTTTTCTTCTTTTTTTTAGGTCCAGAACTCCATTCGAGGCAGACCACTTTAAGTAAAAAAAAAATCATTTTTTTTTGTATTTTAGCGAAATATTAGTAACGTTTCACTTTTTTTCCTTTTTTTTAGGTCTCAGAACTCCATTTCGAGACAGACTACTTTAAGAGTAAAAAAAAATTCATTTTTTTTTTTGTATTTTAGCAAAATGTTAGTAACATTTCGCTTTTCTTCTTTTTTTTAGGTCCAGAATTCCATTTAAGACGGACCACTTTAAGTAAAAAAAAATCATTTTTTTTTTGTATTTTAGCAAAATGTTAGTAATGTTTCACTTTTATCCCTTTTTTTAGGTCTAGAACTCCATTTCGAGATGGACCATTAAGTAAAAAAAATAATTTTTTTTACTTTAATTTCAACGAATGTTAACTAACATTCATTTTCTTTCTTTTTTTAGGTCTGGAACTCCTTTAGAGGTGGACTATATGATATTTCGAAGGTAAAATATCTTTGAAAATTATTATTTATTTTTGTTTTATTTAAACAAACATTACTAATGTTTATTTTTTTTTATTTTTTAGGTCTGGAAGTCCTTTATAGGTAGACTACTGTGAGTGAAAAAAGAAAATAATTTTTTTTTTACTTTTATTTTAACAAACGTTAATTAATGTTCATTTTCTTTCTTTTTTAGGTCTGAAAGAAGTGGACTGAGTTATTTCGAAGGTAAAAAAACTTTGAAATAAATTTTTTTTTTTATATTTTTATTTTACGAAACATTACTAATGTTTCATTTCATTTTTTAGATCCAGAACTCTAATTTGAAGTGAACCGTGATATTTCAAAGATAAAGAAACTTTAAAATATCTTTTTTTTTATTATTTCAACGAACGTTAACTAATGTTTGTTTTCTTTCTTTTTTAGATCTGGAACTCCTTTAGGGCAGACTATGATATTTCGAAGGTATAATATCTTCAAAAATTATTATTTTTTTTTTGTTTTTTTAAACGAACGTTACTAATGTTCATTTTTTTTTATTTGTTAAGTCCAGAACTCCTTTAGAGGCGGACTATGATATTTTGAAGGTATAATATCTTCAAAAATTTTTACTTTTTTTTTATTTTATTTTAATAAACATTACTAATATTCATTTTTTTATTTTTTTAGATCTAGACATTCCATTTCAAAGACTGGACTCTATTCGAAAGTAAGGCCTTCAATTTATTTTTTTGTTTTTATTTAACGAATGTTAATGAATGTTTATTAACGTCCATTTTTTCTTTTTTAGATCTAGTAACCATTTTCGAAGACTATTTTGAAGGTATGACTTTCAAAAAAAAATTTAATTTTTTTGTTTAACGAACATTGCTAACGTTTGATGTTTTTTATTTTTTTAGGTCCAGATGAAGCCCAGACTCCATTCAAAGGTAATTCATCACTTTCAAATTTCTTTTTACTTCTATTATAACAAACGTTACTAACGTTCGATTTTTTCTTTCTTTTTAGATCCTGGACGTCGAAATACTGTACATCTCTCGAAGGTACCTTTAATTTTTGGGTTTTTTTATTCAATGAATGTTTACTAACATTCTTTATTTTCTTATTCTTTCTTTTGTAGGTCCGCGGTTGGATTTCTAGAAGAAATTTCAAAGGTAGAACTTCAAAATTTGTTTAATTTCCTTTTTAACAAGACATTTTATTAACGCTTATTTTTATAGATCTGGGGCTTCCTGGAACATTACGAAACTTCAAAGGTGCTCTACGAAGTTCCTTTTACTATTTTTTTGAAATTTTTTAATAAAACATTTGCTAACATTTCATTTATTTTGTTTCTTGTAGGTTTACGGCTTCTGGACGAAGATTTTGAAGGTATTTATCTTCAAAATTATTTCATTTTTTTTTATTTAAACGAAAAGTCAGCTAATATTTCACTTTTCTTTTATTGTAGGTCTACAGTTTTCTTTAGAAGCGATAATATTTTCACATTTTGGCACGTTTTGTTGGATCAAAAAAGTTAAAAGTTGTTTGTTAGAATCGAACCAACTGGAACAATGTCCAAACCATTAACAACAACATAATTTGAACGTCAGTAAAGAAAAAAAAAGAGGACTTTTTAATTAGTACATTTGGGGTCTTTGCAATAGAAAGGTACGAAACTCAAAAAAAATTTTAAATTTATTTTATATGCTAATTATGTTTTTTATACTAAAATAAGTGTAAATTTAATATTAATTAAATTTTTATTTTTTTTTGAGTTTCGTACCTTTCTATTGCAAAGACCCCATTTAGTTAGCAAATAGAATAGTTTAATATATGTACTTTTAAATTTGTAAATATCTTTAATTAATAAATTAATATTAGTTAATATTAAAGTTAAAACACTGCCTAATTGTAAATTTGCATTAGTGTTTTTGAAAAATTTCGCAGATTTATTTTTGAAAAATTTCGCAGGTTTTTTTGTGCTTGCAGATCTGTGCAGAAATTCATGAAATTTTTCAGTGCTGGGTATCGGCATGTCCTCAGATCTGTGCAGAATTGGATTCCATAAAATTGCGCAGATCTGCAGACCAAAATTTTTTCTGATGAATTTCAAGGTATACGAATTCATGATAAGTCTGATGCAGCTACTTTATTTTTATATCTTTTAAAACAACATAATAATGACCCTGATTTTGTGGTTATTTTGTGTTTAGAAAATCAACTTACAGGTCTCTTTTGGACAATTTTATGATGTAATTATTCATGATAATATAACTAAAACTAATCATTATGAAATGGCACTCAGCTTATTTGTTGGTATTGATCATGATTTTAAAACAAGAATTCTTGTGCAGGCACTAATTAAATATGAAACTCAATTTGATTATATTTGGATTTTACAATATACACTTGAAGTGACATAAGTTCAGCCTATAGTATTGTATACAGATGGTAAATTATTATCATTAGCTTTCTCTCGATGAGACGATTCTAATGAGCCTAAGATCATTGAAATCTGATCATTAAATCATAGAATAATTATATTTTAATAAATATCTTTTTATAATCACATATGTATAAAATTTTTAAAAAAAGATGTGATAGTGACTATAGATAGTTTGTGATTATAAACGATAGTTTTTATATATGAAAATTTAGGACACTCAACTAAGGTGACTATATAGGGTAATGTGACTATAACGGAGGTGACTATAAAGGGAGTTGACTGTAACGATATTTAACTTTTCTAAAATAATCGTACTGATAATTTGCGATATTGACAATTATCAAAAATAATCGCACTGATAATTTGCGATGTTGACAGTTATCAAAAATAATTGCACTGATAATTTGCGATGTCAACAGTTATCAAAAATAATCGCACTGATAATTTGCGATGTTGACAGTTATCGAAAATAATCGCACTGATAATTTGCGATATTGACAAATATCAAAAATAATCTCAACGATGATTTGCGATATTGACAATTATTGAAAATAATCTCAACGATGATTTGCGATATTGACAATTATCAAAAATAATCTCAACGATGATTTGTGATATTTGATAATTATCAAAAATAATCAAGTTAAATCCATTATTTATTATTTCATTAATAAATCATAAAACGCCCTCATATACAAATGAATACTAAGAATATTAATCTAATTTCATTTTACACCTTAAAAAATATACGTATTAACAAAATATTCATTTTCACAGTTATTTCTTGGTATAATGTGAACTGACATATCAACCAAATCTAAGTAAACACATGTATATTGATTAGTTAGCCATAATCTTGGACAGTCGTATATGATCTCTTCTTCTTGTACTTCTTTATACCATCGTAACAAAGCAAGATTTACTGGCTCTTTTAAACCTTTTGCAGAAAATTCCAATAATAAAAGTGTCTAAATTTAATTTAGTTAATAACATGTCATCATGACAAAAATCTTAATAAAAAATTTTAAGCATATCATATCTTTCCATACCACGCAGTTTCTTCAGAAGAGACTACTACATCACTGAACCATTCATTACCATAAAAAGTTCCTGCTGTTCAGATAATATCAGTTGATTCAACAGCTACACTAGAATATATTTTAAAATGCCCAGATTCATAATCATATTCTAACTCATTTTCCGTCAAAAACTCTTCAAAACCTGCATGAAGGTTATCAAACCCTTCTTTATACAGATGATGGATATCGGTGTCTTGTTTTATTTTAGAAACTGTTGTTTCAATTTCAGTAAATTTGAATTCTCATAAAAGATTTTGAAATCCACTAGATCTCCTTATCGTAGGTTTTTTTTGTTTCAAGGCTAAATATTGACGTCGCACCTATCGTATCAAATTTAAATTAATCGATTAAAATAGATTATGACGAAACAGATCATATAACATTACCGTAGTTAACATTTGTGGAACATAATTTCTTTTATTTATCATTCGATATGGAGTTTTAACGCTCTTCTTATGCAAAGTTTCATATATTTCTGTTGACATCCCATTCATCGAACCATAAAGTCAAATTGACAGAATTACATGATAACAAAGCACGTGAAGTTTAGGTATTTTACAGCGACTTGGAGAATATTTGGCAAATATCGTTACAAATTCTTGACAGAATTCAGTTATTAACATCTAGTAATAGTAGTAATAAATTTTTAAAAAAATTAAATACTAATTAAAGATTTGGTTTAGAATTAATAATCGATATTTACCTCTAATTCTGTTAACTCAGTATCCGTAAATGATTCCTGACACAACTTTATATATATTACCAAATATTTATGAAAAATGTTGCACAGTCTCTTACATGGTATTCCACCTTCTTTATAATCATCGTATAAATTATCTATAACGAAAATAATCACTTTCATTATATTACGATAATTATTGGCAGTAAATTTAGATATATTTTCCAATCTGTTTTTTAATATTATTAAGCTTGGATATCGTGGGATTGCGCACAATCTGTGGTCCATATCTTTTACTGCTCTATTGCTGACCTTTCGGTGTAATAATTCACAAGTAAATTCTATGAGATACTTTATTATTCCAAGGTCGAGTAAATGCATACGATCTGGAGCAGTCACCTCATAAATATTAAAATCGTTAAAATCCCAAAAATAATTAAACTCCTTATGAATCAAAAATTCACTTGCTTGATTCTCACTAATAGCTAGTTTCATCTTTTTTGGAGTTCGTAAATCAATATGAGATAATGCCATATTATTAAGATCTTCGTTATTTATCAAGCAATAATAACATGGTCATTTAGAAGTTGATGGAAGATATGTTGCGATAAATGCTCCTGCTTCCGCCATATCAGCAAGGATAACCAATAATTTTGGTGTAAATGGATGTATTTTATTTTGAACAACTAAATACATGTCATTTTGATTCATTATCGGCGATAATAATATTTGGAGACATCTCTGAAAAATGAGTCTCTGTAATCTTCAGAAAGACTCAAAATTCCTTGTAGTATTATCTTTTGCTTTCAATTTTGGTAAATAACTAACAAGTACTTTAGCGTTAGGTTTATTTCGCTGCCAATTTGGTATATTTCCGAGTGAAATATATATAGGATGTTTAGAAGTTTTGCCCAGATGATCACAAGTTGTAGAATCGGTATAGATTATTATCGATAATAATTTGTTATCGACAGGAATTTTATATTCCGTGATATACCACCAATTACTTTCGAATTGTTCACAATAAGTCTTAATCAATGTATTGTGATTTTTATATTTAAAAACAAATTCTTCATTCATTTCAGATTGAAGAAGCAGAACTTTAATTCCATGAATTATCAGTTGATAATAAAAAGAATAATCTTTATCCTGGAATTTTGTGATAAGGACTTTTTTGAATTTCATATAAGGAAATTTGTTAACATCAAGAAATCTATGACCTTCCTTAATATTTATTGGTAATGAGTTTTTTTCGGCTTCTTGTCTACTTTTATTGATTAACTTAATTATCCTATCACCACAAGAATTAGATAATTGATATTCCATAACAATTTCCATGAATTCACGATAAATGTCATTTGGCTATTCAGTGTTAGGTTAGGGTTGGTAAAAGTCCTTATTTCAGACCTAAAGACTCAGTCCTAAGACTGAGTCTGCAGATCTTTAAGTTCGATTTTTTGGACTAATAAGGAGTTAGTCTTAAATGAGTCCTAACCAATAAAAAGGGTTTTTACATTTGGTATATATATTACACGGTTTTAATTTTTGTTGTACAAACTTACACAATGAGTTTAGATGACGCGTTCAATTTTGTTGACTTGGAGAGTGATGACATTTTGGATAACATATTACATACTGAAGAAAGTTCTCGAAAAACTTCACCTCTATGGAATTATGTAGATTGCAAAAGCCCAGCTCACCCGGGAGTACCTGTATGCAAAAGGTGCAATTACGTATTTTCTATTAAGTCAAGTAATACTACTATTGAACGGCATCTTTTAAATAAGCACAACATAATAATCCCAAAGGTCAGAAAGCAAACAACATTAAATTTCAAATGTACAGACCCTTGGCCTACAAAAGAAAAATTGGTGCGAGACAAAGCAGTTGTTATTTGGATTATTGATAACCAACAACCTTTTAGTGTTGTAGAAAATGAAAAATTTATTGAAATGATGCATATTTTCGATCCTCGTTACAAAATTCCTGATCGACATCAAATAAAAGAAATGATTATTGATGAATTTAATGAACGTCGTTCTAATATTGGCTATGATTTACAAAAAATATCCAGCAAAGTTTCCTTCACTGCTGATATGTGGACATCAACTATAAGTAGCGAAGCATACCTTGGCCTAACAATTCACTATATTGACCAAAATTGGGTTCTTCGACGTTTTTTACTTGATATTATTCCTTTTAAAGTTCGTCATACAGGAATCAATATGGCTGCAGCAATCACTAATGTTCTTAATGAATTCAACTTAGCAGGTAAAGCATTAGCACTTACTACAGATAATGAATCTGCAATGTTAGTATGTGGACGGAAATTATCAGAAGAATTTGAAAAAGAATTAAATAATCTTACCTTCAGCCATTATCGTTGTTCAGCACATATACTTAACCTTGCAGTTAAGCAAGGAATGGAAATAGTTGATCAAGAAATAGTAGAAGTGCGACAACTAATGTCAAAAATTAAAAATTCGGTCTTATTATGTGATGAATTACGTGAATTATGTGTTATAGAGAAACTTGAGTACCTTCGGCCAGAAATAGACATAGAAACGAGGTGGAACTCCACCTATTACATGCTTTGTAAGTTACAGCGAATGGAAACGGCATTGAAAATGCTTGCAGCCAAACATGATAGTGTGTGTGAATTAATGCCAGATGTTGAAGCATGGACGAAGATAAAGGTAAAAATGAAATAATATTTTTTTTTTTAATAACAAGTTTCTTTTTTTTCGTTATTACTACTTACAAAATTAAATCCTTTTTAATTATTAATCAAAGGAAACAGTGATCATTTTAGAACCCCTTGAAAGAGCAACAAAAAACCTCTCAGGATCATTGTACCCAACTATTGCTGATGTTCGATTTTACTTTAATGAAATTCGTGATCATCTAAAGTATTGTGTGGAAAGGGAGGATGGATTCGGACAATACATGTTAGCTGCTTCAATAAATGAAAAACTTAAAGAATACTGGTTAATTATTGATAATAATACTACCATCTCATCAATATTAGACCCCCGAAATAAAATTTCTCTTTTTGAACCAGGTGAACCAATGACAAATGCTATTGCCACCTTACGTGAACAATTTTCCTTCTATCTTTCCCAAAAGCCACAATCACAAGCTTCCCTTCCTTCTACATCATCAAGAGAATATTTTCGTCAACTAAAAAAACGTCGCATAGGAGTAACTGCTGAAACAACACTACCACCCTCACCTAGCCCTGATTTTGCTGAAATAGAAAGATATCTAGCTTTGCCATGTGATGAAAACGTGGAAGCGCTTCTTTGGTGGCAAGCCCACTCCACTAAATTTCCGGTACTCTCACTAATGGCAAAAGACTACTTAGCAATACAATCCACAAGTGTAGCCTGTGAACAAGCATTTTCTGTTGCAGGCAATACAATCACCAAAGTTCGAAATTGTTTATGTTCAGAGACTGCAAGAGCATCGTTATGTACAAAAAGTTGGATTGAGAATAATATTGGTGAACAAATTCGGTTGAAGTAATTCAAATGTGTTTTATTTGTTAAATGCAGTATTTAGTATTACATTGTATAACATATTAACATATGATCATCATTTATACAAATAAAACGTTTAGTATATTTTTTTGAAGTTTTTTTTTTATTTTTATGATGTTTTTGTATTAATTTTAAGGAAAACGATAGAAAAAAAAAAAATTTGATATTTTTAATACAGAATTTATGATAAATGTTATACGTTAAACTGGTTTAAGACTGAGACTTAGGATCTAGTCCAGAACCGGACTTGGTCGGACACAAGTCCTGGACTAATCATATATGGACTTAGTTTGTAGGTCCATCGGATAGGACTTGCAAGTCTTAGGACTAAAACCGGACTAGAACCGACTTTACCAACCCTATGTTAGGTGGATGTGTTTTGTCTCTTATTGCATCATCTAGTGTAGTCCCACAAAAATCTTCAGCATCGATAGATAACGAGTATGTTAAGTCAACTTTATTATTCTCATTATCGTCATCATCAAATTCACCACTTTCCTCATCTGACTCATTGTTGTCATCAAATTCCCCACTTTCCTCATCTGACTCTTCAGAAATTTGTAAATTTTCATAAGATTCTACGGGTTGTTCTAATATTATTTTCGATTCAGATTCGTCATCTTTCATTGAAAGATCATCATCCCAGAAACTGGATTCTTCATGATATGGCACTTTTGATACTTCTTTATCATCATCATCCCAGAGATCAGGTTCTTTGTGTGGCATATTTGATTGAAAGGTTACTTCTTCATCTTCGTCAATATTGATGCTTATTTGAAATATGTCATTTTAATGCATAAGTTAACGAAAAAGTACATGAACAATATGAACATTTATAGGTCATTTTGAGTGATTTTAGCAATAGTGAACGGAACCAAATTTTATGAAAGTGAATTTGTTGCCTGAACAAAACTAGTAAAAACAGAATTTATTGCCTGAACAAAACCAAAAAACGATGTAATATATATATTTTATTATTTCAGCTTTACTAGTAGTAGACGACGATCAGTTTTATTAGTAAACAATACAGATATTTTTAGACTTTTCTTAATTGTATTGTTGATCTATTTAATTTTTGAGTACAACAATTAAATATGCATCATTATATCTCGATTAATTGTATTGTTTTGTATTGTTAAATTTTCAAATAATTTATTTAATTTTGAGTTATTGAAAGAGATCGATACCATTTACTACTATGATTGGATATCTTCAGTTAACTAATGTGCATTGTTACTGTATCCCTCAAATTTATTTACAATACTGGTCAAAATCAATGCTATCGGGTACATATCGGGTACATATCGGCTACCTGATATGTACCCGATATGTGTGAAATATGTGTATGCTATTTAATAATACTACACATATTGGGTACCCGATATGTACCCGTTGGATGCAAAAATTGGTGACATATAACATACATATCGGGTACATTTCTCATACATATTGGGTAGTTAAATATCGGTTACATATCATAGATTTATTGGGTACCCAATATATTTTAAAAAAATATCAGACAGATATTATACACTTATCAGATAGTGCTAATAAGTATCCTATATATACCTGATATGTATCCTATTTGTATTTGAAATATAAGCATAATTTCATAATTTTCACACATATCAGATAGCCGAAAAGTATAGCATTTATGGGGCATTAATAGTAGTAGATTTATAATTTAAATACAATTGTAATTTAAAAGTAATTTAATTCATTTAATTGTAATTACTGAAAGTTTTATTTATATTTTCAATCGATAATAAAAAAAAAATATTATACAAAAAATATTATAAAAAAAATTCACTACTCTTTGCATAAATTTACAATTAATGTTCACTTGTTTGCTTGTTTTCATTTCATTATATCTATTTAATTTGAAAGAAAGTAAAATGTTAGTAATAAAAGTGTTAGTATGAATATTAGTAGAAGTGTTAGCAAAAGAAAAGAAACGTTAATAAAAAAATTTTGACATTAGAAAGTGTTAGTATTAATGTTAGTATAAAAGTTAGTAGAAGTAGAAAAGAAACGTCAATAAAAAAAAAATATAAAGTATAAGTATTAATGTTAGTGTTAATGTTAGTAGAAGTGTTAGTAAAAGTAAGGAATAAAAAATGTTTAACAGTAGAACATTATTAGTAGGAACGTTAGTAGGAGGAAACACATTAGAAAAAAATATTAGTAAGAGTGTTAACAGGATGGAAAAAGAAATTTCAACAAAAAATGTACCTTTGTATTTATTTTTTAGAAAAACCAATAAAGTAAAAAACTCGATAGTAGAACATTGTTTAGGACGTTAGTGAAAAGAAATATATTGGAAAAATATATTAATAAGAGTGTTAAGAATAACATAATAATGGGAAAAGAAATTTCAACAAAAAATATACCTTTATCTTTATTTTTTAGACAAAAACAATAAAGTAAAAATTTGAGAGAGAGAGAAAAAAGTTTTGAAAAAAAAAACAATAAATAAATAATTAAATCGTGAATGTGCAATCACATGATCAACAAAATTATCAATTTTTATTGGTTATTTGGGTAATATTATAAATAACATAATAATGGGAAAAGAAATTTCAACAAAAAATATACCTTTATCTTTATTTTTTAGACAAAACAATAAAGTAAAAATTTGAGAAAGAGAGAAAAAGTTTTTGAAAAAAAAAAAAAAATACGATAAATAAATAATTAAATCATGATTGTGCAATCACATGATCAACAAAATTATCAATTTTTATTAGTTATTTGGGTAATATTATATTCAGCCACATCAGCCACAAAATTGGTCACCTATCGAATGCACAAGTCAATATTAGCGAAGAAGCACAAACTTGATTATTCACTATTCGTGCTTAACTTGAGTTGATAAAATTATTAAAAAATCACTGATTTTATTAAATTTATCAGAATTTTTATACCTAATTAAAGATGATTAAATTAAGTTTTACTACCGATTTCATTATAACGTTACCAACTTTTTTGTTAATCTTGGATATTTTATTTTGAATTTAAATTGTTTGCTTTGAACTCGAGTTAAACTCGAGTTCAACTCGAGTTTAACTCGTTTGCTCAAGATCTTTGTGTAATGTATTGTAGATCTGTAATTGTTTTATTTGTAGTCTATAATTGGCAAAAGCTTATTATAAACCAAAATAAAAAACACTATTTATTTACGTATCTGTATTATTAGATTTTACCTTTTTTAGATTTGATATATAATTAAAAAGAAAACCTTTATCTTGATATTTTGGAATCACGATCATAACAATTGACTTTAGGTTGAGTTTAACTTGTTCATTGTGATTGATTGTATTGTAGATCTGTATCTGTATTATAATTAATATAAAGAAGACAAATCATAACAATCATGACATATTTGAGAAATTAGAACAATTTACGTAAATGTTCTTGAAGGGTAATTAATATAATAATACAAGGTGATAAAAAATTGTTTATAAAAAGAAGTTTCATCTTTTTTTTTTTCTTACAATAAATTTGTTATCGTTATTTTTATTATATATTCTTTTTCTTAAAATGCCCGCAAATTAGACTGATGCAATAACTGAATATTTAATAAGATATAGGAGGTAAAAAATTAAATGAAAACTAATAAATAATTTTGATCATATTCTAGTTTTTTTTTCTCTTACGTTTCCTAATCTAAAAATTAAATAAATAATGTAAAGGAAAAGGAACAACTACTACCATGACATACCCAGGAGGGACCGCTCTGAATTCTGGGAGAGCCTAGCTCAAAGAATTCAGAGACGGTCCTGCGTAAGGTTCACTGGCCAACAGGTAGAAAGAAAATGGAGAAACTTGGTCAGGAATTTTAATGTTAGTAAAATAATAATAAATCATAAAAAAAAAAATAAAAAAAAAATAAAAAATTAATAGTATTAACATTTTTAGAATTTCTGTGAATGAAGGAATGGTGCGCGAAATGGAAGGTGGTTCCAGGAAGGAGAAAGATATTATAGGCAGTTCCGCACAAGGTTTTGGAACAGACTTGGTAATTATTAAGAATTTTTTTAATTTTATATTTAAGTTATTTAAGTTCTAAATTTATATATATTTTTTAGGGAACCACCACAGTCGTAGGCAGCGTAGAAACACTGCGCATTGGCGACCTCGGAATCCGTAAATTATATTTTTTTATTTTTATTTTTTTTTTATTTTGTATTTTTTATATTTTATTTTTATTTTTATTTTTTATTTATATTTTTATATTTTTATTATTTTTATTTTTTATTTTTTATTATCTTTTATTATTATTATTTTTTATTAAATATATATATATTTTATATAGTCATCTAATTATTATTTTAATATTTTTACTATTTTATAATTTGAAATTAAAAAATTTGACCTCAATTATAAGTAATTAAAGCTTATTATAATAAATTGCTTTTATTTAAACATTAATTTTTTTTTTTTATTAAAGTGTTAAAAGTGTTAATTAAATAAACAATTTGTCGTCATATATTATATAATATATTGTAATGATGAAATGTCTCCAATAAATTTTTAAAAAAGGTACATTTAGGCGTGACAGATCTAATACCGCTGATTCTTCCAAAATGTTACTAAAATCTTTCCATAGATCAAATTGAGAGAACTAATCTATCAATTTACAATATAAAATCTTGAAATAATCTTTCACATTTTCAAAATACATGATCAAACTCATTTTTGCTAAACTGCCGAAACCTTTTGGCGTTTACATGCAATAGTTTCGGCATTTTAATTTAATTTGACGATCATTGATTATCATGATCAATCTATTTTTACGGTTTTCTAAACCATGATTTTTTTTAATTTTTTTTTTAGGTTGCTGGACTCCCGGACTTGGAATGTAAGTTGGAAGGGGTGGGAGAATTTTTTTTAATATTAAAGAAACGTTACTAACGTTTCTTTATTTTTTTAGGTTACCAGCCTTTTTGGACGAACCGGACTTGGGAAATGTAAGTTGGAAGGGGTGGTGATTTTTTTTTAATATTAAAGAAACGTTACTAACGTTTCTTTCTTTATTTTTTTTAGGTTGCCGGTCTTCTTGGACAAACCAGACTTGGGAATGTAAGTTGGAAAGGGTGGTGATTTTTTTTTAATGTTAAAGAAACGTTACTAACATTTCTTTCTTTATTTTTTTCAGATTGCTGGACTCTGGACTTAAAATGTAAGGAGGGAAGGAGGAATATTTTTTGAATATTAAAGAAACAGTTTTAACATTTCTTTTATTTATTTTAGGTTGCAGTTTCCCTTGTTCCTCTTGATTCTAACGTGATCACGATTAAGAAAAGTTTGAGCAAACTTTTCTTAAAATTGTATTATAAATGACTGTAACTTTTTTATTAATTTATTGTAATAAAATACGTAATAAAATAAAAATATTAACAATAATAATTATACTTTTAAACACTTTATAAAAAATTTATAAACTTGATAATGCATTCAACAAATAAGACAATAAAAATTTTTTAACTACATTAAACGAATTAAAAATTTCTAAAAAGAAAAATCTATAAAGAAAATAAACTCTAAAAAATTTCTTAATACGTTATATAATATGAAATCTAACGTATTAAAATTTGTATCACATATCGAGTACCTGATATGTGTAAGATAGAACTGTGCCCGATATATATTAAATAATATATCGGTGACCAATAGTTTAGATATCGGGGTCTTGGTAATTAGGCATATTTTGAAGTGTAATAAATCGGGTACCCGATATGTAAAAATACCCGATATTTATCCAATTAGCCGCCAATATATAAGTCCCTGATATATACCCGATAGAATTGATTTTGACCAGTGCAAATAATTAATATGCATCATTATCCCTCAAATTTATTTACAATTAACTAATATACATTGTTATCCCTTGAATTTATTTAATTTGAGTACAATTAACTAATATACGTCGTTATCCCTTATTTAATCCATTTAATTTTGAGTACAATTAACTAATATGCGTCGTTATCCCTTGTTTAATCCATTTAATTTTGAGTACAATTAACTGATATGCGTCGTTATCTCTTGTTTAATCCATTTAATTTTGAGTACAATTAACTAATATGCATCGTTATAATATTTTAATTATGCATTACAATTAATAACGCGTCACTATAATAATTTAATTAGTATGCATTATAATTATTTATGCGTCACATCAAGTTTTACTGATCTAAATAGTTTATCAAACTTTAGAAAAGTTTATATATAGGATACTTTTCCAACCTTTTTTTTAAACTTTTTTTATCTCTGATTTTACATTCAAATCTTCTTCAATCCTTTTTCGTCTGCTTCTTCTTCAATCCTTTTTCATCTGCTTCTTCTTCAATCCTTTTTCGTTCGCTCCTTTTTCCACTTTATACTAAATTTTTCTTCGCTCTTCTTTAGTCTAACTATTTATATCTTTCTTTTTTTACTAATTTGTTTCAAACCTTTTTTAAAAAAATGCCAAAAAAACGAAAATATTCCACTAGAGCTAACAAAGATAAACAGTCTCAGGAATTAAATAACAAATATAATAATGAACAAGAAGGACCAAGAAAAATCGTAAAGTGGAAAGATACTTCGCAAGCTAAAGAGCCTGCTAAAGAATCAGAAACTATTAGTTCACAAGCTAAAGAGACAGCCAAAAAATCAGATACTAGTAACCAGGGATCAGATAGTGATCAAGAAGAAATGGAAGTAGTAACAGAATCTTCGCAAACTACATCACTAGCAGAAGGTAATGATCCATATATATTTATTATGATTTATTAGATATTATGTTAATAAACCTTTCATAATCAATCATTTATTTTTTAGATAACACTCGAAGGATAAAGGAATATATTTCTAAACATACGGCAGACAATCAAAGCAAAGTAAGTGATAATTTTCAGACTCGAAAATTGTCGACATTTCATTTCAGTTTACATCTATTACACCTAATACAATTTACTGGGTTAATACATTAACGTCAGCTGGCGATGAACATTCTGGAACGCTTGTACTGGAAACAAATAGAAAAAATGTACAGCGCAATAGGCCAACCACGCCAGCTGTTGAGCATAGAGGAAGCTCGTCAACTACAACTGCAGAAGAAATACCGGAGTTCAATGTCCAACCTCCTAAAAGCAGAAAAAATTGCGAGGATATGCTTATAAAACAAGGTAGGCAAATACGAGCTCTATATGAATTACATAAAGAGACGCTTGAGAAAGTCAGATGGATTCAGAACCAGATTAAGTTGCAAAATAAGAAAAAGAAAAAAATTGACCTAAGCGAAAAGGTCTTCAATGTAAGTTTCTAATGAAAACCTGGTGCTATTATCTCTTATACCATCTGTCACCAAATCACAACATAATTGCAATTATTTATTATCACACACTAATATAGGAAGGTTATAACTCGGTGTGCAATAAATCCTTTCCAGACAATATGTGGCCTACCTTTGAAAATTTTAAGTTGGAGCTCGAAAATTGGCTAAATCAACATCATCCTGATTATCTTCGTAAAGTAGGCTATAGAGAGTGGACGAACACATTTTCAGGATGCCATCATTCTATGGTGATTATCATCATTAATAATCGTAATCATAACTGTTGTGTTTAATTTAAATTTTTTGATTATTATTATGGATTTTTTATTTTCTTTTATAGCTCATGTGAAAAATGAAAGATATGAGAGGAGTACACATTGCAGCAGTGAAAAGCGCTATTTTTAAGGAATTCGGTCTATAATCAATAAGTGGTAATAAACGAAAAAGCTCACAAGATATAATGAGCTAGAAAAATTTACCACAAGTTAAAGAGTGTTATAATAAGTTATATGATGATAACGATAATGTAATCGAAAATATAACAAAACTCGCATTTTCCACAATATCTGATACCGATGAGTCATTTCAGAATATCTATATTTATACGTCAGTGATATATGATATAGTATTGAATCCTAGCTACCCTGACATAGAGTGCAGGAAAAAATCTCTAGAATGACGATATCAGAAATTTAAGGTATGTGGCTGTTATTTAAACCAATTTATATAATTTGAAATCTATTCAGTTAGATAAAATTCGAATTAATACTTTATTAGGATTTATTCAAAAAAAAGGAGGTTTTACTATACATGACGCGCAGGAGATATTGAGGGAAGAAGTTCCAGAAATCCCGAAAACAGGCTCTTTTGAAGAGGAGGAGGAAATAGATGTAATTCTCAGAGGTGATAATAAATTAATGACGTTGCATGATGACTTGTTTTATGATGATTAGCAATTATTCATAGGTTGGAAAGTGATGTTTTATTTTAAGGTGGCATACTAATATTTTATAATTAATTATAATTATTATTATTATGAATTTTATTATGAATTTTACTATTATAAATAAATAAATAAATTTACGTTAGTAATCGCAATGAATATTTTTAATATTTATCGTTTGAATTTTCTTGATTTTTATCATATGAAATTTTCTCAACTTTTATCGTTTAGGCTTAATTCTGATAAGTAATCATCTTTTCCGTATCGATACTACTCAACGAGTTTGATTATTATCGATAGATATCATGTAACCTTTCCATCGATATACATCTCTATCAATATTTGTCATTTTAGTTAAATTCTGATAATTTGTCATCATTTACCCACATCGATATTACTCGACGAGTCTGATTATTATCGATATATATCATGTGACCTATCCATCGATATATATCGTCTAAAAAAATTTCCTGATGAAAGAAAATCCAGAGAAAACCCTTTAGTATTTGAGATACTTAAAAATAATGATGCAATAAGTTTTTGAAGAGACATTTTTGAAGCAAAATGTCCCGATTATAAGTTAATAAGAATGATGAAATAAGTCATGTGATAATTGTGTTATAACAATTAAGAGAATGTTAGAGAATTAAGAGAAGGAAAATCTAAACCAAGCATATTAAGAGTTTTAATGTAAAGAATCAGCATGGCACAGTATTGTTATACTGATAGGATGGTCTTTTCCCTTCATAGCAGACCTACAGCATTATCTACTAGATCTACGGTTTGATTCTGCAGATATAACCTAAATTTTGCAAGAAAATCTGGGATACTATCATCCCAGTCAAAAAATGGTTATGGGATTCCTGCCATATTTATTTGATTTAGTGGATTATTCTGAAGCGCCAAAATTTGGCCCTGCAAAATTAAATTATTTTGGCATTCTGTTCGAGTTTTATTTTTCCATTTTTCATATCACTCATAGAGTCTGTCTTGATTATATTCTAATAAACCTATATCTCCTCTACTTCGCTAAAGGTGATAGGCATTTCACTGATATAGTAGTTGTAAGGCAAATTTTTCCTGTAATAATATATCAATACAGGTTTATTTTCCTATTATATTTCTTAACATTTTATTTACTTGATTTTGGGCATTAGCCTGCAATTGCTGAAGATTACTAACAACCCTATCCATTGCTCCTTCAGCAAGATTTCTTCGCGTAATTGCAAGATCTCGCTCAGGCTCTGCATTATAGTGCCTCTGTTGCTCTTGAAATATATCCTGTTGCAAATTATTCTCTTTTTGGCAAATTTGCCTTGTCGCTCTTTTTATTTAATCTATTAGAATATCTCTGGCTGTCATCCTATTTTCCACATAACCATCTATAGCATTTGCTAGCTCTGTAATGATAGCCATTTCTAAGTTAATATTAGGATTATACAAGACTGGAAAATTCTCCCACTCTGAAGAATTTTTTCATGATGAGATAGCCTTGATCTGGCATCGCAATTTTTCAACCTGCTCTTTAGACTCTAATAATTTTTTTTCTAAGAAAGAGATATAATTAACCTAACTTGTATATCCTTTCTTGCTTGATATAGCTGAGATTTTAGGCTGGAGATTTCAGATTTCAACTCTACTATCTCTTCTTCTGAAGCATTTTCAAGATGCTCTATCTCCCTATTGAAAACTTGAATTTCTTGCTCACAACAGGTGCATTTATATTCCAGTTGATTAATTCATCTTTCATTCTGGCGATTAAGATCCACCTCTATTTGCAATTTACTATGAAGATGATAATTTTCTTCCACCAGCTTTAATTAGATTTGTATTCCTTACATGTTCTTCTTTGTTTTGGATAAAATCTGTGAAATAACATTCCTTTTTTCTTGATTATAAAAGAAAATGGAAGAACCCTTTGAATCAATTTATATAGATCCTCAAAAGACATGTAATCTTGACCAGAATCTTACTTTGTAGAAGTACAAGGAAAAAAGTATTCTGGCTAATGAATAGAATTTGACTTTATAGATGCCAGTTCTTTTTCCACCTCCTGCACCTGCAACTTCAGATCCTCAATTTTGCCTTGTAATTTCTTATTTGCATTAACCTGCTCCCTATACTCCTTTTATATATCTAGCATAAATTTTTCAAAAGTTTGTTTATTATAATCAAGCAGGTGTTGGGATAATACTTTAAGTTCATTCATAATCTAGCAATTATTCTCTTCTTCATAATTATGCTTTAGTGCCTGGTTCAAAGAATCTCTCTAGCCCAGCCAGATGCTATCATCAGTTTAGGTTTCATTATCTGCAACGTATATAGTTGATATTTCTTTGAATAGTAATAAAGTTGGGCACTCTGGCCAACTTTGAGTTTGTCTCTGATGCATTAATCTTTTCTGATATTTAATAGTTTCATACTTTAAAAATAACTCTACAATTGGATTAATTTTACTGGCCTCTTTTTCAGATAATAGGTTACGCTTCTGTAATGTGAAACGAATCTATACCTTATTTATTATGAAAGTTGGTAATTTGGCTAGCAATTCAGAATATGCTTGGTTAAATGTCATTATATATTTATATATGACGCAAAAAAATGGAATTCCATGAAATTTCAAAAATAGATCGTGATATTGTATCAGTATTATAGTGTTAGAAGTTTACATGTTAATATTGTGAAAGATCTGCTAGAAAGCTCTGATCAAATATGCATATGATACCAATCATTGATTAACAAGAAAAAATCATTTTGACAGGGATATCCTAGCTGAAATTTGCCAAGAATACATGATCACGTCTTTTGTGTTACAGATAATATATTTTAACTATTTTGTTTTGCAATTGCTTATCTTCTAATTTCGCAATTCTGTCCTTAAGCTTAATATTTCTGGCTTCAATCTCAGCAAATTTCTTTTTAAGTTTGACATTTTCAACTTCAAACCTGACAATATATATTTTTAATGAATCGGTCTCATCTATTTCAGATTATTGTATGCTAGTGTAATATAGTATTAGTATGTTAATATTTAAAAGTAAAAAATCACGTATTTTCTGAGATTGTATGATCCCGCAAATTTGCCAAGAAAAAATATTATATAATACACTTGCTTTATTAATAATATAACTTAATAAAAATTATATATATAGAATTGTTTTCTATTCTATGAATTTTTGGGGTTGAAACCATTACTGCTATCTCATCAGAACTATGCTCACTATCTCCAGAATAGGAATTATATAATATTTTATGGATTGTACATACGACAGCCATTCTTAACATCATCAAAGCATAGATAAGCTGGTATATGGCACTTGATGAAGTCATATATAGCAGAATTAGCATTTCCTCTATTAGACAGTGCTTGTAAATATCTGATTCTTTACACATAGCATAAAGTTCCATAATATCGCCTGCAATGTTTATAGAAAATATAAATAATATCTGCCTCTTAGATAAAATATTAAATACCCTCTTAAGCTTTGATATTTTTCTAGTAGTGTCAATAGAATCTTTAAAAATCAAATTAATTTTTTATGATCTCGTTAGCGCTTGTCTTGACTGAAATCTGGTCTGCCAGTTTTGAGGTATACAATTTCAAGCTCTGTACTTTTCTCTAGTTGGACTACAAACATGTAATCAGGTTTTCGTGCATATTTACAAGATCTTTTTCATTTAGTGCTAACTAAACTTTTCTCTTCACCTCCTATTTAAGAAAAATCATTAAATAAGAAAAAAACAGCGCTACAGGGTCATTTTATAGCTGATACTAAAAGTAGTACTTACTATATATCCTATACAGCAGGATTTCCAGGCAATTCACTTATTACTATATTTATTAATGGCACAAGTATTTCACAGACATACGATCCTTTGTTAACCAATTTCCTCTTCTTTGTATAGGCTTCATACTTAAGTGACTTTCAGACTTTAAACCCTTTAAACTTATAAAAGATCCTGCACATTTTCATTATTTATGCTGTAAGCTAACATATATAAAAAAGTAGGGGCAAAACTTAAGCAAACTTACAAAGATTCTAGTATCCATCTTGCTATTTCTTGAAGCCTTTCAGAACTATCTAGCTATTTCCCAAATTCAACATTACTCAAATCTTTATCCAAATTTATCTCTGATTTCTCATTATGAATTATTTCTCTACAAGTATCCAATATCATATCATTATGATCTGGCTTATATTTCTTGAAAGGTTCCTTAAAAATACCGCAAAATGATCTGATTTGATATCAAGGATTCCAGAACATATTAAACATTAGAAAATTTTTAGGTAGATCAAGCCATGTAATTCCACATGGATTAGTTTAGAAATACATGAAATTTCACATATTCCTATAGCCCTATATGGCTTCATGTATATTACCTTCGATCTACGCTGACAATATCACATATTTCATTACAGGGTATCTGGAAAATACTGGAATTATTTGGAATTCCACAATTTTCTATAGTATATGATATGGATTTCCATGTGGATTTTAAGCGGAAAAAACTTTCTGATGAATGATCAAATCCAAGGATTTTGACATCTACTTTCTCTAATTCTGTTCCAATCCTTTCCCACATAGTTTTTTCATAACTGACACTTTTATTTTTGAGCTAATCAACATTACGTATTAAAAGCTCTAAATTTGCGTTTGCATGATCAGGCCATGTTTTGATATCGATCACTAGAGCTTTCATTCCTGTGAGGAAGCATAAATCTTCGAATGCAGTTGTTACCTAAATATAGTTAACTTAATTTAGGCTCAATGTTATTTTGATAAATTAAAAATAAATATATCCTGCGCAGGATCAGATTAGGTTTTTGTTTTCATAAAAAAATATCAAAATGCTAGCAGTAAATCAGCTAAAATACGCGTTTGCTGAGACATATATATATAATTAGTTACTGTCATGCAGAAGCGATAGTATCACAATAGATATAGCGCATTCACTAATATATATATATGCGAGAAAACCATCATATCTACCTATTCATTATGAAAATAGTTTATTGCTCCTTACCTGCTTTGCCAATTTTTTTCCGGTATTAAAACTTTGAAGCTTCTTTATCCGCTTAATATCTTCTGAGAAGACTTGTTCTAATACTCGCTCCAGAACATTTTTAAAGTTCTTCATCTTCTTTTCGAGAATGTCCATCCATTCATCCTGCTCTATTGTATAAATAATGCTGTAGAGATCCTGATGATATCAAGAGGCTCTCTCGTTAAAAGGAATTCTTCCATGTTTTGATAGAATAAAAAAGTTAATATTAATGTAAAGCTTGCTAGGCGAAGTAAAAAAATAATATATAGTAAATTCTAATACCTTTTCACCATACTGCCTTTTTAAATGTTTTGCATTTTCTCTCTAACTTACATTCATATTAGAGAGAGATAGGAGAATATGTAAGGTACCTTCACGCTAAACTTTTGTGTTAGAGAATAAGAACATGTGAAATGTGCATTGTAGATAAAGTTACCAGCCGAAATGGTAAAGGTCAATGTTGAAATGTCAAAATTAAAATCTGTCAAAATGCTGAAATGCCAAAATAATTTTGACATATAGAAATTATTGAAATGTCGAAATAGTCAGAATTGTCAAAATAATTTTGACATATTGAATTGACAAAATTGTTGAAATGTACAAACTATACGAAATTAATTTTGACATGTCAAAATTTTTAGAATTGTCGAATTGTTAAAATTGTCAAAATGAAAAACTGATGTATTCAAAATTGATATTGTAAATAAATGAATATGTAAATTTAAATAAAAATAATTAGTTAATGTTTTATTTAAAGCAAAAATTCTTATTTATTTAGTGAAAAAAATAAACAAAATCATCCATAAGTGGACAAAATTGTCCAAAAAAAAAGTAAAAAAAAAATAGACAAATCGCTAAAAAATTATAAAAGTACGAAATTTGGACAAAATTGTCCAAAAAAAAAGTAAAAAAAAAATAGACAAATCGCTAAAAAATTATAAAAGTACGAAATTTGGACAAAATTGTCCAAAAAAAAATACCTAAAAAAATTACAAAGTATGAAATTTGGACAAAATTGTTCAAAAAAAATTGCCTACAAAGTAAGAAAAAATTGCCAAAAAAAAATATATCAACATCGTCAGATAAAAAAGCTTTTTTTTTACGAATCTTTGAATTGAGAATAGCGGAAGGTGTTTTTGACATATTCAAACAAAGAAATACTTGATAATATTTCGTGTGAAATCAAGAAGAAAAATATTTTTTTTTGATTTTATGACATGTTTATTTATATTCAATTTTGCCAGCCACATCATTACATCACAAAAAAATAATGATCTGCAGCCAATCATTATTTTAACAATTTCGCCAATTTTGACTTGACGAATTTATTTCAGCTTTTTGCCATTTTGATTTGCATTGACGAATTGTTTATTTTTTTTCGACATTTTCGACATGTCAAAATTCTTTATTTACGACATGCATCTTTAATTGTAAATCTCAACATTGCAAAGGCATTAGAGAATATGCATATACAAATTTTTTTTATTTTACTTGCTCGACCGCTTAGTAATAAAGGCCTAGTAACATTATATAAATATACTCTGGTTAAAATTTAGTAGGAATAGCCTGTAGCTCTGAAAGAAATAAACTTATAAATAAATACTATTCAGATAGATAGGGAAAAAATTTGAAATATTTTTTGGGGATCGATTTCTAATTATTTTATCACACAAGCAGTCACACAGAGTTACAAATAATTTGTGGTGTATCACTTATTACATCATATACACTTTAACGAGAATCAAAAAATATGCTAATTTATATTGCACATGACTACAGCTATTTTATTAAGATAATATTTGGGATCTGGGTCAAGGATTGATCTGAAAAATTTTGCGTACAAACTCACAATTATCATCTAAATCTGAGAAATTTACTGTAAAATACTTTTCTAGAACATAATATGTTCTTAATGTTGGTGAATCACATATGTTTTGTATTTCTACTGATTTACTCCTATATTTCTCACAATCCAAAATTCTGATGAAGTATGCATAATTATATTTTTTATGAATACTATAATATTTGGGATTCTGTAGTCATTTTAACATGTTAGGCTAATATGTATCTCTAACAACTATATAGCCTTATTGATATAATAATTTATTAACAAGTATTAATGTTACAAAATCTAATCGTTCCCATAATTGGACTCTCTTCTCGTATATCCAATCATTTTTTGCTGAAAAGCAATAATCATCATACCAAATTTGTTCTGAAGGATGATATCCCTATTCATTTTTTATACCTAAAAACTTCTTATTATTAGGAGTAGCATCATTCCTTACTATCTCCCAAACTTTTTTTGTCAAAAATTCAGGTCTTTTCTTGTAATTCCTGTAAGCTCGCTGGATAACTATTGCATAGAAATTCTCAAACTGATAGTTATATTATCTTGTAATCAAGAATTCCCAAGAGCGTTTCATTGAACTTTTTAAAAAAATACTTTATTAAAATAGTTATAGATTAGAGGATCTAACCCAGAATAGGTAGATCACATTTTTTATCTGGCAGGCGATATATTCATTACATGTAGATATTCATTTTGCAAAAAAATATATCACAGATAAATTATAATTTATAAATATAGTTATATTAATATTTAGTTTAAGGATATTACGTCTATCTCCTTTTTTGCATTTTTTCGCACAGAATCAAAATATTTTTCAGCATCAATTAAGATCTGACTTTTTACAAATCTATAAGCTGAAATCTTAGGCACACTTGCACTACATTGCATTAATGCAAATGGTTTCAGTGGTAATAGAGGAGGAGTCAATGAACATGATTCATTTCAAAATTTACTAATCAAACTAGGCATAAAGTCTTTGATTTCCACAGGCTTAATTGACGTTATATTTTTGGGTTTAGTATACTTGCTAGACGCAGTATAGTTACATTATATTTTATTTTTTGCTATAGCTAATCTATTAGACAATTGACGTCTCTTATGCTTCAAATAACTTATATAATCATAAAATTGATCTAGTGGAACATTAAAAGGTCTATATAATCTATCAATAGAATACCATATATTTAAGTTTACAGTGCAATAAATATCTCTACTAGGCATACTAAGAAACTTCTTTTCTCTAGGAATATTATCATTTCTAACCGCCTCCCAAACTTATTTTTCTAGTGAAACAGACCTCTTCCTATAATTTCTATAAGCTCTTTGAATAAGTTGAGCACTTCCATCCTCAGTTTTAGCTTTGGAGCATTCATTATCCTAATGATATTTTAACAAGTCCTTGGATTTAATCTCATATCCATATCTGTGCCATCCGTTGAAATATGTCTTTTTTGGTTTTACATCAGTGATCTTTAGTAATTTCCAGTAATCGAAGCAAATAGCCATTTGACTTTTATGAATCCTAGGTCTGTAATATTCATAATCTCTCACCTTACCTTTGCCAAACCCTGCATAAAGACAGTGCATATGGTAAACACTCCAATATTTCTCAGCTAACAGTATTTGCATAGTACCTCTTACCCAAACAGCCTATTGCTGTGAAGTTTCACACAATCTAATAATTAATAAATAATTATATACATTCAAACCTCCATATAATCACCAAGTTGGTTACACCCTTAACTGGTGATTGTATAGAGGTGTGATTGTATATATAGTATATAATTTTTTTTATCAGAAATCAGAAATAAAATTATTAAAATTATCTTAATTTTGGCCTGAATTATAAAATTATAAAATTATAAATTACATAAATTGCATATTTTTGGGTGATAGCCATTTTATAAAAAACAATTTTGAAAATTTCTTATAATCTACATTCTAAAAAAGGAAATTTATTTATAGTTCTGGCTGAAATTATGATATAACTGAAATTATAGTGACTATAAAGAGGTTTAATTACTAGTAAAAATAATATGTATGTTGCAGATCATGCGGTAATAGTGATTATAACTGAATTGTGATTATAAAGAGATAAATTAACTAAGTAAAAGTCAGTTTCACAAAATTGGATTCTTATATAGAGGTGTGACTATATAGGGTGTAATTGTATAGAGATCTGACTGTAATTTTTCTGTTTTAATTTTTTTTTCAGGATCAATACCATATCTGGCATAATTTCTTATATATGCGCTAATATACCTCATATCATATTCAGGCGGAGATTGATAGGTTTAGGTACAGTTTTATTAAAAACTTCGTCTATAAAAATACTACTTTCTCCAGATATATTTATTAGTAAATTAGTGATTTCTAGTGTTTTTTGCAATTAAGAGATTTATAGCAATTTCAATAATTTATAGCAGTTTGTAACAAGTATACTATAATAAATATCAGATTCATTTTTATTCGATTATTCCTTGATAGTTCTAGGAGTATTCCAGAAGCTGACAAGTTTCTATACATAGTGCCTTCGGCTAAATCACAAGATGATCTGCTAATTATATTCTGGGAAAATTAGAGACACAGGTGCAGAAATCTTGGCGCAGTACAAAGAAATTTTGACTCATATAGCAGCCCTCCAAATTTCTCCAGGTCTATATATATCACGTGACATTTTCCAGGTTGTGATGTTTAACTGTCACAGATCACGTGATTGCAGAGAACGCGCTAACTATATTTATCTCAGTGACAATTTTTTTGAGTGGTCTAAATCTTATTCATCACATACACTATTCATCACAACCTGAAGAAATTTGGAGGGGTTTATGTATGAGTTAAGGAATGTTAGACATGCATGTCCACTACAAAAAAATTTGGACATGCATGTCTACTAATTATGCAGTGGTCAGTATCAATCAAAAAATTTGGACATGCATGTCCACTAATCATGCGGGTCAGTATCGATCAAAAAATTTGGACATGTGGTCTACTAATCATGCAGTAGCCAGTATCAATTAAAAAAATAAATGGCTGAACTGGTTAAACTTTATTAATATATGTTTTCAGAACACTTTTTTTACACTATAACAGATATTGCCAGACATGCAAGTCACAAGCGCTGTAATATGTGGTATAATATACTGCCGAAGGTGCTCAGGGCAAACTATCCCCAAAGCACTTTAACAATTATGTATTTAATATCTTTCTTAGACAAGGCCATTATAGATGATAATGAAAAAGTTTTAATTCTTCCTATCATAGCAGCTCTACCCATATTTACATCCACATTGATGGAGACTTGCTTTTTCATACATATGCTCAAATTTGGAGTGCTAGAGACTTTGATCGTTACCAATGGTAACGGTTTTTGCCAAGAAAAAATTTTTGATCAAACACAATTATGTGTGATCAAACAAATTAAGTCACACAGTATGTAAAATCATAAAGTCTAAAAGAAAAAATAACTATGTTAATGAAATGTTTCTATATTAGCAAACAGATAAAATACTTTTATTATTTTTTTAATTATATGCAGAAAATCAAATGTGAAATTTTATAATACATTGCAAAGTTGTAAATATATATAGTATGCTATTGAAACAATCTAAGTACTCTATGTTAATAAAATCTTGCAACCTTCTAACAATTTTCCGCTAATCTCTAAACATGGATTGTTAGATAAACATGATTTACCCGAACCATTTATGATTAAGCACATTATTTGAATTAATTCTCTTATTGCTCAAACCTTCTAAAAAATCATTTCCAACTCCCGAATTCACTATATTAAGATTTCTAAGCATCTTTGCAAACTGATACAAATCAGATTGTATCGTATACTTATTTTTCTTGTTGAGTGTTCTACGGTCCCAATCCCTCAAATTTTCAGATGGTGAAAATCCACTTATATTACTATGCTCAAAATCAATAAGAACGTACTTATAATCTTCGATACCAGGAACAAAGACAATATTTGGAAGCCGAATATCACAATGAACATAATCGTTTTCGTGTAACCAGGTTAACCCGGTAAGAACACTACGCGCCATCTCACGAGCTTCGTTTTCACTATTCAATTGAAAGTTTCGACCTCGCGTTTCAAACACAACTCTATAAGTCCCTCGGTTCCGAATTTTGGGCCCCCCACCTTTCTTTATTTGGATAAGTCCAGGGTGACCTTTTGCGCAATTATACACAGTCAATAAAAAAGCAACACGACCATCATCATTCCCATATGGAAGATCTTTTAGTGGGACCATTTTCTCCACCGAATCATCAAAAAATGTAATCGTCGATTTTTCTAATTTCATCCGTTTCCCAATAGGAACAATTGATCCGTGAATACTACCGCTCACAGTCCTAATTATGCGTGCAATATTGACCACTATACAGAGAATGGAAACACGATCTCGGCTGTTTTTGATATCTAAACGATTTGAAAGCGGAACTAAGCGATTTAGCGGATTTGCATTTTGCGATCCATCGATTGCATAAAAACGCAAATTCGGTCCTGCTACGGCATAACATAACATAAACTGTATGTTTCCAAAATTTAAAGGATCAAACGTGTTGAATTTGTCTTCAAGTTCACGCTCAGCAATTGAAAAATCCTTAGCATCAGCTTTCTCTTCGCCTTTAAATAGAAGCACATCATTTATCCAACATAAAAAATCTGGTCTTTTATTTCCTACAGTTGTTGTTCCCTGATCCTTGCTGTTCCGATCCATTTCAATTGGAAGCACTCCTCCACCAAGACTCTCGCGAAAAATCTGAAGAGGGATCCTGATCAAACTATCTATTCCCCAGTGTACCATATCTTCCGATGTATCATCAAAGTCTTGCTTTTCAAATATGTCAGTAAGTAGACAGGAAATATGTTTTGCTAGATTACTTCCACATTCATCATCACTTGTTTGGATATATTCAGCAAACTGAGGAAATTTTTTCTCTTCGTAAAAAGATACGGGCAATTTTCGAACAAGTTGTGCAGAAACAAGAGGTCTAAGATCATTTGCATGATTTGGGATAGTATTGAATGATTGGATAAGAGTATCGCAAATCAAGGCGGTCCTGTCGACTTGCATTTCATCAAAACTCCGCTTCAATCCTACTTAGAAAAGAAGCGTAATAAACGTTATTCCATTAGTACGCGTCAAAAAATTAGTGAAGCATTACAAAAAACACTGATAGGTTAGAAGCAGATAAAGTATCGGCAAATTTGACACGATATTATCAAAATACTGCATAATACTCAATACGTTGACGAACTTATTACGACTCACTTACCAGCAACGGGTTGTTCTACGATAACGCGAATGTGTTTTTTGGGCGGGTTTGACGATAAGAAGCAGGAAAGAAAAGCACAAGAATAAGTAAGTATTCGGTATTATTGGCGAATATGAAAAGTAATTTTAAGAATATACCAGTCAGGAATTCCTTTAAGTAATTAAGTTTTTCTCTATCATTTGTGAGGGTAGAAATGAGATCCAATATATCTTTTCTTTGAGTAACTTCTACAGTGAAAAATTTGCGTAGTTCAGCCTTGTCTTTTTGAGTAAATTCTTGTTCATTGAAAATTTCGCTGAGACGAGAAATCTCTTGAGAAAGCGCTAATAAATCTGAAGAAGAAGTTGAAGGAGAGGCGCGAGTGGAAGTTGAAGAAGAGGCGTGAGTGGAATCCATAATTATTGCTTTATATGTTTTAAGAAATAGTTTTTACAGGCCAGTATACTGCCAGTATATATATCAAATCGATTGTCGCACAGATTGATCTGACTCATCATATAAAAACTTTGAGATCGTGACGCGTGTCACAGTCTCAGGATTTACATATCAGGTGATAAGCGAGAAGAATATTTATTAATACATGCAAGTGATAAATACAAGCGCGAGAGTACACGGTAAAGCTTCTATGCTACAATTGCGAACTTGAGATTATTGCTTGAAGTGTTGCAGGTAAGACAATATTCCAACTTATCTTGGAAATACAATTTCGCTAACTCAGGATCATAAGGGAACTGATTCCCATTTTCGCAGTACCATGAGCCATGTAATCCATAATTCCCATATATTCCATCGCAAATAGGACATGGTGAGCTCCACAGCTGAGGTGATGTAAAATCATAATTATCAATCCTTCTGAAACTATTTTCAAATTTCAAGTATGGGAAGTGCTCTAGGACGGATTTGATAATTAATTCTAGATCAGGTTTGGCTTCAAAGGTGATGGGCCCTTTTTCTAGCTTTGAATTTATAACTTCTGACTCATGTACTTCTAATAGTTGCCATGACTCATTTCCAGTTTGTTTTTTATATCTTTTGTATAATTTAGAACAAATTTTATCTGTCAAAATACTTGGTAATCCAATTAGTTTGGTATGCCAATTCAGATATTTGGTGGTTAGTATTTTATCAGACTCAGTCATTTTCCTTTTTATATGACTGCAAACAATTTAAATCCCCGCCTCTTTGTTCTTCGAACTGCAAGGTGAGAAAAAAACCTATCTGTTATACAGAACCTGTGAGCCTGCAAGTAAGAAATATATCACTTTTCTCCCACCCTGAAATCTTTGATTGAGGGGTAAGACTATGCAGTTATCTCAATTTCATGCTGTTCACATTTAATAAAGTAAGATTTGGCTTTATACTCACCTTCTATTTCTTCATCATCATGACCTAATTTGCATAATGGGCAGATGTAGTTCCTGCATAATGTCATAATGTCTCATCAATAAATCCCATAATAATCGAAATTTTCAAAACTACATTCTCTATATAGATTAGGATATTGATCCAATATCTTGTTACGAAAATAGGAATGATCAGGCTTAGATTAGTATGCAGATGATACACTTGTGATCACTACCTCATCACCACAGAAATCTTCCTTCTTAAGATCTGTGGGATCATTATCATCTGCTTTAGCTGGAGTAATTTGAGGTGTAGATGGTGTATTTACTTCAGGCAAGATTTTTTCATGATAGGCTATCTCAGAAATTTTGGACATATGACCAGTTTCCAGAGACAACTTTTCCAAAGATATACCATAATCTATGATCTCTTGAAATTGTGCATCAGTAAACTCTGAAATGGAATTCGCGCTATATGAATTAATATACTTGATCTTATCTAGACCCACTTTTTCGAATAATTTATAGTTTTTCTCAGCTCTCTGAGTTTTCTCATACAAGCTATTCTGTGATACATCCAGTGGGATACCATGCTATAATATAATTATATTATAGCATGGTATCCCACTTAGACTAGGTTATAATACCACGCTATAATCTAAAATACCACACTATAATCTGAATACCATACTATAATTTGAATACCGCGCTATAATCTAAATACCATACTGTAATCTGAATACTACACTATAACCTAATTACCATACTATAATCTAATTACTACGACCTGATTATCACGCTTTAATCTGAATACATAATCTAGTTACCACACTTTAATCTACCCTTTTATTTCATCGCTATCCCTGTTTACATCCTAGCTATATTTTTATACCTTTCTTGGTATCTGTATTTTTCTCTTATGTATGATTTTATTACCACATTATGATCTAAATATCATCCACACTTTAACCTAGATACCTCTCTTTTCTTCCTGTTTCTACTAGGGCTCCGATCGGTTTAGGTAATTACCGAACCGTACTGACCAGTTTTGGTATCGGAGTGGTTTCAGTTTTATGATTTATCGAACCAAAACTTTCAGTTTCGGTATTGGTTTTGCGATTTACTGAACTGATTTACCGATAATAAAAACGTTTTTTTTTATAAGAAAAATGTAAATAATGTAGTTAAAAAAAAATGTTGCGAAACGTTTTTTACATAAACGTTTGATATAAAAAATAACGTTTTATAACGTTATTTTTGCGGAACTTGTAAAAAATGTTGCAAAACGTTTTTTACATAAACGATTTGATAAAAAATAACGTTTTGCAACGTTATTTTTGCGAAACTTGTAAAAAACGTTGCGAAATGTTTTTTACATTGGAAATTTAATATAGAAAACAACGTTTTGCAACGTTATTTTCCTTTTTATTTAAAAACGTTGCAAAACGTTTTTATAAAACGATTTAATATAAAAAAAATGTCTCGCAACGTTTTTTTTTGTCACTTTAATAAAAAATGTTGCGAAACGTTTTTTATGGATGATTTGATAAGAAAAAATCGTTTCGCAACTTTTTTTTGCTAAACATTGCGAAACATTTTTTTACTAAACTTGTTCGGTAAATCAGTTTAGTTTTCGGTAATTACCGATCAGTTTCAGTAATCATTAATACCGATACCGATTAATTCAGTTCAGTATCAGTTTTTGCAAAAACCGAACTGAACTGAACTGATCGGAGCTTTAGTTTCTACTCTATTTGTAATTTAAGTTATATATTGTTGATACTGCCCTTCCGCATCTGATTAAATGTCAAATTCTATATTGAAGTACTTGCTCTTTTGTGCCTATTTGGTTGACTTTCTAGATACTGAAATAATGTAAAAAAAAGGGTGTCAGGTTGCACCAAGGATCTGTGATTAATTTTGGCAATATTTTATATAATTTAGCATGTAAATGACTCAGAAACAAGAAGAAATAGTGGTATTTAGATTATATAGTGGTAGTTAGATTAAATTGTGGGTGAAGGCTTCTGCCAATTTTTATATAATAGATTACGCAGAAGCCTTCACTTTTGGATATATATCCAGTTGCCTTTATTTTATGATTTGCCGATTAAGTTCACGCTGTGAGGCAATATATCAGTAAGGAGGAGGTGAGAAGAGGCAAAAAAAATTGGGTAATTGAATAAAAGACTTAAAGAAGAAAGAGTACATACCATCAAAATGAAGCCTTCTTCCAATTTTTTATATAATAATTCTGGAAAAGGCTTCATTTTTTCAAATACATCTGGTTGCCTTTCTTTTACGCCTTGCCATCTAAGTTTGCTATCACTTCTTTTTTGCAACTATCGAAAAAAATTAAACATTTCAGAAATATATTGTAATATAATAACTTTACATACTGTCAACATGCATACCTCAACTATTTCTGACTAAACCGATCACACTGGAACTGCCCGCTATGACAGCGCTAGTTCTGATGAATATTTAAGTGATTCGAGCAATTGTACTGATAATAGATCTGACTTAGGACTAGATGATTATAATAACTATGAGTCTAATTATGAGTCGGATAATAAAGAACGCGCTTCAACTAACATTGTCACGACTTAGTCATTTCAATACTCTTTAAGGCAGAAAAAGTTTAATGATAAATTCTCTCCTAAGAATTTGATAAATGCCATTCGGGAGATTCTCTTATCACCACCTAGAGATATGTCAGATGAAAAGGGCTCATTGGAATTTCTCCCAATCTATTCATTTTTCTTTCCAAATGAAAAAACCTCTAGCTTGTATAATGCCTACGACTGGGATGAAATTGAAATAAATTGGTTATAAAAATTGATCAAGACGATCGAGCCCCAAAGTTTTCTGTTACGGATGACATCTCAGAAGTATATGGTTTACCTGGGATTCATGAATGTATTAATGGCCAAAAGCCTTTAAGAGCTGTAATTGATATTGATGCGTCAAAAGAAGATATGGAAACTGCTAGTGTTAAGAGACAAGAAGTATTTATTCGAATCTGTTGCTCTTTCATAAGAGCTTTGTATCAAATTCTTGACTGTGGCTGGGAAGATATTCTCAAGGGGTTAGTAATTGCCACGTCTTCAGACCCTAGCAAGTGTAGCTACTATATTTTATATGCACCAGCTCTTATTATTGACCATTATGAGCTCAAATCACTCACCGAATTAGTATATACCATAACTAGTGAAAAATTTGGCAAATACATTGATAGAAGACTACCTGGTCAAAATTTTAATATTCGCTTAATTGGTTTGGCAAAAAAAGGTCGTGTAAAGCGTATTTTTCAATTCTCACTAGATAATGGGTAGAATGAGCTCGATCATGCTAGGGTTCAACCACCTACTAGCTTAGGACTTGAAGTAAGACCTTGAATGCTTAGCACAGAAAAATATAATAATTTGCTAAGAATATCTGTGAGTTATAATGTATTGCAAAAATGCGCGGACCTAGTCTTGCAAAAGTATTCTAATTATCTTAGGGATTGGACTATTGAAGAAAAGATTCAGAAAACTTCATATATTTTAACTGGAAAGCTCTATTAGAATGTCCACTATGTAAACGTATACATGACAAGGATCAGAGGTGGTTCAGTTGTGTATGTGCTAGCAGTGGAAAATTCATCGTAAAATGCTTTCGGCAGAATAGTGATGAACCTGGGGAAGTTTTTAAATGTGACCCATCTATCGCAGAAAAAATTAGACAAGAAAATAAAAAATTGTCTTCGTCACCTAGCATTCGCAAGGTAAAAGGTTTAGGTTTCCCAAGAGCTTTCGTAAAATTGCCATCCTGGGCTAAGTATAACGAAGCTCTTACAGCGATAGAAACATATGAGGAGAGATATGTGAGGCCACTATCTGACGAAGGGATATTTATGTGGGCTCACCTGGAAAACTGGAAAAACATATATTCTCAAACATCTTACTATAGCCGATGATGTGAATTTGCTAGTATTATCCACGTGACACTCTTATTCGAATGCTGTTACTACTAGACTTAATCTCAAATCATATTTCGATATTGATAGCAATATAAATCTACCCGATCACAAGATGGTAGTATGTCAAATAGAGAGTTTACACCGTATTACTAATAAATGCAAATGTAGTAAAAAATGCAAATGCTTTCCAATAAAATATGATTTATGGCTTGATGAGATAGTATCTATAATTGCTCAGGCACAGAGTCATTTGGCCAGGCAGTCAATAGAGAAATTATATAAATTAATCCAAGAGGCTAGGTGCATTATTGTAATGAATAATGACCTAACTGACCTCAACATTGAATGGATTAAGACCCTTCGTAAAGATATACCTCTTTCTATTATCCATAATACTTTCCAGCCTCAGAGAGGTAAGACATTTCGCTTGGCTCCTAATAAAGAAACTGTATTAACCGAACTTTGGGATTGGGCCAAGCAGATGACTTTATTACTTTTTGAGAATTGAACCAGTGCATCACTTATCTACCATCTCAGAAAAGATGTACAAGAGATTGTTCGCGCTCTTAAGACTGATTTTCCAGAATTACAGATCAAGAAATATCATGGTAAATCTGATCCAGTAAAAAAGGCTCATGACTTTAGTAACGTAGAAGAATCATGGAGTAATGTAGACCTTGTTGTTTATACTAACACTTTAAAAATAGTTGTTTCATATACTAATCCAAAGTTCAAGCAGGCATTTTATCTTTTTAATAGCTACATAGAAATAAATGCCAGAACGAATCAGATGTTATTCTGTATGCAGTGCATTAAAGATTATATGGGGTCTTTGCAATAAAAAGGTACAAAACTCAAAAAAATTTTTAAATTTATTTTATATGCTAATTATGTTTTTTATGCTAAAATAAGTGTAAATTTGATATTAATTAAATTTTTATTTTTTTTTGAGTTTCGTACTTTTCTATTGCAAAGACCCCATATATGCCACATAGAGTAAAGATCATCTAATACCCCATTATAGAAGAAGGGCTATTTCAATGATTGTTGAATGCCAAACGTGCATGTCTCCTCCAAGAACTTCAAAATAAAGGAATATTTCCAGATATTGACTCTATTATTCAGAATAAGAATGTACCAACCATTTGATTATGGGTAGCATTTATGTTAGAGAAATTCCATTCTCGGCGCTTATTTGGTTGGAGAATGGTTGATTTTCTTAGAGAAACAGGTATGATAATTTCCATCATAGAATCTGACCCTAAATCCAATGAAAATACATTATCACAGGTAGTAAAGGCAAAATGTTCTGTTGTTAAAGCGGATGAAATATCAGATATAACTAATGCTAATATTCTCGATCATGAGACTGCTGAATTTCTAGAGAGCAAGCCAAGAAAGACTTTAGAAGAAATGCACTCTTTAGACCGGCATCATATTGTAGATTGTTATGGGATTTCGCCTGAATCATTGACCGAGAATTTCATCTCAAAGTATGGGAATTACAATCACATGAAATGGTTTAGGGCTTATAAGCAATTATGAGATGCTGGTACTAACAATGAAATGGCCGTTGAGGCTATATCCCGTAAAGATTACAGAGAAGATAGGCTCACAACTGCAACCCGGGCTGATTGGCATCGAATTTGCCTAGAATTATTAAGAATTTGTACACTAGTTAGAGATATCGATGATAGAATACGATATAAAGCTGATGAAGTCAAAACGTGTATGGGTTCTCCTGAATCGACATCATATCTCCAGGGTTTAGTGCTTAAAATGGCTCGAGTGTTTGATAATACTGATGCATCTCGCAGTGCTAATAAATTGGGATTAAAAACGATTTGAGCAAAACTTGGTTTATTAAATGCATCACTTTACGCAACTTACAGATTAAAATTTAAAGCTATAGATAAGAATCGTAGACATTACCACCTAGTAGGTTCATTTGATAGTAAAGACGCTCCTAGATTACCTTCATATCAAACGGGTGAAGAAATTTATTAGGAAAATGGGGAAGATACTCAATATGGGTATAGTAAACTTCCACCTGATGAATTAATAGATAATTTTACTAGTTCTAGCAAAGTGGATAATACGCAAATTACAGAAGATATTCAGGACATATTTGATATATGCTAATACTATTCGATTACGAATCAGGTAGGTGAAGCCTTCTTCCAAATTTTTTATATAATATTTCTGAAGAAGGCTTTATCTATCGGCATATATTATTAAAAAAAAATATCTTATCCTTGCGTCACTCTGGTCAGGATACATAGTCACATACTTCTGAGATGCAGGCTTCTGCCAATCTTATATGTCTAATGAATGGAATAAATTTTTTTTTGCTCACTCTAGACAATTCAGGGGGTTTCAAGCTAACCACTAATCTCCAAAGAGATCAAGCTTAAAATCCTCATCACTCGACTTGGAAACTGAAGCTTCATAGATTCTGGGTAGCTCTGGAGCTGAGCCTCTAATTACAACCCTATCACCTAGTACTTCGATTCAGATCAAGTCCGCAAATAATTGTGAAGAAGCGGGAAATAAGTATTCATGGATCAAAGCACTACTATCATACGACTCAGAAATTGAAGCTTCAGGGATTTCAGGTTGAAGACCTTTGGCCTTGCATTTCTGCCTCATCTGGTAATTGTGTGAATAAATCCTAGCAGAGTGGCTGGAGCAATATCCTGAATCATTATCAGTATTATATTCACAACCACTAAAAAGGCAGGGTTTTTTTTTCTGATTTTTTTCATACAATTTCCAGTGCCTATAACACCCAGTAGGGTCATAGCACTTATTTCCACAAATATGTTATCCTTCTTGATAAATGCACAAGTAAAGCGAGCCATGAAAGTATTTTAGGATATAAAACCTTCTTTCACTTTTAATTTTATAATAAAATATGTATTTAAATTAATCAGAATTATAATGAGATAAATTATCTTTTCGTACTTACGTTATGGACATATTAGATCAATTGGCAGATGAAACTCACGAAAAAATATATAATCCCAAATCTAATCGCATGATAGCTATAAATAGGCAAGTATATCGTAAATTACTACTTGAAGGCTATATGCATTGGAGAGAAGAAAGGCTTTTAATCTTGCCTTTACATGAATTACCAATATTAAGAAGATATTTTTCTTTCATTTCCTATCGTATTTGGGGTATTGTATCAGAAATAAGTTTACTAGCAGTGGTTAACGAAAAAATAAGTCTATTGGAAATCTTGCTCCAAGCTAATTAGCATAATTTCACTTTATGTCAACTATTAAAATTATGCTGGGAGCGTGGAGAGACGAAGGCTTAGAGGAATAACGTACTCATGAAATTCCTCCATCATCCAAATTTAGCTCCTTCAAAGTATAGACTGGGAGCTTTATGCAATGCATTTATCAAGACAGATGTTTTAGGGCTGGAACATATATTAACTCTAGCATGAACGTTTTACTAAATATTACTATAACATTTCGGTCTTAGATCATTCATAGCCTTGGAATGGGGGTTCCATGACTATGTATTTTTTTCGCATATCCTATCTACCCACAATTATCAAATGTTTGCAGAGCAAACCCCGGCCTTAGTGGGTAGTCTCATAAAGACTAGCATAAGCTATATCATTATTTTCGCTCTTCCAATCCTCCAATAGCTTTCACTGATCATAGATATCAAAACAATTATTTATTTTTTTCAAATTGAACTTTTTCAGATATAGAATAACCTAACAGTTACACCTATATTCACACAGCCATGTCCATGATTGTAACAAAGTACGTTGCAGAACACAAACTCAATAAAGATATGAGTAATAAAGAACTTAGCCAGCATGCCCCAGCATTACTCGAGCTTTTGACAGATAAACTGAAAAGAGAGCAGGGTCGCCAGCGCTTTCAGGAAGGGTATGGTTTTAGTAAAGAGCAGGCGTTTGTATTAGTTTCTGATCAGAGAATTTGCCGAAGTAGAAGTCAGGTAATCCCCAAAGAAGAAGAGGTAAAGCGGGGGAAGTTAATATATGCCAAATATCAAACATCATTCCAGATGGAGAAACTATCAAAAGTATAGCCCAGCGTATTGTTTGAGATAATCTTGGTGAAAAGGAATTAAAGGCGATAACCAAGGCTTTAACTACTTCTAACCCTGTCACCACCACATCCCGTCTTAGTAGGCTCCAAAGAGAGTTGCAGAAATTCAATACCCCAAAAAAGATAATCTCTGCTACATTAGATGAAAAAACAACCTGCACATCCAATAAGATTCAAAAGGAGCGTAGGGATTAATGTGAAAATGAAGGGATTGATTTTCCAGATTACTTCTTGTTAGAATCGGTTAAGGAGAGATTGATTTCTATGATGTGTCTAATACACCTAATGTGCAAGCTCTAGCCGATGTAATGATAATGCTCTGCATCCGTCCCGCTAAAATTAAAGACTTGCGCATATCTAATGGAGGTGTAACTGGATACGCAAAAAATTGAGACCAACAGGATAATCCTTGGATATTTAGATCATTAGAAAGAGATGAAGAGCAGGTCAAACATCTCCTTACTTGGATTCAGGATGCAATTTCTTCTGGATAGTTGAGGGATCCAGGAGTGTCAGGAGTTAAATGGTTTAATACGTTTCTGAAAAAAAATAGATTTCTTCCTGAAACTGGTAAATCACTTCTCCCTAGCTATTTGCACAAACTAGAGGCAGTATTTGCGGTCGTATCAAATGGTGTGAAGAATTTATCAGATGCTATGACCATCGCCAGTCAAGCCCTTCGACATTCACCACATAATCATACCTTTCCAGCACAAAACTATACTATAGTCAATTTTCGAAAAAGAGGACAGCCTTATGATCAGGCAATGGCATTCGAGCTCTTCGACAAAAACTAATCACATAGATGAGTTAGACGATATTTATTAAATTTTATTTTTTTTTCGTTCAAGACAAGATCTAGCATATAGAATACATCACGAAAATGATAGCTGATCAAAAGCATTCATCCGATAGTATAGCTAGCGAGCAGGAAGTTATTAGATATATAAAAATATTAGCCCAGGCATTTGGATTAAATGAGCAAAATGCAGAACTATATAGTGCACTTTCCAGTGAAAATAGAGCACTAAAGAAACAATTGGAAGATTATCATTTTCAACATAAAACTTTAGAAAAGAGGGTAAAAAGATTAGAGAGAAATGTAAAGTCTTTAGAGACCGAATTAGAAGATCTGAACGAATGGATAGATAGGGAAACTGTGGTCGACTTAACATGAAACAGTTCCCTCGCTGATCGGTAAAAGGATGTCCCTCATGCTTTTGCGCTACTGACTAAGCAATGAAGAGGGCGTGACTGAGAAAGGTTAAGCACTTAGTATATCAGGAAATTTTATAGGGCGAAAAATTGCGTAAGTTTACGATTTTGTAAGTTTACGAAAGTTTATGACATAATATTTCGAAAAATTTCAAAATATTCATAAGTTTACAATTTCGTAAGATTTATGTGATATTACGGTCAAAATATTATGCAAGTTTTCAATATCGTAAGATTTATGCAATATTATGGTCAAAATATTATGCGAGTTTTCAATATCGTAAGATTTACGCAATATTATGGTCAAAATATTTCAAAAATTTACAAGACTGTAAACCTGCGTAATATTACGATTGAAATATTTCAAAAATTTACGAAACTGTAAATCTGCGTAATATTACGGTTGAAATATTTTGAAAATTTACGAGACTGTAAACCTGCGTAATATTACGGTTGAAATATTTCGAAAATTTACAAGACTGTAAACCTGCGTAATATTACGGTTAAAATATTTTGAAAATTTACAAGACTGTAAACCTGCATAATATTACGGTTAAAATATTTCAAAAATTTAATATTACTATTCGATCATTAAAGCTGCGTATGCAGTAGAACGTATACAAGGGGCATGTGATACTATTGAATAATCAAAAATAATATAAACACCTTTTCTTTTATATAAACACCTTTTTTTTTAAGTTTGGGAAAACAAATTTATTTTTATTTACGAATTTTTTATCATTTACAATTTTTATGTTAAAATTAAAGTAAATTCTAATTTTTATTATAACTTAATAAAAAAATACATTGTTTGCTACTATTTTATAAAATAGTACCCAGGCTGTATGACGTGGACGTCAGTATCAGTCACAGCCCAAAAAAAACGTGAGTCTCCAGCTGATATTTGGTACAGATTGAGCCTAGCTACTCACTTAATAAATAAAAAAATAAAAATAATTATCTTCTACGATATGTAGGTAAGTTTCTCCTTCTCCTACAATCATCATGCGTGACTAAAATTGATCAAATTTATCAAATTTAAAACATGAACGTAAATATTAATTATAAATTTTATTATAGTATAATTACCCGGCCTCTCCCAAAATCTCGTTCTAAATTCGCGATAATATCTTTGGCTGGTACGCGTTCACAGCCGCCACCCAGGGTTACCATTACGATAAAGGACATAGTTCTAAATATCAAAATCAGTTTGAATATTTGATAAATACATTTAATTTATATGAATGTAATTTTATTTATTTACTTACATGGTAATCCCTGATGAGGTTCCTCCACTTTTGGCTGCACTGTTGCCCAGAAACTCTTGTCCAAAATATTCTATTTATTCTGATTCAATTAAATGGATTGGTTAATTTGAATTTAAATTCTGATCTGCGCACCTTTTTCCGCTGATCACTCTGTCCATTTTTTAGCTAACACTTTTTCATAAAAACTTATAGTTTTCCCTACCTAAAAGTCCTCGAATATGCCTAATAACGTTGCTAGACGAGGCCGCGGCTCCTTTAATCCTAATAGTAGGAAGGCCAGCCGCCAAGAACGAAAAAATAACAATAATAACTCTGATAACTCTGGTTCTGACGGTGAGAACACTGTCCAACAAAAACGCTCTCGAACCATCTCCGAACAAGCTATGGATGAAGATATCGTCGCCGACACAGCGGCTGACGCTGGTGTTGAAGTTCTTACTTCTTCCCCTCAAGAAAACAATACTGCTTCTACTTCTCTCTCCTCCCACCCGAATATGGCTGCGGCTCTTTCTGCGCCTAACGATAACGCGTCTGATGGACTCAACACGTCCATGCATGCTAGAACAACGACTCCTGCATCCCCCCTTAACGCGTCGCCTGATGAGGCTACTGAAATTGATCCTCCGGCTGATCAATTCCTTGTTCAATCTCCAACCTTCTCCATCGACAGAAATGATTTTCAAACTGCGGCTGCCCCCAACTCAGCCCCTGAAACCTTAAAGAACTTCACTATCAATAAGGCATTGATTGATGCCGTCAACAATACCTTTTTAGAAATGTACGAATCGTACACCGGTAAAGCTAGAATGACTGGTTCTGGTGATGCCAAACGCCTCGTTATTCATTTCCAATCTAAGGAGGCCCGTGATGCCTGCGTTGGTGCTGCTCACCAACAGTTCCCAGATCTCGTATTTCATGCCCACGATCCTAAGCAGCTCCGGAGTGATGAGGACCTCCGAGCCATCCAAGTTACTGATATTCCTTTCTTTTTAACTAAAGACAATATCATGTCTTATTTCAAGAAATTCGGTAACATTCAATCCTGTCGAGTTTACTCCAGGAAAAATGCCAAAGTACAACAAGTCAGAATTGTCTATGATTCTGCCCTTTCTATCACTCGCTTTGACACCCAATGGGCCGTTTACTGCTTCTCCACCTGTCTCCGGGTGACTCCGTGTCATTACACAGTCGATCAGAAATCTTCTCGCTGAGCTTTCGTTGCTACGCTCACGCAACTACCTCCTAACACCAAGGATATCGACCTGGCTCCCCTCACAAGAGATCTTGGTGCTAAGACCGTCAACGTTCCCCTTTCCCTGAATTCCTATAAACCCAAACGTTGGGCTTATGTCACGTTCAATTCCCAAGAAACCATGGATGCCGCTATGGAACAAATCATTGGTTTCCGAGGCCATACATTACAATGGAACCTCCCTGACAATACCAATAAACTTTGCCACAGATGCGGTAAATTAGGCTGTGCCCCCTCTCAGTGCCCAAGCCGCCAAGATCGAGGTTGTTCTAGAGGAAGGAACCCGGTGGCTGCACTTAAAGAACGATTCAATATCAACCAACCTATCAGAACTAAAGAGCGTTCACGCTCCGGTTCTCATTCGCGCTCGCGATCAAAAGGTCCTGGTAACTCTCAATCCTCCCAACCACACAAACCCTTGGCTAACACCCGACTTAATAACAATCCTCGCCAGGATCGCTCTAAATCCAATGATAAACGTGACCGTTCAGTATCCTTTTCTACGGTCGTACGTTCTCCCCCTCCTCTCTCAACACCCAATCAAGCTACTACTATGTCTCCTCACGAGGCTGCTAATATTTTATCCTTGTTGAAATCTCTCCAACAAGACATGGCTGATGTTCGGAATCGTATCACAGCCTTAGAACTCAACGATAGACGTATGACTCGTATTGAGCAGCACCTTGGTTTGCTACCCCCGCCTGACATCCCAACCGCTAATCAGACTTCTGAGATGCTCATAGACGCACCGGCTATACCTGCTCCTACTGTTAAGCAGGTCTCTCCTCGCCCCGCTGTTTCGCCCGTACAAAGGACCCTCAACCCCCTATCTCCTGGTTTCATTCCTTCGCGACCAGTTAGAGCTCCCATCTCCGCTCCAGTAGATATCCCTGATATCTCCTCATTGTCTTCTACTTCTCATATGGCTCCCCCCTCCACCCATACTCACGACGAAATTCAAGCCATTAATGCGAAGCATTCAGCTATTGAAAACAAATTGGATATGCTTGCCAACTCTATTAGCGGCTTCATTGGATCCATTGCTTCCTCTTCATATTCCTCGGACTCAGCTGATAAAGCTGGTTCTAATTAATTGTTCTTCTTCTCATACCTTCCCCGTCTGATTTTATTATAGTGCTATAATGACGAACAATAATTTTGATTACGATTCTTTTGTACGCAACCCCCCCAACCCCATAGACATTGATGACCTTACCTTGCAAGATTCTTTATTTTCTTCTATTTCTCCTTCGCTCTTCCCTTGTAATTCATTTAATATTTCTTCTCTCAACATTAACGGTCTTAAGATGTTTTCACAGAATAAGATCGAGTTATTAAATGATTTCTTTTCCCTCAAACACATCTCTTTTGGTGGTGTCGTTGACACTCACATACATCCTAAGCAATTGCATTTTTTGTCTAAAAGACTTTCTAATTATACTGTTTTTTCCTCGGTTTTGGATACCTCCCAACATGTTCGTTCTTCCGGAGGTGTTTCCCTTTTTATTGAAAATTCTTTGGCTTCTCATGTTCACACTTATACTTCACTTTCATCACGCTTGCTTTCTGTTGACCTATACTTTAAAGGAAACATTAAGCTTCGAATTTTTGTTGTTTATATCCCTCCTCCTTCTGATCAGTCCTTGCGCGATGATATTATCGACTTCCTTATTTCCGCCTTGTCGGATGCTAAACGATTAGGTTTTCACCACGCAGTTTGTGGCGATTTTAATATGCACCTTGATCAATTCTACCCTATATTTTTCAATCAACCTCAAATCGCCTCCAAACGTATCCATCGTCTTTTTAATTTTCTTTTATCAAATGGATATGTTGACTTTACCCCTGTTAATTTTTCTTCTACGTCTTTGGGCACCTTTCATCGTGCGGATATTATTTCCCGCATTGATTATGTCTGGTCTTGTCCCCTTCTTAAACGATTTTTACTCACCTCTGTCATTTTTGACGTGCGTGATCTTAGCCTTTCTGATCATAATCCTGTTATTACTTATTACGATTCTTCCTTTTTATCTTCTTCTCTCAAGCCAGCATGTGCTCGGCAGCTTCAACGATGTTCTCGTCGTATATTTTCCTTTGACTCTGTTACCCAATCACAATGGGAGGACTTTTCTGCTCATGTTGACAATCTGTGCAATATTTCTCCCGTTATATTTGCTTCTTGGCACATCAATCATATGTGTGAATATTTACACACTAACATTATTGCTAGTGCTAATACTATCCTACCCGCACGAACTGTTGGTAATGACCATACCCCAAAAATCCCTAAAGATTTAGAAACCCTGATACAGCATTACCGCTGTTAGATTATTACGTAAATTCCCACATACCCTTTCTTCTTCCCATGACCGCAAATGGTCTGGCTATTTGATCAGATTAAATAATATATTTAAGTTGTATAAATCCATTTTTTCTTCCGTCCCTGTTTTACCTTCAACTTTATTTTCTTGTCGGACGGATAATTTTAATTCTTTATACAGTACTCTTTCACGTGCCTCTTCTTTGTTAAGAGGCTTACATCTTTTGAAAGAAAAAGAATTTCAGAACTCTTCTATTAAGGCTCATTTGGCATCTCGCGACCAGAATTTTGATACTGACATTTCTTTATTTATAAGCTCAGCGCTTTCTCGCTCACGTCGTCGCATCGTTTTGGATCGTGTCTTTATTGATCATCCTACCACTCCTCAATTGTTGACGGATCCAAAGGACATTTCTGATGCTGTTGTTCAACATTTTCAAAATGCTGTTCCTATCAAATCCTCCCCACCTTCGCATATATCAGCTCTGCCTGATCGATGGCGCTCTGCGTATTTACCCATGGACTCTGTTTCTCCTGATATTTATAGTTCCCTATTGTCTCCCCCTTCCTTGGAGGAATGGCTCTCTACGGTTTCCTCTATGCCTAATGGCAAAGCTCCCGGCCCTTCCATGATTACCTATGAAATGCTCAAGCATTTGGGACCTATTGCCAACTCTTTACTTTTAATCCTGATCCGCAAATGTTTTGCTTCTGCTGACATTCCTGATCTCTGGCGACAAGCTATAGTTTTTCCCATCCCAAAGCCGCACGAATGGCGATGCTAATTGAAAAATACCCGTCCCATTACACTTCTGGAAGTCATCCGAAAATCCTTTGTCAAGCTTTTTTACAACCGATTGTCTACCGTTCTAGCTACCCACGATGTTCTTAAAGGTGGCAATTTTGCGGGGCTACCAGGAGGTACCTGCCGTGACCCAATCATCACCCTTGAGTCCATCATTCATGATGCCAATCACACCAATTCTCCTCTCTGGATTTTATCGCAAGACATCTCTAAAGCCTTTGACTCTGTCAATTTGACTATGTTGAAATTCGCTCTGGAACGCATTCGTCTACCTGCGACTGCTATCTCGCTTATTTTATCTCTTTTTATGAACCGTTCAAATCGGGTGTTTACTGCCCACGGTGAGACTTCTTCCTACCGGGTTCGCATCGGTATAGACCAAGGTGAAGTGATTTCCCCGCTCTTATGGGTCATTTACATCGATCCTCTTTTGACTGTTTTGAAATCTGAGATGTTGGATCCTTATGTATTACGATCCCCATCATTATCTTCTGCTGATACGGTCTCTATTCCTGACATTTCTATCAACAATTTGGTCTTTATGGATGATTTCACTCTTATTTCTTCATCGAAGGCTGGACTGGAACATATGTTATCAATTACAGAAGAATTCTATTCGTTGAATAATACTTCTGCCAACCATCAGAAATATGTCTTGATATCAAATTCATTGCCTTTAACCACCACATCCACTATTCTCCCTGTGGAATTTCACTTATCCTTATCGTCTTTGAACGATATTTCTTCCATCTCCGTTACCCCTCTTTCTATTACTTCTTCTTTTCGCTTTTTAGGGGTATGGTTTAATATTAAAGGCTCTCGTGATTTTGTCAGAAAACAAATCGCCAGTGAATGTAATTCGTTCGCCACCACTCTTCGCCCGGCCAAACTCTCTGCTAAACAAGTGGTTTACCTATATAACTCGGTGCTCATTCCTAAACTCGAGTACCGCATGCAAGTTACCCACCTTTCAGCATCGGATTGTTATGCTGCTACACGATCCGTACGCTCTCTCGTCAAGCATAAGGCTAACTTTTCCCGTTCTCTTCCCAATTCTATACTTTACCTTTCCCAAGCTTTGGGATTGATTAATTTATCTTCTCATTTGATACAATGTCATGTTAATAATTTATTTTTGATGGCTAATTCTTCTACCCCTTTTATTCAGCGTTTATTTATTTATAGATTAATGTTGATACAGTTTAGGTTTTTGATTCCTATTTCTCCTCTGATGGTGGATGATTGGTCCTTATGGTCCAACATGAATATTTTTAAATATGATTATATCGCGTGCACTATTGCTTCCATGGTCTTTACCCCCTTCCGCCTGCAACATGCTCAGTTCTCTTCATCGTTACCAGACCTTACTCTTCCTGGTCATACTCCTTTATATACGTGTATGAGCCCGCAGGTTTTTAAAGCTTGCCTCAAGGTTCTCCGGAAACGTCACCTTTATTATTTGTCGCAATTAATTGCGCCTACTGGCTCTCACCTCATCTCTTGGACTGCTTATCGGACTGCCTATATTGCCCAACTTGAGGATAAGCGTGGCCGTTCCCTTCCTCATAAATGGTACTTGGACATCAAGGCCCATACGACCCTTCCCGGCTCTCATGATCAGTTGTCTGATCAGTATGTTCGCCCTCCTTCTGTCACTTCTTCTTCTGTTATTTTACTTCCCGGTGCCACTACAACGCAAAAGAATCGTCATTGGCTCGTCATGCTTGATGGCAACGGTGCTCCTCTCTTCGGCAAACAACTTAGCGTCCAACCCAAGAAAGATACCTGTGTGATTGTCCATTGGATATCTGACTGTCTTTCTTCTCCGGGCGATGTTGTCCGCCTTCGTCCCTGTCCAGGCTGTGACGCACATGTTCCGTTTCCCTCAGCTAGTAAATATTCTGCCGTTCCGCCTCGCTGCACCTTCAAGATTTCTTTGTTGCGCTCCATGATTTTGCCTACAAATTGTGAACGCATTCGTCAATCTACTTTGGAAGTCATTTCTCCTCATACTTGGGCTGATCTTGGTATCACTGTTATTCCTTATTATCGGTGTCTTGATCTTTTGCCAGATTTTTCCTCTTCTTTTTCTAGTCTTGCGGATGATCTTATCGTGTCTCCCTTTACAGATAATCAATCTTCGTTTTCTTCAACCGTTCCTCTCCCGTCAGGCTCTCACTATCGTTATTATACTGATGGTTCTTTGATTAACCTCGGAACACCTGAAGTCTCGATGGGTTGGTCTTGGGTCCAAATAATTCCTGACGCTGGATATCTTAACTCTGTTGCTACCTATGCGCACGGTACTATACAGAACTGGCCTTCCTCTACCAGAGCTGAAGCTGCTGCAATTTACGCTGCTTTCAGCGTCACTCCAGCTGACTCTACTGTTACTATTTACACGGACTCCCAAGCTGCCATTGATGGTTTGCGACTCTGTGCATCTTCTTCCTACTCTAATAGTCGTTTGTTTTACAAAACTACTAACTTCGAGCTGTGGGCTTCTATTGAGCGACTTGTTCATACCAAAAGTCTCGCGGTCTTTCCCGTCAAAGTCAAAGGTCATGATGGCAATTACTGGAACAAATTTGCTGATTCTCTTGCGAATTCCGCTCATCATTCTGATACGGCTCCTCTTTTGCCCGTGGACGCTTACACTTCCTCGCATCCTGTCCGCCTGGTGTATGACAATGTGGCTTGTGAATCTAATCCCAGGCGGCTCTTCAAGCTCCACTTCCAGGCCACCTTTTTGAAGGACCTTTTATCTCTCAAACGTTTTCAATTTGTATATTGCCTGTCTGACAGCGACGACTATGTAGTGGACTGGGAACTTACCTGGTTTACTCTTAATTTTTCCCCGGCTCATGATGCTTCCTTCCAGGCTTCTCACGCCGCAAGACATTACACCTTCAAGTTTAAACTCTTCCTCGACGACTTGCCTCTCCTGGAAAAGTTAAAAGTTACCCGTTCCGATCTTTATATTGATCTTCTTACATGCCGTTCGTGTCGTGATCGTATGGAGGACTTGATGCACTTGATCCTCTGCTCTAAACGCCGATCTGTCATGCATCAGATATTGCAATCTTATCAAAATCACTTATTCTCTAAGATTCGTGAAGCCAGTGAAATGGCTGATCAAGATCCTACACCCTTGCTCAGGAAACTCTCTTCTCTTTCTTGTTGGACCATTTCTTCCTCTAACTGGTCATCTTACGCGCTCATCCGGGACTGTTTACCTGCCATGTTTATTGACTTATTTGTCGATTTATCCATTCCCAGGTCGTCTGCTATGAAAGTCGTAGCTGCGATACATAATAACTTCATCCGAAAACTTAGGACACGCATCTGGAATCCGCGTACTTATGATAAGAGTAAATGGGAAGACGCGATGAACATTACCCTTAAATTGAAAACTACTCCTCGGCCATCCAATTTGCCTGCCATGTCGTATATGCCTTTCTCCTCGTTACCTCCTCCGACCCATCTCGTGACTTCACGTGACTCCGAAGTTGATTGGATTAAGAACTCGATGACTCAAGGTTTGCCATGGTTTAAACATTTGTCGGGTTTTATGGGTCATCTAACGGTGCTACTTAATAATAGCTCTTGCAGGATGGGATGTCGATTTTTATAGTGGGCGTGTTATCCGTTATTTTGTTAGCATAGTTGCTTCTACTTTGGTTGGAATATATCAAGGGGGAAGATCTAGGGAAATTTAGTGTAATGCGATTATTCTTTTTAGTTTAATTTTATTACTTTATTTTTACTTAGGAGACTATATAGTTTTGTTTTTAGTTAGTTTTATTTTCTTTGGTTTCTTTTTATTTTATGTAAATTGTATCGAGTTAATAATGATTAATAAAGATAAAGGCTACTATGCCGCATTTGCCTTGAATTTAAATTCTGACGATCTGTGCACTTTTTTCCGCTGATCACTCTGTCCATTTTTTCTCAAGACAAACTTATCATATAAACTTATAGTTTTCCTATCTAAAATGTCCTCGCGCACCTTTCAAAATGTTGTTCGACGAGGCGGCGGTTTTCCTAATACCAACAGTAGAAGGGCTAACCATCATAATAAAAGAAATAACAATAATAACTCTGACAACTCCAGCTCTGACGGCAAAAGCACCGCTCAGCAGAAACGCACTAGAACTCTCTCCGCAAATACTATGGATGAAGACTTCGTCGCCAATACAGCGGCTGACGTTGGAGTAGACGGTCCCTCTTCTCCTTCCAAAGAAAATAATACTGTTTCAACCTCTCTCTCCTCTCTCCTGAATAGTGCTGCGGCCTCTTCTGCGCCCAACATTGACGCGTCTACCAGCCTCAATGCGTCCATGTATGCCAGAACAACGACTTCTGCAACCCCCCCTAACGCGTTGCCCGATAAGGCTACTGCTGATGATTCCTCTGTTGATCAAATACCTATCCCATCTCCTACCTTTTCCTTCATTAGAAATGATTACTAAGCTGCGGCCGCTCCTAACTCGGCCCCTGAAACTCTAAAAAACTTTCCAACAAATAAGGCATTAATCGATGCAGTTAACAACACCTTTTTGGAAATGTATGAATCGTACACTGGTAAAGCACGCATGACTGGTTCTGGTGATTCTAAGCACCTCGTTATACACTTCCAAACTATAGAGGCACGTGATGCTTGTATTGGTGCTGCCCACCAGCAGTTCCCTGACCTTGTATTCCACGCACACAATCCCAGGCAACTCCAGAGTAATAAAGATCTCTGAGCCATTCAAGTCACTGACATCCCTTTCTTTCTCACTAAAGAAAATGTCATATCTTACTTCAAGAAATTTGGTAACATTGCATCCTATTGAGTTTATTCCAGGAAAAATGCCAAAGTTCAGTAAGCTCGAATTGTCTATGATTCTGCACAGTCAATCGCCCGATTTGATTCCCAATGGGCGGTATATTGTTTTTCGACTTGTCTTAGAGTTACCCCATGTCATTACACGGTGGATCAGAAATCTTCTCATCGCGCATTTGTCGCCACCCTCACTCAGTTGCCCCCTAATACTAAGGATATCGATTTAGCTCCCCTCATTAGAGAACTTGGTGCTAAAGCTGTTAACGTCCCTCTATCTCTCAATTCCTATAAATCCAAAAGATGGGCCTATATCACTTTCCCTTCCCAGGAACTTATGGATGCCGCTATGAAACAACTCATCGGCTATCAAGGTCACACACTACAATGGAATCTTCCTGATGACACCAACAAACTCTGCCATCGCTGTGGTAAACTAGGATGTGCTCCCAATCAATGCCCACTCCGACAATAACGGTGCAGATCTCGCGATCGAAACCCTGTGGCTGCACTCAAAGAACATTTTCACGTTGGACAGCCCTCTCAACCCAAAAATAATTCACGCTCACGCTCTCACTCGCGTTCACGCTCTAAGGGCCCTGATAACTCTCGACCCTCTCACGCCCAACAATCTTCTTCTGCTCAATCCAAAATTAACACCCCCAACATTCAATGTAATCGCTCTAAATCCAATGAAAAGCGCGACCGTTCAGTCTCATTTTCTTCTGCACTGCGCACTCCTCCTCTTTCCACAGCGCACAATAAGCCTCCTTCTTTATTCCAACAGGATGCCTGTGAAATTTTGTCTTTGCTAAAGGCTTTACAGCAAAACATGGCTGACGTACGCGACCGCATCACTGCGTTTGAACCAAATGTCCAACGTATGACTCGAATTGAGCAGCATATTGGTCTTCAACCTTTGTCCTCTGTACCCAATACCACACAATCTTCTGACATGAACATTGATCAGCCGGACGTCTCTAAATTTTCTGCTACGCATGATTCTCTTCATGTCATACCACCTTCGCGTCCTTTCAACCCACTTTTACCTGATTTTGTCCCTTCGACGTCTCATGTAGTTCCCGCTAGCACTTCATCCTCAGCTGTTATTACGCCTTCTGCTCCCATCCCCTCCCCGAAACACGCTAGCGCTGAAATTCAGGCTATCAATGAAAAGCATTCAGCCATTGAAAGTAAAATGGACATACTTGTAGCCTCTATTAGCGGCTTTATTGGATCAATTAACACCTCTACTACCTCGAACTCGGCTAATACAGCCAGTTCCAATTAATTGTTCCCCTTTCTTTTCTTCCCCGTCTAATTTATCATAGTGTTTTAATGACGGACAATAATTTTAATTATGATTCTTTCATTCGTAATCCTCCTAACCCTGTAGATGTAGAAAATCTTTCTTTACAAGACTCTTTATTTTCTTCTATTTCCTTACCCCCTCCCCTCTTCAATTCTTTTAATATTTCTTCACTTAATATTAATGGTTTAAAAACGCATTCTCACAACAAAATTGAACTTTTAAACAACTTCTTTTCTCTTAAACATATCTCCCTAGGTGGTGTCGTTGACACCCATTTACACCCCAAGCAAATGCAATTTTTATCAAAGCGCCTCTCTAATTATACTGTTTTTTCTTCTTCCTTGGATACTTTACAACACATCCACTCTTCTGGCGGTATTTCGTTATTCATCGAAAATTCCTTAGCTCCTCACGTCCACACATACACTTCCCATTCGTCACGCCTGCTTTCTGTTGATTTGTATTTCAAAGGCAACATTAAGCTGCGTATTTTTGTAGTCTACATACCCCCTACCTCAGATCAAGCCTTACGCGACTCTACTATAGACTTGCTCATCAATGCCCTTTCAGACACTAAGCGACTAGGCTTTCACCACGCTATCTGTGAGGATTTTAATATGCATTTAGATCAATTTTACCCCATATTTTTCAATCAACCGCAAATTGCCTCCAAACGTATCCACAGACTCTTTAATTTCCTTTTGAGCAATGATTACGTGGACTTTACTCCCGTCAATTTCTCTGACTCTCTGGGCACTTTTCATCATGCCGACATTATTACTCGCATAGACTATATTTGGTCGTGCCCTCTTTTAAAATCCTTTTTGCTTACTTCTATCATTTCTGATGCCTGTGATAGTTCTCTATCTGATCACAACCCTGTCATCACTTATTTTGACTCCTCCCTCCTACGCTCTTCTATCAAATTGGCCCGTGCTCATCAACTCAAAAGACGCACACGCCGTATTTTTCTTTTGGACTCTGTTTCTCCAGCTCTGTGGGATGACTTCTCAGCCCATATAGATGCTGCTTGTAATGTACCCCCCACTACCTTTGCCTCTTGGCATATCAACCGGATGTGCGAATATTTGCACTCCTCTATCATTGCTGGAGCAACTGCTATTTTACCCTCACGCACGATCGGAAATGATCATACCCCGAAACTTCCTAAGGATCTGGAAACTCTCGTACAACACTATCATTTCCTTAATCGGGTTCTTCATTCTATTAGACTTTTGCGAAAATATCCGCATTCCTTTTCTTCTTCACATGACCGTAAATGGTCTATTTACCTTATTCGTTTGGGAAATATATTTCGTCTTTATAAATCTTGTTTTTCTACTATTCCTATCTTACCCACTACTTTATCTTCCTGTCGGGCAGACAATTTCAAACATATTTTTGATATTTTATCTCATTCCTCTTCTTTATTAAGAGGTTTACACCTTTTGAAAGAAAAAGAATATCAAGACCTTTCTATTAAATCTCACATTGAGAAGCATGATCTCAATTTTGACACTGACATTTTCTCTTTCATCAATTCAGCGCTCTCTCATTCCTGCCGAAGGATCGTGTTGGACCGTGTTTTTATCGACCATCCTACCGCTCCTCGCCTATTGACAGACCCTTTGGATATTTCCGATGCTGTGGTCACCCATTTCCAGAACGCGGTTCCCGTTAAATCTACCCTGCCTCTACACCTATCTGCTTTACCCGATAGATGGCGATCTGAGTATTCACCCATGGATTCAGTTTCACCTGTGATCTATGATTCTCTCTTATCTCCCCCTTTCTTGGAAGAATGGTTAAGCACAATTTCCTTTATGCCTAATGGCAAAGCCCCAGGCCCCTCCATGATTACTTACGAAATGCTTAAACACCTTGGCCCTACCGCCAACGCTCTACTTTTAATTTTGATCTGTAAATGTTTTGCTTCTGCTGACATTCCAGATCTATGGCGTCAAGCTATGGTTTTTCCTATTCCTAAACCACATGAATGGCGATACCAATTACAAAATACTCAGCCCATCACGCTTTTTGAAGTTATCCGGAAATCATTTGTCAAGCTCTTTTACAACCGCTTATCTTCCATCCTCGCTGCTCATAATGTTCTCACTGGTGGTAATTTCGCTGGCCTACCTGGAGGAACTTGCCGTGATCCTATTATAACATTAGAATCTATTATTCATGATGCTAATTGTACCAATTCCCCTCTGTGGATCCTCTCTCAGGATATCTCTAAAGCGTTTGACTCTGTTCATCTTACTATGTTGAAATTCGCTTTGGAACGTATTCGCTTACCCACTTCTTCCATCAAACTCATTTTGTCACTTTTTATGAATTGATCAAATCGAGTTTTTACTGCTCATGGTGATACTCCTTCTTACCAGGTCCGCATTGGTATTGACCAAGGCGAGGTGATTTCTCTACTTCTCTGGGTCATATATATCGATCCCCTCTTGTCTGTACTAAAGAAAGAGATGCTGGATCCTTATATTTTGCGATCTCCATCACTTCTTTCAACGCCTCCTGATGAGACATCCACCCTTTTGATTAACAATCTGGTCCTTATGGATGATTCTACCCTGATCTTTTCGTCCAAAGCTGATCTGGAACATATGCTATCCATCACGGAAAAATTTTATGCACTGAACAACACTTCTGCTAATCACCACAAATACGTCTTGATATCAAATTCTCTACCCCTAACCACTACTTCTGATATCTCCCCTGTGGAGTTTAATTTATCTTTATCCTCTTTAAATAGTATTTCTTTTATCTCAGTTACCCCCATCTCTATTACCTCTTCTTTTCAGTTTTTAGGGGTTTGGTTCAACATTAAAGGCTCTAGGGATTTTGTCAAAAAACAAATTGCTAATGAATGCAATTCCTTCGCCGCTACTCTCCGCCCAGCTAAACTCACGGCCAAGCAGGTCGTTTACCTTTACAATACGGTGCTCATCCCTAAGCTTGAATACTGTATGCAAGTCACTCACCTTTCGGATAAAGACTGTTATATTGCTACAAGACTCGTCCGCTCACTGATCAAGCAGAAGGCTAACTTTTCTCGAGCTTTTCCCAATCCTATTTTATATCTTTCCCAAGCTTTGGGATTGATCAATTTGTCTTCTCATTTGATTCAGTGCCATGTTAATAATTTGTTTTTAATGGCTAATTCTACTACTTCTTTTATTCAACGTTTATTTGTTTATAGATTAATGTTAATTCAATTTCAATTTTTGATTCCTGTTTCTCCTTTGATGGTGGATGATTGGTCTTTATAGTCCAATATGAATGCTTTTAAATGTGATTATATCGCTTACACTCTTGCTTCCATGGTATCCACCCCTTCCGACTGCAACATGCTAATTCCACTTCACTATGTCCGGACCTTACTCTACCTGGCCATACTCCTTTATATTCATGTATGAGCCCTAAAACTTTCAAGGCTTGCCTTAAAGTTCTCCGAAGACGTCATTTGTATTATCTCTCGCAATTGATCACGCCCACTGGCACCCATCTTGTTTTTTGGACCGCCTATCGGACTGCTTATATTGCTCTATTGGCTGACAAACATGGTCGTTCTCTCCCACATAAATGGTACTTGGATATTCAGGCTACTACTACCATCCCTGACTCGCACGATCGTTTATACGATCATTACGTGTATTCTCCTACAGAAGTTCCCATTGTTTCTTTAGTTCCTGGTGTTACTACTAATCAAAAGAATAGGCATTGGCTTGTTACACTAGATGGCAATACTGCTCCTCTTTTCGGCAAACAGCTTACTGTTCAGCCTAAGAAAGACACTTGTATAATTGTTCATTGGACATCTGATTGCCTTTCCTCTCCTGGTGATGTTATCCGTCTTCACCCATGCCCAGGTTGTAATGCTCATGTTCCCTTCCCTGCTGCTAATAAATACACTACTGTCGAACCAAGGTGTACTTTCACGGTCTCCCTTTTAAGATCTTTGATTCTTCCTACCCATAATGAGCGCATTCGGCTGAATACTATAGAAGTGGTTTCCCCCTACTCCTGGGCAGACCTTTGTACTATGATGGTTTCATACTACGCACGTTTATCTATTCCCCCTGATTTTTCTTCTTCTCTCCTCGCAGTGAATGGTGATACGGCAGGTCCTCCACCTTTATGCGGCTCATCCGGTCTTCCTTCTCCTGTCGTTCTTTCGCCAGGTTCTCATTACCGGTATTATACCGATGGTTCTCTTATAAACCTAGGTTCACCTGAGGTCTCGATGGGTTGGTCTTGGGTCCAGATTATTCATGATGCTGGATATTTAAACTCTGTTGCTACTTATGCACATGGCACTATCCGCAATTGGCCTTCCTCCACTAGAGCTGAAACCGCTGCGATTTATGCTGCTCTAAGCGTCACTCCTGAAGATTCTGTTATTTCTTTATACACAGATTCTCAAGCTGCTATAGATGGTTTGCGTTCTTGCGCTTCCTCTACCTATACTAACAGTCGTTTCTATTACAAAACCACCAATTTTGAACTTTGGGCCTCTATAGAATGTTGTATTCGTGAAAAACGACTGTCTGTTCTTCCCGTTAAAGTCAAAGGTCACGATGGCAATTATTGGAATGATTTTGCCGACTCTCTTGCTAACTCTGCGCATCAGTCGGATGATGCTTTTCCCCTTCCTGAGGCCATCATCACCTCCTCACACAACGTCCGCCTGGTTTACGATGACATTATTTGTGAATCCAATCCTAGGCGCCTCTTTAAGATTTATTATCAGGCTACCTATACGAGGGACCTTTTATCACTCAAACGCTTTCAGTTTACTTTTTGTTTGACTGATCGGAATGATTATATTGTTGACCTGGTTCACCCTTAATTACTCTCCATCTCACGACGCTTCCTTCCAAGCTCACCACGCTTCAAGACATTACACTTTCAAATTTAAGCTTTTCCTTGATGACTTGCCTCTCCTGGAGAAGTTGAAAATTACACATCCGGATCTTTATATTGATCTTTTAATGTGTCGCTCTTGCTGCATTCGCAAAGAAGACCTGATGCATCTCATTCTCTACTCTAAACGACGTACCGCTATGCAGCAGATTTTTCAATCCTACCAGAATCATTTATTCTCCAAGCTTCGTGAAGCTGGTGAATTGGCTGATGTGGATCCCACTCCGATGATCAGGAAGCTTTCTTCTCTTTCTTGCTGGTCTATTTCCTCTTCTAATTGGTCCTCATATGCTCTCATTCGGGGTTGTTTGCCCAAACTTTTTATCGATTTATTCGTGGAATTATCCATTCCTAGGCAGTCTGCTATGAAGGTTGTAGCTGTGATTCACAATAATTTTATCCAGAAACTTAGAAAACGCATCTGAAATCTGCGTACCTATGACAAAAGTAGATGGGAAGATGCGATGCACATTACTCTTAAATTAAAAACTACTCCTCGGCCTTCTAATTTGCCTGCTTTCACGTATGTGCCCTTCTTCTCGCTACCTCCTTCGACCCATCTCGTGACTTCACGTGACTCTGGAACTGATTGGATTAAGAACTCGATGACTCAGGGATTACCATGGTATAATCATTTGTCGGGTTTTATGGGTCATCTAATGGTACTACTTAATAACAGCTTTTGCAAAATGGGATGTCAATTTTTATAGTGGGCGTGTTATCCGTTATTATGTTAGCATAGTTGCTTCTACTTTGGTTGGAATATATCAAGGGGGAAGATCGAGGGAAATTTAGTGTAATGCGATTATTCTTTTAGATTAGTCTTTATTACTTTATTTTTACTTAGAAGACTATATAGCTTTATTTTTAGTTAGTTTTATTTTATTTTTGTTTTCTTTTTATTTTTATAAATTATATCGATTAAATAATACTTAATAAAGATATTGGCTACTATGTCACGTTTGCCTTGAATTTAAATTCTCCTTTATATACGTGTATGAGCCCGCATGTCTTTAAAGCTTGCCTCAAGGTCCTTCGGAAACACCATCTTTATTACCTATCACAGTTGATTGCACCATCTGGCTCCCATCTTGTTTCTTGAACTGCCTATCAAACCACTTATATTGCTCAACTCGCGGATAAACATGGCCGTTCTCTCCCCCATAAGTGGTATTTGGACATCAAGGCCAACACAACTCTTCCTGATTCTCACGATCTGTTACTTGATCGATATGTTTGTTCCCCTGCTACTGCCTCTACCATTACCTTAGTTCCTGGTGCCACTACGACTCAGAAGAATCGGCATTGGCTTGTTGCACTTGACAAAAATGGTGCTCCTCTTTTTGGCAAACAGCTCAGCGTGCAGCCTAAGAAAGATACCTGTATGATTGTCCATTGGACGTCTGACTGCCTCTCCTTTCTTGGTGACGTTATTCGCCTTCGTCCGTGCTCAGGCTGTAATGTACACGTTCCATTTCCTTCAGCCACTAAATATACTGCTGTCCTGTCTCGCTGCACCTTCAAGATTTCTTTGTTAAAATCTTTGATTCTCTCTACCGATTGTGAACGTATTTGACAGTCTACTATGGAAGTCATTTCCCCCTACTCTTGGGCTGACCTCAGTATCACAGTGGTTCCTTATTATTGGCGCCTTGATATTTTACCAGACTTTTCTTCCTCCTCCCTTGTAGTTGGGTGTGACTCAGCTGTGGCTTCTCCTCTTGGTGACTTGCCTCTACTTCCGTCTCCTGTTTCTCTTCCATCAGGATCTCATTATCGTTATTATACTGATGGTTCCCTTATTAACCTTGACACTTCTGAAGTCTCGATGGGTTGATCTTGGGTTCAATTAATTCACGATGCTGGTTATCTCAATTCTGTTGCTATGTATGCGTATGACACTATACGCAACTGGCCTTCTTCTACCCAAGCTGAAGCTGCTGCGATTTATGCTGCTTTAAGCATTTCTCTGGACGATTCTACCATCACTATTTATACAGATTCTCAAGCTGCCGTCGATAGTTTGAGTTCATGTACTTCTTCTTCTTATTCTAACAGTCGTCTATATTACAAAACTACCAACTTTGAACTGTGGGCCTCTATTGAACGTTCCATTCGTACGAAACACCTCATGGTTCTCCCTGTTAAGGTCAAAGGCCATGATGGCAATTATTGGAACGAATTTGCTGACTCCCTTGCGAACTCTGCCCATCATTCTGATACAGCTCCTCTTTTGCCTGCGGCCGCTTATACTTCTTCGCACAATGTCCGCCTGGTGTATGATGATGTTATTTGTGAATCCAACCCTAGGCGACTCTTCAAACTCCATTTTCAGGCTACCTTTTTGAAGGACCTTTTGTCTCTCAAACGTTTTCAATTTGTATATTGTCTAACTAACAAGGACGACTATGTTGTTGACTGGGAACTTACTTGGTTTGCTCTCAACTTTTCCCCAACACATGATGCTTCTTTCCAAGCTTCTCACGCTGCACGGCATTATACCTTCAAATTTAAACTCTTCCTCGATGATTTGCCTCTCCTGGAAAAGTTGAAAATTACCCGCTCTGATCTTTATATTGATCTTTTTACGTGTCATTCCTGCCGGAATCGCATGGAGGACTTGATGCATCTAATCCTTTGCTCCAGACGCCGTTCCGTCATGCATCAAATTTTCCAATCTTATCAGAATCACTTATTTTCTAAACTTCACGAAGCTGGTGAAATGGCTGATATAGATCCTACGCCTATGCTTAGGAAACTCTCTTCTCTCTTTTGTTGGACTATTTCTTCTTCTAATTGGTCCTCTTATGCACTTATTTGGGATTGTTTACCCACTATGTTTATTGATTTATTTGTTGATTTATCCATCCCCAGACAGTCTGCTATGAAGGTCGTAGCTGCGATTCATAACAACTTCATCCAGAAACTTAGAAAACACATCTGGAATCTGCGTACTTATGACAAATCTAAATGGGAAGACGCAATGAACATCACTCTCAAGTTGAAAACTTCTCCTCGGCCTTCTAATTTGCCTGCCACTTCATATGTGCCTTTCTCCTCCGACTCATCTCGTGATTTCACGTGACTCTGATATTAATTGGATTAAGGACTCGATGACTCAAGGTTTGCCATGGTTCAAACATCTGTCAGGTTTTATGGGTCATCTAACGGTGCTACTTAATAACAGCTTTTGCAGGATGGGATGTCGATTTTTATAGTGGGCGTGTTATCCGTTATTATGTTAGCATAGTTGCTTCTACTTTGGTTGGAATATATCAAGGGGGAAGATCTAGGGAAATTTAGTGTAATGCGATTATTCTTTTAGATTAATTTTTATTACTTTATTTTTACTTAGAAGACTATATAGCTTTATTTTTAGTTAGTTTTATTTTAATTTGTTTTCTTTTTATGTTTATAAATTGTATTGGTTAAATAATAATTAATAAAGATATTGGCTACTATGTCGCGTTTGCCTTGAATTTAAATTCTTTCTTAAAGAAATTATAGATATTAGTCATATGAACCTATTTGCAACAGAGTCCCAAAAATCATAGCGGCTTCTACCATTAATATTGTGGTAGGCGCAGTTTCTGTCTCAGCATATGTCAACAAGTTCATCCATCATAGCCCAGTTCTAATGGACGTTATAGTGGGAATGACGTGAACGTGTGTGGCAAGGCATTATTAGTTTAGATTTGATTTTTATAATTTGATTTTGGGATGAGTAAAAATTTGAAAGAAAGTCGTAAAATGTCACTTTAAATAAAATTTGAACAATACCTCTTTGGTTTGATTTTATTTCTCGTTTCAATTAAAATTTAATTTATTACACTTTTCATCATTAAACATATTAATTAAATCATGTACATGTTTAATTGTTTTAAATATAAATATCAATATATCATATTTAAAAATAAAACAATTTATTATTAGCACATTCTATTGAATTTTAAATATTTCGCATACATTTCTTAAAAAAATTAATTTTTTTTAATCAATTTAATTAAAAATAATTATATTTTGATTAAATATTTTGCGTACATTTCTTAAAAAAATCATAAAAAAAATCTTGTACATCGTACATGCAATTACTAAATATCATCCCCTTATGATAAATAAAAAATTACGCAACACAAATTCAACACAAATTCAACACAAATTCAACAAATTTAACGAAATTTGGCCAAAATTAATAATTTTTTACCAGAATTATCAACACAAATTGAACACAAATTGAACACAAGTTTCAGTCATGATTTATTTATGTTACACCCGCGTTGTTGATAATTAAATAAATAAATCTGCATGATATGATTGTGCATACAGTATAGTATTTTCTGGCCAATCAAATTAGGCTGATCCTTGCATATGATTTAATCTGCACGCGTTTTTTGTCCTATTTATTTTTTGTCTCTTTATTTCTTTATTTTTTTGTTCAATATTTTTCTCTTCTTTTTATTATTTCTTTATCCTTTTGTTCAATATTTTTTAATTATATACAGAATATTTACATATATTTCATAATTTATTGCTTTGCAGGTATAGAAATATTTGTTTATTAATAATAATTATTTCATTATTTTTTACTTCTCTGTTACTTTGTGTCGTAATACTGACAATAATATACATGTTTCCTTTATTCCTTTTTACTTTTACTTCAATACTAACGATACTAACAATACTAATTATGTTTTTTTTACTCCTTTTACTTAATACCAACAACATGTTTATTTTTCCTCTTTCTTTTATTTTTAGTTTATTCTTTGCAGGTATAGAAATATTTGTTTATTAATACTAATTGTTTTAATACTAACGCGTTTTTTACCCTAATTGTTACTTTATATCGTAATACTAATAATACTATCTACATTTCCTTTTTTTCTTTTACTTGTACTTTAATACTAACGATAATATCCATGTTTCTACTGTTTCTTTAACTCTTTTTACTCTAATATTAACAACACTAACAATACTAATAATATTTCTTTTATCTTTATACACTAGTCGAAAAAGGACAATTCAGCCTAAATTTGACCAGGTCGAATATAGCCTTATAAAAAGTAATTGTACATTTTTTGTACAGGTTTTGTACAACTTTGTACAGAATATGTACGGAATTTGTAGTGGTGTATACTTTATGATGACCTTTTATATATATTTATTAAGAGAATTGTATGGAATTCGTCTGAATTTGTACAGAATTTAATTTTGTACAGAATTTGTTATACGGAATTTGTACAGAAATTATCTGAATTTTAATTTATATAATATATAATTTTGTACAGAATTTGTACAGAATTTATCCGAATGTATATAATATATAATTTTGTACAGAATTTGTACAGAATTTATCCGAATGTATATAATATATAATTTTTGTACAGAATTTGTACAGAATTTATCCAACACAGGTCAAATGAAAAAAATCGGATTTTGCTCTATTTAAAATAGCCTTGCCGACTTCAATATAGAATATGCCAAATTTTGCTTATTTTAGTATAGCCATATCTATTTTTGCCGATTTTTGTTAAATTCCGATTTTTCAGTCATAAATGCCAATTTTAGCAGCCGATTTTTACCTTTTTTTAAATAAATGCCGATATTTAAACCGGAGATATTATATTTATTATATACTTTACCCTTTTCGTATAGTTCGAATAAAGGATTTTATCTTATTTAAAATTCCCTTGCCGACTTCAATAAGGCTTTGCCGATTATTTTACTAATTTTTTGCCGATTTTTGTTAACTTCTGATTTTTCATCCAGAAATGCCGATTTTAGTGGCCGATTTTTACCTTTTTTTTAATTAAATGCCGATATTTAAACCAGAGATATTATATTTAGTGTAAGCTTTACCGCTTTTAACACAGGTCGAATAAAGATTTTACTCTATTTAAAATAGCCTTTGCCGATATTTAAATTGTAATATTTCGTAATTTTACATCATAGGATTTTTGAAATTATTTATTATACTAATAAATATAAGATACTATTCTAAATATTCTACTTGTTTTGTACATTGAATTCCCAGTTGGTTCGATTTCACAAACAATAACTGAAGTATTCATAAGGTTGAACAGTGATAATTAAAACTGATGAGATCGCATTGATAAGGCCTATTCCTAAAAAGTTAATTAATCACATTTAATTAAACGCTATTTAATTGTACTATTTTTTTTTTTTTTCAAAAAAAAACTTTCTTTCTGAAAGAAGAGTCTGCCTCCTATACCGTTTGCCGTCGTGCATAGTGTGTTATAGGAAAGGTGGGCTAGGTGGCCACCTAAAGTTTGTAAATAACTCTGGTACCAAAGTTGATGATCTATTTACTATACATAGACCTCTCGCTTCAAATTTTGGTTATGATAATTCTGCCTCCTCTGTCGCATTATTCGTCGAAGTCTAAATAGATATCATTATGACTTATGAGTAAAATATTTACAATAATAATGTAAATTCTTTAATCATAGTTAAAATAGGCATGATGGGATAACTCATATATCATGAGCTCTGTCTATGCGAAGTGCCGTTTTATTTATAATCAAAGTAGACTTAAGTCGTAAGTAACTTTGATTATCATTGATTAGGAAAGTACATGCAACAAAAATCCTTTATCAAGGGGTAAAATAGGCATGATGGGATAACTCATATATCATGAGCTCTGTCTATGCGAAGTGCCGTTTTATTTATAATCAAAGTAGGCTTAAGTCGTAAGTAACTTGATTATAACAATGATGATTATTGGAGAATTAAGTTGCAACATTTTTAAACATTTTTGAATAAGTGCCGTATTAATTTAATGTAATTGTTACCCTTTTCAAATAAGAAGGGCCGATTTGCAATACAGCTTTGCCAGCCTTAAATGTATTTATATAGCCAGAATAATTGTTTTATACTTTATGTGATATTTAATTAAAATAAAATAAACCTTTGATATCTAAAAATTATTACATGATTAGAGTTATTAATCACAAAGTATGGTGCTTGTATCGTAATGCCGTAATAAAAGACCGATTTGCAATACAACTTTGCCAGCTCAAAATAAGATCTCTTGTTATCTGAATTATCTGATTTTTCACGCAGTTAGAATTAATTACGGTATATGTAACCTTTATCGTTATTCTTGTGCCAAAAAAAAATGATTGTTATAATTTAATCAAATACAAATGCTATAATTGAATTCGCCATTCCGATTTTACATATAATTCATTTTATATTATATAAAGTTTTTAAAACGAAATTTTTTTATTTAAAGGAATCACAGCCATATATTCTTTTGTTTTTCTCGTCCCAGTATCAAAATTACATTTAATGAATTTTCTTATTATATGATGTATGGGTATAATACTGTCTCTTCTCATATCATAAAACTCATTTGTCCATAATTCCATATTACATGATTTTATGTCGTTATCTACTTGGCAATAATATCTTGTACTATGATCTTGAACCGGTTTGTACCATTTGACTAACGCTAATGAATGGGTTAATGATCATGAACTATTTAAATGAATAGTATGCTCAAAATAAAATTGTACTTGACCGGGATAAACATCGATCGATCCATCATAATGTACAAATCGAGCTAATATATATGAGGATTTTTCATGACGAGCAGCCTGAACAGAACCATATATGTCTGCCCCAATTCTTATTCTCCTATATTGTATAATTCTAGGGTTTACGACAGTACCGTTATTTGAACTTATTATAGAGTAGATGGAGATGAAACAATAATCATTATATAAACTATTATAAAATTCTACCAGTAGGTCCAAAATTTGGTTTGGAAGGGTAGTTTCTTTGCGCGGTTTCATTAGCAACCCAGGAAAATATTCTGTTCCGTAAGCCAAATCTTCCTCAATAAGAGATAGTCTTATAAAATTTTGATACTCATCGCTCGCAAAATCATCAAGTGCAGCCAAGCTGCCAACAGATTTTCTTGGTTCTATTATCTCCAAGGAGGAAAATAAGTGATCGTTGTCACAATTTGAGAGGAAGTATTGAAGGATTGTATTTTCAGACATAATTCTTAGTAGTTCAGGTTCAATATTACGTCTGCTATTATTATAAGAACTTACAATTTTTAAAAATAATTAATAACATTGCAATTTTCAAATCGGAAAAATTAAATCACGTACCTAAAATTCTGTTCATCCGTTCAAAGCTATAACACCAGAATGAGGACAAAGGACCATAGTCTAATGCGCATTCACAGATATGGAGACAGAGATGCAGATTAGGACTTATTTTTTCTTGACCATATTTTTGTTCAATTAATTTGTTCATCTCTATCAGTCTTGTAAACGCTTCATTTAACATATTTTTTTGTAGCTCTCAGTTTGTTAAGATCTTGCAAGCGCGCACGAAATATGCAAGAATTTTTCGGTCGATGTATCCAAGGAAACTCCATGTGATAGGTATTGCAAAAATTAACATGAAGGTTTTCCACATGTCCGCCGTGAAACTTGAGAATCCTTCACCGGTAGCTATTCTGACAGGGCGGCGTCCAAGGTCACTTGGGAACTTTATCATGTCAGCTCTCTCTTGCATAATTTTGAGCTTTTCGTTATTTAATATACCTTCGCCTATCCAGAGTTTCGTTACGATCCATTTCGCAACACCGAGAAAAAGGTAATGCATAGGATTAACCACGCAAAAGCGAACAGGATTAAAATAAAGCAAGCGGTATATCTCCGACCAGCAAACATGATGTTTAGAGACATGGGCTCTTCGTGCTTCTTCAGTTGCACATTGTTTCCACTCACTTGCTTTTTCTCTTATTTCATTAATATCTCGCTCAACAAACCAGTCGTCTAAATCTGCAAACCCCCCAAAATTTGGTTGATTGTTTATAAAATTTGCCAATTTGTAACATCGGTAGCATGCAATACAAGCCGAGATGAAACCACATAATTTCTGAGACGCAGGAACGTCGCTAGAACAGCCAATGATTGCACCACAGACAAATCGACCGTTGTTGTGTTCGTTTGTTTTTATAAAATAGCCATTCCACAAACGATTTAACTGGTTAACGATCGGATACAAATAATTGTTAATTTTATGTTGGCTTAGTTCTTTCGGACCAGGCATTACTGCTAGTGTGAGAATATTGTGTGGCTTAAAGCGTTCATTACGTGGCAAATTACAAAAAACAGCATAAATCACACCAACAGAATATTGTGAATTTACGAATGGCTGGAACCAATCCATATTTAACATTAATCCAATATGAGTATCGGCAAATTCTTTTGTAAAAAACAGCGCACCATCATCATCTGTAAAACTTTTCCAGACCCTACCATCATAGATATCGAATAAAGCTTCAGTTCCGTTTTTCCTTTCTGACCACTTCCGACATGACATTTCAAAATTTTTGCGATTAAAAAAAAGGGTCAATTGTTGCTTAATATTTATTAACGGGAATGTCATTATCGGACGGAAAATGGGATTATTACTACTATTATTACTATCTATTTTCGTTAATAGAGGGTTATTGCATTGTTGTCGAAATCGTTCTATTTTGTGATTTGGATAGTTTACAAAACTGCAAGTTGGTATTTCAGTATTGTCTAATAATTCTTTTATATCATACAATTTGTGACATCTGTCACAGGCTGCATATTTAATTATCGTTGTGGATATCTCCAACACCTTTTTAGCCATATATAAAGAAGAAGGAAAAGATGAAAATTTATTTTCATCTATTGTCAAAAGAAAAAATCTTAAGAACTTGAACAAAGAATCTATAGCTACATTGGAAAGTTTAAATCGTTGTTGATATTGTAATATCCACAAAATAGTCCAAATATAATTATCATTAATGTTAATGTTAGGAAGAATTGGTTCGCCATCATCGAAATCTGTTGATGCAAAATTGACTTCCTCATCGTCATCATCTTCATAATCATCGGAATAATTAGAATCGTTATCTTCAGTATCTCCATTTTTATCGTCATCATCTTCAGAATCCCCATCTTGATCATTCTCGTTTCTTACATTATCCAATAATAAATTTTCAAGAACAAGATCGGATATTTTTCCTTTCTTTATCGTTCGATGTTTTGCCGATTCATGTATAGGTGTCTTCTTTGTTAAAAAGAAATAGTTTCTTGTGAGTAATGGTTCAATATCTTCGGACAATTGTTCAATATCTTTGGATAATTGTTCAGTTATATCAGGTGATGTATCATTTATCCCTTGTATTGGGTCGCATTCCATTACATCTTCATCAACAGCATCAGATGATATAACATTTGAAGAACCTTCTTGATAATTGTTACCAAAATTATTATTCGCATTAGATTTTAATTTATATTTTAACTCATGTTTCAGTTTAGTCCTTGGATCAACCAATTTACCGTTACATTCTTTACAGAAACAATGCACTTTGGTTCTGGTTCTTGTATCTAGAGATTCCGACATTTTTTTTTTTTTTTTTTTTTTTTTTTTTTTTTTAAGGAATTGCAAATCAATCTAATTGGTTCGGCAATCCCGATTCTTGGTCCATTTTTGTCAAGGCACAGCTTGGTAATTAAGCTATTTTGATAATAACACATGACAATGATGTCAAGACCAATGTATTTTAAAATATAATTTTATTTTTGCTAATTCTCTAATTAAATTTGGTATTAAGGGGTATAATTATACTAGAAAATTTTTTCAAATTCAATTAATCCGATTCTTGAAACATGTCAATCGACTTACTAATAAATCTCATATATCATCACGAATTCGAAAGATCCAAATAATTTAAGTAGAGATGTAGCAATTTCCTATTCACAGATCAAAATGCGAGAGTTATAAAAAAAGTGTCTTAGTTGTTCGCAACTGCAACAACATTAAAATTTAACACTTGGCCTATTCTTTCGAATATATCAAAAATTAGGAAAAACTATATTTCATTTTTTTTTTATATATTTTCGTCAATTTCTAGTACATCAGTATCATTTAAAGCTGTTAACGAGATATCAAATATTTATTATTTTATCTTTTATTGAGTCGCTTACAATAATACGTTGAGTTATAGCATATATACGTTTATTCTAACAATCAGTCATGGTTAAAATTACTTGTTAATTAATAGAATTGTTTTAATAAATCTTTAATTCTTCTTTTGCCCTTGGCAGTTGGCACAAACGTACAGTTTGTTAATACCACGTGACTAGATAGTGCATAAATGTCACCCGACGTGATTGGCAGGAGCTATAAAGTTTGTTTGCGTTTACCATGCACGTTCTACAAATCGGTGATTTCCAATTTGTTTACGTTTACTATAAATTTGCTCGTGAGTATGGTACATTTGCGTATGTTTACCACGCTTTCTTTCTTTTTTCTCCACGTTTTAGTACGATGCAACAAATTTTCTTTGTTGCCTTTCGTTTTTTTCGTTAATGGTTGACGATATTTTTCGCCTTATTTTTCGCCTTATTTTCGTCGGCTTAACAAAGTAAGCATATTTCTTTTTGCCAATTATATTTCCTGTCGGAAAAACCAGCTTCCGTAAGTATAACTTTATCAAGCTTCAAATGTGTTATTACTAATTTGGACATGTTATTTATGATAATGATATAATATTTAGTTTATTAATATATTTTAATTAATTCATTGATATACTTTATTGATATATTTTAATTAATTCATTGATATACTTTATTGACATATTTTAATTAATTTATTGATATTTTTAATTATTAATTGTTTACTGATATATTTTAATTAATTTATTGATATATTCTATTAATTGATAACGCTATAATATTTAGTTTATTGATATATTTTAATTAATTGATAGCGATATAATATCTAGTTTACTGATATATTTAAATATTGATTGATTTATCTTAATTTAATTAATGTAGTTTACTGATTATTTTAAATAATACATTTTAATTAATTGAAAGCGATATAATATCAAGTTTATTTAATTTATTGATTTATTTTAATTAATATTGATAGCGATATATTTTATTAAATGATAACGAGTCTTATTAATTTAATCTATCTTTTATTTTAATCAGACGATAACGAAAATAGTTCAGAAGACGTAAGTAACGGTTATATATAGAGCCTTTGTTTCTTGTTTAATCTTTAAATTATCAAATTATCAAATATTATAATGAGAAAATTCAAACCTTTAAATTTAATTCCTATTTCTCGTGATGGCTCTCATCCTCATATTAGATCTTAACGAAATGAATCTAGTTCTCATTCCCAATCTCGTCAATCTCGGCATCAAACTCATATTAATCGATCTCGTAGTCGCTCAAAATCTCGCTCAACGACTCGTCAACCTCGATCTCGCCCATCTCGATCCAAATCTCGTTATTATCATTCCGAATCCCAACGATCGCGTTCCCATCGCTCTCGCTCCCCTCATCGTTCCCAACGATCGCGTTCCCATCGCTCTCGCTCCCCTCATCATTTCCAACGATCGCGTTCCCATCGCTCTCGCTCCCCTCATCGTTCCCATCATTCTCGTTCTCATCAACGTCGATCTCGCTCCCCTCATCGTTCCCATCATTCTCGTTCCCATCAACATCGATCTTGATCTCGCTCTCATTCCCCTCATCGACATCAATCACGCTCTCAATCTCAACATAATTGAAATTATCAAAATGTCTCTAGAGGGAGATCAATTACAAAAAGTAATATTGTTTTATATTAGTGCTAATTAAATTTCATTTTACTTATACTATACCAATTTAACGTTATTGTTATAGGATCTTTAACCGATCTATCTTTAACAATTCCTTCTTCTTCACCTCCAGTGAGCGGTAGTATTTCTTTCACGTTTTTTTACTTACTTGCACGTAAAATTTTTTATACTAAATGATTTATATTAAATACTGATTTATAATAGGTGCTAACAACAGAGAAGTCAGCGAATTAAGAAGCATAATTTCAAATCTTACCAAACGTGTGAAAGTGCTAACAGAAGAAAGAACAAGTGAAGGACCAAGAAATAGAAGCCTATCCCCAGTTCTGTCCAGAGAGAATCGGCGTGCCCTTCCTCCAATAACTGATAAAAATTTCAAAAAAACCGTTCATGTAAATATATCTTTATTTTATTAAATATTTCTCTTTTGTATTGATCATTAAAAAATGAGTGTTATATTAAATAGGATGAGGTAATCCATATTATAAACAACCTCGATTCGTCGATTCTTTTCGATACGTCAAAGACATTTAGTAAACAAAAAAAGTCGATAAATAAGAAGCTTCTACCAGCCGTCAAAGCAGCGATGCCTCCTTCATTAGAGGTATACGATACAGAACTTTTAAAAGTAATAAAACAGCTACACAAATCACGGTGGGAGATTTGGAAATTAAAAAAGGAGGGTAAGATAGATGAACACAATAAACGGCAACACATGACGTCGAGGAGAGATCAGGTGTGAAATTCATTATTTAAAATAACAATGTATATAATCTATTAATTATTTTAATTTACTCTTTAATAGAAAATGACAAGAAGACTCAAAGGTCTCCAACACATGATCTTCACGCAAGACAGCATTCTAGATGATTGTCGTCCTGAAAATATGACTAGGGAAGTATTTATTAAAGATTGCAAAAAGGCAGTAAATACCGCAGAAGTCCATTCGGATGAATGGTCTACTGAAGACGAAGTTCTGGCAAATGAAGAGCGTAATGATAACATAAGATCAGGAAGGTTGATAAGTACAAATTCTGTAATTAAGATTCACAATAAGGAGTGGAGGTCTTCTAGAGTACGTAAAGTTGCGAAAGTTTAAAACATAGGCGTTTATGCTAATAAGTTATAAATTTATCATTAGGTTAAAAGAATCTTATTTCGAGCGGACGAGATCAGAGTAAGCATCGGAACCAGGTTAAGTCGCAAACGTTACCATCTAGACGATATCGATAAAAAAGCAGACCAACACAAGACATGGCTAATTGGTGGATATCATCAAGGTGGATTGAACCAGAATCTGATGATGATGATGATGATGAGGATAACGACGGTGATAATAACGATGATGATAATAATGGTAATGATGATAATAACGATGATGACAATAATGGTAATGGTGATAATAACGATGATGGCAATAATGGTAATGCTGATAAAAATGATGGAACTAATGAAGAACAAAACGATGATAATAATGGTAATTTAGAAGTAGATGAGCACTAAGGTCCCTTTTACTTAGAAGTACCGGTCGATATCAGAAGACGTACATAAATTTAGGTATTTGTTTCATCATTTAAAATCAACTGCTTGTATTTTGAGTGATTTAAATTCCGTTGTTTATAAATTAACTCTCTAATATCGTTTCTATCCTATTAATCTCTTTTTTAGAGCACTGGTTATTTTATAGCCATTTATAAGTAATATGACGAGATAAATATGATTTTAATATATTTTATATAAACATTCTATACATAATAATAATATAATAATAAGAACAATATAGTAATATAATAATAATAATATGGACAATATAATAATATAATAATAATAAATATATCATAAATTGCAGTATATATTATAAAATAATAGCATACATATTATATATCATACATATTAAATATTAAATATAAATCAATTATCAAAAATGGAAAAATAAAATAAAACTGGACAATAATAGTAATTATGAATTATGAGAAAATCGATAATAGAAAGATTCGATATATAAATCGGCATAAACTATTTTTGAAATGTTTATACCGAGCTAAAAAACCGGACAATAATAGTAATTATGAATTATGAGAAAATCGATAATAGAAAGATCCGATATATAAATTGGCATAAACTATTTTTGAAATGTTTATACTGAATTAAACTTGGCAATCCGATTTTAGGAGATTTGGCATGATTATTTAAAAATCGGCGTTCTGATTTTGCGAGAATCAGCAATTATAATTTTAAAATGGTATTCCGATTTATGTCGATAAAAATAAAAGAATTTCCGATTGCCAACAATACGTGCCATAAAATCAGCAGCAAAATGCCATAAATAGGAAAAATATAGCTATAAACCGGCAGTCTTATTTTTAGCTATCGACATGTTTATTTTAAAATTGGAATGCCAATTTTCGCAAAATCTGCCAAAATCGGCATTCCGATTTTTTGTTCATAAATAACGTATTTCCGATCACAAACAATTCGCACCATAAAATTGGCTTTAAAAAGCCACAAATCAGACAAATATATCCAAAAATTGGTTAAAAATCAGACTGCCGATTTTTGACAATTTTTTTCATTCGACCTGTGGATGAAAGGAAAGAGGGAAAGAGGAAGAGTAAAAGGAAAAAAGGAAGAATAAAAGGAAGGATGATAAAGGAGGTTTCGCTAAAAGTTTAAATTTAAACTTTTAATTGAATTGGTGATAAGCGTAATGTTCAATTAATGATATGCGTAATACTTAATACACATTCGACCATGTTGAATACACGTCTAATTGTTGATCATTACTAATTGAGGTCGAATAATTTTAATTTTGGTCAAATATAGGCCGAATTTCATTAAGACCGAATATTCCTTTTTCGACTAGTGATATCTAATACCAACGTTACTATAGCTGTTTCTCTTCTTTTTACATCTAATTGTATCGTTACTTTTTCTTTTTTTACTTTTATATATTCTGTATATAGTAATAAGTACTTGTAATTTTTTATAATTTAATTCATATTATATCTAATAAAATATATATTATATAAACTTATAGTACAAAAATGAATTTTGAAACATTACAAAATATTTATGTAAAATTATGAATCATCAAAATATTTTAAAAAGTTGCGAAATATTATGCAATAAAATTACACAATATTACGAACCGTAAAATTACGCATATCGTAATATTTCGAAATATTTTAACAAGTTACAAAATATTACACTTACGCAAACTTGCGGCGGGTCTGAAAACTTACAAAATATTATGTAAAATTACAAAATATTGCGAATGCGTAAAATTACGGAATATTATGAACCGTAAAATTATGAAATTTTGCATATCATAATATTTTGAAATATTTTAAAAAGTTACAAAATATTACGATGCGTAATCTTGTGCAATTTTTCGCACTATAAAATTTCCTATTATAGTCTGAAGTAATCAAGCCAGGCACTTTACATATTTTTCGGTCAAAGATATTAAGTTTATCAGATAAATAATCAAAATGGAAAGTGACCAGCTGAAGGCACTCAGGATAAAGCATCTGACAGCCTTAACCAATATCCCGCCTAAGTCTACTTCATCTAAGACTAGTTCGTCTGAATCAAGCTCTTCTGAGTCTAGTTCATCATCTGAGAATGCGTTTAAAGTTCGTTTGGATAGTTTAGAAGAGCTTGCGTTAGATGAGATAGTGGAAAGGCTTAGTCCAGAGCAGTGATCACCAGCTCAGAAGAATTTGCAGGGTCACTCCTGTGTGACAAAAATATGCAGATCACACAGTCAGTTTGTGCGACATATTAATTTTCGCATATATATTTGAAAAACATATTAACCTTTATTTTTTTATGAAAAAACGTGAAAGAATGTCTAGAAGCAATACAGGACCAACTCTAAAAGTAAATATTAACGTCAAAAGCATATGTTATGAAGGGCTGAGGACTTCGCAATTTTAAGATTGCTGGGCGTAAAACCAGCTATAATCTTTCTGAGTAGATCTACATGTGAAAAGATATGAGGATTCTGTTTACATGTGCTTCCATGAAACTCTTGGCATCATATGACAATAATAATCATTCTTCTTATTTCCTTAACTGCTTTCAGCAAGATATAAAGCATGTAGGAGTATGTGGAAGTTCAGCCAACTTTCCGCAAAAATATTTTCCGTAAAATAACGCAAAACAAGATATGTATATGCCATAAATTATATATGTATAGGAGCAAGTTTTTCTCACTATGGGCTTGTATTTAGGAAAGCAAGATGACTAATATTACTCTCAATTGTCTTATCGTTCTGGTGGGGGATTTTAATAATGTCCAATGTAATGCAGTACATCACATGATTATAATTAGTACAGGCCAACCAGTCAGTGTTCTTATAAATACAATTAGAGGCAGATTGGGGCTAAATGTCAAATTAAGCATTTATCAAATTCATCTCGGAAGTATTCAAGAAAAGAAAATGGAACTGCAGGATCAGATTTCTAAATTTTTTAGTCAACAACCTCAGGCGGAATTCTTCCATGTCACTGTATATTTCTGTTAATAATTCGTTGCCTCTGGCAACAGCGCTATAGTAGCAAATTTTATGTATTGTAGGCCTGGGTTACCGGCAACATTTTCATTTATTTCTTTTATTTCATAAATAAAGTATTTTTATTGAACGTACATGAGAAATAGATCACGTGTAATGATGTAATGCCTATGCTACATAAAAACCTATATTAATGCCCAGTATTCTCTTTCCCGAACAGAAATAAAATTTTATTTTACTCCAGAACGTAACACTATTTTTTATTTGAGCCTATTTCCACTAGCCGTTAAGGCGCTAAAGCATAAAAATGTAATACTATGTCCACCTCAACAGCTGAACACGACTCTTACTTGGTTGAGAACTGGGATACAGAAACCCTTATCGATTTTTTGAAAGAGCAAAACCTCAAACTCGACGACGATAACTTGGAAATACTCCGCAAGCGAAAAATTAATGGTCAAGTCTTTCTTGATATGAGTAAGGATGATTTTATGCAAGCTGGGTTAGAAATGGGACCGGCTATGAAATTTGCAAAAGAGGTTCAGGCCCTCAAAGAAAAGCTGAAGCGTGTGTTCTTCTCGTACCTCAGCTTAAGTGAGATGTTGGCTAAATATAACCTCATCTTTGAAGGAACAGAAATTATACCCCTTTTCATACCGCAAACCTATGAAATCAAGGAGGACAATAAGCATTTCGTGCTGTGTATGGCTGATATCAACTTACGGCTTCAGAGTTATGGAACGTTGGTGATGACAAGTTTAGAGTCCATGTGTAATGAGTACGTTTCAACTATACTACATACCGCCCTTCGAATTGCAGAAGACACTACAAATAAAAAGTTCAGCATAAAACCAGAATACAAAATAATTGGGAATGAAAGTTGCAGACGAGTTGATTATGCCATCAAGGTAAGCTTTTTATTTTGTCATTCTCGCACATTGCTCCTATGCCCTATGGGACCACATTTGTTAACTTACCACAAACTATAAACGATTAGGATGAGGAGAGTCTTATTTGTGTTACTGAAGACAAAGTTCAGCAAAAGTTGACAGAAGGCTTTGCTCAGAATATCAAACAGCTTGATAGTTCGTATGAAACGAACAAGAGAAAATGAAAGCAGGGTGATGATTATTTTGATTATCTTTACGGAATCATGCATCTGCCAGGGATTGGCATTTTCTCCTCTATTCTCCAGGTGAAATTTTACAAGCGAGTAAGGCCCTAATTAGCATCGAATTTGTCGAAGAATCTTTGGTTGAGAACTCCGAAGAATACCAAACATTGCATAAGGGTGTGAGAAAGGTTCTTGGTATAATCGTAGGTTTGTTAAAAGATAGAGCATGTGCTGAGGAAGAACCTGAAAGAAAGATGGTTAGGATAGAGGGTTATCGTTCAAAAAAATAATCATGTATAATAACATAGACATCATATATCATGGGCTATGTTCCGAACATTTGTATTTATTTTTTGCATGTATTAATAAAAAAAATGAATTTTGCAGGTATATATGATAAGCTAAAAAATATATAGTCATGGAACCGCCATTTCAAGGTTATAAACAAATTCATCTGTATTTAATAACATTTTAATAAAATATTCGTGCTAGAGCTAATATATGTCCTGGTTCTAAAACATTCGTCTTGGTGAATGCATCATATAATGCACCTGGTCTATGCTTTGAAGGAGCTAAATTTGAATGATGGAGGAATTTCATAAGCACGTCGTTCCTCCAAGTTTTCATCTCTTCTTGCTCCCAAGTTATTCCTATTAACATAGTTAAGTTATCAATGGAATAGTTCATTTGGATTAGATTCTGGAGCAAAGATCGTTTATTTTTTTCTAGAGTAAATAGACTCATTCCTCCCATAACAGCAGACTCCACACTAATAATAAATTTTTCATGAATATCTGCTTTAATTGCTAAGACAGATAAAGGCAGAATTAAGGCTGGATAGTAGAAGTCGACTAGGGGATCTAATTCGAATTCACAGACGTATGTGTTCCCAATATCTTCTAAATAATCTGAAAGTCTATTAGCGTATCTGTAACCTTCACGAATCAACTTCTGGAATAACTTACCGTTTGGGTCGATTTATCAGCTGGTTAGAATATTGAGTACTGTTTTTTCTGCGTCCATAGTTGATGATTTATGCTGTGGTATATGATCAATCGTTTATTATGATATACTTTTTCCACTACAGTTCAATTTGGATTTTTTTCCATAATTTGAAATCAGATTTCTACAATATAAATACTTCAGATGGATCGTCTTATCTGTTCCCACATTAAAAAAGTTGAAAGTGTTTGTGACCGTGTTTGCACTCGCTTAGCGGTATGCTCACTCCACTGGAAATCAGGTGCAAATAAAATGCTAAAATCTCCATGTAGAATATGCTTTAAACCTACATTATCTTATATGGGCTATTGCTCTAAGCATGCCAAAAAAATTTATCATCACCTCGAAAGAAAGAGACAATGAATAAGCTTGTCATAATGATGATGCCTACTTGTATGATGGTTGTTTACTTTAGTAAACCCCTATTAATAAAAAATTACTTTTGGCATTTTTTTCTGAGATCGCACGGTCCCAGAAATTTTTTGATAATTTTCAGAACATTGAATAATTCCTTTCATATATAAAATTATTATTGATCATGTCCATTAACGAATCTAATGCATTCGAGTTTGAAGTATTGAAACAGCGCATCACTGAACTTGAGGCCGAAAATTCTAGGGTTTTAGCTGAGAATGCCGAGCTTTTAAAACAAATTGCAGAAGAAAGAGCAAAATATGAAGCTGAGAATGCCAAGCTCAAAAGTAGAATCGAAGAGTTAGAGAAAAGTAGGGCAGATGCTGATGCTAAGAATGCTAAGCGTGATGTTGTGAATGCCGAGCTTAAGGATAGAGTTGCGAAATTGGAGCAGGATTATGGGCAGGTGCAAAGTGATTCGATGCTTTTAGTATCTTCGTTTACTAGAAGTGAACCTGTTGTTATACCTGATTGTGAAACAAAAGATGCTGTACCAAAAGTGCAGTTTTCTACCAATAATCTAATATCTGCAAACTCCAAGACATCAGAGGACAGGGAAATGGATGCTTTCTTGGATGGTGCATAAGAAAAGCGTTAGTGATGGAATAAGGCAACATAATAAGGAGAAGAAACTTCAAAATGATTTGATTGCTCAGAACTCAGTTATCCCTGACTCAAGGAATGATCGGTTGATTTCAAAAAATTTGGAAAGTCTTGAGAAAACTGTAACAAATTTTTTACGATCAGACTATATACATATAAATACCTCCGAAGTATCTGGATTGGTACAGAATGATGAAGTTGATGTAGTTGACACAAGTCAAATCATAGAACAAGGACTAATTTATGAATTGATCCAGAATCAATGTGAAATATCCTGCCAAAATGATTCCACATCCTTGAATGACAAAATTAATAAATCTTGTATTCAAGATATGAAAAACTTAATTCCAGACTCTGCAGAAAGTTTATCACATTTGTTTGATAAAGCGGTTAAAAAGGATCAAGAAGAAATTTTGTGTTGGTATTACCATTCCCTTGAATTCGAAAACAGGATCAAAAATCTTATAGCTGACGGTACTATTAAGGATAAAACAAAATTTATAAGGAAATGAAACCTTTTCTACCTTGCATCACAGATGCAAATTTACGTAAAAAAACTCAGAGAGCCCGGAAGATTCTTAAATTATTTGGGGAAGAGGGGGTGGGCATTGCTAAAATCAAGCAGGTAACATATAGCGCAATCAGTATTTTGGGATTAACCAATGCTCAGATTCAAAATATAATAGATCATGTGACTTCAAAAACCGTGACAAATTTGTCACGATCAATCAATATATCTCCGAAGATTAAAGTAAATACTCTGGCCAAATCATTAACTTCTGGCCCAAATGCATCAGAGACACAAGCGAGGAAGCAAGGCTTGGATTCGGCTAAGGTAAGTACTTCGGCAAATGTATTATCTGCACCTCAATCCAACACAACTTATGACTGAGCCTATTTTCGCAACAAAACATTGGATCAATACCCTGCTTTATATAGGGAATTTAGTAGTGAAAATTTTGACTATTACGGAATTACTGACGAGAGATTATGTCCATTATGCGAATTAGAGCATGGTGATGAGAAAAGCATAGAAGGTACATATAAAGCCGAATCCTATTTTATTAAATGTGAACAGCGCGAAATTGAGATAGTTGCATAGTCAGGTCACTTTGTGACTACATTTGCTTACTGACGCTTGATTATTTATTTTTTTACATGTCAACTAATACCTAATTAGATTGATTTGCAATTATAAAAAAAGGCAACATGACCAAGTCCGATAAAATATTAACTCCCGAATATCTGGATTGGCATGCCAAATTAAGTGGGTTACCAAGTGTTTTAACGGATAAGATTTGGTCCAGCTTATACAAAAAATATAAAAAAGAAACTGGGCATGAGCTATGGCAACTATCAGAAGCTGTGATAAGTATATCAGAAAAACCTCAAGCCTCTGATTTCAAGCCTATCACCTTCGAAGCCAGACCCGATTCAGAATTAATTATCAAATCCGTCTTAGAGCACTTCCCATACTTGAAATTCCGAAATACTTTTAGAGATATTGATAATTATAATTTTGCATTACCTCAGCCATGGAACTCGCCATGCCCTATTTGTGATGGAAAACATGGGAATTATGGATTACATGGCAAATGGTATGGAACAGAATATTGTCTTACTTGCTTCACTTCAAGCAATAAACTCAAGTTCGCTATTGTAGCATAGAAGCTTTATCATGTACTCTCACATTTGTATTTATTTTATCGCTTGCATGTATTGATAAAGTGTCGTGAATATTTCTTTCTCACTATTACAAGCTACGAGTCTGTGCGATCAGTATCACTTTTTTATAATCTGGTGTCAGAGTCAGATCAATCTGTGCGACAATCGATTTCTAATATATATACCCGATAAAATCCCCCAAAAATCTTTTTCCTAGTTCATCCATTCGTGCTACTCTTTTATCCAAATCTATAATTGTTACAGTATGTCAGATTCCGCTTCTGGTTCTACCATAAACATTAAAACGGAAATTGTTCGTCTCGTTGAGAATCAAGGAGAGAAGGCTGAATTACTTTCCTACTTCACTAAGCATAAAGATCAGCAAGACGATGCATTGTCAGATCTTATTTGTTTTGATACAAATGAAAGTAAACTTGCTTATCTTAGAAATTTCCTGAAGCCTGGTACGTTCTTTCTATCGAAGTATAAGAATAATGTGGCTTAGCTTTTGGCTTTATTTTTTTCGTCTTCTCTGTTCTATTCGCCAATAATACCGAATACGTACTTATTCTTGTGCTTTTCTTTCCTGCTTCTTATCGTCAAACCCGCCCAAAAAACACATTCGCGTTATCGTAGAACAACCCGTTGCTGGTAAGTGAGTCGTAATAAGTTCGTCAACGTATTGAGTATTATGCAGTATTTTGATAATATCGTGTCAAATTTGCCGATACTTTATCTGCTTCTAACCTATCAGTGTTCTTTGTAATGCTTCACTAATTTTTTGACGCGTACTAATGGAATAACGTTTATTACGCTTCTTTTCTAAGTAGGATCGAAGCGGAGTTTTGATGAAATGCAAGTCGACAGGACCGCCTTGATTTGCGATACTCTTATCCAATCATTCAATACTATCCCAAATCATGCAAATGATCTTAGACCTCTTATTTCTGCACAACTTGTTCGAAAATTGCCCGTATCTTTTTACGAAGAGAAAAAATTTCCTCAGTTTGCTGAATATATCCAAACAAGTGATGATGAATGTGGAAGTAATCTAGCAAAACATATTTCCTGTCTACTTACTGACATATTTGAAAAGCAAGACTTTGATGATACATCGGAAGATATGGTACACTGGGGAATAGATAGTTTGATCAGGATCCCTCTTCAGATTTTTCGCGAGAGTCTTGGTGGAGGAGTGCTTCCAATTGAAATGGATCGGAACAGCAAGGATCAGGGAACAACAACTGTAGGAAATAAAAGACCAGATTTTTTATGTTGGATAAATGATGTGCTTCTATTTAAAGGCGAAGAGAAAGCTGATGCTAAGGATTTTTCAATTGCTGAGCGTGAACTTGAAGACAAATTCAACACGTTTGATCCTTTAAATTTTGGAAACATACAGTTTATGTTATGTTATGCCGTAGCAGGACCGAATTTGCGTTTTTATGCAATCGATGGATCGCAAAATGCAAATCCGCTAAATCGCTTAGTTCCGCTTTCAAATCGTTTAGATATCAAAAACAGCCGAGATCGTGTTTCCATTCTCTGTATAGTGGTCAATATTGCACGCATAATTAGGACTGTGAGCGGTAGTATTCACGGATCAATTGTTCCTATTGGGAAACGGATGAAATTAGAAAAATCGACGATTACATTTTTTGATGATTCGGTGGAGAAAATGGTCCCACTAAAAGATCTTCCATATGGGAATGATGATGGTCGTGTTGCTTTTTTATTGACTGTGTATAATTGCGCAAAAGGTCACCCTGGACTTATCCAAATAAAGAAAGGTGGGGGGCCCAAAATTCGGAACCGAGGGACTTATAGAGTTGTGTTTGAAACGCGAGGTCGAAACTTTCAATTGAATAGTGAAAACGAAGCTCGCGAGATGGCGCGTAGTGTTCTTACCGGGTTAACCTGGTTACACGAAAACGATTATGTTCATTGTGATATTCGGCTTCCAAATATTGTCTTTGTTCCTGGTATCGAAGATTATAAGTACGTTCTTATTGATTTTGAGCATAGTAATATAAGTGGATTTTCACCATCTGAAAATTTGAGGGATTGGGACCGTAGAACACTCAACAAGAAAAATAAGTATACGATACAATCTGATTTGTATCAGTTTGCAAAGATGCTTAGAAATCTTAATATAGTGAATTCGGGAGTTGGAAATGATTTTTTAGAAGGTTTGAGCAATAAGAGAATTAATTCAAATAATGTGCTTAATCATAAATGGTTCGGGTAAATCATGTTTATCTAACAATCCATGTTTAGAGATTAGCGGAAAATTGTTAGAAGGTTGCAAGATTTTATTAACATAGAGTACTTAGATTGTTTCAATAGCATACTATATATATTTACAACTTTGCAATGTATTATAAAATTTCACATTTGATTTTCTGCATATAATTAAAAAAATAATAAAAGTATTTTATCTGTTTGCTAATATAGAAACATTTCATTAACATAGTTATTTTTTCTTTTAGACTTTATGATTTTACATACTGTGTGACTTAATTTGTTTGATCACACATAATTGTGTTTGATCAAAAATTTTTTCTTGGCAAAAACCGTTACCATTGGTAACGATCAAAGTCTCTAGCACTCCAAATTTGAGCATATGTATGAAAAAGCAAGTCAGCATCAATGTGGATGTAAATATGGGTAGAGCTATGATAGGAAGAATTAAAACTTTTTCATTATCATCTATAACGGCCTTGTCTAAGAAAGATATTAAATACGTAATTGTTAAAGTGCTTCGGGAATAGTTTGCCCTGAGCGCCTTCGGCAGTGTATTATGCCACATATTACAGCGCTTGTGACTTGCATGTCTGGCAATATCTGTTATAGTGTAAAAAAAGTGTTCTGAAAACATATATTAATAAAGTTTAACCAGTTCAGCCATTTATTTTTTTAATTGATACAATTGATACTGGCTACTGCATGATTAGTAGACCACATGTCCAAATTTTTTGATCGATACTGACCCGCATGATTAGTGGACACGCATGTCCAAATTTTTTGATTGATACTGACCGCTGCATAATTAGTAGACATGCATGTCCAAATTTTTTTGTAGTGGACATGCATGTCTAACATTCCTTAACTCATACATAAACCCCTCCAAATTTCTCCAGGTTGTGATGAATAGTGTACGTGATGAATAAGATTTAGACCACTCAAAAAAATTGTCACTGAGATAAATATAGTCAGCGCGTTCTCTGCAATCACGTGATCTGTGACAGTTAAACATCACAACCTGGAAAATGTCACGTGATATATATAGACCTGGAGAAATTTGGGGGGCTGCTGTATGAGTCAAAATTCCTTTGTACTGCGCCAAGATTTCTGCACCTGTGTCTCTAATTTTCCCAGAATATAATTAGCAGATCATCTTGTGATTTAGCTGAAGGCGCTATGTATAGAAACTCGTCAGCTTCTGGAATACTCCTAGAACTATCAAGGAACAATCGAATAAAAATGAATCTGATATTTATTATAGTATACTTGTTACAAACTGCTATAAATTATTGAAATTGCTATAAATCTCTTAATTGCAAAAAACGCTATAAATCACTAATTTACTAATAAATATATCTGGAGAAAGTAGTATTTTTATAGATGAAGTTTTTAATAAAACTGTACCTAAACCTATCAATCTCCGCCTGGATATGATATGAGGTATATTAGCGCATATATGAGAAATTATGCCAGATATGGTACTGATCCTGAAAAAAAAATCAAAACAGAAAAACTATAGTCAAATCTCTATACAATCACACCCTATATAGTCACGCCTCTACATAAGAATCCAATTTTGTGAAACTGACTTTTACTTAGTTAATTTACCTCTTTATAATCACAATTCAGTTATAATCACTATCACCGCATGATCTGCAACATACATATTATTTTTACTAGTAATTAAACCTCTTTATAGTCACTATAATTTCAGTTATATCATAATTTCAGCCAGAACTATAAACAAATTTCCTTTTTTAGAATGTAGATTATAAGAAATTTTCAAAATTGTTTTTTATAAAATGGCTATCACCCAAAAATATGCAATTCATGTAATTTATAATTTTATAATTTTATAATTCAGGTCAAAATTAAGATAATTTTAATAATTTTATTTCTGATTTCTGATAAAAAAAATTATATACTATATATACAATCACACCTCTATACAATCACCAGTTAAGGATGTAACCAACTTGGTGATTATATGGAGGTTTGAATGTATATAATTATTTATTAATTATTAGATTGTGTGAAACTTCACAGCAATAGGCTGTTTGGGTAAGAGGTACTATGCAAATACTGTTAGCTGAGAAATATTGGAGCGTTTACCATATGCACTGTCTTTATGCAGGGTTTGGCAAAAGTAAGGTGAAAGATTATGAATATTACAGACCTAGGATTCATAAAAGTCAAATGGCTATTTGCTTTGATTACTGAAAATTACTAAAGATCACTGATGTAAAACCAAAAAAGACATATTTTAACAGATGGTGCAGATATGAATATGAGATTAAATCCAAGGACTTGTTAAAATATCATTAGGATAATGAATGCTCCAAAGCTAAAACTGAGGATGGAAGTGCTCAACTTATTCAAAGAGCTTATAGAAATTATAGGAAGAGATCTGTTTCACTAGAAAAACAAGTTTGGGAGGCGGTTAGAAATGATAACACTCCTAGAGAAAAGAAGTTTCTTAGTATGCCTAGTAGAGATATTTATTGCACTGTAAACTTAAATTTATGGTATTCTATTGATGGATTATATAGACCTTTTAATGTTCCACTAAATCAATTTTATGATTATATAAGTTATTTGAAGCATAAAAGACGCCAATTGTCTAATAAATTAGCTATAACAAGAAATAAAATATAATGTAACTATACTGCGTCTAGCAAGTATACTAAACCCAAAAATATAACGTCAATTAAGCCTGTAGAAATCAAAGACTTTATGCTTAGTTTGATTAGTAAATTTTGGAATGAATTATGTTCATTGACTCCTCCTCTATTACCACTGAAACCATTTGCATTAATGCAATGTAGTGCAAGTGCGCCTAAGATTTTAGCTTATAGATTTGAAAGAAGCCAGGTCTTAATTGATGCTGGAAAATATTTTGATTCTGTGCGAAAAAATGCAAAAAAGGAGATAGACTTAATATCCTTAAACTAAATATTAATATAACTATATTTATAAATTATAACTTATCTGTGATATATTTTTTTGCAAAATGAATATCTACATGTAATGAATGTATCACCTGCCAGATAAAAAATGTGATCTACCTATTTTGGGTTAGATCCTCTAATCTATAACTATTTTAATAAAGTATTTTTTTAAAAAGTTCAATGAAATGTTCTTGGGAATTCTTGATTACGAGATAATATAACTATCAGTTTGAGAATTTCTATGCAATAGTTATTCAGCAAGCTTACAGGAATTACAAGAAGAGACCTGAATCTTTGACAAAAAAAGTTTGGGAGATAGTAAGGAATGATGCTACTCCTAATAATAAGAAGTTTTTAGGTATGAAAAATGAATAGGGATATAATCCTTCAGGACAAATTTGGTATGATGATTATTGCTTTTCAGCAAAAAATGATTGGATATATAAGAAGAGAGTCCAATTATGGGAACGATTAGGTTTTGTAACATTAATACTTGTTAATAAATTATTATATCAATAAGGCTATATAGTTGTTAGAGATACATATTGGCCTAACATGTTAAAATGGCTACAGAATCCCAAATATTATAGTATTCATAAAAAATATAATTATGCATACTTCATCAGAATTTTGGATTGTGAGAAATATAGGAGTAAATCAGTAGAAATACAAAACATATGTGATTTACCAACATTAAAAATATATTATGTTCTAGAAAAGTATTTTACCGTAAATTTCTCAGATTTAGATGATAATTGTGAGTTTGTGCGCCAAATTTTTCAGATCAATCCTTGACCCATATATCAAATATTATCTTAATAAAATAGCTGTAGTCATGTGCAATATAAATTAGCACAATTTTTGATCCTTGTTAAAGTGTATATGATGTAATAAGTGATACACCACAAATTATTTGTAACTCTGTGTGACTGCTTGTGTGATAAAATAATTAGAAATCGATCCGTAAAAAACATTTCAAATTTTTTCCCTATCAATCTGAATAGTATTTATTTATAAGTTTATTTCTTTCAGAGCTACAGGCTATTTCTACTAGATTTCAACCAGAGTATATTTATATAATGTTACTAGGCCTTTATTACTGAGCGGTCGAGCAAGTAAAATAAAAAAAATTTGTATATACATATTCCCTAATGCCTTTGCAATGTTGAGATCTACAATTAAAGATGCACATATCGGCGGATTTATTTCATCATCCAAATATATTAAATTTTGTTTTACAATGTATTATAAAAGTTAAAGATATGCAATATAATAATCCAAAAAAAGTGCGTACAATTTTAAAAAATGCAATTTAGGACGATTTTAATTTTGGCCAGAATTAACATAATTTTGGCTAGATTTAATATACCGTAACTGGTAATATGATAGTAATGATATTTAGTCAAACAAAAAAGAAAAAAACTTTAATGTTACAATCTATAAAATCTATAATTACAAAGACAATTTCACATTTAATAATTTGTTGAATAATAATTAATATCACTATAAAAGAAAATTGTATGAAAGAAATTATATTTTAATCAAAAGAAAAAAAATTACACCACAATGTATATATGATTTTATAAAAAAATTGAACCACAATTGCACAATTTTAACTGTAATATTAATGCTATAGTTCTGTACTAATTGCAAATGCACTGCAATATATAAGAATGGAAAATACAGTAAGAAAGGATGACAGAAGAATAAAGGAAAGAAGAGATAAATGAAAAGGGATGAAGGGAGCAAAGATAATCAAAGAGAAATGAAGAAGGAACAAAAAAGATAAAGGATAGTGAAAAGGAATGAATGAAACAAAAAAAGAATAAAAATGAATGAGAAAACAAAAGGGAAATGAAAAGGAATAAAGAGAATGAAAAAAAAATAAAAGAAACAAAGATGGAATTAAAAGGAATGAAAGAAACAAATAGCGAATGAAAAAAAAAACAGGGGGAATAAAAGATAATGAAAGGAAGCAAAGGAGGAATGAAAATCAATAAAGGGAATGAAAAAAAAAGCAACAAAAGAAGCCAAAGAGTAATGAGAGAAATAAAAAAAGTAATGAAAGAAATCAAAGATCAATGAAAGAAATGGAAAAAGCAATGAAAGAAACCAAAGATAAATTAAAGAAATGAAAAAAAGCAACGAAAGAAACCAAAAATCAATGAAAGAAACCAAAAAGGCAATGAAAGAAACAATGACAAAAGGAACAAACGATCAATGAAAGGAATAACAAAGGGAACCACAAAAGATCAATGAAAGAACCATGGAAAGAAACGAAAGAAACAATGAAAAAAGAAACAAAGAAACCATGAAAATAAGAGAAATAAAAAAATGAAAGAAAAGCCAGAACACCCACCCATAGAAAAAAGAAAAAGAAAACGGTTAATATCATCTTAAAAGAAAAATAAAATAACAAGAGAGAGAGACGTAAAAGACTTACTTGAATTTTCACTCAAATGATACACATCTAAAAAAGACAGAAAGTTTAGTAAAAGAACAAGGGAAAGAATGAAAAGAAAACAAAAAAAAGAATTAAAACTCACCTTGAATTTCCACTGAAATGGAATTAAAAATAGCCGCACCTAAAAAAAAAGAACAAGTTAATAAGAGAAAAAGAAAAAAGAATAAAAGCAAAAAAAAAAAAACTTACCTGTTACAGCACTTAATCCCAAAGCTAAAGGTGATGCCGTTAACTAAAGAATTAAAAAAAATGATTTTTTTATTTTAAAAAAAAAATGTTAAAAAAAAAATGATTAAAAAAAAATAAAAAAAAAAAAAGATTATTTATTTTAAAAAAAAAATGTTAAAGATTTTTTATTTTAAAAAAAAATGATAAAAAAAAAATGATTATTTATTTTAAAAAAAAAATGTTAAAAAAAATTTCCTTCCGCTACAGTAGCTTAAGTCTGAACAAAACTACTAGCGTTAATTATCTATAACATAAAAGGTAATATCGCTTACCATTTACGATAAGCTTATCTCATGAGTTGATATAAAAAAGGGATATAAGCAGTTTTTGAACCGGTATAACTGGTATTATGATCTGATTATTTAGGTAAACAAGTGGTAAACGCGTAAAAAAAAAAAAAAAAAATATAGCGCCTCTGAGCTCTGGCAGTTTTTTCATCAGCGATAATGTTTATTTGTTTATTAGGTAATCTATTTTATTTGTTTCTCTTCATTCACTTTTTAAAACTTTAATTTTAATTCTTTTATTTCAATTTTAATTAATCAAATAAAATTAAATAAAAAAAAAATTCAACACTATAACAAATTATTCGGTATAAAGGCCCCACATGTGACTTGCTGATCTAATCAGATAATCCGAATATCCGATCTTGAAAAAAAAATTTTTTTTTTTTGTGATGTTGCCGGACGAAAAGCACGACTGGACTATTGGAATTAAGGTAAAGGAGGGTTGGGGTGGTGTTTTTCAGTTTTTTTTTATTTAATTAATTATTTTTTTTTTTCTTTTTTGTAGTGTTGCCAGATGAAAAGCATGACCGAACTATTGGAATTAAGGTAAGGGAGGGTTGGGGTAGTGTTTTTCGGGGTTTTTTTTATTTAATTAATTATTCTTTTTTTCTTTTTTCTTTTTTGTAGTGTTGCCGGACGAAAAGCACGACCGGACTATTGGAATTAAGGTAAGGGAGGGTTAGGGTGGTGTTTTTCGGTTTTTTTTTATTTAATTAATTAATTATTTTTTTTTTTTCTTTTTTGTAGTGTTGCCGAATGAAAAGCATGACCGGACTATTGGAATTAAGGTAAGGGAGGGTTGGGGTAGTGTTTTTCGGGGTTTTTTTTATTTAATTAATTATTTTTTTTTTCTTTTTTCTTTTTTGTAGTGTTGCCGGACGAAAAGCACGACCGGACTATTGGAATTAAGTAAGGTAAGGGAGGGTTGGGGTGGTGTTTTTCGTTGGTTTTTTTATTTAATTAATTAATTAGTAATTTTTTTTTTTCTTTTTTGTAGTGTTGCCAGATGAAAAGCACGACCGGACTATTGGAATTAAGGTAAGGGAGGGTTGGGGTGGTGTTTTTTGGGTTTTTTTTTTATTTAATTAACTATTTTTTTTTTCTTTTTTCTTTTTTGTAGTGTTGCCGGATGAAAGACTTTTGGAATTAAGGACAATTAAGGTAAGGAAGTGTTGGGAAGATGCTTTTCGTTGTTTTTTTTTTATTTAATTAATTAATTATTATTATTATTTTTTTTTCTTTTTTGTAGTATTGCCAGACGAAAAGCACGACCGGACTTTTGGAATTAAGGTAAGGGAGGGTTGGGGTGGTGTTTTTCGGGTTTTTTTTTATTTAATTAACTATTTTTTTTTTTTTTTTCTTTTTTGTAGTGTTGCCGGACGAAAGACTTTTGGAATTAAGGACAATTAAGGTAAGGAAGTGTTGGGGAGATGCTTTTCGTTGTTTTTTTTTTATTTAATTAATTAATTATTATTATTATTTTTTTTTCTTTTTTGTAGTATTGCCGGACGAAAGACTTTTGGAATTAAGGACAATTAAGGTAAGGAAGTGTTGGGGAGATGCTTTTCGTTGTTTTTTTTATTTAATTAATTAATTATTATTATTATTATTTTTTCTTTTTTGTAGTATTGCCGGACGAAAAGCATGACCGGACTTTTGGAATTAAGGTAAGGGAGAGTTGAAGTGATGTTTTTCGTTGTTTTTTTTTTATTTAATTAATTAATTATTTTTTTTTTTTCTTTTCATAGTTTCGACGGATGAAAAGCACGACCAGACTATTGGAATTAAGGTAAGGGAGGGTTGGGGTGGTATTTTTCGGGTTTTTTTTTTATTTAATTAATTATTTTTTTTTCTTTTTTCTTTTTTGTAGTGTTGCCGGACGAAAAGACTTTTGGAATTAAGGACAATTAAGGTAAAGAAGTGTTGGGGAGATGCTTTTTGTTGTTTCTTTTTATTTAATTAATTAATTATTATTATTATTTTTTCTTTTTTGTAGTGTTGCCGGACGAAAAGCATGACCTGACTTTTGGAATTAAGGTAAGGGAGGGTTGGGATGATGTTTTTCGTTATTTTTTTTTTATTTAATTAATTAATTTTTTTTTTTTTTTCTTTTTCGTAGTTTCGCCAGATGAAAAGCACGACCGGACTATTGGAATTAAGTAAGGTAAGGGAGGGTTGGGGTGGTGTTTTTCGTTGGTTTTTTTATTTAATTAATTAATTAGTAATTTTTTTTTTCTTTTTTGTAGTGTTGCCTGACGAAAAGCACGACCGGACTATTGGAATTAAGGTAAGGGAGGGTTGGGGTGAATTTTTTCGTTGTTTTTTTTAATTAATTAATTATTTATTTATTTTTTTTTTTTTCTTTTTTGTAGTGTTGCCAGACGAAAAGCACGACCGGACTTTTGGAATTAAGGACAATTGAGGTCAAGAGTATATGGTCAAGGAGATTATGGTATTCGCAAGGCTCCGTGACAATGATCATCTATCTAAAAGTCAAAGTTTTCGTACTGGTGGATTTAAATGTCACGAGATTTCAATGTCGGTTAAGTGATTTCCCTAAGAGGAGCCTGCATGAGTTTTAAAATCATTGTTAGTTTTAAAATCATCGTCAGTAAATGATATAAAGGAAGATTCTTTGTCTCCATATTTTAAAAACAAAATTTTTAAAATTAAAAATTAATAAAAGATAATGAAAATTTTGGTTATTTCTTTATTTTCAAAATTCTTTAAATATTATAGCAAATTCATATGAAACCTGGTTATTCTTACTGCTTTATTTAATTATTTTACATCATGAAAAAGCTTTTGGAGAATAAATAATACCATTAACAACTGCAAATAACTACTATTGTATTCACAAAACTTTTATTTGCAACTGGTGTAAAAAGTGATGGGTTCTTAAAATAGTTGATGGGTTATAAAAAGTCGTTATTACTTTAATTTTTAAGCATGAGTTGTAAAAATTTTTTTATTTTCTGATTATTCTACATAAGATTGATAAGATGAATGCATAACACAATCGTATTTTGCACTGTTTACTAATTTTTTATTAAAAATTCTTAATTTAAGCTAATTCCAAGGATCGGCGCATATGATGTTGTAAATAAAAAATTTCGACATGTTGAAAATGTCGAAAAAAAATAATCAATTCGTCAATGCAAATCAAAATGGTAAAAAGCTGAAATAAATTCGTCAAGTCGAAATTGGCAAAATTATCAAAATAATGATTGGCTGCAGATCATCATTTTTTTGTGATGTAATGATGTGGCTGGCAAAATTGAATATAAATAAACATGTCATAAAATCAAAAAAAAATATTTTTCTTCTTGATTTCACACAAAATATTATCAAGTATTTCTTTGTTTGAATATGTCAAAAACACCTTCCGCTATTCTCAATTCAAAGATTCATGGAAAAAAAGTTTTTTTACCTGATGATGTTGATATATTTTTTTTTTGGCAATTTTTTCTTACTTTGTAGGCAATTTTTTTTGGACAATTTTGTCCAAATTTCATACTTTGTAATTTTTTTAGGTATTTTTTTTTGGACAATTTTGTACAAATTTCGTACTTTTATAATTTTTTAGCGATTTGTCTATTTTTTTTTTACTTTTTTTTTGGACAATTTTATTCACTTATGGATGATTTTGTTTATTTTTTTCACTAAATAAATAAGAATTTTTGCTTTAAATAAAACATTAACTAATTATTTTTATTTAAATTTACATATTCATTTATTTACAATATCAATTTTGAATACATCAGTTTTTCATTTCGACAATTTTAACAATTCGACAATTCTAAAAATTTTGACATGTCGAAATTAATTTCGTATAGTTTGTACATTTTGACAATTTTGTCAATTCGATATGTAAAATTATTTTGACAATTCTGACTATTTCGACATTTCAATAATTTCTACATGTCAAAATTATTTTGGCATTTCGGCATTTTGACAGATTTTAATTTTGATATTTCAGCATTGACCTTTACCATTTCAGCTGGTAACTTTATCTACAATGCACATTTCGCATGCTCTTATTCTCTAACATAAAAGTTTAGCGTAAAGGTACCTTACATATTCTCCTATCTCTCTCTAATATGAATGTAAGTTAGAGAGGAAATGCAAAACATTTAAAAAAGCAGTATGGTGAAAAAGTATTAGAATTTACTATACATTATTTTTTTACTTCGCCTAGCAAGCTTTACATTAATATTAACTTTTTTATTCTATCAAAACATGGAAGAATTCCTTTTAACGAGAGAGCCTCTTGATATCATCAGAATCTCTACAGCATTATTTGTACAATAGAGCAGGGTGAATGGATGGGCATTCTCAAAAAGAAGATGATGAACTTTAAAAATGTTCTGGAGCGAGTATTAGAACAAGTCTCCTCAGAAGATATTGAGCGGATAAAGAAGCTTTGAAGTTTTAATACTGGAAAAAAATTGGCAAAGCAGGTAAGGAGCAATAAACTATTTCCATAATGAATAAGTGGATATGATGCATTTATTTAGGTTTTCTCGCATATATATATATTAGTGAATGCGCTATATCTGTTGTGATACTATCGCTTCTGCATGGCAGTAACTAATTATATATATATGTCCCAGCAAATGCGTATTTTAGCTGATTTACTGCTAGCATTTTGATATTTTTTTATGAAAACAAAAACCTAATCTGATCCTGCGCAGGATATATTTATTTTTAATTTATCAAAATAACATTGAGCCTAAATTAAGTTAACTATATTTAGATAACAACTGCATTCGAAGATTTATGCTCCTTCACAGGGATGAAAGCTCTGGTGATTGATATCAAAACATGGCCTGATCATGCAAACGCAAATTTAGAGCTTTTAATACGTAATGTTGATTAGCTCAAAAATAAAAGTGTCAGCTATGAAAAAACTATGTGGGAAAGGATTGGAACAGAATTAGAGAAAGTAGATGTCAAAATCCTTGGATTTGATCATTCATCAGAAAGTTTTTTCCGCTTAAAATCCACATGGAAATCCACATCATATATTATAGAAAATTGTGGAATTCCAAATAATTCCAGTATTTTTTAGATACCCTGTAATGAAACATGTGATATTGTCAGCGTAGATCGAAGGTAATATACATGGAGCCATGTAAGGCTATAGGAATATGTGAAATTTCACGTATTTCCAAACTAATCCATGTGGAATTACATGGCTTGATCTACTTAAAAATTTTCTAATGTTTAATATGTTCTGGAATCCTTGATATCAAATCAGATCATTTTGCGGTATTTTTAAGGAACCTTTCAAGAAATATAAGCTAGATCATAATGATATGATATTGGATACTTATAGAGAAATAATTCATAATGAGAAATCAGAGATAAATTTGGATAAAGATTTGAGTAATGTTAAATTTGGGAAATAGCTAGATAGTTCTGAAAGGCTTCAAGAAATGGCAAGATGAATACTAGAATCTTTGTAAGTTTGCTTAAGTTTTGCCCCTGCTTTTTTATATATGTTAGCTTACAGCATAAATAATGAAAATGTGCGGAATCTTTTATAAGTTTAAAGGGTTTAAAGTCTGAAAATCACTTAAATATGAAGCCTATACAAAGAAGAGGAAATTGGTTAACAAAGGGTCATATGTCTGTGAAATACTTGTGCCATTAATAAATATAGTAATAAGTGAATTGCCTGGAAATCCTGCTATATAGGATATATAGTAAGTACTACTTTTAGTATCAGCTATAAAATGACCCTGTAGCGTTGTTTTTTTCTTATTTAATGATTTTTCTTAAATAGGAGGTGAAGAGGAAGTTTAGCTAGCACTAAATGAAAAAGATCTTGTATATATGCACGAAAACCTGATTACATATCTGTAGTTCAACTAGAGAAAGGTACAGAGCTTGAAATTGTATACCTCAAAACTGGCAGACCAGATTCCAGTTAAGACAAGCGCTAACGAGATCATAAAAAATTAATTTGATTTTTAAAGATTCTATTGACACTACCAGAAAAATATCAAAGCTTAAGAGGGTATTTAATATTTTATCTAAGAGGCAGATATTATTTATATTTTCTATAAACATTGCGGGCGATATTATGGAATTTTATGCTATGTGTAGAGAATCAGATATTTACAAGCACTGTTTAATAGAGAAAATGCTAATTCTGCTATATATAACTTCATCAAGTGCCATATACCAGCTTATCCATGCTTTGATGATGTTAAGAATGGCTGTCGTATATACAATCCATAAAATATTATATAATTCCTATTCTAGAGATAGTGAGCATAGTTCTGGTAAGATAGCAGTAATGGTTTCAACCCCCAAAAATTCATAGAATAGAAAACAATTCTATATATATAATTTTTATTAAGTTATATTATTAATAAAGATAGTGTATTATATAATATTTTTTCTTGGCAAATTTGCGGGATCATGCAATCTCAAAAAATACGTGATTTTTTACTTTTAAATATTAACATACTAATACTATATTACACTAGCATACAATAATCTGAAATAGATGAGACCGATTCATTGAAAATATATATTGCTAGGTTTGAAGTCGAAAATGTCAAACTTAAAAAGAAATTTGCTGAGATTGAAGCCAGGAATGTTAAGCTTAAGGACAGAATTGCGAAATTAGAAGATAAGCAATTGCAAAACAAAATAGTTAAAATATATTATCTGTAACACAAAAGACGTGATCATGTATTCTTGGCAAATTTCAGCTAGGATATCCCTGTCAAAATGATTTTTTCTTGTTAATCAATGATTGGTATCATATGTATATTTGATCAGAGCTTTCTAGCAGATCTTTCACGATATTAACATGTAAACTTCTAACACTATAATACTGATACAATATCACGATCTATTTTTGAAATTTCATGGAATTTCATTTTTTGCGCCATGTATAAATATATAATGACATTTAACCAAGCATATTCTGAATTGCTAGCCAAATTACCAACTTTCATAATAAATAAGGCATAGATTCGTCTCATATCACAGAAGCGTAACCTATTATCTGAGATAGGGATGCCACTGCTCGGTTTTTTGCAGTTTAGGTTCAGTCTCAGCTCGGTTTCATCTTACAAACCTCAAAACTGGGTTTTTTATATAGGTTTAAACCAATTATCTGAACCGGTTTGAAACTTTTTTCAAACTTAGTTTATAAATAGTTTAGAATAAGTTTATAAATTAAATTACAAAATTTATAACCATTATTAATTGCGTAATTTTTTATTTACGGTAAATGAATTGAATTCAAATATTTACATTATTATTTTTTTATAACATACCCACTCCGTTTTCAATCCATGATTTTGCACACAAAGTTGCTCTTGCTGTTTCTGGATTAAGGCGGTTTCTTGTTTTAGTAATAGTATTACCTGCCACAGAAAAAGCCTGTTCACATGCCACACTTGTCGCTTGAATAGATAAATAATCACGTGAAATCTTGGCTAAAGCTGGAAATTCATGCTCATGTGCTTTCCACCAAAGAAGCGGCTTTACATTTTCATCAACTTGTAATGCCAAATATCTATCCAATTCATCTGAAACATTTGAAACAGAACTTACAGAACTTGTTATAGAAGATCGTCTGGAAGTTTCATTATAATTCAAACGTCGTTTTTTCAATCTTTGAAAATATTGATGGGGAGTCTCACTTTCATTAACATCATGATTTTTAGGAATTGTTACATGATGATAATTGGCTAATAAAGAAGTTACTGCAGAAACAGCTTCAGCTGCTGAAGCTCCAACTTCAAAGAGAGAGAGTTTGTACCGGGGATCAAGAACTGTGGATACTAAAGTTTGTTGATTAATTATATTCCAATATTCACCAATTTTTTGGTTTACCGAGGAAGCCAATTCTTTTTGTTCAAAATCATCATCCCCAATTATACTTTCTAAGTGTTCCAAAATACCAAGAAACACAAATCGAATATCAGCAATAGTAGGATATTGAGCAGCAGAAAGATATACAGTAGCTCTTTCTAATGGTTCCAAAATTATCATTGTTTCCTATATAATTACGATTTTTTATATTAATATCAAAATAATTCATTAATTATATTAAAAAATAATTATAGTTTTTAGTATTATAAAAATTATAGCAAAAAGGACTTTAAAAAATTTATTGCAAAAAATTCAATTAACATTATAAAATTCTGTTTAATGTAAAAAATATATTTTTAATATTAAAATATTTAAAAAATATTATATAATTAAAAAAACAAAAAGTCAAAAATTAATTATCGTATAGACGTATAGCATAAAAAAAATTCTTGTTTAACGTTAAACTAAAAAAAAATTTGTTTAACGTTAAACCAAATACAAAAAAGAAAATTCTATTTAACGTTAAAAAAAAATGGATAACTTAAAAAAAAAACAAAAAAAAACTATTATTTAACATAAGAAAATAAAAAAAAAATATTTAAAAAATAGACTAAAAAATTATTAAATTAATAATAAATGCCATCGGCCCTTAATCAACCATTATACGAAAACATACCCTGATTATTTTCCAATCTGCTTCAGTTGGCATTAACATTTGTACTTCCTGATTGCGTACAGCTAACATTCGCACTCCATTCCACATTTTTTCCATTTTTTTTAACATATTAAACGTGGAGTTCCATCTTGTCCTGATGTCTAATTCAGGTTTTAAATAATTAATTTTTGCACATTTACACAACTTTCTTAATTCATCACTAATTATTACTGAATTTTTTATCTTTATCATTAGCTGACGCACTTTTACAACTGCATTATCTATCAATTCAAGTCCTTGCTGGGCTGCCAAATTGAGGATATGTGCGGTACAACGGTAATGCCCAAATGTTGAATTCATTACATCATCATCTAATTTTTCAGCAATTGAACGACCAACTGCTAACATTGTGGTCGCATTATCAGTTGTCAATGCCAGTACCTTCTCTTTTATTTTAAATTCAGCTAGAGTAGATATAATTTCATTGGTAATGTTGATGGTATTGTGACGTTCATTAAATGAAATAATATCCAAAAGAAAATGTTGCATTTTCCACTCCTGATCGATGAAATGAATAGTAAGGCCAAGAAAGGAATTATTATTGAGTGTAGATGTCCACATATCTGATGTGAGTGATACCTTTCCTGGAATTTTATCAATATCTAACTTGATATTTTTTCTCATATTGTCAAAATGATTTACAACCTTCTCTTTTATATTTGTTTTTCCAGGAATACGATATCTCAGATCTAAAGTATTTATTAAATTAATAAATTGATCATTGGTAACAACAGAAAATGGTTGCAAATCAACTGTAATCCATTCTACTAAGGCTTGATCACGAACTAACATATCTTCTTTGGGCCAAGGATCTACTCTTGGAAAATTCAATTTAGTTTGTGTTTTTTTTATTTTATCAATAACTATACCATGCACTTTTTTTAAATGTTCTTTCAAAGTACTAATTCCAGTTGATTTTGAATATGTATGATTACATTTTTTACAAACTACTTTTGTAGGATGTTGTGGGTCCCGAGTATTAAAATATTGCCAAGTATCTGAATATGTTTTTGCTTTTTTAAGATTATCTTCTTCTTGGGAATGCTCTTGAGGGGGTTCTTGGGAAGGCTCTTGAGGAGGTTCCTGGAAAGGCTCCTGAGGAGATTCTTGAAAAGGCTCCTGAGGGGATTCTTCTTGAGGAGATTCTTGAAAAGGTTCTTGAAAAAATTCTTGAACATTTCTTTCATTATCTGTTGTTTCATTTTCTTCTTCATTATATTCACTTTCCTGATATTCATCATAATAAAACTCATAGTCACTCATATTTTTAAATGTAATTTTATAAAAAATAATGCTTAAAACACGAAAAAAAAAAAATAAATTTCGCGTTTAATTTCAATAAATGCAATTGTATAACGTAGATTAATAGATCAAGATGATCGGTATTTATTTGATTAAATAAATTGATTGGATAAACTGATTGTCAAACCGGTTATTAAAACTTAGTTTTATATTAAGGTTAAACCAAATTTTAAACCGTTTCACATCGGTCCCATTTTTCAAACCGAGTTTTACAAAAACTTAGTTTAAACTGAAGCGATCAGCTCAGTTTTTTCAAACTTTCGTCATCCCTAATCTGAGAAAGAGATCAGTGAAATTAATCCAATTGTAGAGTTATTTTTAAAGCATGAAACTATTAGATATCAGAAAAGATTAATGCATCAGAGACAAACTCAAAGTTGGCCAGAGTGCCCAACTTTATTACTATTCAAAGAAATATCAACTATATACGTTGCAGATAATGAAATCTAAACTGATGATAGCATCTGGCTGGGCTAGAGAGATTCTTTGAACTAGGCATTAAAGCATAATTATGAAGAAGAGAATAATTGCTAGGTTATGAATGAACTTAAAGTATTATCCCAACACTTGCTTGAACTTAGATTTGTATTCCTTACATGTTCTTCTTTGTCTTGAATAAGATCTGTGAAATGACATTCTTTTTTTCTTGATTATAAAAGAAAATGGAAGAACCCTTTGAATCAATTTATATAGATCCTCAAAAGACATGTAATCTTGACCAGAATCTTACTTTATAGAAGTACAAGAAAAAAAGTATTCTGGCTAATAAATAAAATTTGACTTTATAGATGCCAGCTCTTTTTCCACCTCCTGCACCTGCAACTTCAGATCCTCAATTTTGCCTTGTAATTTCTTATTTGTATTAACCTGCTCCCTATACTCCTTTTATATATTTAGCATAAATTTTTCAAAAGTTTGTTTATTATAATCAAACAAGTGTTGGGATAATACTTTAAGTTCATTCATAACCTAGCAATTATTCTCTTCTTCATAATTATGCTTTAATGCCTGGTTCAAAGAATCTCTCTAGCCCAGCCAGATGCTATCATCAGTTTAGGTTTCATTATCTGCAACGTATATAGTTGATATTTCTTTGAATAGTAATAAAGTTGGGCATTCTGGCCAACTTTGAGTTTGTCTCTGATGCATTAATCTTTTCTGATATCTAATAGTTTCATGCTTTAAAAATAACTCTACAATTGGATTAATTTCACTGATCTCTTTCTCAGATAATAGGTTACGCTTCTGTGATATGAGACGAATCTATGCCTTATTTATTATGAAAGTTGGTAATTTGGCTAGCAATTCAGAATATGCTTGGTTAAATGTCATTATATATTTATACATGGCGCAAAAAATGAAATTCCATGAAATTTCAAAAATAGATCGTGATATTGTATCAGTAATATAGTGTTAGAAGTTTACATGTTAATATCGTGAAAGATCTGCTAGAAAGCTCTGATCAAATATACATATGATACCAATCATTGATTAACAAGAAAAAATCATTTTGACAGGGATATCCTAGCTGAAATTTGCCAAGAATACATGATCACGTCTTTTGTGTTACAGATAATATATTTTAACTATTTTGTTTTGCAATTGCTTATCTTCTAATTTCGCAATTCTGTCCTTAAGCTTAACATTCCTGGCTTCAATCTCAGCAAATTTCTTTTTAAGTTTGACATTTTCGACTTCAAACCTAGCAATATATATTTTCAATGAATCGGTCTCATCTATTTCAGATTATTGTATGCTAGTGTAATATAGTATTAGTATGTTAATATTTAAAAGTAAAAAATCACGTATTTTTTGAGATTGCATGATCCCGCAAATTTGCCAAGAAAAAATATTATATAATACACTATCTTTATTAATAATATAACTTAATAAAAATTATATATATAGAATTGTTTTCTATTCTATGAATTTTTGGGGGTTGAAACCATTACTGCTATCTTACCAGAACTATGCTCACTATCTCTAGAATAGGAATTATATAATATTTTATGGATTGTATATACGACAGCCATTCTTAACATCATCAAAGCATGGATAAGCTGGTATATGGCACTTGATGAAGTTATATATAGCAGAATTAGCATTTTCTCTATTAAACAGTGCTTGTAAATATCTGATTCTCTACACATAGCATAAAATTCCATAATATCGCCCGCAATGTTTATAGAAAATATAAATAATATCTGCCTCTTAGATAAAATATTAAATACCCTCTTAAGCTTTGATATTTTTCTGGTAGTGTCAATAGAATCTTTAAAAATCAAATTAATTTTTTATGATCTCGTTAGCGCTTGTCTTAACTGGAATCTGGTCTGCCAGTTTTGAGGTATACAATTTCAAGCTCTGTACCTTTCTCTAGTTGAACTACAGATATGTAATCAGGTTTTCGTGCATATATACAAGATCTTTTTCATTTAGTGCTAGCTAAACTTCCTCTTCACCTCCTATTTAAGAAAAATCATTAAATAAGAAAAAAACAACGCTACAGGGTCATTTTATAGCTGATACTAAAAGTAGTACTTACTATATATCCTATATAGCAGGATTTCCAGGCAATTCACTTATTACTATATTTATTAATGGCACAAGTATTTCACAGACATATGACCCTTTGTTAACCAATTTCCTCTTCTTTGTATAGGCTTCATATTTAAGTGATTTTCAGACTTTAAACCCTTTAAACTTATAAAAGATTCCGCACATTTTCATTATTTATGCTGTAAGCTAACATATATAAAAAAGCAGGGGCAAAACTTAAGCAAACTTACAAAGATTCTAGTATTCATCTTGCCATTTCTTGAAGCCTTTCAGAACTATCTAGCTATTTCCCAAATTTAACATTACTCAAATCTTTATCCAAATTTATCTCTGATTTCTCATTATGAATTATTTCTCTATAAGTATCCAATATCATATCATTATGATCTAGCTTATATTTCTTGAAAGGTTCCTTAAAAATACCGCAAAATGATCTGATTTGATATCAAGGATTCCAGAACATATTAAACATTAGAAAATTTTTAAGTAGATCAAGCCATGTAATTCCACATGGATTAGTTTGGAAATACGTGAAATTTCACATATTCCTATAGCCTTACATGGCTCCATGTATATTACCTTCGATCTACGCTGACAATATCACATGTTTCATTACAGGGTATCTAAAAAATACTGGAATTATTTGGAATTCCACAATTTTCTATAATATATGATGTGGATTTCCATGTGGATTTTAAGCGGAAAAAACTTTCTGATGAATGATCAAATCCAAGGATTTTGACATCTACTTTCTCTAATTCTGTTCCAATCCTTTCCCACATAGTTTTTTCATAGCTGACACTTTTATTTTTGAGCTAATCAACATTACGTATTAAAAGCTCTAAATTTGCGTTTGCATGATCAGGCCATGTTTTGATATCAATCACCAGAGCTTTCATCCCTGTGAAGGAGCATAAATCTTCGAATGCAGTTGTTATCTAAATATAGTTAACTTAATTTAGGCTCAATGTTATTTTGATAAATTAAAAATAAATATATCCTGCGCAGGATCAGATTAGGTTTTTGTTTTCATAAAAAAATATCAAAATGCTAGCAGTAAATCAGCTAAAATACGCATTTGCTGGGACATATATATATAATTAGTTACTGCCATGCAGAAGCGATAGTATCACAACAGATATAGCGCATTCACTAATATATATATATGCGAGAAAACCTAAATAAATGCATCATATCCACTTATTCATTATGGAAATAGTTTATTGCTCCTTACCTGCTTTGCCAATTTTTTTCCAGTATTAAAACTTCAAAGCTTCTTTATCCGCTCAATATCTTCTGAGGAGACTTGTTCTAATACTCGCTCCAGAACATTTTTAAAGTTCATCATCTTCTTTTTGAGAATGCCCATCCATTCACCCTGCTCTATTGTACAAATAATGCTGTAGAGATTCTGATGATATCAAGAGGCTCTCTCGTTAAAAGGAATTCTTCCATGTTTTGATAGAATAAAAAAGTTAATATTAATGTAAAGCTTGCTAGGCGAAGTAAAAAAATAATGTATAGTAAATTCTAATACTTTTTCACCATACTGCTTTTTTAAATGTTTTGCATTTCCTCTCTAACTTACATTCATATTAGAGAGAGATAGGAGAATATGTAAGGTACCTTTACGCTAAACTTTTGTGTTAGAGAATAAGAGCATGCGAAATGTGCATTGTAGATAAAGTTACCAGCTGAAATGGTAAAGGTCAATGCTGAAATATCAAAATTAAAATCTGTCAAAATGCCGAAATGCCAAAATAATTTTGACATGTAGAAATTATTGAAATGTCGAAATAGTCAGAATTGTCAAAATAATTTTACATATCGAATTGACAAAATTGTCAAAATGTACAAACTATACGAAATTAATTTCGACGTCAAAATTTTTAGAATTGTCGAATTGTTAAAATTGTCGAAATGAAAAACTGATGTATTCAAAATTGATATTGTAAATAAATGAATATGTAAATTTAAATAAAAATAATTAGTTAATGTTTTATTTAAAGCAAAAATTCTTATTTATTTAGTGAAAAAAATAAACAAAATCATCCATAAGTGAACAAAATTGTCCAAAAAAAAAGTAAAAAAAAAATAGACAAATCGCTAAAAAATTATAAAAGTACGAAATTTGTACAAAATTGTCCAAAAAAAAATACCTAAAAAAATTACAAAGTATGAAATTTGGACAAAATTGTCCAAAAAAAATTGCCTACAAAGTAAGAAAAAATTGCCAAAAAAAAATATATCAACATCATCAGGTAAAAAAACTTTTTTTCCATGAATCTTTGAATTGAGAATAGCGGAAGGTGTTTTTGACATATTCAAACAAAGAAATACTTGATAATATTTTGTGTGAAATCAAGAAGAAAAATATTTTTTTTTGATTTTATGACATGTTTATTTATATTCAATTTTGCCAGCCACATCATTACATCACAAAAAAATGATGATCTGCAGCCAATCATTATTTTGATAATTTTGCCAATTTCGACTTGACGAATTTATTTCAGCTTTTTACCATTTTGATTTGCATTGACGAATTGATTATTTTTTTTCGACATTTTCAACATGTCGAAATTTTTTATTTACAACATCATATGCGCCGATCCTTGGAATTAGCTTAAATTAAGAATTTTTAATAAAAAATTAGTAAACAGTGCAAAATACGATTGTGTTATGCATTCATCTTATCAATCTTATGTAGAATAATCAGAAAATAAAAAAATTTTTTACAACTCATGCTTAAAAATTAAAGTAATAACGACTTTTTATAACCCATCAACTATTTTAAGAACCCATCACTTTTTACACCAGTTGCAAATAAAAGTTTTGTGAATACAATAGTAGTTATTTGCAGTTGTTAATGGTATTATTTATTCTCCAAAAGCTTTTTCATGATGTAAAATAATTAAATAAAGCAGTAAGAATAACCAGGTTTCATATGAATTTGCTATAATATTTAAAGAATTTTGAAAATAAAGAAATAACCAAAATTTTCATTATCTTTTATTAATTTTTAATTTTAAAAATTTTGTTTTTAAAATATGGAGACAAAGAATCTTCCTTTATATCATTTACCGACGATGATTTTAAAACTAACAATGATTTTAAAACTCATGCAGGCTCCTCTTAGGGAAATCACTTAACCGACATTGAAATCTTGTGACATTTAAATCCACCAGTACGAAAACTTTGACTTTTAGATAGATGATCGTTGTCACGGAGCCTTACGAATGCCGTAATCTCCTTGACCATATACTCTTGACCTCAATTGTCCTTAATTCCAAAAGTCCGGTCGTGCTTTTCGTCCAGCAACACTACAAAAAAGAAAAAAAAAAAAAATAAATAAATAATTAATTAATTAAAAAAAACAACGAAAAAATTCACCCCAACCCTCCCTTACCTTAATTCCAATAGTCCGGTCGTGCTTTTCGTCCGGCAACACTACAAAAAAGAAAAAAAAAATTACTAATTAATTAATTAAATAAAAAAACCAACGAAAAACACCACCCCAACCCTCCCTTACCTTACTTAATTCCAATAGTCCGGTCGTGCTTTTCATCCGGTGAAACTACGAAAAAGAAAAAAAAAAAATAATTAATTAATTAAATAAAAAAAAAGGGAAAAGCTAAAAATAACGCCATGTTATTATATATAAATTATTAACATCCATGTTATCGTATATTTTTTTGATCACCGTGCTTACATCACCAGTTATGAAGAATTCACTGGGGGTGAATTTTGTTTAACCGGAAGTAAATTAGATCACCATTAGTAGTTTAAAATGTGGCTTATAATAGACTACAATAGACTTTTTTATTTTTCCTACGAATTCTTTTTTTCTCTTTTCTTCTACTTTCATTTTTACCTTTTATAATAACTTTCATTTATTTCGCAATGGATTTTCAAGAATTTTCTTCTTTAGTTCCTGTTGAATTTTATAATAATACTTATAATGAACCCTTAGTCGATTTTTAATACCGTAAAAGAAGAGTTGAATTTGATGATGATAATATCATACGCAAACGTACTTACGAATGTACAAAAGCAGCTCAATATCAACCAAAAAAAAGATAAAGATCCTGAAAAACATCGTCAACGAAGTTCTGGATCAATTGGTTGTTAGGGTAAGGGAATGTCATAGAATTTACATTAAAAAAAGAGTTACTTAGGGTTAGGGTAAGGGAATGTGGTATAGTGTATTTACGTTAAGAAGGAGTTACTTAGGGTTAGGGTAAGGGAATGTGGCATAGTGAATTTACATTAAAAAGGAGTTACTAACCTGGGTAAGGGAGTGTGGGATAATGAATTTAGGGTTAGGGTAAGGGAGTGTGGGATAATGAATTTAGGGTTAGGCAAGGGAGTGTGGCATAGTTATTTAAATTGTTTATTTTTGATGAAGCTAAAATTGACATTAATATTCTTTGGCGCAAGACATGGATTAGATAAAAATGATAGAATGCTAAGCTAAAATATTTATTATTCCTTTTCTTTTAGGATTTTGAATATACGCCTCAAGATGATGCCCTTGGAAATAAATATGATTGGAAAAAGGCATTCCTTAAAGATCTTATGAAAAATATTCCAAACCCTTTGATTACTGAAATATGGAAAGTACAACCATCTATTGGTGCACAACCTTGGCTCGTACAGTATGTTATTCTATTGCAAGATGGAAGTCACATATGCACATGCTTAATGTTGATCAATAAAGGAATTATTTGCCGTCATTTTATCAAAATTCTTACAAAAAGTGCATCAGCCTTTTTTAATATCTCATTAATCCCATCAAGATGGTATAATGATCAAACTGCACAATTATCTGGAGATGAAATACATGCTTCACCATCAATTCAATTATTTAATAATTCTCAAAGTGAATCTATTCATATAACGAATATTCATACTTGGATATTATGCGTGGAGGAAATGTTTTCTAATCCAATCTATGTAAAACCTCGTAGAAGACCACCTCAAAAAGATATGAGTTCTTTAGAACCGCAATACACTAGCCACACAAATGCAGAACTTCGTGCACCTTTAGGAAATACATATCAAAACGTTGATTATTCTTTGTCTGATAAAGTTTTAGCTAATAGCGAGTCAAATAATTCTAAGCAGATGAAAAAATGTGGAAGATGTAAGCAATATGCAATGCACAATAGGCGTACATGTAATGTGGATTTGTCAAAATTACAAAGTACTTAATTTTATTCTTTATCATAGTGTAAAATATTTAGTTATATAATATTTTTCTTCTAATAATGTAATAAACTTAATATGTAATAATTAATAAATAATATATGATTATTTTTAATAAGGTTAATATTAACCGGATTTTCATTTTATATAAATTTAACAAAATAAGATTATTATTAACCGGATGGGAGGTGATTTTTCACAGGGGGTGAGTTTTAGCAACGCCGAAAAAAAAAACAACGAAAAACATCACCCCAACCCTCCCTTACCTTAATTCCAAAAGTCAGGTCGTGCTTTTCGTCCGGCAACACTACAAAAAAGAAAAAATAATAATAATAATTAATTAATTAAATAAAAAGAAACAACGAAAAGCATCTCCCCAACACTTCCTTACCTTAATTGTCCTTAATTCCAAAAGTCTTTTCGTCTGGCAACACTACAAAAAAGAAAAAAGAAAAAAAAAATAGTTAATTAAATAAAAAAAAAACCCGAAAAACACCACCCCAACCCTCCCTTACCTTAATTCCAATAGTTCGGTCGTGCTTTTCATCCGTCAAAACTACGAAAAGAAAAAAAAAAAAAATAAATAATTAATTAAATAAAAAAAAACAACGAAAAACATCACCCCAACCCTCCCTTACCTTAATTCCAAAAGTCCGGTCGTGCTTTTCGTCTGGCAATACTACAAAAAAGAAAAAAAAATAATAATAATAATTAATTAATTAAATAAAAAAAAACAACGAAAAGCATCTCCCCAACACTTCCTTACCTTAATTGTCCTTAATTCCAAAAGTCTTTCATCCGGCAATACTACAAAAAAGAAAAAAAAATAATAATAATAATTAATTAATTAAATAAAAAAAAACAACGAAAAGCATCTCCCCAACACTTCCTTACCTTAATTGTCCTTAATTCCAAAAGTCTTTCGTCCGGCAACACTACAAAAAAGAAAAAAGAAAAAAAAAATAGTTAATTAAATAAAAAAAACCCCGAAAAACACCACCCCAACCCTCCCTTACCTTAATTCCAAAAGTCCGGTCGTGCTTTTCGTCTGGCAATACTACAAAAAAGAAAAAAAAATAATAATAATAATTAATTAATTAAATAAAAAAAAAACAACGAAAAGCATCTCCCCAACACTTCCTTACCTTAATTATCTTTAATTCCAAAAGTCTTTCGTCCGGCAACACTACAAAAAAGAAAAAAGAAAAAAAAAATAGTTAATTAAATAAAAAAAACCCCCGAAAAACACCACCCCAACCCTCCCTTACCTTAATTCCAATAGTCCGGTCGTGCTTTTCGTCTGGCAACACTACAAAAAAGAAAAAAAAATTACTAATTAATTAATTAAATAAAAAAACCAACGAAAAACACCACCCCAACCCTCCCTTACCTTACTTAATTCTAATAGTCCGGTCGTGCTTTTCGTCTGGTAACACTACAAAAAAGAAAAAAGAAAAAAAAAATAATTAATTAAATAAAAAAAAACCCGAAAAACACTGCCCCAACCCTCCCTTACCTTAATTCCAATAGTCCGGTCATGCTTTTCGTCCGGCAACACTACAAAAAAGAAAAAAAAAATAATTAATTAATTAAATAAAAAAAAAACTGAAAAACACCACCCTAACCCTCCCTTACCTTAATTCCAATAGTCCGGTCGTGCTTTTCGTCCGGCAACACTACAAAAAAGAAAAAAAAAAAATAATTAATTAATTAAATAAAAAAAAAACCGAAAAACACCACCCTTACCTTAATTCCAATAGTCTGGTCGTGCTTTTCGTCCGGCAACACTACAAAAAAGAAAAAAGAAAAAAGAAAAAAAGAATAATTAATTAAATAAAAAAAAAAACCGAAAAACACCACTCCAACCCTCCCTTACCTTAATTCCAATAGTCCGGTCGTGCTTTTCATCCGGCAACACTACAAAAAAGAAAAAAAAAATAATTAATTAAATAAAAAAAAACTGAAAAACACCACCCCAACCCTCCCTTACCTTAATTCCAATAGTCCGGTCGTGCTTTTCGTCTAGCAACATCATAAAAAAAAAAAATTTTTTTTTCAAGATCGGATATTCGGATTATCTGATTAGATCAGCAAGTCACATGTGGGGCCTTTATACCGAATAATTTGTTATAGTGTTGAATTTTTTTTTTATTTAATTTTATTTGATTAATTAAAATTGAAATAAAAGAATTAAAATTAAAGTTTTAAAAAGTGAATGAAGAGAAACAAATAAAATAGATTACCTAATAAACAAATAAACATTATCGCTGATGAAAAAACTGCCAGAGCTCAGAGGCGCTATATTTTTTTTTTTTTTTTACGCGTTTACCACTTGTTTACCTAAATAATCGGATCATAATACCAGTTATACCAGTTCAAAAACTGCATATATCCCTTTTTTATATTAACTCATGAGATAAGCTTATCGTAAATGGTAAGCGATATTACCTTTTATGTTATAGATAATTAACGCTAGTAGTTTTGTTCAGACTTAAGCTACTGTAGCGGAAGGAAATTTTTTTTAACATTTTTTTTTTAAAATAAATAATCATTTTTTTTTATCATTTTTTTTAAAATAAAAAATCTTTAACATTTTTTTTTTAAAATAAATAATCTTTTTTTTTTTTTTTTTTTTTAATCATTTTTTTTTTTAACATTTTTTTTTTAAAATAAAAAAATCATTTTTTTTAATTCTTTAGTTAACGGCATCACCTTTAGCTTTGGGATTAAGTGCTGTAACAGATAAGTTTTTTTTTTTTTGCTTTTATTCTTTTTTCTTTTTCTCTTATTAACTTGTTCTTTTTTTTAGGTGCGGCTGTTTTTAATTCCATTTCAGTGGAAATTCAAGGTGAGTTTTAATTCTTTTTTTTGTTTTCTTTTCATTCTTTCCCTTGTTCTTTTACTAAACTTTCTGTCTTTTTTAGATGTGTATCATTTGAGTGAAAATTCAAGTAAGTCTTTTACGTCTCTCTCTCTTGTTATTTTATTTTTCTTTTAAGATGATATTAACCGTTTTCTTTTTCTTTTTTCTATGGGTGGGTGTTCTGGCTTTTCTTTCATTTTTTTATTTCTCTTATTTTCATGGTTTCTTTGTTTCTTTTTTTCATTGTTTCTTTCGTTTCTTTCCATAGTTCTTTCATTGATCTTTTGTGGTTCCCTTTGTTATTCCTTTCATTGATCGTTTGTTTCTTTTGTCATTGTTTCTTTCATTGCCTTTCTGGTTTCTTTCATTGATTTTTGGTTTCTTTCGTTGCTTTTTTTCATTTCTTTAATTTATCTTTGGTTTCTTTCATTACTTTTTCCATTTCTTTCATTGATCTTTGATTTCTTTCATTGCTTTTTTTATTTCTCTCATTACTCTTTGGCTTCTTTTGTTGCTTTTTTTTTCATTCCCTTTATTGATTTTCATTCCTCCTTTGCTTCCTTTCATTATCTTTTATTCCCCCTGTTTTTTTTTTCATTCGCTATTTGTTTCTTTCATTCCTTTTAATTCCATCTTTGTTTCTTTTATTTTTTTTCATTCTCTTTATTCCTTTTCATTTCCCTTTTGTTTTCTCATTCATTTTTATTCTTTTTTTGTTTCATTCATTTCTTTTCACTATCCTTTATCTTTTTTGTTCCTTCTTCATTTCTCTTTGATTATCTTTGCTCCCTTCATCCCTTTTCATTTATCTCTTCTTTCCTTTATTCTTCTGTCATCCTTTCTTACTGTATTTTCCATTCTTATATATTGCAGTGCATTTGCAATTAGTACAGAACTATAGCATTAATATTACAGTTAAAATTGTGCAATTGTGGTTCAATTTTTTTATAAAATCATATATACATTGTGGTGTAATTTTTTTTCTTTTGATTAAAATATAATTTCTTTCATACAATTTTCTTTTATAGTGATATTAATTATTATTCAACAAATTATTAAATGTGAAATTGTCTTTGTAATTATAGATTTTATAGATTGTAACATTAAAGTTTTTTTCTTTTTTGTTTGACTAAATATCATTACTATCATATTACCAGTTACGGTATATTAAATCTAGCCAAAATTATGTTAATTCTGGCCAAAATTAAAATCGTCCTAAATTGCATTTTTTAAAATTGTACGCACTTTTTTTGGATTATTATATTGCATATCTTTAACTTTTATAATACATTGTAAAACAAAATTTAATATATTTGGATGATGAAATAAATCCGCCGATATGTGCATCTTTAATTGTAGATCTCAACATTGCAAAGGCATTAGGGAATATGCATATACAAATTTTTTTTATTTTACTTGCTCGACCGCTCAGTAATAAAGGCCTAGTAACATTATATAAATATACTCTGATTGAAATCTAGTAGAAATAGCCTGTAGCTCTGAAAGAAATAAACTTATAAATAAATACTATTCAGATTGATAGGGAAAAAATTTGAAATGTTTTTTAGGGATCGATTTCTAATTATTTTATCACATAAGCAGTCACACAGAGTTACAAATAATTTGTGGTGTATCACTTATTACATCATATACACTTTAACAAGGATCAAAAAATGTGCTAATTTATATTGCACATGACTACAGCTATTTTATTAAGATAATATTTGGAATATGGGTCAAGGATTGATCTGAAAAATTTGGCGCACAAACTCACAATTATCATCTAAATCTGAGAAATTTACGGTAAAATACTTTTCTAGAACATAATATATTTTTAATGTTGGTAAATCACATATGTTTTGTATTTCTACTGATTTACTCCTATATTTCTCACAATCCAAAATTCTGATGAAGTATGCATAATTATATTTTTTATGAATACTATAATATTTGGGATTCTGTAGCCATTTTAACATGTTAGGCCAATATGTATCTCTAACAACTATATAGCCTTATTGATATAATAATTTATTAACAAGTATTAATGTTACAAAACCTAATCGTTCCCATAATTGGACTCTCTTCTTATATATCCAATCATTTTTTGCTGAAAAGCAATAATCATCATACCAAATTTGTTCTGAAGGATTATATCCCTATTCATTTTTCATACCTAAAAACTTCTTATTATTAGGAGTAGCATCATTCCTTACTATCTCCCAAACTTTTTTTGTCAAAGATTCAGGTCTCTTCTTGTAATTCCTGTAAGCTTGCTGAATAACTATTGCATAGAAATTCTCAAACTGATAGTTATATTATCTCGTAATCAAGAATTCTCAAGAACATTTCATTGAACTTTTTAAAAAAATACTTTATTAAAATAGTTATAGATTAGAGGATCTAACCCAGAATAGGTAGATCACATTTTTTATCTGGCAGGTGATACATTCATTACATGTAGATATTCATTTTGCAAAAAAATATATCACAGATAAGTTATAATTTATAAATATAGTTATATTAATATTTAGTTTAAAGATATTAAGTCTATCTCCTTTTTTGCATTTTTTCGCACAGAATCAAAATATTTTCCAGCATCAATTAAGACCTGGCTTCTTTCAAATCTATAAGCTAAAATCTTAGGCGCACTTGCACTACATTGCATTAATGCAAATGGTTTCAGTGGTAATAGAGGAGGAGTCAATGAACATAATTCATTCCAAAATTTACTAATCAAACTAAGCATAAAGTCTTTGATTTCCACAGGCTTAATTGACGTTATATTTTTGGGTTTAGTATACTTGCTAGACGCAGTATAGTTACATTATATTTTATTTCTTGCTATAGCTAATTTATTAGACAATTGGCGTCTTTTATGCTTCAAATAACTTATACAATCATAAAATTGATTTAGTGAAACATTAAAAGGTCTATATAATCCATCAATAGAATACCATAAATTTAAGTTTACAGTGCAATAAATATCTCTATTAAGCATACTAAGAAACTTCTTTTCTCTAGGAGTGTTATCATTTCTAACCGCCTCCCAAACTTGTTTTTCTAGTGAAACAGATCTCTTCCTATAATTTCTATAAGCTCTTTGAATAAGTTGAGCACTTCCATCCTCAGTTTTAGCTTTGGAGCATTCATTATCCTAATGATATTTTAACAAGTCCTTGGATTTAATCTCATATTCATATCTGCGCCATCCGTTGAAATATGTCTTTTTTGGTTTTACATCAGTGATCTTTAGTAATTTTCAGTAATCAAAGCAAATAGCCATTTGACTTTTATGAATCCTAGGTCTGTAATATTCATAATCTTTCACCTTACCTTTGCCAAACCCTGCATAAAGACAGTGCATATGGTAAACGCTCCAATATTTCTCAGCTAACAGTATTTGCATAGTACCTCTTACCCAAACAGCCTATTGCTGTGAAGTTTCACACAATCTAATAATTAATAAATAATTATATACATTCAAACCTCCATATAATCACCAAGTTGGTTACATCTTTAACTGGTGATTGTATAGAGGTGTGATTGTATATATAGTATATAATTTTTTTTATCAGAAATCAGAAATAAAATTATTAAAATTATCTTAGTTTTGACCTGAATTATAAAATTATAAAATTATAAATTACATGAATTGCATATTTTTGGGTGATAGCCATTTTATAAAAAACAATTTTGAAAATTTCTTATAATCTACATTCTAAAAAAGGAAATTTGTTTATAGTTCTGGCTGAAATTATGATATAACTGAAATTATAGTGACTATAAAGAGGTTTAATTACTAGTAAAAATAATATGTATGTTGCAGATCATGCGGTGATAATGATTATAACTGAATTGTGATTATAAAGAGGTAAATTAACTAAGTAAAAGTCAGTTTCACAAAATTGGATTCTTATGTAGAGGCGTGACTATATAGGGTGTGATTGTATAGAGATTTGACTATAGTTTTTCTGTTTTGATTTTTTTTTCAGGATCAGTACCATATCTGGCATAATTTCTCATATATGCGCTAATATACCTCATATCATATCCAGGCGGAGATTGATAGGTTTAGGTACAGTTTTATTAAAAACTTCATCTATAAAAATACTACTTTCTCCAGATATATTTATTAGTAAATTAGTGATTTATAGCGTTTTTTGCAATTAAGAGATTTATAGCAATTTCAATAATTTATAGCAGTTTATAACAAGTATACTATAATAAATATCAGATTCATTTTTATTCGATTGTTCCTTGATAGTTCTAGGAGTATTCCAGAAGCTGACGAGTTTTTATACATAGCGCCTTCAGCTAAATCACAAGATGATCTGCTAATTATATTCTGGGAAAATTAGAGACACAGGTGCAGAAATCTTGGCGCAGTATAAAGGAATTTTGACTCATACAGCAGCCCCCCAAATTTCTCCAGGTCTATATATATCACGTGACATTTTCCAGGTTGTGATGTTTAACTGTCACAGATCACGTGATTGCAGAGAACGCGCTGACTATATTTATCTCAGTGACAATTTTTTTGAGTGGTCTAAATCTTATTCATCACGTACACTATTCATCACAACCTGGAGAAATTTGGAGGGGTTTATGTATGAGTTAAGGAATGTTAGACATGCATGTCCACTACAAAAAAATTTGGACATGCATGTCTACTAATTATGCAGTGGTCAGTATCAATCAAAAAATTTGGACATGCATGTCCACTAATCATGCAGGTCAGTATCGATCAAAAAATTTGGACATGTGGTCTACTAATCATGCAGTAGCCAGTATCAATTGTATCAATTAAAAAAATAAATGGCTGAACTGGTTAAACTTTATTAATATATGTTTTCAGAACACTTTTTTTACACTATAACAGATATTGCCAGACATGCAAGTCACAAGCGCTGTAATATGTGGCATAATACACTGCCGAAGGCGCTCAGGGCAAACTATTCCCGAAGCACTTTAACAATTACGTATTTAATATCTTTCTTAGACAAGGCCGTTATAGATGATAATGAAAAAGTTTTAATTCTTCCTATCATAGCTCTACCCATATTTACATCCACATTGATGCTGACTTGCTTTTTCATACATATGCTCAAATTTGGAGTGCTAGAGACTTTGATCGTTACCAATGGTAACGGTTTTTGCCAAGAAAAAATTTTTGATCAAACACAATTATGTGTGATCAAACAAATTAAGTCACACAGTATGTAAAATCATAAAGTCTAAAAGAAAAAATAACTATGTTAATGAAATGTTTCTATATTAGCAAACAGATAAAATACTTTTATTATTTTTTTAATTATATGCAGAAAATCAAATGTGAAATTTTATAATACATTGCAAAGTTGTAAATATATATAGTATGCTATTGAAACAATCTAAGTACTCTATGTTAATAAAATCTTGCAACCTTCTAACAATTTTCCGCTAATCTCTAAACATGGATTGTTAGATAAACATGATTTACCCGAACCATTTATGATTAAGCACATTATTTGAATTAATTCTCTTATTGCTCAAACCTTCTAAAAAATCATTTCCAACTCCCGAATTCACTATATTAAGATTTCTAAGCATCTTTGCAAACTGATACAAATCAGATTGTATCGTATACTTATTTTTCTTGTTGAGTGTTCTACGGTCCCAATCCCTCAAATTTTCAGATGGTGAAAATCCACTTATATTACTATGCTCAAAATCAATAAGAACGTACTTATAATCTTCGATACCAGGAACAAAGACAATATTTGGAAGCCGAATATCACAATGAACATAATCGTTTTCGTGTAACCAGGTTAACCCGGTAAGAACACTACGCGCCATCTCACGAGCTTCGTTTTCACTATTCAATTGAAAGTTTCGACCTCGCGTTTCAAACACAACTCTATAAGTCCCTCGGTTCCGAATTTTGGGCCCCCCACCTTTCTTTATTTGGATAAGTCCAGGGTGACCTTTTGCGCAATTATACACAGTCAATAAAAAAGCAACACGACCATCATCATTCCCATATGGAAGATCTTTTAGTGGGACCATTTTCTCCACCGAATCATCAAAAAATGTAATCGTCGATTTTTCTAATTTCATCCGTTTCCCAATAGGAACAATTGATCCGTGAATACTACCGCTCACAGTCCTAATTATGCGTGCAATATTGACCACTATACAGAGAATGGAAACACGATCTCGGCTGTTTTTGATATCTAAACGATTTGAAAGCGGAACTAAGCGATTTAGCGGATTTGCATTTTGCGATCCATCGATTGCATAAAAACGCAAATTCGGTCCTGCTACGGCATAACATAACATAAACTGTATGTTTCCAAAATTTAAAGGATCAAACGTGTTGAATTTGTCTTCAAGTTCACGCTCAGCAATTGAAAAATCCTTAGCATCAGCTTTCTCTTCGCCTTTAAATAGAAGCACATCATTTATCCAACATAAAAAATCTGGTCTTTTATTTCCTACAGTTGTTGTTCCCTGATCCTTGCTGTTCCGATCCATTTCAATTGGAAGCACTCCTCCACCAAGACTCTCGCGAAAAATCTGAAGAGGGATCCTGATCAAACTATCTATTCCCCAGTGTACCATATCTTCCGATGTATCATCAAAGTCTTGCTTTTCAAATATGTCAGTAAGTAGACAGGAAATATGTTTTGCTAGATTACTTCCACATTCATCATCACTTGTTTGGATATATTCAGCAAACTGAGGAAATTTTTTCTCTTCGTAAAAAGATACGGGCAATTTTCGAACAAGTTGTGCAGAAACAAGAGGTCTAAGATCATTTGCATGATTTGGGATAGTATTGAATGATTGGATAAGAGTATCGCAAATCAAGGCGGTCCTGTCGACTTGCATTTCATCAAAACTCCGCTTCGATCCTACTTAGAAAAGAAGCGTAATAAACGTTATTCCATTAGTACGCGTCAAAAAATTAGTGAAGCATTACAAAGAACACTGATAGGTTAGAAGCAGATAAAGTATCGGCAAATTTGACACGATATTATCAAAATACTGCATAATACTCAATACGTTGACGAACTTATTACGACTCACTTACCAGCAACGGGTTGTTCTACGATAACGCGAATGTGTTTTTTGGGCGGGTTTGACGATAAGAAGCAGGAAAGAAAAGCACAAGAATAAGTAAGTATTGGCGAATATGACAGAAAACGAGAGTTTAAGCAACATTATCTTATGTCTCAGGAAACGTACCAGGTTGGGAGATTAGGGATCTCAAATAATCACGCTTTTCTTTATCAGTATCACAGTCATCAAGGAGAGATAATGCGTCAGCCTGATTCTTTTCATTTCCGGTGAAGTAACCAAATAAACTTATTTTTTCATTTGAAACGAAGCCGAGGCGCTTTATTTCTCCTTTTAGAATTAGAAGTGGATCAGACATGTTTTTGGTGCACAAGTTGTACGGAACGTAGAAAAAAAAGAGATGGGGTAATATATAAATCTGATTTATCGGTTTGATCAGTTACGCAAATTACTTAATACAGATATCAGTTACACCAGATTAAAACAATCATGCCTTATAGTACTTCATATAAAAAAGTGCTAAACTTTGAGATCATGATGCGCGTCACAGTCTTGGGATTTTGTAGTTTTCACATATTCACGGTACTTTATTAATGCATGCAAGTGATAAAAAAAATTAATACAAGCGTGATAGTACATGATAAAGCTTTTATGCTACAATTGCGAACTTGAGTTTATTGCTTGAAGTGAAGCAGGCAAGACAATATTCCAACTTATCTTGAGAATAGAACTTCGCTAATTCAGGATCATAAGGGAGCTGATTCCCATTTTCGCAGTACCATTCGCCATGTAATCCATAATTCCCATGTTTTTCATCACAAATAGGGCATGGCGAGTTCCACGGCTGAGGTAATGCAAAATTATAATTATCAATACCTCTAAAACTATTTCAGAATTTCAAGTATGGGAAGTGCTCTAAGACAGATTTGATAATTAATTCTGAATCAGGTCTGGCTTCGAAGGTGATAGGCTTAAAATCAGAGGCTTGAGGTTTTTCTGATATATTATCACAGCTTCTGATAGTTGCCATGGCTCATGCCCAGTTTCTTTTTTATATTTTTTGTATAAGCTGGACCAAATCTTATCCGTTAAAACACTTGGTAACCCACTTAATTTGGCATGCCAATCCAGATATTCGGGAGTTAATATTTTATCGGACTTGGTCATGTTGCCTTTTTTTATAATTGCAAATCAATCTAATTAGGTATTAGTTGACGTGTAAAAAAATAAATAATCAAGCGTCAGTAAGCAAATGTAGTCACAAAGTGACCTGACTATGCAACTATCTCAATTTCGCGCTGTTCACATTTAATAAAATAGGATTCGGCTTTATATGTACCTTCTATGCTTTCCTCATTACCATGCTCTAATTCGCATAATGGACATAATCTCTTGTCAGTAATTCCGTAATAGTCAAAATTTTCACTACTAAATTCCCTATATAAAGCAGGGTATTGATCCAATATTTTGTTGCGAAAATAGGCTCAGTCATAAGTTGTGTTGGATTGAGGTGCAGATAATACATTTGCTGAAGTACTTACCTTAGCCGAATCCAAGCCTTGCTTCCTTGCTTGTATCTCTGATGCATTTGGGCCAGAAGTTAATGATTTGGCCAGAGTATTTACTTTAATCTTCAGAGATATATAGATTGATCGTGACAAATTTGTCACAGTTTTTAAAGTCACATGATCTATTATATTTTGAATCTGAGCATTGGTTAATCCCAAAATACTGCTTGCGCTATATGTTACCTGCTTGATTTTAGCAATGCCCATCCCCTCTTCCCAAATAATTTAAGAATCTTCTGGGCTCTCTGAGTTTTTTTACATAAATTTGCATCTGTGATGCAAGGTAGAAAAGGTTTCATTTCCTTATAAATTTTTGTTCGTGCTGTTTTATCCTTAATAGTACCGTCAGCTATAAGACTTTTGACCCTGTTTTCAAATTCAAGGGAATAGTAATACCAACACAAAATTTCTTCTTGATCCTTTTTAACCGCTTTATTAAACAAATGTGATAAACTTTCTGCAGAGTCTGGAATTAAGTTTTCCATATCTTGAATACAAGATTTATGAATTTTGTCATTCAAGGATGTGGAATCATTTTGGCAGGATATTTCACATTGATTCTGGATCAATTCATAAATTAGTTCTTGTTCTATGATTTGACTTGTGTCAACTACATCAACTTCATCATTCTGTACCAATCCAGATATTTCGGAGGTATTTATATGTACATAGTCTGATCGTAACAAATTTGTTACAGTTTTCTCAAGACTTTCCAAATTTTTTGAAATCAACCGATCATTCCTTGAGTCAGGGATAACTGAGTCCTGAGCAATCAAATCATTTTGAAGTTTCTTCTCCTTATTACGTTGCCTTATTCCATCACTAACGCTTTTCTTATGCACCATCCAAGAAAGCATCCATTTCCCTGTCCTCTGATATCTTGGAGTTTGCAGATATTAGATTATTGGTAGAAAACTGCACTTTTGGTACCGCATCTTTTGTTTCACAATCAGGTATAACAACAGGTTTACTTTTAGTAAACGAAGACACTAAAGGCATCGAATCACTTTGCACCTGCCCATAATCCTGCTCCAATTTCGCAACTTTATCCTTAAGCTCGGCATTTACAACATCACGCCTAGCATTCTTAGCATTAGCATCTGCCCTACTTTTCTCTAACTCTTCGATTCTACCTTTGAGCTCGGCATTCTCAGCTTCATATTTTGCTCTCTCTTCTGCAATTTGTTTTAAAAGCTCAGCTTTCTCAGCTAAAACCCTAGAATTTTCAGCATCAAGTTCAGTGATGCGCTGTTTCAATACTTCAAACTCGAATGCGTTAAATTCGTTAACAGACATGATCAATAATAATTTTATATATGAAAGGAATTATTCAATGTTCTGAAAATTATCAAAAAATTTCTGGGACCGTGCGATCTCAGAAAAAAATGCCAAGAGAAATTTTTTATTAATAGGGGTTTACTAAAGTAAACGACCATCATACAAGTAGGCATCATCATTATGACAAGCTTATTCGTTGTCTCTCTCTTTCGAAGTGACGATAAATTTTTTTGGCATGCTTGGAGCAATAGCCCGTATAAAATAATATAGGTTTAAAGTATATTCTACATGGAGATTTTAGCATTTTATTTCACCTGATTTTCAGTGAAGCGAGCATACCGCTAAGTGAGTGCAAACACAGCCACAAACACTTCCATCTTTTTTAATGTGGGAACAGATAAACGATCCATCTGAAGTATTTATATTGTAGAAATCTGATTTCAAATTATGGAAGAAAACCCAAATTGAACTGTAGTGGAAAAAGTATATCATAAACGATTAATCATATACCACAGCATAAATCATCAACTATGGACGTGAAAAAAACAGTACTCAATATTCTAATCGGCTGATAGATCGACCCAAATGGTAAGTTATTCCAGAAGTTGATTCGTGAAGGTTACAGATACGCTAATAGACTTTCAGATTATTTAGAAGATATTGGGAACACATACGTCTGTGAATTCGAATTAGATCCTCCTAGTCGACTTCTACTATCCAGCCTTAATTCTGCCTTTATCTGTCTTAGCAATTAGAGCAGATATTCATGAAAAATTTATTATTAGTGTGGAGTCTACTGTTATGGGAGGAATGAGTCTATTTACTCTAAAAAAAAATAAACAATCTTCGCTCCAGAATCTAATCCAAATGAACTATTCCATTGATAACTTGACTATGTTAATGGGAATAACTTGGGAGTAAGAAGAGATGAAAACTTGGAGGAATGACGTGCTTATGAAATTCCTCCATCATTCAAATTTAGCTCCTTCAAAGCATAGACCAGGTGCATTATATGATGCATTCACCAAGACGAATGTTTTAGGGCCAGGACATATATTAGCTCTAGCACGAATGTTTTATTAAAATGTTATTAGATACAGATGAATTTGTTTATAACCTTGAAATGGCAGTTCCATGACTATATATTTTTTAGCTTATCATATATACCTGCAAATTTCATTTTTTTTTATTAATACATGCAAAAAATAAATACAAATGTTCGGGATATAGCCTATGATATATGACGTCTATGTTATTATACATGATTATTTTTTTGAACGATAACCCTCTATCCTAACCCTCTTTCTTTCAGATTCTTTCTCAGCACATGCTCTATCTTTTAACAAACCTACGATTATACCAAGAACCTTTCTCATACTCTTATGCAATGTTTGGTATTCTTCAGAGTTCTCAACCAAAGATTTTTTGACAAATTTGATGCTAAAGGGGGCCTTACTCGCTTGTAAAATTTCACCTGGAGAATAAAGGAGAAAATGCCAATCCCTGGCAGATGTCACGATCCTGTAAAGATAATCAAAATAATCATCACCCTGCTTTTATTTTCTCTTATTCGTTTCATATGAACTTTCGAGCTGTTTGATATTCTGAGCAAAGCCTTCTGTTAACTTTTGCTGAACTTTGTCTTCAGTAACACAAATAAGACTCTCCTCATCCTAATCATTTATAGTTTGTGGTAAGTTAACAAATGTGGTCCCATAGGGCATAGGAGCAATGTGCGAGGATGACAAAATAAAAAGCTTACCTTGATGGTATAATTGACCCGTCTGCAACTTTCATCCCCAATTATTTCGTATTCTGGTTACATGCTGAACTTTTTATTTGTAGCGTTTTCTGCAATTCGAAGGGCGGTATGTAGTATAGTTGAAACGTACTCATTATGCATGGACTCCAAACTTGTCATCACCAACGTTCCATAACTCTGAAGCTGTAAGTTGATATCAGCCATACACAGCACGAAATGCTTATTGTCCTCCTTGATTTCATAGGTTTGCGGTATGAAAAGGGGTATAATTTCTGTTCCTTCAGAGACGAGGTTATATTTAGCCAACACCTCACTTAAGCTGAGGTATGAGGAGAACACATGCTTCAGCTTTTCTTTGAGAGTCTGAACCTCTTTTGCAAGTTTCATAGCCAGTCCCATTTCTAACCCAGCTTGCATAAAATCATCCTTACTCATATCAAGAAAGACTTAACCATTAATTTTTCGCTTGCGGAGTATTCCCAAGTCATCGTCGTCGAGTTTGAGGTTTTACTCTTTCAAAAAATCGACAAGGGTTTCTGTATTCTAGTTCTCAACCAAGTAAGAGTCGTGTTCAGCTGTTAAGGTGGACATAGTGTTACATTTTTATGCTTTAGCGCCTTAACGGCTAGTGGAAATAGGCTCGGATAAAAAATAGTGTTACATTCTGGAGTAAGATAAAATTTTATTTCTGTTCAGGAAAGAGAATACTGGGCATTAATATAGGTTTTTATGTAGCACAGGTATTGCATCATTACACGTGACCCATTTCTTATGTACGTTCAATAAAAATACTTTATTTATGAAATAAAAGAAATAAATGAAAATGTTACCGGTAGCCTGGACCTACAATACATAAAATTTGCTACTATAGCGCTGTTGCTAGAGGTAATGAATTATTAACAGGAATATACAGTGACATGGAAGAATTCCGCCTGAGGTTGTTGACTAAAAAATTTAGAAATCTGATCCTGCAGTTCCATTTTCTTTTCTTGAATACTTCCAGGATGAATTTGATAAATGCTTAATTCAACATTTAGCCCCAATCTGCCTCTAATTGTATTTATAAGAACACTGACTGGTTGGCCTGTACTAATTATAATCATGTGATGTACCGCATTACATTGGACATTATTAAAATCCCCTACTGGAACGATAAGATAATTGAGAGTAATATCGGTCATCTTGCTTTCCTAAATACAAGCCTATAGTGAGAAAAACTCGCTCCCATACATATATAATTTATGGCATATACATACCTTGTTTTGCGTTATTTTACGGAAAATATTTTTGCAGAAAGTTGGCTGAACTTCCACATACTCCTACATGCTTTATATCTTGCTGGGAGCAGTTAAGAAGATAAGAAGAATGATTATCATTATCGTATGATGCCAAGAGTTTCATGGAAGTACATGTAAACAGAATCCTCATACCTTTTCACATGTAGATCTACTCAGAAAACCATAGCTGGTTTTACGCCCAGCAATCTTAAAATTGCGAAGTCCTCAGCCCTTCATAACATATGCTTTTGACGTTAATATTTACTTTTAGAGTTGGTCCTGTGTTGCTTCTAGACATTCTTTCACGTTTTCTCATGAAAAAATAAAGGTTAATATATTTTTCGAATATATATACAAAAATTAATATGTTGTACAAACTGACCATGTGATCTGTATATTTTTGTCGCACAGGAGTGGCCCTGCAAATTCTTCTGAGCTGGTGATCACTGCTCTGGACTAAGCCTTTCCACTATCTCATCTAACGCAAGCTCTTTTAAACCATTCAAACAAACTTTAAACGTATTCTCAGATGACGAACTAAACTCAGAAGAGCTTGATTCAGATGAACTAGTCTTGAATGAAGTAGACTTAGACGGGATATTGGTTAAGGCTGTCAGATGCTTTATTCTGAGTACCTTCGGCTGGTCACTTTCCATTTTGATTATTTATCTGATAAACTTAATATCTTTGACTGAAAAATATGTAAAGTGCCTGGCTTGATTACTTCAGACTACTAAGTGCTTAACCTTTCTCGGTCACGCTCTCTTCATTGCTTAGTCAGAGGCACAAAAGCATGAGAGACATCCTTTTTACCGATAAGCGAGGGAACTGTTTCATGTTAAGTCGACCACAGTTTCCTTATCTACCCATTCGTTCAGATCTTCTAATTCGGTCTCTAAAGACTTTACATTTCTCTCTAATAACCTAATTACCATACTATAATCTAATTACTACGACCTGATTATCACGCTTTAATCTGAATACATAATCTGATTACCACACTTTAATCTACCCTTTTATTTCATCGCTATCCCTGTTTACATCCTAGCTATATTTTTATACCTTTCTTGGTATCTGTATTTTTCTCTTATGTATGATTTTATTACCACGTTATGATCTAAATATCATCCACACTTTAATCTAGATACCTCTCTTTTCTTCCTGTTTCTACTCTATTTGTAATTTAAGTTATATATTGTTAATACAGTCCTTCCGCATCTGATTAAATGTCAAATTCTATATTGAAATACTTGCCCCTTTGTGCCTATTTGGTTGCCTTTCTAGATACTGAAATAATGTAAAAAAAAAGGGTGTCGGGTGGCACTGAGGATCTGTGATTAATTTCAGCAATATTTTATATAATTTAGCATGTAAATGACTCAGAAACAAGAAGAAAATAGTGGTATTTAGATTATATAGTGGTAGTTAGATTAAATTGTGGGTGAAGGCTTTTGCCAATTTCTATATAATAGATTACGCAGAAGCCTTCACTTTTGGATATATATCCAGTTGCCTTTATTTTATGATTTGCCGACTAAGTTCACGCCGTGAGGCAATATATCAGTAAGGAGGAGGCGAGGAGAGGCAAAAAAAATTGGGTAATTGAACAAAAGACTTAAAGAAGAAAGAGTACATACCATCGAAATGAAGCCTTCTTCCAATTTTTTATATAATAATTCTGGAGAAGGCTTCACTTTTTCAAATATATCTGGTTGCCTTTCTTTCACGCCTTGCCATCTAAGTTTGCTATCACTTCTTTTTTGCAACTATCGAAAAAAATTAAACATTTCAGAAATATATTGTGATATAATAACTTTACATACTGTCAACATGCATACCTCAACTATTTCTGACTAAACCGATCGCACTGAAACTGCCTGCTACGATAGCGCCAGCTCTGATGAATATTTAAGTGATTTGAGCAGTTGTACTGATAATAGATCTGACTTAGGACTAGATGATTATAATAACTATGAGTCTAATTATGAGTTGGATAATGAAGAAGCTACCCATGCCTCAACCAACATTGTCACGACTTAGTCATTTCAATACTCTTTAAGGCAGGAAAAGTTTAATGATAAATTCTCTTCTAAGGATTTGATAAATGCCATTCAGGAGATTCTTTTATCACCACCTAGAGATATGTCAGATGAAAAGGGCTCATTGGAATTTCTCCCAATCTATTCATTCCTCTTTTCAAATGAAAAAGGCTCTAGCTTGTATAATGCCTACGACTGGGATGAAGTTGAAAATAAATTGGTTATAAAAATTGATCAAGACGATCGAGCCCCAAAGTTTTCTGTTGCGAATGATATCTTAGAAGTATATGGTTTATCTGGGATTCATGAATGTATTAATGCCCAAAAGCCTTTAAGAGCTGTGATTGATATTGATGCGTCGAAAGAAGATATGGAAACTGCTAGTGTTAAGGGACAAGAAGTATTTATTCGAATCTGTTGCTCTTTCATAAGAGCTTTGTATCAAATTCTTGACTGTGGCTGGGAAGATATTCTCAAGGGGTTAGTAATTGCCACGTCTTCAGACCCTAGCAAGTGTAGCTACCATATTTTATATGCACCAGCTCTCATTATTGACCATTATGAGCTCAAATCACTTACCGAATTAGTATATACCATAACTGGTGAAAAATTTGGCAAATACATTAATAGAAAACTATCTGGTCAAAATTTTAATCTTCGCTTAATTGGTTTGGCAAAAAAAGGTCGTGTAAAGTGTATTCTTCAATTCTCACTAGATAATGGGTGGAATGAGCTCGATCATGCTAGGATTCAACCACCTACTAGCTTAGGACTTGAAGTAAAACCTCGAATGCTTAGCACAGAAAAATATAATAATCCGCTAAGAATATCTGTGGGTTAGAATGTATTGCAAAAATGCGCAGACCTAGTCTTGCAAAAGTATTCTAATTATCTTAGGGATTGGACTATCAAAGAAAAGATTTAGAAAACTTCATATATTTTAACTGAAAAGCTCTATTAGAATGTCCACTATGTAAACGTAAACATGACAAGGATCAGAGGTAGTTCAGTCATATATGTGCTAGCAGTGGAAAATTCATCGTAAAATGCTTTCGGCAGAATAGTGATGAACCTGGGGAAGTTTTTAAATGTGACCCATCTATTGCAGAAAAAATTAGACAAGAAAATAAAAAATTATCTTCGTCACCTAGTATTTACAAGGTAAAAGGCTTAGGTTTTCCAAGAGCTTTCGTAAAATTGCCATCCTGGGCTAAGTATAACGAAGCTCTTACAGCGACAGAAACATATGAGGAGAGATATGTGAGGCCACTATCTGACGAAGGGGATATTTATGTGGGCTCACCTGGAAAACTGGAAAAACATATCATATTCTCGAATATCTTACTATAGCCGATGATGTGAATTTGCTAGTATTATCCACGCGATACTCTTACTCGAATGCTGTTACTACTAGACTTAATCTCAAATCATATTTTGATATCGATGGCAATATAAATCTATCCGATCACAAGAGAGTAGTATGTCAAATAGAGAGTTTACACCGTATTACTAATAAATGCAAATGTAGTAAAAAATGTAAATGCTTTCCAATAAAATATGACTTATGGCTTGATGAGATAGTATCTATAATTGCTCAGGCACAGAGTCATTTGGCCGGGCAGTCAATAGAGAAATTATATAAATTAATCCAAGAGGCTAGACGCATTATTGTAATGGATAATGACCTAACTGACCTCAACATTGAATGGATTAAAACCTTTCGTAAGGATATACCTCTTCTATTATCCATAATACTTTCCAGCCTCAGAGAGGTAAGACATTTCGCTTGGCTTCTAATAAAGAAACTGTATTAACCGAACTTTGGGATTGGGCCAAGCAGATGACTTTATTACCTTTTGAGAATCGAACCAGTACATCACTTATCTACCATCTCAGAAAAGATGTACAAGGGATTGTTCGCGCTCTTAAGACTGATTTTCCAGAATTACGGATCAAGAAATATCATGGTAAATCTGATCCAGTAAAAAAGGCTCATGACTTTAGTAACGTAGAAGAATCATGGAGTAATGTAGACCTCATATGGGCTGATTTGTTCACTCTGCATTAAAAAGAATTATTAAATTAATTTTCACAGTTTTCGTTACTCAAAATTGTTTTGTAATACCAAAAAATCATCTGATTGATGATCACTTGATTAAATAATAAGTTGAACAAAAATTTACATTTGCAAAACTTAAATTATTAAATGTAAAAGAGACGTGAAAAAACCCATTTTACTAATAAAAAACCCATTTCTCATATATATGGAATTTTTAACATATATTATTAAAAAGTAAGTATATTTTAATAAAATATAAAGTAAAATAAAAATTTATATAGTCTTAGTAGCTATAAATATTTATGAAAGTGTAATAAAAACATCATATAAAAGATGGTATTATAATAGATATTTTTAAACAATAAAATAATTATTTTATGTTAGAGTTTGTATTACTATCTTTAAACGCACATATATCAAGATTCACTGATCCGTTTTCTATAATTTTAGGCTTGTTGGAAAGCCCTTGTTCTGGACTTTATAGACGAAAAAAGAGCTTGCCGATTGGACCATTAGATCCGGAGATATTTACGTTTAAAGTTGAGGTACGAATTTTTTAACATGTTTAAATGCAAATATTTTGGGATCCACTGATCCGTTTTTTAAAAATTTAGGCTCTTTGGAAAGCCCTTGATCTGGACTATATGAGCGAAAAAAGAGCTTGCCGATTGGATCATTGGATCTGGAGATATTTACGTTTAAAGTTGAGATACGAATTTTTAACATATATAGTAAATGCTAAGATTTATATTAATTTAAAAGAAATATTTACCAAATTATAGTATAATAACATTAAATAAAATTTTTTAATACTCACCCTCAATTTACTGTATATTGTATAGTATTTTGTATAATAAAAATGTAACAAAATCAATATTTTAATTAAAGGTGGTCAAATCAGCCCATATGTTGTTGTTTATACTAACACTTTAAAAATAGGTGTTTCATATACTAATCCAAAGTTCGAGCGGGCATTTTATCTTTTTAATAGCTACATAGAAATAAATGCCAGAACGAATCAGATGTTATTCTGTATGCAGTGCATTAAAGATTATATATGCCACATAGAGCAAAGATCGTCTAATACCCCCATTACAGAAAAAGGGCTATTTCAATGGTTGTTGAATGCCAAACGTGCATGTCTCCCCTGAGAACTTCAAAATAAAGGAATATTTCCAGATATTGACTCTATTATTCAGAATAAGAATGTACCAACCATTTGATTATGGGTAGCATTTATGTTGAAGAAATTCTATTCTCGGCGTTTATTTGGTTGGAGAATGGTTGATTTTCTTAGAGAAGCAGGTATGATAATTTCCATCATAGAATCTGGCCCTAAATCCAATGAAAATACATTATCACAGGTAGTAAAGGCAAAATGTTCTGTTGTTAAAGCGAATGAAATATCAGATATAACTAATGCTAATATTCTCGATCATAAGACTGCTGAATTTCTAGAGAGCAAGCCAAGAAAGACTTTAGAAGAAATGCACTCTTTAGACTGGCATCATATTGTAGATTGTTATGGGATTTCGTCTGAATCATTGACCGAGAATTTCATCTCAAAGTATATGAATTACAATCACATAAAATGGTTTAGGGCTTATAAGCAATTACGAGATGCTGGTACTAACAATGAAATGGCCGTTGAGGCTATATCCCGTAAAGATTACAGAGAAGATAGGCTCACAACTGCAACTCAGGCTGAGAGGCATCGAATTTGCACACCAGTTAGAAATATTGATGATAGAATACGATATAAAGCTGATGAAATCAAAACGCGTATGGGTTCTCCTGAATCGACATCATATCTCCAGGGTTTAGTGCCTAAAATGACTCGAGTGTTTGATAATATCAATGCATCTCGTAGTGCTAATAAATCGGGATTAAAAACAATTCGAGCAAAACTTGGTTTATTAAATGCATCACTTTACGCAACTTACGGATTAAAATTTAAAGCTATAGATAAGAATCGTAGACATTACCACCTAGTAGGTTCATTTGATAGTAAAGACGCTCCTAGATTACCTTCATATCAAACGGGTGAAGAAATTTATTAGGAAAATGGGGAAGATACTCAATATGGGTATAGTAAACTTCCACCTGATGAATTAATAGATAATTTTACTAGTTCTAGCAAAGTGGATAATATGCAAATTACAGAAGATATTCAGGATATATTTGATATATGCTAATACTATTCGATTACGAATCAGGTAAGTGAAGCCTTCTTCCAAATTTTTTATATAATATTTCTGAAGAAGACTTTATCTATCGACATATATTATTAAAAAAAAAATATCTTATCCTTGCGTCACTCTGGTCAGGATACATAGTCACATACTTCTGAGATGCAGGCTTCTGCCAATCTTATATGTCTAATGAATGGAATAAATTTTTTTTTGCTCACTCTAGACAATTCAGGGGGTTTCAAGCTAACCACTAATCCCCAAAGAGGTCAAGCCTAAAATCCTCATCACTCGACTTGGAAATTGGAGCTTCATAGATTCTGGGTGGCTCTGGAGCTGAGCCTCTAATTACAACCCTATCACCTAGTACTTCGATTTGGATCGAGTCTGCAAATAGTTGTGAAGAAGCGGGAAATAAGTATTTATGGATCAAAGCACTACTATCATATGACTCAGAAATTGGAGCTTCAGGGATTTCAGGTTGAAGACCTTCGGCCTTACGTTTCTGCCTCATCTGGTAATTGTGTGAATAAATCTTAGCAGAGTGGCTGGAGCAATACCCTGAATCATTATTAGTATTATATTCACAACCACTAAAAAGGCAGGGTTTTTTTTTCTGATTTTTTTCATACAATTTCCAGTGCCTATAACACCCAGTAGGGTCATAGCACCTATTTCCACAAATATGTTATCCTTTTTGATAAATGCGCAAGTAAAGCAAGCCATGGAAGTATTTTAGGATATAAAACCCTCTTTCACTTTTAATTTTATAATAAAATATGTATTTAAATTAATCAGAATTATAATGAGATAAATTATCTTTTTGTACTTACGTTATAGACATATTAGATCAATTGGCAGATAAAACTCACGAAAAAATATATAATCCCAAATCTAATCGCATGATAGCTATAAATGGGCAAGTATATCGTAAATTGCTACTTGTAGGCTATATGCATTGGAGAGAAGAAAGGCTTTTAATCCCACCTTTACATGAATTACCAATATTAAGAAGATATCTTTCTTTCATTTCCTATCGTATTTGGGGTATTGTATCAGAAATAAGTTTACTAGCAGTGGTTAATGAAAAAATAAGTCTATTGGAAATCTTGCTCTAAGCTAATTAGCATAATTTCACTTTATGTTAACTATTAAAATTATGCTGGGAGTGTGGAGAGACGAAGGCTTGGAGGAATAACGTACTCATGAAATTCCTCTATGATCCGAATTTAGCTCCTTCAAAGTATAGACCGGGAGCTTTATGCAATGCATTTATCAAGACAGATGTTTTAGGGCCGGAATATATATTAACTCTAGCACGAACATTTTACTAAATATTACTATAACATTTCGGTCTTAGATCATTCATAGCCTTGGAATGGGGGTTCCATAACTATGTATTTTTTTCGCATATCCTATCTATCCACAATTTTCAAATGTTTGCAGAGCAAATCCCGGCCATAGTGGGTAGTCTCATAGAGACCAGCATAAGCTATATCATTATTTTCGCTCCTCTAATCCCCCAATAGCTTTCACTGACCATAGATATCAAAATAATTATTTATTTTTTTTGAATTGAACTTTTTCAGATATAGAATAACCTAACAGTTACACATAATCTAGTAGTTACTCCATAACCTATATTCACACAGCCATGTCCGCGATTGTAACAAAGTACATATAGGGCACAAATGGGAGTTCTGAGACAGATTTCACTGAATAGGTATACAGATGTGTAGCATCCCTCTGACTACTTTCCCGATATACGAAATTTATGTAATTTTTTTTAACCCCAATGTATTTTCAAGACCAGGAAATATATCGAAATACGATATTGAATTTAAGTTTTAAATCAGGCTGGGGCATAAATTTTGTTAACATATCCTTTTATCCATTTTTTTAGTTTTCAAGTTAAAGGAAATAACCATCTTTGTTAACGTGCTGGTCGATTTTTAATCTCAAATAATATAACAAAAAAAGTATGCTATATTGCTTGGGTTTAAAAAAAGGCCAAGAGCACCAAGGACTGAAGTGTCTGAGCGTGCTCGCAGGCCTTAAATTTAAGCTCATTTTGCATATCAGATTTTATGTTATCCTAGAATTAATTCTAAAACTGATTTATAGTTGTAAACAAAGATCAAATTTTAGTACCACGACCAAAGGGAGGGTACCAAAATCTTGAATGATAGAAAGTAAATCAAAAGGGCCATTGAACCTATTCTAGTAAACCAATAATTTCTTGATATAAAGGAAATCATTCTAGAGCCAATTCTTTACTAAAATACTGGGACAAAAAGTTATACGAAAAAAAAAGTCTCACCTCTGGGGTACTAAAATTTCTGGATATACAAAGATTAAGGATACCAAAATTCTGGCGCAAGGTACCAAAATTTTAATAGCTTAGCTGCCATTCTGAAAAGCCCTAGAGCGCAACCTCTGATAGTGTTTAGAGACATAAAACTTATAGGGTATATAATTAATTAATTAAAGAAAGAAATTTTATAAGTATTATATAGTAGTTGCAATACTATAATTAAAGAAAGAAATTATATTAGCATTATATAATGGTTATTCATACTTGTGATAGATGTGGTAAAAACTTTCCCAAATTATAGAAACTTAGACGTCATCAAGAAAGACAATTTTAATGTCGTCAAAAAATTATATCTAAAGTTATTCAACCTTTACCTGCCCCATTAGTTCCACCTATCATTCAATCACCCAAAAATCAAGAGAATGATCCCAAAACAGGTCCCAGCTCATCAATCCAAGCAAATAAAGAAGAGCAGACAGGACCTAGCGAGGTCATTCAAGGTAAGTTTATTGATAGGCATGCAAGAAAGCCTAGAAAGCATATGAAAACATGGGGTGCCAGATTGCGCCGAAGATGGTTCGAAGTTACTGGTAAAGAACTTGATTTGCTACTAAACTTAAAAGAATGTCAGCGTCTACATCATGAACTATTACAAGCTGATGATGAGGCTTTCGAGGAAAATATTCCTCAAGAGGTGGGACCTAGAGAGGTTGAGCAACAAGAACTTGCAGAATACTTTGAAGGTATGAAGAAAATAGCTAGTATAGAAAATCACGTACCAGAAGGAGACATACATTTTGAAGAAGGTCCGGTTGGAAGAGATCTAGAAAGACCACATCAAAACTGGTCTTTAATGAGCAAATGGAAAGCTAAAGTACCTAGAAGGTCAAACCCTGCATATGCTTTCAATGATATGGTAGAAAAAGCAAAGAACTATAATGGAATTCCATACATGCCTAAATTAATAGCTTCAGTTAGACAAGAAATGACAAGAGTGTTTTAAACAGAGTTTAGAAAGAAAGAACAAATCAAGTCAGCAATAGCTGTAAAATGTATATATTATAAAAAAGAAAAAGATTTACCTTATATTATAATTAGTGAAAAATGGCATAGAGGAGAAATGCGAGTTCTTCTCTCTGAGAACTACATAGATAAACATTTAACTAGTTCTGGTGGGGAAATAGATAAGAAAATAGAAGAATATTTAGAAAATGGATCTAACTGGATTTTAGTACGAATTGATATATTTTATATTGAGGTATATACTTACAGTTGAGCTACTGGAGGGTCTTATAAGCTCACACCCAAGAAGCTAGCCAATACCAAGTGTACTACTAATCCAGATAATAAAGATCTCATCAATCCAGAAATAAATGCATTATCTGAAAAATGTCTCTAAGGTGCATTAGGATGCTATTTCGCACATCAGGATCAGCCTGATACAGACTATCTTGAACGAATCTTCCAAGCAACAAAACTAAAGCCCTACCTAGTAGATGTCATCAAGCTAGATGGAATCCCCATGCCCACTCCAATCTGTCCACGCATATTTAATAAGATAGAGGAAATGAACCCAAATATCTTCATCAATATCTGGGAATGGAAAGAAGAAACAGCTACCCCTAAACCAGTAATAGCCAGTAAGAACATATATATTCCAAATTCATGCAAAATAGAAAATTGTAAGTATAATAATCCGAATAAATGTCAAGAAAAAAGAACCCATGTTATCCACTTCATGGCTCTTACCAATATTACAAAATCTGAAGAAGAAAAGTATAGACAAAAGAATCACTTCCTCTGGATTAAAAATCCTAATGGGCTTGTTTTCAAAGATACTGCGCATTATGGTGAAAAGTATCTTTGCAATAGATGTTTTCAAAGCTTTTCATCAGAAAATACCCTAGTCCATCATCAAGAACATTGTTTCGGATTAGGAGAAGCAACCCAGAGAGTTGATCTACCAGTAAAAGGGGTCAATGATTTCGAGCAGTTCAAGAACTATAGTCGGATGATCAATGCTTCATGTGTTATTATAGCCGATTTTGAAGCTGGAAACAAAAAACCTGGCCTAATAAATGGAGGAAAAACCCGCATAATATCAGAGCAATATGCTAATAGTTTCTGCTATTTAGTCCACTGGATCGATACTGGAGACGTATGAGGACCTTACCTATACTGAGGTGAAAATACTACCCAAGAATTCGTTCGAAGAATAGATCAGGAGTTAATAGAAATAAATAATGTTCTAGCCATTAAGCATAAACGCATTGTGACAGAAGAAGATAAAAAGAAATTCGCTGAGGCTGATCCCTGTTGGATCTGTAAAGGTAAGTTCACTATAGATACAGAGGAAATAGAACGCTTAAAAAGTAAAAAAGCGACCAAGGCAATTGCTAGTGAAAAAGCTAAGGCTGATAAAGTCTGGGACCACTGCCACATCACAGGTAAGTTTCGAGAGTCTGCACATAGAGGTTGCAATCTTAAACTCCAAATTGAGCTATGGAAGACCCCAATCCCAGTAGTCTTTCATAACTTTAGGGGCTATAACTCTCACTTAGTCTGTGAATCTGTTGGACGTTCAGTCAATGCGCATCAGATTAAGGTAATAGCTGAGACATTTGAGCAATATAAGTCCATGAAGGTAGGTCAGCTCAAATATATTGATAGCCAGCAGTTCATGAACAATAACTTGGCAAATCTCACAAAAAACTTGGGCGACAACCACCTCATTACCAGCTAGCACTTTAAAGACTTTACTCCTAGCCAAATTTTTCTAGCAACTCGTAAGGGAATATATTGTTATGACTATATCGATTCTCAAGATAGATTCTTGGAGACTGAACTCCCACCAATTCACGAATTTACTACAACTCTAAAAGGCAAGATCTCACAGGAAGACTACCACCATGCACAAAAAGTATGGAAAACATATGGCTGTAAAAATCTAGGTGAGTACTATGATCTTTATCTTAAAATTGACGTACTCTCTCTTGCAGATGTCTGGACCCAATTCTGAAAGACATGCATAAAATATTATGAGCTCGATCCCAGCCACTATGTCTCTGCCCCATCCTTATCCTGGGATGCTATGCTCAAGAAAACTGGGATTAAGATCGAGCTATTTATAGATATGTCTATGCATGACTTCATCAAAAAGGCCAAGAGGGGTGGCATCTTTAAGGCTTGTAAGCGATATTTCAAAGCCAATAATCCCAAGATGGGTAATGCATTCAACCCATCCAAATCCATATCATGGATCTCATATGTGGACACAAATAATCTCTATGGCTGGGCGATGAGTCAGTTTTTACCTATAGGAAATTATCAATGGGAGGCTAGCCAAGAATACCTTCTAAAAAACCCTGCTATGCAAAAAAAATATCTCAAAAAAATTCTTAAGACTAAGGCAAATGCCCATGCAGATATTTCTTAAATATTAAGTCTCACTTTCCTCTCAAGACCCATGATTATTTGAGAGACTTACCTCCAGCCGTGAAAAATATTGCAGTAGGAAAGGATTGGCTTAGCCCATATAATGAGGAGCTTGTAAATAACTTGGATGGAGGACGCTTCTCTAAGACAGAAAAGTTAGTCCCCCACCTTGGCCTGAGAAAGGATTATATCATCCATTACCTAGAGCTCTAATACTATGTGAAATTAGGCATGATTATAGATGAAGTTTCAGAGATCCTTTCTTTTGACCAGACTAACTGGTTAGCCCCATATATTGCATTTAATACTGAGAAACGTCAAGGAGCTAAGAATGCCTTTGAAAAAGACTTCTTCAAGCTCATGAATAACTCAGTATATGGCAAGACTATGGAGAATGTCTGCAAATACCAAGACGTCAAGCTTATGAAGTTGAATGATGAGCAGGATGAAAAGGCATTTTGGAAGAAAGTCAGTAGCCCAAGATTTAAGTATAGACGTCCAATTGGAGATACGCTAGTAGGTGCGCATATGGGAAAGGCTAGTGTGACTCTCAATAAACCTATCATTGTTGGAGCATCTGTCTTAGGTCTTAGCAAGCTCCATATGTATCGATTCTGGTATGGATATGTAAAGGAGAGATATGGTGATAATGCCCAGCTTGGTTATATGGATACAGATTCCTTTATATTCCAAGTTGAGACTGAAGATATCTATAAAGATATGGCTGAGCATCCAGATCTCTTCGATCTCAATGACACTAAGACTATTGGGCTTTTCAAGGATGAGACTCCAGGTAATGTGATCACAGAATCTTTTCACATTCGAACCAAGTCTTACCATTATGTCTTAGCCGATAAGTCTACAAGGTCTAAGTATAAGGGGATTAGTAAGAAGGGTATGGAAGAAATGGCAACAGACACATATATATTAAGCTTAGAAGGGTCCCTTCTAGATGATCCAATAGATAAGTCTTCACTATCGGAGCAAGAAGCTATGCGAGCTGATGCAGACCCCATGACTCTAGTCTATCGAGACTGTCTCTTTGGTAAGGAAGTATTCTATGCCAAGAATGTTGGTTTCTAATCAAAGGACCACATATTATCTCTGGTCGAGTCTGAGAAAAAGGCACTCAGTCCCATAGATACTAAGCGCTGGATCCTATCAGATGGAATAACTACTTTATCATATTTCCATTGGCGCATTATGTTTTATAAGAATATGGTAAAAGCTGATATTCCTCATGAACAGGCAGAAAAAAGAGCTATGAGGGCTAAGCTCCCAGAAAAATATCTAAACGAATGTGTGTCTCACATATCTAGCCTTCAGGCATAAGCTAGATAGTGATGTGTAGTCAGATCACATACATTATTATATTATTTTTCTACATAATAATATTATTTACTGCGCCATGCACGTGACATTGTGAACTCAGTTCACATTCTCTGAAATAAATTTGATATGTAATTAGCCCTTAAGAGATCTGCATATATATAATAATAAAGTTCGCCTATATCAGGCCTTTCTCTTTTTTTTTTAATTCATGTATAATCATAAATGTGCTTATTAAATAAATAAAATCATGAGAAATCTGCAAACTAATCCTTCTATAGTTCCTAGAACATTCCTGGAACATTCCTAGAACTATCAAGGAACTGGCAGGGAACTGAGGAGATACTGAATTTTGGGCTAAGAAATGGGAAAAAGCAAAGGATAGTATAAGTATTCGAAAAAAAATATACTTTCTGGATGCCTGTCTAAGCTAATAATAGACGAATAGGCACCATATTTTTTTCATTAAACTGATCACTAATCTGATTACTTGCAAGATTAACCTGATCACTTGTTGGACTAACCCGCTCACTTGCTAGACTAATCTGATCAGTTGTTTGACTAGCCTGTTTACTGCACATATTTTTTAATCTTAGATGATGTTTAAGAATAGATGGATAGCAAAACTCTTTGAAGCAATACTGACAAGTTCGATTAGCTAGTTTTTTTTTACAGGTTCTGGTTGTTTTCCCACAGTAAAGACATTTTGCTAGGACTTGTGAACTGATAGGGGGATGGTAATAGTCTTCCCATTTTGAGTTGCCTTGAATTCCCCCTTTACTAAGGGTTCCCATCCTGCACGATACTACCATTGAGTTCCAAGAATAAATAGGGATAGTTCTTTTCCATTATCATCATATTCTGTAGGAACGACAGAGAATTCATCTGAAATGATGTCTCTATTTTCTCCATCCTCAATAGTTACAGGAACACTATTAACTGTACCAAGAGAATGGGACTTACTTGCAACTCCATTAAGTCTATGAATCTTTTTCTTATCTATTTTTAGATCCAAATGCTTTGCAATATTTTCTGAGACTATTGATGAGTCTGATCCACTATCAATCATTGCATAGGGTATAGTCACATCTCCTACCCCTACAGGAGATGGTTGCAACATCATTGGCATCCTTTATTTGAAGAAAATTTATCTCCAAAGGCTTTAGCCAATATATTTGGCTATTTTTTTTTTGAGCTGATGCATAAGCCTTAATAACATGCTCTAGCCAGGTCGTTGAGACACTTCGCATGTTTTCTGGCAAAACATAACTAGAGGATGAAGTATTAATTTCCTTTACTTTAGTAGAATCTGCTATAACTATATCTTCATTTGGATTGGAAGTGTTCTGAAGAGATTCTTTATTGTCTGGGACTTGTAAAAGAAGTTTCTATTCGGCATTTGTGGCCTGCATTAGCGGAAATAAGACATCTTGAACTTTGCTTGTAATATTCTTCCATGCTAGCTCTCTTCTTTTAACGGTATCATTTTTCATAATACTATTCAGGCTTGGGTCTTTTAATTTGGGATATATTATATTAATAAATTTCGAAATTTCTACAAGAATCTCTTTAGGACAATATGGGACTATTGATGATATTATAGATTTTAAAACTATCTGGTAAACTTGTTCTGCAGCCATGATTATATTGCCTGATGCTCTGCCAATAGGTGCTTTGCTAGCACAAGACTTGGAAGTAGAGGACTTCTTGGTTGCTGTTTTCATAGGTACTCCACTTTGTACCACTTTTTTTTTACAGCATAGCAGTTTTGGGATTCATCAGCATCAATATATTCGTCATCTTCTTCTACTTCCTCTTCTTCAGAATCCTCTATATATTCTTCTATATATTCTTCTTTAGAGTCTTCAGGATCTTCTTCCTCATTTTGATATACATAATTAACTTTCTTAGTCCGCTTAAGTCTAGGACAATTAATTTTTGTATGACCAGCCTTTCCACATGCTGAACAATGTCGGGTTTGCTTTGCAGATACTTTTGGCACTACCTTTCTAACAACTTTCTTCATAGCATATGCACTTTTGGGTATAAAGGGGCTCTTTCTAACATGAGCTGTTTGACCTCCTAATCTCTTTTTAAGTTCTTCATAAATAAAATTTTCTAATGTTACATCATCTGTTCCTATTCCTGTATAAGCCAAATCTCTTGCTAGACGAATTTTAAAGTCATCTTTTTGTGGTTGAGCTATATAATTAACTGGAGCTATTGTATGAGCTTGTATTCTTTTGCCTGCACTTTCATGCCATATATTACGCAAGTCTGTAAAAAATGCAATGACTGTAGCAGGATTAGCAATTCTAACTCTCATTTTTAAATCAGAAGGCAATTGATTAAATAGATAAGGTAAGGCATCAGCATCTGGCATTGCTTGTACTAGTGGTTTGATTTGTTTTTCATAACTATCTGGAGTATCTGTTTCTAAAAACTTTTCATTAACAAGAGCAAATATAGCACTTTGGTTAATCCCTACTGTAACTTCTCTATATTTTTCACGCAACCAATTTATAAAAAGAGGTTCAGTATTAATAGCTGGATTACTGCTGCATAAGGATCATTGGCAGGAACAGGTGCAAACCTACCTGTCATTTTATTTATTATAACTTGACATCTTGCAGCAGCATTAAAGGCAGCAACGGCTAAAGGACGTGCCATCTCATTTATATTTCTAAGCTTTTGATAATATACGTCTGGTGGTTCCTGCCCATCATAATTGGGTAATTGTGCAAGTAATGGTGCTAATGTATGCATGACATCTTGTATTGTAGCCATGTTTCCTAGAGGATTGTTTTGTAAATTCAAAATAATTTGACGTGAATTTAATTCCCTACCCTTCCATTTTTGGTATCTATTAAATACCCATGCTCGATTAAATTCTGCCAAGTCTGCCTCAGCTTTATGCCTTCGAACTAATATTTGAAGAACTGCCTTTTCTTGTACTAATGTATTAATCTGATTTTGCTTTCTAAGGGCCATTCTTTGACCATTAGTTTACCTATCTTGAGCTATTTGCCACCAATGTCGACGCTCATTTACCTCATTATTATATGCTAAAGTTAATAATCGTTCTCTTTGAAGACTATTATTTCTAGTATTTGTTAATTCATTCCTAAGGGCATCGATTCGCTTATTAGCTATATGGTATAAACCTTGCATGTTAATAGCATCTTGAGCATGTCTTTGCATAAGTCCACGAGCGGTTGTTAATAAGATTCGTATTCCATTTAATGTATTTTTTGGGTTAAATGATGTATCTCCATCAATATATGCTTCCACCCGATCTAGTGCTATAGCAATATTTATTAAAATATCAGGTATGGCCATATTTTCTTGTTCTTCTTCAGAATGTTTATTACTAGATTTAGATAATTCTTGTATACGAGATTTAAGTTTATCTATTGTGTTTTCTAGCTGAATAATTCGATTATCTTGAATTACTAATGCCTCCTCTTTTAGCTTCAGGTGATCCTGACATTTTTTAAGTTCACCTAGAATAACCTTACATTTATCCTTTAGCTGATTAACTTCATCATCATAAGATTGTAAATTCTTTTCAAGATGAGAAATATATCGCTCACAGGCTTTAATTTCCTCTTTAAGTTTGTGGATTTTCTTTGTACTAACTTTATCCCTAAATCAAAGTTGCTGTTTAGTTGTTCAAGATATGTCTGCTCAACTCCCATTGTTACCTATTATTTCTATAGATTCTGGTGAAGCTCGAAATCTTGATATTTCTATTGCTTTGAAAAAGATTTATTATCAGCCTATTGGTTATTATCGAAATGCTAAAAAATTACATGAAGCTTCTCTGAAAGCTGGGTATAATTTTAGTTTAGATGAAGTGGAGGACCGGCTTGAGAGACAAGCTATACATCAAATACATAAGCTTCGTCCTAAATATATCCCTTGTGCAAGTTTTTGCTCTGTTACTATTCCCAATGAAGTCCACCAGGCAGATGTACTCTACATGCCTTATGATAAAGTAGGTCAGATTACTTATCTTTTTTGCCTTAATATGGTTGATATGGCTTCGAGATATAAAGCCTCTATCCCTATTGGTGCATATAGTGTTAAGGATAGGCAGGGAATCTTAACTTCTGCTACTATTGCTCGATCACTTGAGAAAATCTATGATGATCCTGAATGTCCTTTGGTCTGGCCCAAATTATTAATTACTGATAGAAGATCAGAGTTTAAAGGTGATTGTGAGAGATTAATGAAAGAGCATGGCATGAAAATTCAGAATTCTAAATCTAAGCATACTATGGGTATTGTTGAAAGGTATAATCGCACCTTAGTTGAAAAGTTATTTCCTTCCCAGGATGCTTCTGATCTCTTGACTTTAGATAGACGATCCAGGGCTTGGGTAAAGAATTTGCAGATAGTTGTTGAGGACATTAATAATTCTATCACACGTCAGCTTGGTATTTCTCCTGTTGATGCAATAAAGGAAAAAGAGGTCTTTACTAAGCCTTCTTACCTTCGGGATGGTCCTATAGGCTTTGATGAGGAAAAGCTTTCTAGTGATGTATTAGTAAGATATTTGTTGTATCTTATTGATTTAGAGGATGGGAGTCGTCGTGCTGGTGACTTGAATTGGTCTCCACGTATTTATTATATCCAGGAATCTATGGTGCAAAAAAATCAGCCGGTCTTATACTGGCTGGAAGAAGTCCCCTTTGAACTAACTGATGATGATGATTATGTAGTCAAACATCCTAAAAGATCTTTCATGTGAGAAGAGTTAATTGTTATTCCCTTTGATACTGAATTGCCTCCCCAGTGGATGCTTACGAATTAAATCTCTAAAGTGATGATAAGAAGTTTTCTGTCTCTTCATCAACTTGTTTATCGGTAATAAAATAATCTTTGGCTAATTTATAGTATAATTTATATGGTTCCATAATGGTATTAAGAATCTTTGGATCCTTCCCGTAGAATTCTTTGTAGTCATCTTTAACTTTATGATATTTGGCTTCATTAGGAAATATGATCATGGCTAGTTTGAAAACATATTCTTGGGGATCTTCTACCTGGCGTAATTTTTTAATTCGCTCTTTGTATGATTGCATGAATTTACCATCTTTTGGTTTTCTATAGTAGATCCCTGCCTTGACTACATTTATTAATGCCTGTTCGATTTCTTGATATGTAGGCTTGGTATCTGCTAATTGATTTTGTGTACTCATTGTATAATTAGTATATGTTTTACTATATTGTGTAAAGATTTTTTCAATTAAAATTATTTATTCATCTAGAGGAAATGAAGGCAAAATTTGTTTGTTATCATCTTAAAAATACTGGTGAAATTTGTGGTAATGGTTGTGATAAACCTGAAGGATGTCATTTACATTGCAAAGCTATGTTGCGCCTACCATGCAGAGTATGTGATAAACCTACAAAGATAAATAAACCTCCAGGGATTGATAATGACTTATGTAGCTATTGTAATAAGAGCAATTATCAGATTCGTTATGTGAATATTCTTCAAGATAAGGCCTTGATATATGATCAATATAATGAAAAGGTTATACTTTGAGGTGCGATATAAATATGGTCACTCAGAGGTGAGATTTATTTTTCTTAATGAATTTTTAAATGAATTGACTTTAAAATGGTTTCCTGTATATCAAGAAAATAATGGTATGCTATAATAGACTCAATTTTTTTTTAATCAAGAATTTGGATACCAGACAGGATAAGTCTCACCTCTTTGAGGTGAGACTTATTCTGGATTTGTTTATATTAATGAATCAGCTTTAGAATTAATTCTAGGATAACATAAAATCTGATATGCAAAATGAGCTTGTATTTGCGGCCTGCGAGCACACTCAGACACTTTGGTCCTCAGTGCTCTTGGCCTTTTTTAAAGCCAAGCAATATCGCATACTTTTTTTGTTATATTATTTGGAATTAAAATCAGGCCAGTGCATTAACAAAGATGGTTATCTCCTTTAACTTGAAAACTAAAAAATTGGGTAAAATGATATGTTAACAAAATTTGTGCCCCAACCTGATTTAAAACTTAAATTCAATATCGTATTTCGATATGTTTCCTGGTCTTGAAAATACATTTGGGGTTAAAAAAGATTACATAAATTTCGTATATCGGAAAATAAGCCAGGAGAGGTTTACACTAATTATACCTATACGGAAAAAATGACCCCAGAACTCCCATTTGTGCCCTACTAGTACGTTGCAGAACACAAACTCAATAAAGATATGAGTAATGAAGAACTTAGCCAGCATGCCCCAGCATTACTTGAGCTTTTGACAGATAAACTGAAAAGAGAGCAGGATCGCCAGCGCTTTCAGGAAGGGTATGGTTTTAGTAAAGAGCAGGCATTTGTATTAGTTCTCGATCAGAGAATTTGCTGAAGTAGAAGTCGGGTAATCCCCAAAGAAGGAGGGGTGAAGCGGGGAAGGTTAATATATGCCAAATATCAAACATCATCCCAGACAGAGAAACCATCGAAAGTATAGCCCAGCGTATTGTTCGAGATAATCTTGGTGAAAAAGAAGTAAAGGCGATAGCCAAGGCTTTAACTACTCTTAACCCTGTCGCCACCACATCCCGTCTTAGTAGACTCCGAAGAGAGTTGCGAAAACTCAATGCCCCAAAAAAGATAATCTCTGCTACATTAGATGAAAAAACAACCTGCGCATCCAATAAGATTTAAAAGGAGTGTAGGGATCAATGTGAAAATGAAGGGATTGATTTTCCAGATCACTTCTTGTTAGAATCGGTTAAGGAGAGATTGATTTCTATGATGTGTCTAATACACCTGATGTGCAAGCCCTAGCCGATGCTCTGCATCCGTCCCACTGAAATTAAAGACTTGAGCATATCTAATGGAGGTGTAACTGGATACGCAAAAAACTGAGACCAACAGGATAATCTTCAGATATTTAGATCGTTAGAAAGAGATGAAGAGCGGGTCAAACATCTCCTTACTTGGATTCAGGATGCAATTTCTTCTGGATAGTTGAGGGATCCAGGAGTGCCAGGAGTTAAATGGTTTAATACGTTTCTGAAAAAAGATAGATTTCTTTCTGAAACTGGCAAATCACTCCTCCCTAGCTATTTGCACAAACTAGGGGCAGTATTTGCGGTCGTATCGAATAGTGCGAAGAATTAATCAGATGCTATGACCATCACCAATCAAGCCCTTCGACATTCGCCGCATAACCATACCTCACCAGCACAAAACTATACTATAGTCAATTTTCGAAAAAGAGGACAACCTTATGATCAGGCAATGGCATTCAAGCTCTTCAACGAAAACTAATCACATAGATGAGTTAGACGATATTTATTAAATTTTATTTTTTTTTCGTTCAAGACAAGATCTAGCATATAGAATACATCACGAAAATGATAGCTGATCAAAAGCATTCATCCGATAGTATAGCTAGCGAACAGGAAGTTATTAGATATATGAAAATATTAGCCCAGGCATTTTGACTAAATGAGCAAAATGCAGAACTATATAGTGCACTTTCCAGTGAAAATAGAGCACTAAAGAAACAATTGGAAGACTATCATTCCCAACATAAAACTTTAGAAAAGAGGGTAAAAAGATTAGAGAGAAATGTAAAATCTTTAAAGACCGAATTAGAAGATCTGAACGAATGGGTAGATAGGGAAACTGTAGTTGACTTAACATGAAACAGTTCCCTCGCTGATCGGTAACAAGGATATCTCTCATGCTTTTGCGCTTCTGACTAAGCAACGAAGAGAGCGTGACCGAGAAAGGTTAAGCACTTAGTAGTCTGAAGTAATCAAGCCAGGCACTTTACATATTTTTCGGTTAAAGATATTAAGTTTATCAAATAAATAATCAAAATGGAAAGTGACCAGCCGAAGGCACTCAGGATAAAGCATCTGACAGCTTTAACCAATATCCCGCCTAAGTCTACTTCATCCAAGACTAGTTCATCTGAATCAAGCTCTTCTGAGTCTAGTTCATCATCTGAGAATGCGTTTAAAGTTTGTTTGGATGGTTTAGAAGAGCTTGCATTAAATGAGATAGTGGAAAGGCTTAGTCCAGAGCAGTGATCACCAGCTCAGAAGAATTTGCAGGATCACTCCTGTGTGACAAAAATATGCAGATCACATGGTCAGTTTGTATGACATATTAATTTTCGTATATATATATTTGAAAAACATATTAACCTTTATTTTTTCATGAGAAAACGTGAAAGAATGTCTAGAAGCAACACAAGACCAACTCTAAAAGTAAATATTAACGTCAAAAGCATATGTTATGAAGGGCTGAGGACTTCGCAATTTTAAGATTGCTGGGCGTAAAATCAGCTATAGTCTTTCCGAGTAGATCTACATGTGAAAAGGTATGAGGATTCTGTTTACATGTGCTTCCATGAAACTCTTGGCATCATACGACAATGATAATCATTCTTCTTATCTCCTTAACTGCTCCCAGCAAGATATATAAAGCATGTAGGAGTATATGGAAGTTCAGCCAACTTTCCGCAAAAATATTTTCTGTAAAATAACGCAAAACAAGGTATGTATATGCCATAAATTATATATGTATAGGAGCGAGTTTTTCTCACTATAGGCTTGTATTTAGGAAAGCAAGATGACTGATATTACTCTCAATTGTCTTATCATTCTGGTGTGGGATTTTAATAATGTCCAATGTAATGCGGTACATCACATGATTATAATTAGTACAGGCCAACCAGTCAGTGTTTTTATAAATACAATTAAAGGCAGATTGGGGCTAAATGTCGAATTAAGCATTTATCAAATTCATCTCAAAAGTATTCAAGAAAAGAAAATGGAACTGCAGGATCAAATTTCTAAATTTTTTAGTCAACAACCTCAGGCGGAATTCTTCCATGTCACTGTATATTCCCGTTAATAATTCGTTACCTTTGGCAACAGCGCTATAGTAGCAAATTTTATGTATTGTAGGCCCAGGCTACCAGTAACATTTTCATTTATTTCTTTTATTTTATAAATAAAGTATTTTTATTGAACATACATGAGAAATGAATCACGTGTAATGATGCAATGCCTGTGCTACATAAAAACCTATATTAATGCCCAGTATTCTCTTTCCCGAACAGAAATAAAATTTTATCTTACTCTGGAACGTAACACTATTTTTTATCTGAGCCTATTTCCACTAGCCGTTAAGGCGCTAAAGCATAAAAACGTAATACTATGTCCACCTTAACAGCTGAATACGACTCTTACTTGGTTGAGAACTGGAATACAGAAACCCTTGTCGATTTTTTGAAAGAGCAAAACCTCAAACTCAACGACGATGACTTGGGAATACTCCGCAAGCGAAAAATCAATGGTCAAGTCTTTCTTGATATGAGTAAGGATGATTTTATGCAAGCTGGGTTAGAAATGGGACTGGCTATGAAACTTGCAAAAGAGGTTCAGGCTCTCAAAGAAAAACTGAAGCATGTGTTCTCTTCGTACCTCAGCTTAAGTGAGGTGTTGGCTAAATATAACCTCGTCTCTGAAGGAACAGAAATTATACCCCTTTTCATACCACAAACCTATGAAATCAAGGAGGACAATAAGCATTTCGTGCTGTGTATGGCTGATATCAACTTACGGCTTCAGAGTTATGGAACGTTGGTGATGATAAGTTTGGAGTCCATGCATAATGAGTACGTTTCAACTATACTACATACCGCCCTTCGAATTGCAGAAAACGCTACAAATAAAAAGTTCAGCATGAAACCAGAATACGAAATAATTGGGGATGAAAGTTGTGGACGGGTCAATTATACCATCAAGGTAAGCTTTTTATTTTGTCATCCTCGCACATTGCTCCTATGCCCTATGGGACCACATTTGTTAACTTATCACAAACTATAAACGATTAGGATGAGGAGAGTCTTATTTGTGTTACTGAAGATAAAGTTCAGCAAAAGTTAACAGAAGGCTTTGCTCAGAATATCAAACAGCTCGAAAGTTTGTATGAAACAAATAAGAGAAAATAAAAGCGGGGTGATGATTATTTTGATTATCTTTACAGGATCGTGACATCTGCCAGAGATTGGCATTTTCTCCTCTATTCTCCAAGTGAAATTTTACAAGCGAGTAAGGCCCCCTTTAGCATCAAATTTGTCGAAGAATCTTTGATTAAGAACTCCGAAGAATACCAAACATTGCATAAGGGTGTGAGAAAGGTTCTTGGTATAATCGTGGGTTTGTTAAAAGATAGGGCATGTGCTAAGGAAGAACCTAAAAGAAAGAGGGTTAGGATAGAGGGTTATCGTTCAAAAAAATAATCATGTATAATAACATAGACGTCATATATCATAGGCTATATCCCAAACATTTGTATTTATTTTTTGCATGTATTAATAAAAAAATGAATTTTGCAGGTATATATGATAAGCTAAAAAATATATAGTCATGGTACCGCCATTTCAAGGTTATAAACAAATTCATCTGTATCTAATAACATTTTAATAAAACATTCGTGCTAGAGCTAGTATATGTCCTGGCCCTAAAACATTCGTCTTGGTGAATGCATCATATAATACACCTGGTCTATGCTTTGAAGGAGCTAAATTTGAATGATGGAGGAATTTCATAAGCACGTCATTCCTCCAAGTTTTCATCTCTTCTTACTCCCAAGTTATTCCCATTAACATAGTCAAGTTATCAATGGAATAGTTCATTTGGATTAGATTCTGGAGCAAAGATCGTTTATTTTTTTCTAGAGTAAATAGACTCATTCCTCCCATAATAGCAGACTTCACACTAATAATAAATTTTTTATGAATATATGCTCTAATTGCTAAGACAGATAAAGGCGGAATTAAGGCTAGATAGTAGAAGTCGACTAGGGGATCTAATTCGAATTCACAGATGTATGTGTTCCCAATATCTTCTAAATAATCCGAAAGTCTATTAGCATATCTGTAACCTTCATGAATCACCTTCTGAAATAACTTACCGTTTGGATCGATCTATCGGCTGGTTAGAATATTGAGTACTGTTTTTTCTGCGTTCATAGTTGATGATTTATGCTGTGGTATATGATTAATCGTTTATGATATACTTTTTCCACTACAGTTCAATTTGGATTTTCTTCCATAATTTGAAATCAGATTTCTACAATATAAATACTTCAGATGGATCGTCTTATCTGTTCTCACATTAAAAAAGATGGAAGTATTTGTGGCTGTTGCACTTGCTTAGCGGTATGCTCGCTCCACTGGAAATCGGGTGCAAATAAAATGCTAAAATCTCCATGTAGAATATGCTTTAAACCTACATTATCTTATACGGGCTATTGCTCCAAGCATGCCAAAAAAATTTATCATCGCCTCGAAAGAGAGAGACAATGAATAAGCTTGTCATAATGATGATGCCTACTTGTATGATGGTCGTTTACTTTAGTAAACCCCTATTAATAAAAAATTTCTCTTGGTATTTTTTTCTGAGATCGCACGGTTCCAAAAATTTTTTGATAATTTTCAGAACATTGAATAATTCCTTTCATATATAAAATTATTATTGATCATGTCCGTTAACGAATCTAACGCATTCGAGTTTGAAGTATTAAAACAGCGCATCACTGAACTTGAAGCCGAAAATTCTAGGGTTTTAGCTGAGAAAGCTGAGCTTTTAAAACAAATTGCAGAAGAGAGAGCAAAATATGAAGCTGAGAATGCTGAGCTCAAGGGTAGAATCGAAGAGTTAGAGAAAAGTAGGGCAGATGCTGATGCTAAGAATGCTAGGCATGATGTTGTGAATGCCAAGCTTAAGGATAGAGTTGCGAAATTGGAGCAGGATTATGGGCAGGTGCAAAGTGATTCGATGCCTTTAGTGTCTTCGTTTACTAGAAGTGAACCTGTTGTTATACCTGATTGTGAAACAAAAGATGCAGTACCAAAAGTACAGTTTTCTACCAATAATCTAATATCTGCAAACTCCAAGACATCAGAGGACAGGGAAATGGATGCTTTGTGAACCTGTTGTTATATCTGATTGTGAAACAAAAGATGCAGTACCAAAAGTACAGTTTTCTACCAATAATCTAATATCTGCAAACTCCAAGACATCAGAGGACAGGGAAATGGATGCTTTCTTGGATGGTGCATAAGAAAAGTGTTAGTGATGGAATAAAGCAACGTAATAAGGAGAAGAAACTTCAAAATGATTTGATTGCTCAGGACTCAGTTATCCCTGACTCAAGGAATGATCGGTTGATTGCAAAAAATTTGGAAAGTCTTGAGAAAACTGTGACAAATTTGTTACGATCAGACTATGTACATATAAATACCTCTGAAGTATCTGGATTAGTACAGAATGATGAAGTTGATGTAGTTGACACAAGTCAAATTATAGAACAAGGACTAATTTATGAATTGATCCAGAATCAATGTGAAATATCCTACCAAAATGATTCCACATCCTTGAATGACAAAATTAATAAATCTTGTATTCAAGATATGGAAAACTTAATTCCAGACTCTGCAAAAAGTTTATCACATTTGTTTGATAAAGCGGTTAAAAAGGGTCAAGAAGAAATTTTGTGTTGGTATTACTATTCCCTTGAATTTGAAAACAGGGTCAAAAGTCTTATAGCTGACGGTACTATTAAGGATAAAACAGCACGAACAAAAATTTATAAGGAAATGAAACCTTTTCTACCTTGCATCACAGATACAAATTTACGTAAAAAAACTCAGAGAGCCCGGAAGATTCTTAAATTATTTGGGGAAGAGGGGGTGGGCATTGCTAAAATCAAGCAGGTAACATATAGCACAAGCAGTATTTTGGGATTAACCAATGCTTAGATTCAAAATATAATAGATCATGTGACTTCAAAAACTGTGACAAATTTGTCATGATCAATCAATATATCTCTGAAGATTAAAGTAAATACTCTGGCCAAATCATTAACTTCTGGCCCAAATGCATCAGAGACACAAGCGAGGAAGCAAGGCTTGGATTCGGCTAAGGTAAGTACTTTGGCAAATGTATTATCTGCACCTCAATCCAACACAACTTATGACCGAGCCTATTTTCGCAACAAAACATTGGATCAATACCTGCTTTATATAGGGAATTTAGTAGTGAAAATTTTGACTATTACGGAATTACTGATGAGAGATTATGTCCATTATGCGAATTAGAGCATGGTGATGAGGAAAGCATAGAAGGTACATATAAAGCTGAATCCTATTTTATTAAATGTGAACAGCGCGAAATTGAGATAGTTGCATAGTCAGGTCACTTTGTGACTACATTTGCTTACTGACGCTTGATTATTTATTTTTTTACACGTTAACTAATACCTAATTAGATTGATTTGCAATTATAAAAAAAAGCAACATGACCAAGTCTGATAAAATATTAACTTCCAAATATCTGGATTGGCATGCCAAATTAAGTGGGTTACCAAGTGTTTTAACAGATAAGATTCGGTTCAGCTTATACAAAAAATATAAAAAAGAAACTGGGCATGAGCCATGGCAACTATCAAAAGCTGTAATAAGTATATCAGAAAAACCTCAAGCCTCTGATTTCAAGCCTATCACCTTCGAAGCCAAACCTGATCTAGAATTAATTATCAAATCCGTCTTAGAACACTTCCCATACTTGAAATTCCAAAATAGTTTCAGGAGGATTGATAATTATGATTTTACAACACCTCAGCCGTGGAGCTCACCATGCCCTATCTGCGATGGAAAACATGGGAATAATGGATTACATGGCTCATGGTAAAGATGGGTCCTCAATTGATTTTTAAAATCCGCAATATTGGTGGTTTTGGAAATCAATTGCGCTTAGTAATTTGCAAACCCGCAAATAATTCGCAAACCCGCAAATAATCCGCAAACCTGCAAATAATTTATAGTATCGCAAATAACCTGCAAATAATTTATAGTACCGCAAATAACCTGCAAATCCGCAAACCTGCGAATAATCTGCAAATCTGTATAGTATCGCAAATAATCTGCAAATCTGCAAATAATTTACATTATCGCAAATTTGCGAATAATTTACATTATCGCAAATTTGCGAATAAGTGGACAAAATTGTCCACTTTTAGTATATAAATAAATTTGGTTATATTTAATTGCGAAGATTAAATTAACATGATTCATAAGTTTACAAAATGGACAAAATTGTTCAGAGACGGAAAAAAAAAGTGAAAAAAAAGTGGACAAAGTTGTCCAGACGAAAAAAAAAGCGAAAAAAAAGTGGACAAAGTTGTCCAAAACCAAAAAATAGACAGAAACAAAATAAAGGGGAAGGGGACAAAATTATCATATACCTTATCGATAAATGTAAAATTTGACAACGATTCCTCCAGATCAAAATATATACGACCTTCATTTTTTTTATATGACATTCTTACTCTATCTTGCTCAAAAGTACACGAATCAATTTTTTTATCCATCTTTGTCCAAACAAGAGAAAGTGCTGTTGAAATTAAGCTTTCATCGTCGTCGGATAAATAAACTTTTTTCCCGCGAATTTTTGAATTGAGAACTGAACAGGGTGTTTTTGATATTTCTAATATATTTATTCAATATTTTAAAAGCTGATACTTTATTTTTTATTTTTAAAATGAAGAGGGAAGAAAGCAATTGGGGGTACTAAAAACTGTAAAAATGATATTTATTTAATTGATCAAATAATAACATTTGATAACGCGATTATTTTGATACGTAATTGTATATTGTGATACGTTTGATAGAATGAGTTTTGATACAATGATATATATAATTGTTAAAATAATGTATTGATTATGGCTGAATAATCTGATATATTATTATTATTTTAATTGGATTTTGGAAATAATATTCCCGTATTCTGGCGAGAAAATTTTTTTTTGCTTCAGTGGGAATATTTTACAAAAAAAAAATGATCATGTGAAGATGATCTACAGTCAATCATAATTTTTGAGATTATTCAGATTATTTGCAGATTATTTGCGGATTTGCGGATTATTTGCGATTGCGGATTTGCGAATAATTATTCTTCAAAATCCGCAATGTTCCGCAATATCGCAAATCGCAATTAATCCGCAATTAGGGTATTGCGGACACATCTTTAGCTCATGGTACTGCGAAAATGGGAATCAGTTCCCTTATGATCCTGAATTAGCGAAGTTGTATTCTCAAGATAAGTTGGAATATTATCTTACCTGCAACACTTCAAGCAAGTTCGCAATTGTAGCATAGAAAATAATTGATCATGTAATTTTGTTGCGAAGTAATGTTCTGTCCTATTTATAGTCTTGATATGTATAACTTTACTGTGACAAGCTTGTCACGCTCTTTCGCATAAACCGTTGCGTAATCCCAAAACTTTTAGCTGTGTCACACTTCTTCCAATAAGGTTCGAATAAGAATCATATGACTACTGCGCCCATAAAATTGATTGCATCACTGATCAGATCTGTGATCCTTCTATAAAACTAACTTATTTCCAATTCTGCAAAAAAAATTCTTTTCTTTATCGCTGTGATACAAAATAACCATAAAAATGTCTATTGATGGTACGCCTATTATACTTTGGTGCTTTGTGCAAGGAAGCAGTTCGATTATCAAAGTTAATATTGGAACGAATAATGATATTTACGACCTTAAGAAAGCTATTAAAAGTCAAAAGCCAAATGATACCGCTGGGGTTGATGCCGACAAACTTAGGTTGTGGGGTGTTAATGTCGCTTCAATTAGTGATATTTCAGAGGAAATGTTAAATGATGATAATGAATTAAAAGATGAGAGAAGTACTATTGCAAATACTTTTTTTGGCATTGAAGGAAGAAATATTCGAGTCGTTATCCAAATTCCCGTTAATGGTGAGTCATAATAAATATAGTCAACGTGATATGGCTTTATTTTTTGTCTTTCTCTGTCATATTCGCCAATAATACCGAATACTTACTTATTTTTGTGCTTTTCTTTCCTGCTTCTTATCGTCAAACCCGCCCAAAAAACACATTCGCGTTATCGTAGAACAACCCGTTGCTGGTAAGTGAGTCGTAATAAGTTCGTCAACGTATTGAGTATTATGCAGTATTTTGATAATATCGTGTCAAATTTGCCGATACTTTATCTGCTTCTAACCTATCAGTGTTCTTTGTAATGCTTCACTAATTTTTTGACGCGTACTAATGGAATAACGTTTATTACGCTTCTTTTCTAAGTAGGATCGAAGCGGAGTTTTGATGAAATGCAAGTCGACAGGACCGCCTTGATTTGCGATACTCTTATCCAATCATTCAATACTATCCCAAATCATGCAAATGATCTTAGACCTCTTGTTTCTGCACAACTTGTTCGAAAATTGCCCGTATCTTTTTACGAAGAGAAAAAATTTCCTCAGTTTGCTGAATATATCCAAACAAGTGATGATGAATGTGGAAGTAATCTAGCAAAACATATTTCCTGTCTACTTACTGACATATTTGAAAAGCAAGACTTTGATGATACATCGGAAGATATGGTACACTGGGGAATAGATAGTTTGATCAGGATCCCTCTTCAGATTTTTCGCGAGAGTCTTGGTGGAGGAGTGCTTCCAATTGAAATGGATCGGAACAGCAAGGATCAGGGAACAACAACTGTAGGAAATAAAAGACCAGATTTTTTATGTTGGATAAATGATGTGCTTCTATTTAAAGGCGAAGAGAAAGCTGATGCTAAGGATTTTTCAATTGCTGAGCGTGAACTTGAAGACAAATTCAACACGTTTGATCCTTTAAATTTTGGAAACATACAGTTTATGTTATGTTATGCCGTAGCAGGACCGAATTTGCGTTTTTATGCAATCGATGGATCGCAAAATGCAAATCCGCTAAATCGCTTAGTTCCGCTTTCAAATCGTTTAGATATCAAAAACAGCCGAGATCGTGTTTCCATTCTCTGTATAGTGGTCAATATTGCACGCATAATTAGGACTGTGAGCGGTAGTATTCACGGATCAATTGTTCCTATTGGGAAACGGATGAAATTAGAAAAATCGACGATTACATTTTTTGATGATTCGGTGGAGAAAATGGTCCCACTAAAAGATCTTCCATATGGGAATGATGATGGTCGTGTTGCTTTTTTATTGACTGTGTATAATTGCGCAAAAGGTCACCCTGGACTTATCCAAATAAAGAAAGGTGGGGGGCCCAAAATTCGGAACCGAGGGACTTATAGAGTTGTGTTTGAAACGCGAGGTCGAAACTTTCAATTGAATAGTGAAAACGAAGCTCGTGAGATGGCGCGTAGTGTTCTTACCGGGTTAACCTGGTTACACGAAAACGATTATGTTCATTGTGATATTCGGCTTCCAAATATTGTCTTTGTTCCTGGTATCGAAGATTATAAGTACGTTCTTATTGATTTTGAGCATAGTAATATAAGTGGATTTTCACCATCTGAAAATTTGAGGGATTGGGACCGTAGAACACTCAACAAGAAAAATAAGTATACGATACAATCTGATTTGTATCAGTTTGCAAAGATGCTTAGAAATCTTAATATAGTGAATTCGGGAGTTGGAAATGATTTTTTAGAAGGTTTGAGCAATAAGAGAATTAATTCAAATAATGTGCTTAATCATAAATGGTTCGGGTAAATCATGTTTATCTAACAATCCATGTTTAGAGATTAGCGGAAAATTGTTAGAAGGTTGCAAGATTTTATTAACATAGAGTACTTAGATTGTTTCAATAGCATACTATATATATTTACAACTTTGCAATGTATTATAAAATTTCACATTTGATTTTCTGCATATAATTAAAAAAATAATAAAAGTATTTTATCTGTTTGCTAATATAGAAACATTTCATTAACATAGTTATTTTTTCTTTTAGACTTTATGATTTTACATACTGTGTGACTTAATTTGTTTGATCACACATAATTGTGTTTGATCAAAAATTTTTTCTTGGCAAAAACCATTACCATTGGTAACGATCAAAGTCTCTAGCACTCCAAATTTGAGCATATGTATGAAAAAGCAAGTCAGCATCAATGTGGATGTAAATATGGGTAGAGCTATGATAGGAAGAATTAAAACTTTTTCATTATCATCTATAACGGCCTTGTCTAAGAAAGATATTAAATACGTAATTGTTAAAGTGCTTCGGGAATAGTTTGCCCTGAGCGCCTTCGGCAGTGTATTATGCCACATATTACAGCGCTTGTGACTTGCATGTCTGGCAATATCTGTTATAGTGTAAAAAAAGTGTTCTGAAAACATATATTAATAAAGTTTAACCAGTTCAGCCATTTATTTTTTTAATTGATACAATTGATACTGGCTACTGCATGATTAGTAGACCACATGTCCAAATTTTTTGATCGATACTGACCCGCATGATTAGTGGACACGCATGTCCAAATTTTTTGATTGATACTAACCACTGCATAATTAGTAGACATGCATGTCCAAATTTTTTTGTAGTGGACATGCATGTCTAACATTTCTTAACTCATACATAAACCCCTCCAAATTTCTCCAGGTTGTGATGAATAGTGTACGTGATGAATAAGATTTAGACCACTCAAAAAAATTGTCACTGAGATAAATATAGTCAGCGCGTTCTCTGCAATCACGTGATCTGTGACAGTTAAACATCACAACCTGGAAAATGTCACGTGATATATATAGACCTGGAGAAATTTGGGGGGCTGCTGTATGAGTCAAAATTCCTTTGTACTGTGTCAAGAATCTGCACCTGTGTCTCTAATTTTTCCAGAATATAATTAGCAGATCATCTTGTGATTTAGCTGAAGGCGCTATGTATAGAAACTCGTCAGCTTCTGGAATACTCCTAGAACTATCAAGGAACAATCGAATAAAAATGAATCTGATATTTATTATAGTATACTTGTTACAAACTGCTATAAATTATTAAAATTGCTATAAATCTCTTAATTGCAAAAAACGCTATAAATCACTAATTTACTAATAAATATATCTGGAGAAAGTAGTATTTTTATAGACGAAGTTTTTAATAAAACTGTACCTAAACCTATCAATCTCCGCCTGGATATGATATGAGGTATATTAGCGCATATATGAGAAATTATGCCAGATATGGTACTGATCCTGAAAAAAAAATCAAAACAGAAAAACTATAGTCAAATCTCTATACAATCACACTCTATATAGTCACGCCTCTACATAAGAATCCAATTTTGTAAAACTGACTTTTACTTAGTTAATTTACCTCTTTATAATCACAATTCAGTTATAATCACTATCACCGCATGATCTGCAACATACATATTATTTTTACTAGTAATTAAACCTCTTTATAGTCACTATAATTTCAGTTATATCATAATTTCAACCAGAACTATAAACAAATTTCCTTTTTTAGAATGTAGATTATAAGAAATTTTCAAAATTGTTTTTTATAAAATGGCTATCACCCAAAAATATGCAATTCATGTAATTTATAATTTTATAATTTTATAATTCAGGTCAAAACTAAGATAATTTTAATAATTTTATTTCTGATTTCTGATAAAAAAAATTATATACTATATATACAATCACACCTCTATATAATCACCAGTTAAGGATGTAACCAACTTGGTGATTATATGAAGGTTTGAATGTATATAATTATTTATTAATTATTAGATTGTGTGAAACTTCACAGCAATAGGCTGTTTGGGTAAGAGGTACTATGCAAATACTGTTAGCTGAGAAATATTGGAGCGTTTACCATATGCACTGTCTTTATGCAGGGTTTGGCAAAGGTAAGGTGAAAGATTATGAATATTACAGACCTAGGATTCATAAAAGTCAAATGGCTATTTGCTTCGATTACTGGAAATTACTAAAGATCACTGATGTAAAACCAAAAAAGACATATTTCAACAGATGGCGCAGATATAAATATGAGATTAAATCCAAGGACTTGTTAAAATATCATTAGGATAATGAATGCTCCAAAGCTAAAACTGAGGATGGAAGTGCTCAACTTATTCAAAGAGCTTATAGAAATTATAGGAAGAGGTCTGTTTCACTAGAAAAACAAGTTTGGGAGGCGGTTAGAAATGATAACACTCCTAGAGAAAAGAAGTTTCTTAGTATGCCTAGTAGAGATATTTATTGCACTGTAAACTTAAATTTATGGTATTCTATTGATGGATTATATAGACCTTTTAATGTTCCACTAGATCAATTTTATGATTATATAAGTTATTTGAAGCATAAGAGACGCCAATTGTCTAATAGATTAGCTATAGCAAGAAATAAAATATAATGTAACTATACTGCGTCTAGCAAGTATACTAAACCCAAAAATATAACGTCAATTAAGCCTGTGGAAATCAAAGACTTTATGCTTAGTTTGATTAGTAAATTTTGGAATGAATCATGTTCATTGACTCCTCCTCTATTACCACTGAAACCATTTGCATTAATGCAATGTAGTGCAAGTGCGCTTAAGATTTCAGCTTATAGATTTGAAAGAAACCAGGTCTTAATTGATGCTGGAAAATATTTTGATTCTGTGCGAAAAAATGCAAAAAAGGAGATAGACTTCATATCCTTAAACTAAATATTAATATAACTATATTTATAAATTATAACTTATTTGTAATATATTTTTTTGCAAAATGAATATCTACATGTAATGAATGTATCACCTACCAGATAAAAAATGTGATCTACCTATTCTGGGTTAGATCCTCTAATCTATAACTATTTTAATAAAGTATTTTTTTAAAAAGTTCAATGAAACGCTCTTGGGAATTCTTGATTACGAGATAATATAACTATCAGTTTGAGAATTTCTATGCAATAGTTATCCAGCGAGCTTACAGGAATTACAAGAAGAGACCTGAATCTTTGACAAAAAAAGTTTGGGAGATAGTAAGGAATGATGCTACTCCTAATAATAAGAAGTTTTTAGGTATGAAAAATGAATAGGGATATCATCCTTCAGGTCAAATTTGGTATGATGATTATTGCTTTTCAGAGAAAAATGATTGGATATACGAGAAGAGAGTCCAATTATGGGAACGATTAGGTTTTGTAACATTAATACTTGTTAATAAATTATTATATTAATAAGGCTATATAGTTGTTAGAGATACATATTGGCCTAACATGTTAAAATGGCTACAGAATCCCAAATATTATAGTATTCATAAAAAATATAATTATGCATACTTCATCAGAATTTTGGATTGTGAGAAATATAGGAGTAAATCAGTAGAAATACAAAACATATATGATTTACCAACATTAAGAATATATTATGTTCTAGAAAAGTATTTTACCATAAATTTCTCAGATTTAGATGATAATTGTAAGTTTGTGCGCCAAATTTTTCAGATCAATCCTTGACCCAGATTCCAAATATTATCTTAATAAAATAGCTATAGTCATGTGCAATATAAATTAGCACATTTTTTAATCCTCATTAAAGTGTATATGATGTAATAAGTGATACACCACAAATTATTTGTAACTCTGTATGACTGCTTGTGTGATAAAATAATTAGAAATCGATCCCTAAAAAACATTTCAAATTTTTTCCCTATCTATCTGAATAGTATTTATTTATAAGTTTATTTCCTTCAGAGCTACAGGCTATTCCTACTAGATTTCAACCAGAGTATATTTATATAATGTTACTAGGCCTTTATTACTGAGCGGTCGAGTAAGTAAAATAAAAAAAATTTGTATATGCATATTTCCTAATGCCTTTGCAATATTGAGATCTACAATTAAAGATACATGTCGTAAATAAAGAATTTTGACATGTTGAAAATGTCGAAAAAAATAAACAATTCATCAATGTAAATCAAAATGGCAAAAAGCTGAAATAAATTTATCAAGTCAAAATTGGCGAAATTGTTAAAATAATGATTAGCTGCAGATTATCATTTTTTTATGATGTAATGATGTGGCTGGCAAAATTGAATATAAATAAACACATCATAAAATCAAAAAAAAATATTTTTCTTCTTGATTTCACACGAAATATTATTAAGTATTTCTTTGTTTGAATATGTCGAAAACACCTTCCGCTATTCTCAATTCAAAGATTCGTAGAAAAAAGGCTTTTTTATCTGACGATGTTGATATATTTTTTTTTTGGCAATTTTTTCTTACTTTGTAGGCAATTTTTTTTGGACAATTTTGTCCAAATTTCATACTTTGTAATTTTTTTAGGTATTTTTTTTTGGACAATTTTGTCCAAATTTCATACTTTTATAATTTTTTAGCGATTTGTCTATTTTTTTTTACTTTTTTTTGGACAATTTTGTCCAAATTTTGTACTTTTATAATTTTTTAGTGATTTGTCTATTTTTTTTTTATTTTTTTTTGGACAATTTTGTCCACTTATAAATGATTTTGTTTATTTTTTTCACTAAATAAATAAGAATTTTTGCTTTAAATAAAACATTAACTAATTATTTTTATTTAAATTTACATATTTATTTATTTACAATATCAATTTTGAATACATCAGTTTTTCATTTTGACAATTTTAACAATTCAACAATTCTAAAAATTTCGACATGTCAAAATTAATTTCGTACAGTTTGTACATTTCGACAATTTCGTCAATTCAATATGTAAAATTATTTTAACAATTCAGACTATTTCGACATTTTAATAATTTCTACATGTCAAAATTATTTTGGCATTTCGGCATTTCGACAGATTTTAATTTCAACATTTCGGCATTGACCTTTACCATTTCAGCTGGGAACTTTATCTACAATGCATATTTCGCATGCTCTTATTCTCTAACACAAAAGTTTAGCGTAAAGGTACCTTACATATTTTCCTATCTCTCTCTAATATGAATGTAAGTTAGAGAGAAAATGCAAAACATTTAAAAAGGCAGTATGGTGAAAAGGTATTAGAATTTACTATACATTATTTTTTTACTTCGCTTAGCAAGCTTTACATTAATATTAACTTTTTTATTCTATCGAAACATGGAAGAATTCCTTTTAACGAGAGAGCCTTTTGATATCATCAGAATCTCTACAGCATTATTTGTACAATAGAGTAGGGTGAATGGATGGGCATTCTCGAAAAGAAGATGAAGAACTTTAAAAATATTCTGGAGCGAGTATTAGAACAAGTCTCCTCAGAAGATATTGAGCGGATAAAGAAGCTTTGAAGTTTTAATACCGGAAAAAAATTGGCAAAGCAGGTAAGGAGCAATAAACTATTTTCATAATGAATAGGTGGATATAATGCATTTATTTAGGTTTTCTCGCATATATATATTAGTGAATGCGCTATATCTGTTGTGATATTATCGCTTCTGCATGGCAGTAACTAATTATATATATATGTCCCAGCAAACACATATTTTAGCTAATTTACTGCTAGCATTTTGATATTTTTTTATGAAAACAAAAACCTAATCTGATCCTGCGCAGGATATATTTATTTTTAATTTATCAAAATAACATTGAGCCTAAATTAAGTTAACTATATTTAGGTAACAACTGCATTCGAAGATTTATGCTCCCTCACAGAGATGAAAGCTCTGGTGATTTATATCAAAACATGGCCTGATCATACAAACGCAAATTTAGAGCTTTTAATATGTAATGTTGATTAGCTCAAAAATAAAGTGTCAGCTATGAAAAAACTATGTGGGAAAGGATTGAAACAAAATTAGAGAAAGTAGATGTCAAAATCCTTGGATTTGATCATTCATTAGAAAGTTTTTTCTGCTTAAAATCCACATGGAAATCCACATCATATACTATAGAAAATTGTGGAATTCCAAATAATTCCAGTATTTTCCAGATACCCTGTAATGAAACATGTGATATTGTCAGCGTAGATCGAAGGTAATATACATGGAGTCATGTAGGGTTATAGGAATATATGAAATTCCATGTATTTTTAAACTAATCCATGTGGAATTACATGGCTTGATCTACCTAAAAATTTTCTAATGTTTAATATGTTCTGGAATCCTTGATATCAAATCAGATCATTTTGCGGTATTTTTAAGGAACCTTTTAAGAAATACAAGATAGATCATAATGATATGATATTGGATACTTATAGAGAAATAATTCATAATGAGAAATCAGAAATAAATTTGGATAAAGATTTGAGTAATGTTAAATTTGGGAAATAGCTAGATAGTTCTGAAAGGCTTCAAGAAATGGCAAGATGGATACTAGAATTTTTGTAAGTTTGCTTAAGTTTTGCCCCTGCTTTTTTATATATGTTAGCTTACAGCATAAATAATGAAAATGTGTGGGATCTTTTATAAGTTTAAAGGGTTTAAAGTCTGAAAGTCACTTAAGTATGAAGCCTATACAAAGAAGAGAAAATTGGTTAACAAAGGGTCGTATGTCTGTGAAATACTTGTGCCATTAATAAATATAGTAATAAGTGAATTGCCTGGAAATCCTGCTATATAGGATATATAGTAAGTACTATTTTTAGTATCAGCTATAAAATGACCCTGTAGTGCTGTTTTTTTCTTATTTAATGATTTTTCTTAAATAGGAGGTGAAGAGGAAGTTTAGTTAGCACTAAATGAAAAAGATCTTGTAAATATGTACGAAAACCTGATTACATGTCTGTAGTCCAACTAGAGAAAGGTATAGAGCTTGAAATTGTATACCTTAAAACTGGCAGACCAGATTCCAGTCAAGACAAGTGCTAACGAGATCATAAAAAATTAATTTGATTTTTAAAGATTTTATTGACACTACCAGAAAAATATCAAAGCTTAAGAGGGTATTTAATATTTTATCTAAGAGGCAGATATTATTTATATTTTCTATAAACATTGTGGGCGATATTATGGAACTTTATACTATGTGTAGAGAATCAGATATTTACAAGCACTGTCTAATAGAGGAAATGCTAATTCCGCTATATATGACTTCATCAAGTGCCATATACCAGCTTATCCATGCTTTGATGATGTTAAGAATAGCTGTCGTATGTACAATCCATAAAATATTATATAATTCCTATTCTGGAGATAGTGAGCATAGTTCTGGTGAGATAGCAGTAATGGTTTCAACCCCCAAAAATTCATAGAATAAAAAACAATTCTATATATATACTGTAATTTTTATTAAGTTATATTATTAATAAAGCAAGTGTATTATATAATATTTTTTCTTGGCAAATTTGCAGGATCATACAATCTCAGAAAATACGTGATTTTTTACTTTTAAATATTAACATACTAATACTATATTACACTAGCATACAATAATCTGAAATAGATGAGACCGATTCATTGAAAATATATATTGCCAGGTTTGAAGTCGAAAATGTTAAACTTAAAAAGAAATTTACTGAAATTGAAGCCAGGAATGTTAAGCTTAAGGACAGAATTGCAAAATTAGAAGATAAGCAATTGCAAAACAAAATAGTTAAAATATATTATCTGTAACACAAAAGATGTGATCATATATTCTTGGCAAATTTCAGCTAGGATATCCCTGTCAAAATGATTTTTTCTTGTTAATCAATGATTGGTGTCATATGTATATTTGATTAGAGCTTTCTAGCAGATCTTTCACGATATTAACATGTAAACTTCTAACACTATAATACTGATACAATATCACGATCTATTTTTGAAATTTCATGAAATTCCATTTTTTGCGCCATGTATAAATATATAATGACATTTAACTAAGCATATTCTGAATTGCTAGCCAAATTACCAACTTTCATAATAAATAAGGTATAGAATCATCTCACATCACAGAAGCGTAACCTATTATCTGAGAAAGAGGCCAGTGAAATTAATCCAATTGTAGAGTTATTTTTAAAGCATGAAACTATTAGATATCAGAAAAGATTAATGCATCAGAGACAAACTCAAAGTTGGCCAGAGTGCCCAACTTTATTACTATTCAAAGAAATATCAACTATATACGTTGCAGATAATGAAATCTAAACTGATGATAGCATCTGGCTGGGCTAGAGAGATTCTTTGAACCAGGCACTAAAGCATAATTATGAAAAAGAGAATAATTGCTAGGTTATGAATGAACTTAAAGTATTATCCCAACACCTGCTTAAACTTAGATTTGTATTCCTTACATGTTCTTCTTTGTCTTGGATAAGATCTGTGAAATGACATTCTTTTTTTCTTGATTATAAAAGAAAATGAAAGAACCCTTTGAATCAATTTATATAGATTCTCAAAAGGCATGTAATCTTGACCAGAATCTTACTTTGTAGAAGTACAAGAAAAAAAGTATTCTGGCTAATGAATAGAATTTGACTTTATAGATGCCAGCTCTTTTTCCACCTCCTGTACCTGCAACTTCAGATCCTCAATTTTGCTTTGTAATTTCTTATTTGCATTAACCTGCTCCCTATACTCCTTTTATATATCTAGCATAAATTTTTCAAAAGTTTGTTTATTATAATCAAGCAAGTGTTGGGATAATACTTTAAGTTAATTCATAACCTAGCAATTATTCTCTTCTTCATAATTATGCTTTAGTGCCTGGTTCAAAGAATCTCTCTAGCCTAGCCAGATGCTATCATCAGTTTAGGTTTCATTATCTGCAACGTATATAGTTGATATTTCTTTGAATAGTAATAAAGTTGGGCACTCTGACCAACTTTGAGTTTGTTTCTAATGCATTAATCTTTTCTGATATCTAATAGTTTCATGCTTTAAAAATAACTCTACAATTGGATTAATTTCACTGGCCTCTTTCTCAGATAATAGGTTATGCTTCTGTGATGTGAGACGATTCTATACCTTATTTATTATGAAAGTTGGTAATTTGGCTAGCAATTCAGAATATGCTTGGTTAAATGTCATTATATATTTATACATGGTGCAAAAAATGGAATTCCATGAAATTTCAAAAATAGATCGTGATATTGTATCAGTATTATAGTGTTAGAAGTTTACATGTTAATATCATGAAAGATCTGCTAGAAAGCTCTGATCAAATATGCATATGACACCAATCATTGATTAACAAGAAAAAATCATTTTGACAGGAATATCCTAGCTGAAATTTGCCAAGAATACATGATCACGTCTTTTGTGTTACAGATAATATATTTTAACTATTTTGTTTTGCAATTGCTTATCTTCTAATTTCGCAATTCTGTTCTTAAGCTTAACATTCCTGGCTTCAATCTCAGCAAATTTCTTTTTAAGTTTGACATTTTCGACTTCAAACCTGGCAATATATATTTTTAATGAATCGGTCTCATCCATTTCAGATTATTGTATGCTAGTGTAATATAGTATTAGTATGTTAATATTTAAAAGTAAAAAATCACGTATTTTCTGAGATTGTATGATCCTGCAAATTTGCCAAGAAAAATATTATATAATACACTTGCTTTATTAATAATATAACTTAATAAAAATTATATATATAGAATTGTTTTCTATTTTATGAATTTTTGGGGGTTGAAACCATTACTGCTATCTCACCAGAACTATACTCACTATCTCCAGAATAGGAATTATATAATATTTTATGAATTGTACATATGACAGCCATTCTTAACATCATCAAAGCATGGATAAGCTGGTATATGGCACTTGATGAAGTCATATATAGCGGAATTAGCATTTCCTCTATTAGACAGTGCTTGTAAATATCTGATTCTCTACACATAGCATAAAGTTCCATAATATCGCCCGCAATATTTATAGAAAATATAAATAATATCTGCCTCTTAGATAAAATATTAAATACCCTCTTAAGCTTTGATATTTTTCTGGTAGTGTCAATAGAATCTTTAAAAATCAAATTAATTTTTTATGATCTCGTTAGCGCTTGTCTTGACTGGAATCTGGTCTGCCAGTTTTGAGATATACAATTTCAAGCTCTATACCTTTCTCTAGTTGGACTACAGACATGTAATCAGGTTTTCGTACATATTTACAAGATCTTTTTTATTTAGTGCTAGCTAAACTTTCCTCTTCACCTCCTATTTAAGAAAAATCATTAAATAAGAAAAAAACAGCGCTACAGAGTCATTTTATAGCTGATACTAAAAGTAGTACTTACTATATATCCTATACAGCAGGATTTCCAGGCAATTCACTTATTACTATATTTATTAATGGCACAAGTATTTTACAGACATACGACCCTTTGTTAACCAATTTCCTCTTCTTTGTATAGGCTTCATACTTAAGTGACTTTCAGACTTTAAACCCTTTAAACTTATAAAAGATCTCGCATATTTTCATTATTTATGCTGTAAGCTAACATATATAAAAAAGCAGGGGCAAAACTTAAGCAAACTTACAAAGATTCTAGTATCCATCTTGCCATTTCTTGAAGTCTTTCAGAACTATCTAACTATTTCCCAAATTTAACATTACTCAAATCTTTATTCAAATTTATTCTGATTTCTCATTATGAATTATTTCTCTATAAGTATCCAATATCATATCATTATGATCTATCTTGTATTTCTTAAAAGGTTCCTTAAAAATACCGCAAAATGATCTGATTTGATATCAAGGATTCCAGAATATATTAAACATTAGAAAATTTTTAGGTAGATCAAGCCATGTAATTCCACATGGATTAGTTTGGAAATACGTGGAATTTCACATATTCCTATAGCCCTACATGGCTCCATGTATATTACCTTCGATCTACGCTGACAATATCACATGTTTCATTACAGGATATCTGGAAAATACTGGAATTATTTGGAATTCCACAATTTTCTATAGTATATGATGTGGATTTCCATGTGGATTTTAAGTAGAAAAAACTTTCTAATAAATGATCAAATCCAAGGATTTTGACATCTACTTTCTCTAATTCTGTTCCAATCCTTTTCTACATAGTTTTTTCATAGCTGACACTTTTATTTTTGAGCCAATCAACATTACATATTAAAAGCTCTAAATTTGCGTTTGCATGATCAGGCCATGTTTTGATATCAATCACCAGAGCTTTCATCCCTATGAGGGAGCATAAATCTTCGAATGCAGTTGTTATCTAAATATAGTTAACTTAATTTAGGCTCAATGTTATTTTGATAAATATATTCTGCGCAGGATCAGATTAGGTTTTTGTTTTCATAAAAAAATATCAAAATGCTAGCAGTAAATTAGCTAAAATACGCGTTTGCTGGGACATATATATATAATTAGTTACTGCCATGCAGAAGCGATAGTATCACAACAGATATAGCGCATTCACTAATATATATATATGCGAGAAAATCTAAATAAATGCATCATATCCACCTATTCATTATCACTGGTCAAAATCAATTCTATCAGGTACATATCGGGGACTTATATATCAGCGGCTAATCAGATAAATATCAGGTATTTTTACATATCAGGTACCCGATTTATTACACTTCAAAATATGCCTAATTACCAAGACCCCGATATCTAAACTATTGGTCACCGATATATTATTTAATATATATCGGGCACAGTTTTATCTTACACATATCGGGTACCCGATATGTGATACAAATTTTAATATGTTAGATTTCATATTATATAACGTATTAAGAAATTTTTTAGAGTTTACTTTCTTTATAGATTTTTCTTTTTAGAAATTTTTAATTCATTTAATGTAGTTAAAAAATTTTTATTGTCTTATTTGTTGAATGCATTATCAAGTTTATAAATTTTTTGTAAAGTGTTTAAAAGTATAATTATTATCGTTAATATTTTTATTTTATTACGTATTTTATTACAATAAATTAATAAAAAAGTTACAGTCATTTATAATACAATTTTAAGAAAAGTTTGCTCAAACTTTTCTTAATCGTGATCACGTTAGGATCAAGAGGAACAAGGGAAACTGCAACCTAAAATAAATAAAAGAAACGTTAAAACTGTTTCTTTAATATTCAAAAAATATCTCTCCTTCCCTCCTTACATTTCAAGTCCGGAGTCTAGCAATCTGAAAAAAATAAAGAAAGAAATGTTAGTAACGTTTCTTTAACATTAAAAAAAAATCACCACCCTTTCCAACTTACATTCCCAAGTCCAGTTCGTCCAAGAAGGCTGGCAACCTAAAAAAATAAAGAAAGAAACATTAGTAACGTTTCTTTAATATTAAAAAAAAATCTCCCGTCCTTTCTAACTTACATTCCCAAGTCTGGTTCGTCCAAGAAGGCTGGCAACCTAAAAAAATAAAGAAAGAAACGTTAGTAACATTTCTTTAATATTAAAAAAAAATCACCACCCTTTCCAACTTACATTTCCCAAGTCCGGTTCGTCCAAGAAGGCTGGCAACCTAAAAAAAATAAAGAAAAAAACATTAGTAACGTTTCTTTAATATTAAAAAAAAATTCCCCCACCCCTTCCAACTTACATTCCAAGTCCGGGAGTCTAGCAACCTAAAAAAAAAAAAAAAAATCATGGTTTAGAAAACCGTAAAAATAGATTGATTATGATAATCAATGATCGTCAAATTAAATTAAAATGCCGAAACTATTGCATGTAAACGCTAAAAGGTTTCGGCAGTTTAGCAAAAATGAGTTTGATCATGTATTTTGAAAATGTGAAAGATTATTTCAAGATTTTATATTATAAATTGATAGATTAGTTCTCTCAATTTGATCTATGAAAAGATTTTAGTAACATTTTGGAAGAATCAGCGGTATTAGATCTGTCACGCCTAAATGTACCTTTTTTAAAAATTTATTGAAGACATTTCATCATTACAATATATTATATAATATATAATGACAGATTGTTTATTTAATTAATACTTTAATAAAAAAAAAATGAATGTTTAAATAAAAGCAATTTATTATAATAAGCTTTAATTACTTATAATTGAGGTCGAATTTTTTAATTTCAAATTATAAAATAGTAAAAATATTAAAATAATAATTAGATGACTATATAAAATATACTGTATATATATTTAATAAAAAATAATAATAATAAAAGATAATAAAAAAATAAAAAATTAAAATAATAAAAATATAAAAATATAAATAAAAAATAAAAATAAAAATAAAATATAAAAAATACAAAATAAAAAAAAAAATAAAAATAAAAAAATATAATTTACAGATTCCGAGGCCGCTGATGCGTAGTGTTTCTACGCCGCCTACGACTGTGGTGGTTCCCTAAGAAATATATATAAATTTAGAACTTAAATAACTTAAATATAAATTAAAAAAATTCTTAATAATTACCAGGTCTGTCCCAAAACCTTGTGCGGAACTGCCTATAATATCTTTCTCCTTCCTGGGACCACCTTCCATTTCGCGCACCATTCCTCCATTCACAGAAATTCTAAAAATGTTAATACTATTAATTTTTTATTTTTTTTATTTTTTTTTTATGATTTATTATTATTTTACTAACATTAAAATTCCTGACCAAGTTTCTCCACTTTCTTTCTACCTGTTGGCCAGTGAACCTCATGCGGAACCGTCTCCGAATTCTTCGAGCTAGGCTCTTCCAGAATTCAGAGCGGTCCCTCCTGGGTATGTCATGGTAGTAGTTGTTCCTTCTCCTTTACATTATTTATTTAATTTTTAGATCAGGAAACGTAAGAGAAAAAAAAACTAGAATATGATCAAAGTTATTTATTAGTTTTCATTTAATTTTTTACCTCCTATATCTTATTAAATATTCAGTTATCGCATCAGTCCAATTTGCGGGCATTTTAAGAAAAAGAATATATAATAAAAATAACGACAACAAATTTATTGTAAGAAAAAAAAAAGATGAAACTTCTTTTTATAAACAATTTTTTATCACCTTGTATTATTATATTAATTACCCTTCAAGAACATTTACGTAAATTGTTCTAATTTCTCAAATATGTCATGATTGTTATGATCTATCTTCTTTATATTAATTATAATACAGATACGGATCTACAATACAATCAATCACAATGAACAAGTTAAACTCGACCTAAAGTCAATTGTTATGATCATGATTCCAAAATATCAAGATAAAGGTCTTCTTTTTAATTATATATCAAATCTAAAAAAGGTAAAATCTAATAATACAGATACATAAATAAATAGTGTTTTTTATTTTGGTTTATAATAAGCTTTTGCCAATTATAGACTACAAATAAAATAATTACAGATCTACAATACATTACACAAAGATCTTAAGCGAACGAGTTAAACTTGAGTTGAACTCGAGTTCAACTCAAGTTCAAAGCGAACAATTTAAATTCAAAATAAAATATCCAAGATTAACAAAAAAGTTGGTAACGTTATAATGAAATCGGTAGTAAAACTTAATTTAATCATCTTTAATTAGGTATAAAAATTCTGATAAATTTAATAAAATCAGTGATTTTTTAATAATTTTATCAACTCAAGTTGAGCACGAATAGTGAATAATCAAGTTTGTGCTTCTTCGCTAATATTGACTTGTGCATTCGATAGGTGACCGATTTTGTGGCTGATGTGGCTGAATATAATATTACCCAAATAACCAATAAAAATTGATAATTTTGTTGATCATATGATTGCACGATCATGATTTAATTATTTATTTATCGTATTTTTTTTTTTTTTTTTTCAAAAACTTTTTCTCTCTCACTCAAATTTTTACTTTATTGTTTTGTCTAAAAAATAAAGATAAAGGTATATTTTTTGTTGAAATTTCTTTTCCCATTATTATGTTATTCTTAACACTCTTATTAATATATTTTTCCAATGTATTTCTTCTCACTAACATCTTAAACAATGTTCTACTATCGAGTTTTTTACTTTATTGGTTTTTCTAAAAAATAAATACAAAGGTACATTTTTTGTTGAAATTTCTTTTTCCATCCTGTTAACACTCTTACTAATATTTTTTTCTAATGTGTTTCCTCCTACTAACGTTCCTACTAACAATGTTCTACTGTTAAACATTTTTTATTTCTTACTTTTACTAACACTTCTACTAACATTAACACTAACATTAATACTTATACTTTATATATTTTTTTTATTGACGTTCCTTTTCTACTTCTACTAACTTTCATACTAACATTAATACTAACACTTTCTAATGTAAAAATTTTTTTATTAACGTTCCTTTTCTTTTGCTAACACTTCTACTAATATTCATACTAATACTTTTATTACTAACATTTTACTTTCTTTCAAATTAAATAGATATAATGAAATGAAAACAAGCAAACAAGTGAACATTAATTGTAAATTTGTGTAAAGAGTAGTGAATTTTTTTTATAATATTTTTGTATAATATTTTTTTTATTATTGATTGAAAATATAAATAAAACTTTCAGTAATTACAATTAAATGAATTAAATTACTTTTAAATTACAATTGTATTTAAATTATAAATCTACTACTATTAATGCCCCATAAATGCTATACTTTTCGGCTATCTGATATGTGTGAAAATTATGAAATTATGCTTATATTTCAAATACAAATAGGATACATATAAGGCTCCGATCAGTTTCAGTAATTACCGAACCGTACCGACCGGTTTCAGTATCAGAGCAGTTTCGGTTTTATGATTTATCGAACTGAAACTTTCGGTTTTGGTATCAGTTTTGCGATTTACCGAACCGATTTACCGATAATAAAAACGTTTTTTTTATAAGAAAAACATAAATAATGTAGTTAAAAAAAAACGTTGCGAAACGTTTTTTACATAAACGTTTGATATAAAAAATAATGTTTTGCAACATTATTTTTGCGGAACTTGTAAAAAATGTTGCGAAATGTTTTTTACATAAACGATTTGATAAAAAATAACGTTTTGCAACGTTATTTTTGCGAAACTTGTAAAAAATGTTGCGAAACATTTTTTACATAAACGATTTGATAAAAAAATAACGTTTTGCAACGTTATTTTTGCAGAACTTGTAAAAAATGTTGCGAAACGTTTTTTACATAAACAATTTATTATGAAAAATAATGTTTCGCAACGTTATTTTTGCGAACATTGTAAAAAACGTTGCAAAACGTTTTTTACATAAACGTTTGATATAAAAAAAATAATGTTTCGCAACATTATTTTTGCGAAACTTGTAAAAAACGTTGCGAAACGTTTTTTACATCAGAAATTTAATATAGAAAACAACATTTCGCAACGTTATTTTCCTTTTTATTTAAAAACGTTGCGAAACGTTTTTATAAAACGATTTAATATAAAAAAAACGTCTCGCAACATTTTTTTTGTCATTTTAATAAAAAACGTTGCGAAATGTTTTTTTATGGATGATTTGATAAGAAAAAATCATTTCGCAACTTTTTTTTTGCTAAACGTTGCGAAACGTTTTTTTACTAAACTCGTTCGGTAAATCGGTTCGGTTTTTGGTAATTACCGATCGGTTTCGGTAATCATTAATACCGATACTGATTAATTCGGTTCGGTATCAGTTTTTGCAAAAACTGAACCGAACCGAACTGATCGGAGCTGTAGATACATATCGGGTATATATAGGATACTTATCAGTACTATCTGATAAGTGTATAATATCTGTCTGATATTTTTTTAAAATATATCGGGTACCCAATAAATCTATGATATGTAACCGATATTTAACTACCCAATATGTATGAGAAATGTACCCGATATGTATGTTATATGTCACCGATTTTCTGCATCTGACAGGTACATATCGGGTACCCAATATGTGTAGTATTATTAAATAGCATACACATATTTCACACATATTGGGTACATATCAGGTAGCCGATATGTACCCGATAGCATCAATTTTGACCAGTGTATGAAAATAGTTTATTGCTCCTTACCTGCTTTGCCAATTTTTTTCCAGTATTAAAACTTCAAAGCTTCTTTATTCACTCAATATCTTCTGAGAAGACTTGTTCTAATACTCGCTCCAGAATATTTTTAAAGTTCTTCATCTTCTTTTCGAGAATGCCCATCCATTCACCCTGCTTTATTGTACAAATAATGCTGTAGAGATTCTGATGATATCAAGAGGCTCTCTCGTTAAAAGGAATTCTTCCATGTTTCGATAGAATAAAAAAGTTGATATTAATGTAAAGCTTGCTAGGCGAAGTAAAAAAATAATGTATAGTAAATTCTAATACCTTTTCACCATACTGCCTTTTTAAATGTTTTGCATTTCCTCTCTAACTTACATTCATATTAAAGAGAGATAGGAGAATATATAAGGTACCTTTACGCTAAACTTTTATGTTAGAGAATAAGAGCATACGAAATGTGCATTGTAAATAAAGTTACCAGCCAAAATGGTAAAGGTCAATGCCGAAATATCGAAATTAAAATCTGTCGAAATGCCGAAATGCCAAAATAATTTTGACATGTAGAAATTATTGAAATGTCGAAATAGTCAGAATTGTCAAAATAATTTTACATATCGAATTGACGAAATTGTCGAAATGTACAAACTGTACGAAATTAATTTTGACATGTCAAAATTTTTAGAATTGTCGAATTGTTAAAATTGTCAAAATGAAAAACTGATGTATTCAAAATTGATATTGTAAATAAATGAATATGTAAATTTAAATAAAAATAATTAGTTAATGTTTTATTTAAAGCAAAAATTCTTATTTATTTAGTAAAAAAAATAAACAAAATCATCCATAAGTGGACAAAATTGTCCAAAAAAAAAAAAAAATAGACAAATCGCTAAAAAATTATAAAAGTACGAAATTTGGACAAAATTGTCCAAAAAAAAATACCTAAAAAAATTACAAAGTATGAAATTTGGACAAAATTGTCCAAAAAAATTGCCTACAAAGTAAGAAAAAATTGCCAAAAAAAAAAAATATATCAACATCGTCAGGTAAAAAAGCTTTTTTTTCACAAATCTTTGAATTAAGAATAGCGGAAGCCCTATAAAAATTATGGATACAGTTATTATACGGTATTGCCATATTTTGCGAACAGTATTATTACAGTATATATACAGTATGATTAAAGTATTATACCAGTATTTGCACATACGATATACATTCGGTATTTTGCATATCGTATCATATATACGGTATTTATAAATATGAAGATTTGTATACTTTATACTTGTATGCAGTATATTATCCCTAGGGCTCCGATCGGTTCGGTTCAGTTCAGTTTTTGCAAAAACCGATACTGAACCGAATTGATCAGTATCGGTATTGATGATTACCGAAACTGACCAGTATCAGTATTGATAATTATCGAAACTGATCGATAATTACCGAAAACCGAACCAATTTACCGATATTAAAAACCATTTTTAGTAAAAAAATATCGCGAAACTATTTTGGTATTTTTTTACCAAATCAAATGATCTATAAAAATGTTTCGCAACGTTTTTTATTTAAAGTGTTAAAAAATAAAGTTGCGAATCATTTTTTTTATTAAATTAACTAATAAAAAACATTTCGCAACGTTTTTAATTAAAATGAAAAAAAAACGTTGCAAAACATTTTTTTTTATTAAATTAACTCATAAAAACATTTCGCAACATTTTTATTAAAGTGACAAAAAAAATGATGCGAAACGTTTTTTTTATTAAAATTAACTAACTAAAACGTTTCACAACATTTTCTATTAAAGCTACAAAAAAAAACATTGCGAAACGTTTTTTTTATTAAATTAACTGATAAAAAATGTTTCGCAACGTTTTTTAACTAAAGCAACAAAAAAAACCATTGCGAAACGTTTTTTTTATTAAACTAACTGTTAAAAAATGTTTCGCAACATTTTTTAATTAAAGCAACAAAAAAAACGTTACGAAACATTTTTTTTATTAAAATTAGCTCATAAAAATGTTTCGCAACATTTTTATTATAGAGACAAAAAAAAATGTAGCGAAACGTCTTTTTTATTAAGTTAACTGATAAAAAACGTTTCGCAACATTTTTTAACTAAAGCAACAAAAAAAAAATGTAGCGAAATGTTTTTTTTATTAAACTAACTGTTAAAAAACGTTTCGCAACGTTTTTTAATTAAAGCAACAAAAAAAATGTTGCGAAACGTTTTTATTAAAGTGACAAAAAAAACGTTGCGAAATGTTTTTTTTATTAAAATTAACTCATAAAAATGTTTCACAATATTTTTATTAAAGTGATAAAAAAAAATGTTGCGAAACGTTTTTTTTATTAAAATTAGCTCATAAAAACGTTTCGTAACGTTTTTATTATAGAGACGAAAAAAACGTTGCGAAATGTTTTTTTTTATTAAATTAACTGATAAAAAACGTTTCGCAACATTTTTTTGTCACTTTAATAAAAACGTTGCGAAACGTTTTTTTATTAAAATTAACTCAAATGTTTCGCAACATATTTTTTTTATTAAATTAATTGATAAAAAACGTTTCGCAACGTTTTTTAATTAAAGCAACAAAAAAAATGTTGCGAAATGTTTTTTTTATTAAAATTAGCTAATAAAAATGTTGCGCAACGTTTTTATTAAAGTGACAAAAAAAAACGGTGCGAAACGTTTTTTTTATTAAAATTAACTCATAAAAACGTTTTGTAACGTTTTTATTAAAGTGACAAAAAAAACGTTGTGAAATGTTTTTTTTATCCAATTAACATTTCGCAACGTTGTTTGTTAAAATGACAAGAAAAAAGTTGCGAATAGTTATTTTTTTATTAGATTAACAAATAAAAACGTTTCGCAACGTTTCTTAATTAAAGTGACAAAACACCGCTGCGAAACGGTTTGTTTTATCAAAATAACTAATAAAAAACATTTCACAACGTTTTTTTATTATATTATTTAGTTAAATTGATTCGGTAATTCAGTTCGGTAAATCGCAAAACCGGTACTGAAACCGCAGTTACCAAAACCGATCGGTAAATTTACCGAAAGTTTCAGTTCAGTAAACTGTAAAAACTGAAACCGCTCCAATACCGAAACCGATCGGTACAGTTCGGTAATTACCGAAACTGATCGGAGCCCTAATTATCTCTGTTTATAACGTATGTTTTATACTGGCATTTATTTGCGAACTGTATAATGTCCTGGTATTTAACATATATTTTTTACTGGCGTTTATTTGTGAACCGTATAATGTCCCAGTGTATAATGTATATTTTATACTGGTCAAGCAGTATAATGTCCCAGTTTACGATGTATATTTTATACTGGCTAAACAGTATAATGTCCCAGTTTATGACGTATGTTTTATACTGGTCGATAGTATAATGTCCCAGTTTACAACATATGTTTTATACTGATAATTATTCGTTTATGACGTATCTTTTATAATCCATATATTTATATCATTAGTATATGGTATTAAATAGTAATAATATCCTTTTATTTGTTATAATTATTGTCAATTAATTTATTTATTATTTTGTTCTTGTTGAGTAAATTTTATTATTTAAATTATAATATAATAAAGAATGATTACAAAACTTCTATTTAAAGATAAAAATCAATAAAACAAGTTACAATAACAGTCAGGGAAGATGTCGCATGTAGATCATTTATATAATAAACGAAGTTTGTGTAATATTAATTAGTTTACTTTATTTTATAATTAACATCGAACTTTAATATGCTGCGCCATACTAAATGAAATAAATTGATAGTCCATCACGTGTTCTACAAATTTCTTAATAACTTTTCTTTTTTGTAATATTTTTTTTTTCTTTTGCATATACGAGAAATTCGCTTAAAAAAACACACTTTTTTTGAGATCCTTTTAAAAGTAGAAGTAAATAGACTACATTAAGAATAAAATATATGTAATTTTATGCAAAAAAAATCTTTTTCTAAGGTTAGAAAGACAAATATTCAGGCGGTTTTTGCGTAAATACAAAAAAAGACAGTTTTTTACTATTTAATACCAAATCTATCATAAAACTCGATAGTTATTTATTGTTATTATTGTAAGATTAACCTTCTTTAATAAAAAAGCACAGTTTTTTAAGAATAATGACTATCCTTAGGTCTTAATATTTTCCTGATTCTGTTTTTCTTTCTGTTTTCCATATTTTTACGCGCTCTTAATCTTTTTTTTTGTCCATCCATCCCAATAAGTTAATAAACTTGTTAAAACCAAATCAATAGCTGTATCAGGCGGCATTACATCATATGTAGATAAAGTTTCCAAAACTTCTCTCTCTTCTTTTGATGGATGGTGTCGCTTGCTTTTTAATTCTGAAGATACGGGAGGAGAAACAATTGCTTCAATTGTTCTTGCTTGCATCGAATTTTCAGAATATGATTCGTCAGGAGGGTGAATATTTTTCTTTTTAGTTTTTTGGGTCTTTGATTTTAAATCTGTAACCTTTGTAGTAATAACACCTTTTGCACGTTTACCTTTAGTATCAATTGCTTCTAAATGTAAAATCTCTTGCCGAAAAATTTTTTTTAGACACGTTACACCATCTTTATAACAACAGAATAATTTACCAAAACCTTCTGAAGTTAATTGATCACAATTTTGAAAAAGTAAGTGCTGCATTCCATCTGCCATTTCAAAAGCATCAATTAATTGTTTTGTTAACTCCCATAATTTTTCTTGATGTCTGTTAACTGCTCTTGTACCTGCTGATAATACTATATCACCTAAAAATTCATCAAATAGAAGATTCATTCGTTCCTTCTCTGATTGCGTGGCTTTAATTTGATGTTTTAAACTTTCTTCATTTATCACATTTCCGGTAACATTTTGTTTAATGAACTTCACCCCAAATGTCTCCAAGGCCTCATCAAAAGCAAAATAATGTCCATCTCGTGTTAAATTAACTGAACTGGCATATTTTAATAAGGTTTTAATTCGTGGATGTTTAGTTAAAATTGCAAGAAAATGTACTGTTGATCGTGTATAATTCAGTTTACCAGCAATAGGAAACAAGGGTGCAAACGCGGATAAGCATTTTGTTTGTAATTCTGTATTTCCTGTTCTAATACCAACTCGATGTCCTTTTCAAAATCCTGCCTAATGGTAAAACCAAAACCATGTTTTTAATAAATTATTTTCTGAATCCATTATAGCTTCTAATTTTAAATTATTTTTTAATATGTAAATATGAATAGCACTACCAATAGCAACCCAAATTAGATCTAAGACACGGCATGTAGAACGGTAATCAATTACTTTTTCAAGCTTGTCTAAGAAAGCCACACCAAGTATTGCTGCCATATTATAAATACCATACCCCGAAAATATTGTAAGTAACACACTGCACATATCGTTGCTTGTGTGCCACTGCCCTAAAAGTGGTCGTATTTTGGAATTTTCTTGATAACACTTAAGTACCCTTCTAAAAATCGCTTCATCACATACCACTTCAATTCCCAAATCATTATCTATCCGTAGGTCATCGAAATATTGATTACATGCAGTTTTAATGTTTGCATCTTTATTTGGATTATCACCTGCTTCTAATATTATTATGTGTACTGGAGGACAGGATGGTCCATGATTAAAATAATTAATTATTTTTTCATTAATAATTTCAGCATCGTATTCAAAAGAAAATTGATCTGAAAGATTACTTATAGTTTGGCAGTTGAGTAATTGTATAAAAATTGTATTAAAGATTAATGAAACTTCATTTGTAATTAAATTTTCACCAAAAAGTTTCGTATTTTCATTTAATTGAATTTCTTCATCAGGAATTGAATTGAGTTTAACTGGCAATTGATACTGAAACAACAGACGCAATGTAGCATGAGAACTACTGCGGGTTGTATCATAAATATTTCCGTAAGTAAAAGTCTTCTCCTTAAAATCGATATTATCTATAACGCAAATGTTCCAGATATTAGGGTTTTTCCAAATATGCAATTTAGGATCAGCTGCTTCTATGCGTTTAATTTCAAGAATTTTTTCATGTTTTCTAGTTATCCCTGCAGCATTTACTGATACTAAAAAATCGTGAAGATTTGAAAGTAAACGTGGCTTTCGGCACAAACTGGAAATCATTCTAGTAAGCCATATTTTTGTACTTTTAAATCCAACAGAAATTATTACTAAACAAATAAAAATTACTATTTTTTGAATTTTATTATCATCGTTAATTGGTTTGCAACTATTATCATTGTTAAGTCTATGCTTTTGTCACTATTTTTTTCGTTTATTTGCACGTTCTCTTCTTTTTTCACATAAGATTCGAATAATACTATCTAATAATCCATAAAGTGTTGATGGCATTGCTGAACGATATTCTTCTAGTGAATTAGGTTCTTCTAATTCTTGCTTTTTTTGTAAAATTTTTTCTCTATTTTTTATAAGTTCGAGTCCTATATGTGATCCAATTTTTTGGGAATCTTGAAAATTATAATAGTAATCCTTTATATTTATACGATATAACTTAAAAAGAGAACTAATAATAAAAAAACTTGGCGGTTCATGTGATGTTAATATTATTGGTGCAGGTGAATAAATTTCATTTTCATTTTCATTTGTAGATAATAATTGTTCAATTACTGTCGTAAAATAAGATAATGCCTTTGCTTTTAATAAATCATTATCAGAATTAGCAAGATTCATAATCCAATTACTTATTAATTGTAAACCTTTTTTTGTATCTTCATTATGATTTCCTTTCATTTTACATTGTAATGCTAATTTTCCTGTACCCGGCTTTATATACAAATGTTCACCATTTTTTTCAAAGCAATTACAACATATGTATCGTGATTTTTGATGTAGTTTTGCAGCAGTAATAATTGGTTCATTAATTTGTAATGAATGGCATGATTTATAATCGATACATGGCACAAACAGGTTTTTATTTCCAAGAGAAACTGAGTGTTCATGACAAAAATTTCCACGGCTAAAAAAATTAATATTGAGTCCACAAAATAAACAGCGTCTTCGATGTAAAAAACTAAGTCCAATACTTTACCCTTTTTTAGCATTTTTTTCATGAAGACGATTTTGGTCAAACATAAAGTGGCTTCTACATACTCCAAGATTTTCTAACTCTTTTCCAGCTTCAGAAACCGCATTATCATCAATTTGCCATGTGCCAATTAATTGCGCAAGTCCTCGTAAATCTTTAGTCTCGCCACATCTTTGAATTGATCCATTTTTTATATCTATTAATGCACATGGAGTTAAATTTGAACTACTTTGTGGTATTTTTATTTCCTCTTCCGCTTCTATACTTTCACTTGTTATAGTTAGCATAGAACTAGTTTCCCAATTAGCATTTTCAGAATCATCATCTTCTGTACTATCTGAATTTGAAATGAGTAATTCTTTTGCTTTATTTATATTAGCAATTTCAGTATATAAATTGGTTAAGTCTCTTTCACTTTCAGGTATATTGTCAAAAAAATCATCAATATCACTATTTGCTTCACTAATACTTGACGAACTCAAATATATTTCCGTCATATTTAAAAAAAATAAAAAATGAAAATGAAAAAATACACCAATTTTAATAAAAGATCCTTTTCAAATAATAATAGTTATGTGAAAAAAAATTCAATAAAATCATAAAAAGAGGTCATAAGTTTCATTTTAGATTTTTAGTTTAGAGCGTTATATGGCGTAAATATAGTGTTACCTTAATCTGCATTTTTTGATTTTTCGTAAAATTTAGGCCGGCATTATAAAATTGGCCAGAATTATAAAAAATTCGGCCTAAATTATGATTTCAAAATTGACGGTTTTAATCAAATGAATTAATTTTGATGAATTTTAAACTTTATATATGTGTTATATATTTAAATATAATGTTATAGCAAAATTTTTATTATACCAATCATAATAAAAAAATTTTGCCCAATTTTTTTGTGACATATTCCCTGACTGATAAGTAGTGATATAATTAAAGGTAAAAAAAAAAAGTTTAAGAAGATACAATCAGTAATGATAAAAGAAGGTATAGTTAGTAGCGATAAATAGTAGCACAATTAATTATTAGTAGCGATAAAAAAAAATACAATTAGTAGCGAAAAAGTGAGGTATAATTAGTAGAAAGTACAGTTAGTAGCGATAAAAAAGAAGGTACAGTTAGCAATAAAAAAAGGTACAGTTAGCAATAAAAAGAAGGTACAGTTAGCGATAAAAAAAAGGTACAGTTAGCGATAAAAAGAAGGTAAAGTTAGTAGTGATAAAAACCAAGAAATATAACTGTACCTATAAATACATCTATCCGAGAAAGACAAATAGTAATAACTACAAAACTATTACAATTATACAACTTCAAACGTTAAATGTTTTCTCTTAGTTGTTAAAGTTTTTCTATTAGACGACTTTTTATCTGGAACTGTTTTAATAAAAAATAAATAAATAAATAATATTTGAATTAATGAGTAAAGAAAAATAAAAAGTAAAAGAGAAACAGCGCATATTTTTTGATTTATTATTCACGTATAAATAATAACAAATGATCAGCAATCATGTGACATTTGTCCAATTACGATTAAAATTTTTAATTAAGTAGATTTCACCGGCATAAGTCACATGATAAATGAATTCATGTTGAATTAGTGTGCAATTTGTGTTGATAATTCTGGTAAATTTTGTTAATTTTGGCCAAATTTCGTTATTTGTGTTGAATTTGTGTTGAATTTGTGTTGTTTTTAATTTTATTAGAGGATGATATTTAGCATTTGTGATGTACACGAATTTTAAGAAAACTTTCCTAATAACCAAAAATTCTCGCTCGTGTGACAATTTATTTTTCTGTGGTTTCCAGAGACGATGATATTTTTTGATCGTAAGAAATGTACTAATAATAATAGATTGTTTTATTTTAAGTATATATAATGTTTATATATTAAAATAATTAAACATGTATTGGATGTTAATATCAAATTTTTAATTTCAAATGTTTAGTTATTTTAATTAAAATGAAAAATAAAATCGAACTAGAGATATTGTTCAATTGTTTATAAGGTGGCACTATACGATCTTCTGCAAACTTACCATCACCACTCACAATATAACCAAATCACTCAATAGAATGATCCTGCTAATTGATGAATGGCGACGAAGAAACAATTACTATCATTAATAAATGTAAGTAAACAAACAAACTAATTAAACATCTCTTTTAATCTTTTATTACCTAAGTTGATTTTCTTATCTGATAAGAGTTTGGTTCCTTTATTGCAGAAACTCTATTACATTAAATAAAATCATCTTATTCATATAAATATCATAAATATAATGTAAAAATATTAAATAAAAATTAACCGAGATGTGATCTTAAGGTATTATGTTAAACATGTTTTGTAAATCAGAATAGTAAGTATTATTTCTAAATCAAAAAAAAAAAAAAAAAAAAAAAAAAATATAAAATCAGTAATCTTAATTAAAGATTTTTAATAATAAGAATTCAGAAACTACCATTTTGTATTACCTTTTAATTCTACATTACCCATCGAAAAGTGGGATACCTCATTCACATCGCATAGCTTCATTGCTATCTGTTATAATACTTTTTATACTAAACCTCCGCTTTAATTTCCTTATGCATTGTTTCAATTCCTCGTCATCATCTAGAGCATTATATGTTTCTTCTAAATGGAACAAAATGGTTAGTATGCATATAATACTTCATAGTAAATAGAGTAGATCTTAAATAAGAATAATAAGAATGAATTGATTTTTGAAGTTCAAACTCAATTGTATACAAATTTTATTGTAATCAATTTTTTATGAATTTTATTGTAATCCACTTTTTACAAATTTTATTGAAAATTTCATGTAAAATTATTTCTCTAATTACATGGCTTTTGAATTATTTGTGGCCACCACGATGACCTTCATGACCGCTTTCACAACCACCACCTCGGCCACCACTTCAGCCTACGAAAAGCTGAACAATGAGACGATCATTCACAATATCACCATCATCAACGATTACATCAAGAACTACTTCCTCTTCCTGTTCTTTAGCTTCATCCTCTTTTTCTTCATCTTGTTCATGAATTATATTTTCATCCTCCTCTTCTTGTTCCTCATGAACTACATCTTCATTCTCATTCTCCTCTTCATTTCTTTCTTCTTCCACATTTTTATTTTTCTTGAAATAACCATTTTTCATCTTGGACCTATGATCTCCTTTAATTAATATAAATTAAATATAAATTAGGTTTTTGATTCTTTTTTTTTTAAAAAAAAAAAAGTTAAAAAGCATATATACTTACGCATATGCTGCACATGTTTTTTTAACAGTTCGTACGCAAATCAATCATTATAACTGAACTGTACATCCAGGTCTTTAGTCCTCAACTTGAACTAAAAAAAAAGTCATTATTTCGTTATATTTGTAAAAAAAATTTATAAATCAAATAAAAATACCTTTTCAATTATTTTAAACAAGATATTCTTGGGTATATCTTTGTATGCAAAATTGTATTGCAACTGATAACTGGTGCATACGCGTATCGCAGCCTAATTTTATTAATTATTAGAATGTTTTTTTTTTATAAATCAAGTTATTTGTAATATATACATACTACACAAGCCATGTATTATTCATTATTTATATTTAGTGCCATTAGCATATCCTGCTTTGACACATATTTTTTCTTTGGTTTCGCAATCAAACTACACGCCACCTTTTATTCATTTATTTTAAAAAAGATAAGTAACAAATAAATAAATGAATAACAAAATAATTAGTAATAATAATGAGAGCTTACGACAGTGGTTTCTCTAGTACTTGTAGAAAGGGTTGAGGTAACTGATGTTTTTCTCGAGCTTAATGCTCAAGGTTTTGAAAAAGTATTGTTCAGGGAACTCCAAAATAAAAAAAAATTTAATAAAATTTATTCCTTTAAGGTTGCATAAAAGTCTTATTTTTCATACATACTTTATTTTTGCAATAAGTGCTTCATTTTGTCTTTTAAGCATTTCAAACTGTTATTCGATACTGTTATTCATGGTCGTAGATGTAGTTAAGGTTTTATTAATACAAATGGTTCGTAGAAAGAAGGTGGGAGAAGTATGAAAAATACGTGGAGAAATACAAAAAATACGTGGATTTTTATTAGGGTAATGGTCGTGTTTCAATGCTAATTTAGGAATCAAAAAGAATGTACATAACACGATCTGATGTGACTACACGAGTTAAGATATTTTTTTTTTTTTATCATTTTTCAATTTCTTCATTTTTTTATCGATTCGATAAAAAATTTTTTTTTTATATTATTTTTTTTCTTTCATTTTTTTCTTTATTTTAATCGATTCAATAAAAAGACTATTTATAAACACGAGTAGATATACAGCCCACCGAACACAGCCTGTTTGTAGGCCATGTCATTCAAATTTTCATAAGCCTTTACATTTGCTACAATAGTTCTATCACAGAAATCGCAACAGGACCAAGTCATAAGACCACAGCAGCGAGATAAAGCCACGAGATCAGAATAGATGATATATATAATTATTGTTCTTTATATCGTCTGTTCTTCGATTTCTTTTTATTTATAGTTTCATTCATTGCTGATCCGTTTGATTATGATGAAACGAATATTTATCTTAAAAAAAATTTAAATTTTTTACTATTCAAAACGCTTTCAATGATGATGGGTTTTTTAAAATGGGAAAAATCTTGTCAGCAATGAGAAAAATATTACGAAAGAGCATGGAATAAATTATGTAAATGCTGAAACATGTACCACATCTCCTTATTAATTTTAATTTATGGTTACTATAATAAAAATAGAAAAATAATAAAAATATTCCAAAAAAAAAAGTAATCAATAAGCGTTTCCTTATTAATTATAGTTTGTGAATAAAATTTATCATTATCAGTGTTCACTTGTTTTGACTAAAAAAAAAAATCAGTATTACAATTATTTTTATTTTTCCCTGATGACTGATGACATAATAATTAATAATATTGTTTAACCTTATATAGAAACTAATTTACCAATAGTTATTTGTATTTTTATTCGAATTGAAATTGTGTTCAATTTGTGTTGATAATTTTGGTAAAAAATTTAATAATTTTGGTCAAATTTTGTTGAATTTGTTGGATGTGTGTTGGATGTGTGTTGATAAATTTGATGATTGCATTTCGCTTGATTTTAAAAATGTTTTGATATACACGATTTTTTAAGAGGTGTACTAATAATATAATAACAATTTAATTTTTATTTAATGTACAATTTTGTGATTCGAATATTTTGATTAAAACATGCACGTATGAGTCTTTTAATGATTAAAATGGTGAAAACTGGTAATAAATCAATATTTTAATTATATTTAATTGAAATAAAAAACTAAAATCAAACCAAAAAGGTACTGTCTGATTTATTTATAATGAACATTTTTACGACTTTCTACAAGCAAATAATCTCAAATTTTATTTCATCTTTCCCAATCTCAAAAATATATTTTTAATTTTTAATCATGCCATGACATCGATCTTCATCTATTCGCCCTGCAGTATGGCATCGTCCGTAAACGAATAAATTAATTAGACAAAGAAAAAGAAGAAATAGACAATATCACGATACAGACGGGACAAGTTGTCAGGAATTTTGGTCTTTAGTTGCGAGAAGGTTCATATGTGTAATATTTTTATTTATTATAATGAAAAAAAATCTTAATTCAACTAATCCATTAAATTGAATCAAAATAAATAACAAATTTTATACGAATTTCACTGGACAACAATGCAGCCAAAAGTGGCAAAGTCTCGTCAGGGACTATCATGTAAATGAAAGAAAAATGATAAATAAAAGATATAAATGGAATATTAAACTAGATATAATTAAATATTATTTCATTTTTTTGATATTTAAAACTTTTGTCTCTATCGTAATAGAGTCCCTGAAAGACCAGGAAGACGACTATGGACCTGTACAGGCGAAAGATACTATGAGCAATTTCGAACCAGATTTTGGGAAAGACTGGGTAATTAATTATATTGTAATAATAATTTTTATAAATAATATTTACATTCACATTCTATTCTTAGAAACACGTCATGATCGTAAAAGGAGAAGAAACTTGTCTACGTATCATAGAAGAGTCATCTGGGCTGACCTCTGGTCGTCTGGGCCAAAGCCCCAGTATACATCCCAACTCTGTTTGGAACTTGATCAGATCTCCTATCCAGTTAGCCTCCCAGCGCCTTTACGGCACGTCTCTAACAATACCATAGATAAATACCATATCCCCTGATACGACCTCCTATATATGTTCCTCAGACTATTTTCAGACCAGTCCTCAGACCAGAAAACATATCAAATTACCATTAAATCAACAAAATAAAGGCAAAATCATATACAACATCAGTATGGTCTAATGGTACGAAGACAATTCCTAAAAAATATTATCCAACTCCAGACACCATATACATATATACTTATATATAGCGCTTATAATATAAAACTTTTTGGAAAAAATTCTCGGACTAATGACCAGACTCACTTCAGACCCCAAAAGTATCAATTTTACTTTTCTAAAGCCTTCAGAATGCCAATTTCGCTATCAACCCTGGTCAAAAATTGGTCCAAAAATGGTCCTAAGAAAAATTTCGCTCTTTGTACCAAAATATTGGGTATATATAGCATCACTTTTTGTACCAACTACTTATATATACCTACTCGTACCAAATTTCTATGCCTCCCAATAGCATACAAATATATCTGAAAAAAAATCGTAATTAACCCTCTTTTGTTGCATCCCTTAAATACCTCTTAATATAAGTCTGAACATTTTCATTAGCATCTAAAATCTTAAAACCAAGCTTCCTAGCCTTCTTATTCATAGCCGTCTTCTTTCTCTTTCCCTTAGCGTCTAGAATTTCTCTTTTACTATGTGTTTTAACCTCCCAATTTTCACCAGTAAGAGTATTTTTATGTGTCCCACAAATAATACAATCACCATGAATTCTATATCGACCTTTATCAGTCATATCTTGAACTTTTGAAGATGTTTCTGTCTTCTTTTTACACTTTACACAATATATCTCTGTCATGATCACAAATTTGAATTCTAGAAGTAAATCTTTAATTTTAAACAATATGACCCCTTTAGAGAGGTATTACAAATTTTATAACCTATCATGGGTACCAGCACGTCTTCTTAAAGATCAAGAGCATTATAACATCTATCAAAGACTTCTAAAGGAAAAAAGATCTGAACATCCAAAAGTAATCGTCTGGAAAGAAAATGCTACTCAGCAGTCTGATTTAACAGAAATGCCTATAGATCCCAAAGGATACCATTATTTTCTCGTAGTAGTAGAAATATCTAGAAGACGAGTAAATGTTGAGCCTATTAAAAATAAGTTTACTAATAATGTAATAAAAGCATTTATTAAAATATATGGACATGGTCGTATCCAACTGCCTACTCATAGACTAGAAACTGATTCTGGTTCAGAATTTACTAACTCACAAATACGTGATTTTTTTCTTAATAGTATAGGAGTTATGATGAGACTTGGAGAACCTGGACGTCACAAACAGCAGTCATATGCAGAAAGGGCAATTCAGGCTATACAAGAACCACTTCTTAAAAGGATGACAGCACAGGAACTAAAAACTGGTGAGACATCAGTTGAATGGTCTGAAGATTTCCATGATATAGTAAGATTAGTAAATGAAAAGTGGCAAAGAGATCCATCTAAAATCCCAGAAGGTCCATCTAAAATAGACAAAAATACAGAATTACTATTAGAGGAAACACAAGTTTGAACTAAACTTCTTGAACCTATATCAGTACTTGAAAAAAAATTACATGGTAAGTTCAGAATAGGAGACATTAAATGGGATCCAAAAGTTCATATAATTAAAAAGCTTATCCTTTCTCCTGAACAACCACCTACATATTTACTTGATGGACCACATGGCAGGTTAGGAATATCTAGATATGCATATACTAGAAAAGAACTGCAAGTCATTCCTATCAACGAAAAGCCTCTACCTGATTCAGTAATAAGAGGTCAGCCAGAAAGATATGTACCTGAGAAAATTCTCAAGCATCGTATTAGAAAGGGTCAACTCCAATACTTAGTCAAATGGGAGCGCTATCCAGAAGACGAATCTACATGAGAACCAGCTGATAGATTACAAGAAGACGTCACCAATCTAGTACACATTTATAATAATACAAAATAGGTTATATTTTTTTTCGAAAAATCCTAAAAATGTAATTAAAGATAAGGGTATAATAAAGTAAATCATATAATAAATATTCGAAATTAAACATATCCATTATATACTAAAAAATGTATACTGACATTGCTACATTCTTAGATATATCCCCAAAATGGGTAGAAAATTGGCTAAATACTCCAATCAAGAAAACCAGCCACATTGTTAATACTTCATTCGAGAGAACAGATATATTTCAGATACATGAAATTGCTCGTAACATCATGTATTATCTTGATCAGCTTGCCGAAGAAGACTACTGGAAAGCTGTAGAAGATTATGAGAATAGTAAGGAAGAATTAAATCATGCTTATATTAAATATTCAGGTACGAATAAAGCTCTTAAAGATTCTCTATACAAAAAATTTATGGATTTAGCCGATAAAAAAGAAAAAGCCTTTGCGTATCAAGTAGAGATAGAAAAAATTTTATTATAAGGTGGATTTGTATATAAGAAAGATGGAAGAGAAAAGAATCGTATACTTGATAATATTCGAATGCTAGCTAATGGATTAGATTCTTATGAAATCCCAACATGGTTTGGAGAACCAGAAGAACCAATTTGGCAACCAGATTACTGGGGAGATGAAGATCCAGACGATCCTGCAAACTGGCAATCAGAGTATTCAGAAGATTTAAGTGATTCTGATGAAAATCCAGATTACCCTTAGAATATGTTGAATGGATCTAATTTTATATTTTTTTTTATGTTCGATTTGCATCTGGAATTATGAAAATAAAATAGTCTTTATTATTGCAAGTAAGAGCGATATGCTTTCTAGATTCATGAATATCATAATTATACCTTTTAAGACATGTTCGGCTTAAACCAATTTTTCTATGCTTATATCCTTTCAGAATTACAAGGTCTTCTTTAATAATACATCCTGGTAAAAGCTCTATCAATACATTTTTTACTATACCAAGTATCTCACTTAGCCCTGACGCACCAGCAATACTATGCTTTATAGATTTATCAGCTTTTAGTTTTAGTTCTGAAACTACTTCTTCTTGGATCCAAGAGACATTAGCACAGGAATTGGCTAGACACTGAATATCTATCCCATTTACATTTCCATTTATAGCCAAAAGATCCTTAGAATTTTCCAACTGAGCAATATCAATATCCATAGCTATTGGACCTAAATATTCCTCTTGTACTTCTGGTTGTTCTTGAGGAGCGCTTACATAATTTTCTAATATTTTATAGACGATCTCCTGAATAATCTTTTTGATATCAGCAAGCTTTAGAAGATTAATAAGCTCTGTTTTAGTAAAGTTTGTTGGTGGAATTTTCACCACCCCAGTCAATTTAGATGTTGATTTAGATATCAATTTAGATGTCAATTTAGATGTCGATTTAGATGCAGAACTAGGGTTTGACATCTTACTTTTATTTGAAATTATCTTTTTTTTTGGACAAGCATAATTTCTCTATTCTCACCTTGAACAAGTTCTATAAGTACACCTCGAATAGCATTGGAAGTATCTATAGGATCATCATAATCATCCAAGGAAAGTTCACGCATTGCCCTATTTAACTCTGGATCTTCACGTCTTTCTCTAGCTTTTGCGATTCTTTTAGCAATTTTACCAGCTAATCTTTGTTCTAATGTATGTCTAGGAGTAGATCCACTTGCCATATCAAATATCTGTTGTAAATGCCTATCATCATTATTATCTTCATCAAACGGATTAGGACCTTCATCAGGATATGAATCTTGTGCATAAAGTTCCCAATCATCATGATATCAAGGTTTAGGCTTAGATCTATAAACAGGCTTTACATCTCGAGCCTTAAGACTTTCCTGTAATTGACGAATTTGGGATTGAAACCCTTCAGCCTGTTGTTGCAATAATCGACTCATTTCTCCTTGGGTAACTGCATGATGTTGGACTGGTTTTAATATAACTGGCTCCTGACTAACTGGTAGCAATTGCTCTGGAATAATTTGTCTATCCCTCTGATAACGTATATTTTCTTGTCTTTCTCTACCAAGACGTAATTCAGCCTTTCTTTTTTCAACTCGTTCAAGAAGACCTACCAATTCCTCTATATCCCGTTCAGCACCAATTCTTTCAGCCTTAATAGCACAATTATCATTCAGACCTCTTAGAAACTGATTAACTAAAACATCATTACCATAGCCTAATAACTCAATACTTCTTCTAACTTTATCATAGAAATCTCGAACTGGCATACTTTCTTGAAAAAGATTACCAAATCTTAACTGACGTCTAGCATTCTGCTGTGTAGGAAATTCATTGTGCATTTTAATTAGAACATGACAGGGATAGGCTGGGATTACATATGGTTAACCGACATCTGCTTCACCAGCAATTGCAACACCAGCTCCAGCTGCACTACCAACAACATTGTGGTTAAAAGGGTCATTAGTAAACTCTATACCAGTCCGATTTAGCCAAATATCTCTATTCTCTTCTATGGCATAATCAGGCCAGACATTAGTAACTGGAACATTAGCACCTACACCACCAGATGCCATAATATTTCTTGCACCAGAAGGGTTAACCCATGTATTTACTGGACAATTAGCAGCATTACCAGCCAAAGCCTTAAATGCCACCTCATTACCATGTGCAAGACGAAGAAGAATATTTCTAAGCTTAACTCTCTTTCCTAAAATATTACTATCATACCATCTGGTAGCTGGACCAGTTAAGCAAGCACGAAGTATACCCATAGCTTTCTCCCAACCTGCTGGATTACCAGCAACAGCCGATAGATCAATTCCAATACTATGAATATAGACCTTATATAACTCAAAGAATTTCTCAAGATCATCTTCATCATTTCCAGCAAAAACTGGCATTCCTATTGCAACGGTAGTCATATTACTTGTGGATTATCTGGATGAGGATTGTTAATTATGGGTCCAGCTTGTCTAATTCGAAACCACTGCACCTGAATTCTAAGAGCAGTCAATTGTGCTTGCATTCTATCACGAATTCGTCCTAAGTTTCTAGATGTAAGTCATTCTATTGCAAGTTAGTGTGTTAATCTATTATTTCTTTGTTGCAAAGTATCCCTAATTCTTCTTTGCCGTACTTACTGATTTTGTAATTGATTAGCTTGATCACGATTTGCATTTACCAGATGATTTCTCTCATTTTGCAATCTGTTCCTCTCATTTTAACATGCAATAAGACGTTGTCTAATACCATGAATCTCACATTTTCTAGCATTAGTCACTTCTTGCAAATACTTTAATAAACCAGTCAAAGTATCAAGCTCTTCCCTAGTTTGTCTTGCTCTTTCTTCAACCTGTATACCATGAGCTATAATCAATCCAATAATATGCTTAATCTCGTGATTAATATTTATAAGATTTGGTGTAACAGTCATTTGACCATTTACCAGCAGGGCATCTGCATCATTCTTAAGTGCATTAATTAGCTGATTAATATCCATTGCTACTAAATGTGCTGAAGGGGGCCCTGTAGGATCAGTGGGAATATATGCCATTTTGAATATACTATATACTATATACTACTAATTGCTTAAAATAGACTTATATATGTATAATTTGGATGAATATAGTAGTGATACTAGGCAAGGAAATGAATATGCTCCAATATGGCCCTTTCGTCTTGCTGTAGCTGGTAGCTCAGATTCTAAAAAGACTACTATGTTTATTAATTTACTAATAGGAGACGCAAAAGCCAAGGAGGATGGGACTCGATATATTCTTTGCGATGAAATAGTTCTTATTGGTAGATATTTAGACGAACCTAAATGGTAAATAGTAAAGGATTTCTTTGATGATGATGAAAGTGTAGCATTCGAAGCAATCTCATATCACCAAATGCCAGATGTAGAAGACTTTGATCCCAAAATTGCTACTGTAGTTATATTTAAGGATTTAAAGGATGCCCCTAAAAATATTCAAGAAAAAATAACTGGTTATTTTACTCATGGACAACATAGAAATATTTCAGCTATTTATGTAGCCCAAAGATTCTATGCTATCCCAAAAGCAATTCGAGAAAATGTAAATTATATTTCTCTACATGGTGAACATGGCAGTTTAAGTAATACAAAGTGTATTATTAGACAATATACTAATGAATCAGATTCTCTTGCTCCAATAATTGACGAACTAACTTTAAGTAGAGAATTCATAGTATTTGACTTGAGACGTCCTAAAACTGATCTCCTATCAATTAGAGTTCGATGGGATACTAGCCTTAGAACTATTATGGAATCATCCAATAATGATTTTAGAATGATCACGTGTTCATCTAAGATCGATCTAAGATCATTCAAGAATGATTCTAAAATCATCACAGATTCATCTAAGATTGATCTAAGATCATCCAAGAATGATTCTAGAATAATTTTAGAATCATCCAAGAATGATTTTAGTCAATTTACTTCTTATGGACAGAAGGCAATAGCCGAAGCTAAAAAGAATAATTTGTTAGAAGAATTTGCCCAGAACTTTCCTTCTCCTAAGAAACGTAAACTTTACTTGAAACAAGACGCCTTATTGAAGGCAAAAAATTCAGATATTTGGGCTAAATATGTTTTTAGAGAAGCTTATAGAATAAATAATCGTACTCTTGGAGATGAGTATAAGAAATTCCTATCTCAAGTTAAGAATATATATGTTACTAGAGATAACTTCCCAGTATCAGTATCACCTTTTGATTGATATAGAGAACTTTTGAATGAGCATCCTCTAAGTGATAAAAAAATAATAGAAGGCATCGAAGCACTTCTAAAACTATTCAATGATGGCTTAATGAAGAAGCCTATCTTGCAGGTAGAAATCAATAGTCTATTCCATTCTTTCTAAAAAGCTCAAGCAACTCTTCTCTAGTCGCATTTATAGATATAATACTTTTTTCCCTGCCATCTACTACTATTCTTGACATTTTCGTTACTAGACCAAGAGCCCTCAATGCATGAGAAACAAAGTTTTTGCTTAATGGATTATTCACTTTATCACAATATATATCATAAAATACGGCAAAGGGTTCATTTATCCCTTCTTCTACATATAAATTAAATAATAATCGATATAAAGCTTTTTCCTTTACATTTCTATCCAACCCATTAATCTGTTTGAGTAGCCAAATCTTAATCGATTCAAATTCTTCTGGTACAGAGAAATCATAAAATTCCAACTGATACTCATAGTCTCGAGTAAAGGCAAAAGTAAGTTCATCATCTTGTGAAACACATCTAAATATTTTGATTAGCTTATATATACTTTCATGCAAGCTATCTATATCAGCACATCCATGCACTGTACGTCAAAATTTGATAGTAGATAAGTCTCTTCTTGGCTTGGCCAATGCAAGTCCACAAACTGGGCAGTATTTTCTAATTTGCTTAACCATCTTTTATTCGAAATTTTCTATATAAAAAATAAAACATATGCGCTGATTTGAGGAATTTGCTGATCATCAATTATGTGGCGCAATACCAATTAAAATCGATCAAAACCGTCCTTACATAAGAAAAAATAAGCCAAAAAATACTTAAAAAAACTTTTAAGACTTTTTCCAAAAAAATTTACCTCTTTAACCTAAAACCAGTAGAAGAAATTTCTAAAAAAAGGAATAAAAATATTATAAAATTAGTTTATTTAAAAAAAAAAGTAAGAATAAGCACCAGAATAATGATTTAACAAAAAAAAATTAATTGAAAAATAATTAATAACGAATATCAAATAGATTTTAACTAAATAAACTAATCAATATATAATTTAAATTCACTAAAACATCGTTATTAATCTTAGAATTATTTATTTATTGAAAGATTATTTTTGAATAATTTTGCTGCTTAAATAAATTTTTTTTTATAAACTATTGAAAAAAAAATAAAAAAATAGCTCCAAGTTATATTTAATGTAAAATAACTACTAATATACTTGCCAAAATTCTCAACTTACATAATGTAAAAACTGGTGGAAAAGTTTGATGGGGAAGTTGATGGGGAGTTTAATATGGAGTTTACGAAAGAAAAAAATTTTTTAACGCTACTTTTGTTGAAGTAATTTCTCGATATTTGTGTCATATGATCATATAGCACAAGAGTGATCCTTTTTGTAAAACTTATTTAACTTAATTTTTATATAATTATCATCAAATTCCTTAATTTAGGCTAATTTTGTTAATTCTGAAAATCGGCGAATATGATAATTTAATTACCTGTTTTTTATATTTATTCTTTACTGCAGTCTTCACAAAGACCGTTTTCAGGTAACTTATTAAGATTTACAGGCATTTGGCACTCTTTACATAAGGCAATGTTAAGTTTGGCAAGCCTTTTTAATTGTGCCTCTTATTGTGTTTCTCTTTGTCTTCTTTCAACAAATTGGCGTGTTTCTTCAACCCTTTGCCTATAGTCTGGATTAAGCTGATTCCGTTTAGCATAAAAGTTAACTCTTCTAAGTGCAACATCAATATGTTCAAGTCTTCTTTGAGTACCATGTAAATATAATAGAGAAGGATAGGATTGCACAATTTTTACAAATCTTGGAGGAACAAGATAATAATCTTCTATTATTTCATAAGCCCTTTGAATTAAATAAAAATACGTTCTAGTCCTATATTGAACCATACGTCCAGTTTCTATATTGAGATAACTTTGCCTTGCTTCTGTAAGTGAAGGTGCAGTTGCTCTTCGAACCAATCCACTATCAAGATAATCATATGCTTCTATAACTAGCTAATTGAATGTTGAACCGCCAACACGAATTGTTCTACCAGTCAATGGATTAATAGTATATCTATTAGCACTCATCTTTTTTTATTAATATATTAGTATAGGCTATGTTCAATTATGATTTTTTCTAAAAATAAATAATACCTAGTGACAAAGTTACTTCGTCATCAGCCTTTATACAAAAAAATGAAAAATGCCTAGTGACAAAATTACTTCGTCATCAGTCTTTATGCAAATTTTTAATAATAAATTTATGGCTTATTGCTAAGAAGTTCAGCTAATATATCTTTAGCTTCATTTTCATTAAGTTTACGTCTAGGTGGTACTTCCTTAGGAATACAATTATATAAATCATAGACCTTTATAATACTAAAAGCAAGATCTGGATTATGTGAATACTTTGCTCGAATCATGGCAACCTTCTCAGCATGCGATTCTTTATTTGGCAATAATTTCTTAGCTGTATAATGAATATAACCTTCTGGATTATTGGCAGACTCTATTTTCTTAATATAGTTTACGTGATTTTTTATAAGATAACTTTCTTTACTGTATCCATCTCGTAAACCTGCCAATATAACATTCTTTAAAGCTTCTATAATTTCAGCCAAATATGTTTCATGCTTGATAAAACTAGGATGTTTGTTTGTGAATGGAAATGAGTCGTGTTCCATTTTTTTATTACTACATCTAAGAAAAAAAATATTTAATTATATAGTCCATACCACTTGGTTAGCATTTTTTACATGATACTCTCCTTCTCTTTCAAATTTAAGAGCTTTTAGAGTCTTAAATGCATCTTTAGAGTAGGTATAAAGAGGAGAGTTGTTAACATCTTCTAGAATAAATCCATCAGTATGAATACGCCTGACTTTATCTACATAGGGTTGTACCATTTCAGAAATAAACTTTCGACCATGTACTAGAAGAAATGGGGCAATTCTTGGGTATTCACCTTTAAAGGGATTACCTGGATTCGTAAATTGGAATCTCCACTGCTCTTCTCCTATTGGTACAATCGAGTCTAATACCTCACCATCTGGAAAGTCAAAAGACTTACTCGATGTTGTAAGAGTCTTGTATGTTTTCTTTCTTTGGCAAAGTGCACCCCATAGTGTATTAAGAATTCTTTTAGCTACTTGGCTAGCGATACCACCTTGATTTTTAATTTTTAAGAGAAAATTTACATACTCTCCAAAGATTACATTACCTTGAATTCGGGTTTCTTTTTCATAAATAAGGGCATTAGAGACTTCATCCTGAATTAATGTAACTTGAAGACCAAGAGCTTTGGCACGTGTAAGATCAATATGAGTATATACATTATGATAATTATATCAAAATAGTGGGGTATCCCTCTTTTCAATACTTGTACGAAATATTCCAAAATGGCTATATCCTCAATGGTTAGTAAAGTCTTTTAATATTTGAAACTTACCTTTACCAATAGGAAAATTTACAGCTGATTGCTGAATACTAGGATAAAGACTTGTTTTATTGTAACTTCTTCCATATCCTTTCCAGTTATTTTGTGCCCAGATAATCCCTCCCATCATTGCTTTACTTATCCATTGTGCTTCAAGCGCATCAAGAGGTTCATTAGCAGGAATACCTACACTTAATTTTTCAAATAGCCAAAGAGCCGTTTTCTTTATGTTCCAATCAAGTAATGATATATCAATTGGAAGGCCTAGCTTTTTCGTTTCCTGTAAAAAGGCATCTCGTTCAGCATTAATTCTGATATATGCCTTTTCCAATGATTCTTGACATTTAACTGGAACGAAGGAGTAGTTTTTGCTAAACTTAAGTTTTTGAAATTGCTGGACGGTAATAGACTTAATTGCCTTTCCATTATATATGTGAACTATATCATTTACTTCATTCTCCTGATAAGTTATAAACTTTTTTGGCCTTTTACATTCAAAGCTAGAATGTTTTCTATCTGGATTGAGTACGAGAGAATAGTGTCCATTAGTGAGAGTGAGGGTTATTCTTCTTTGTGCTGGACTTTTAGAAATATAAGTATGATCACCTACTACATTGATAGCAATACTTTGAGCTAATCGTTCTATTTTTTCAATACAGGCAATTGGAATAGGGTCATCTCGTGCCAAATTTAGATAATCTTTAATGTACTCAGGTTTTTCAATAGTTTGAGGCATATTCGAATAAAAGCTATAAGCCATTTTTAAGCACTAATAAAGGCAATCATTTGTATCGTCACATCTACCTGATACCACTGGCAAATCTCTCATATAAATGATAAAGTTATCAAACCACTTTGGATCACCTATATTATCAGGCATTTGGCTCTCATCATAGTGGTCAAGTAAGGAGAAAAGATTTGCGTTATCTTCATTAATAGTCCAGCAACCTGGCTTCCAATTTTCATAAGGAAGTAAGATTTGAAACTGTTTGCCTGGATATCGGGCTTTAAGTTTTTGATCAAGATTTGCAATTCTTTTTCTAGAGAACTGTCGGCCACTAAATTTAACTTCTATGATATCTGGCCTACTTGGTAAATAACGAACTAGTCTTGAAAACATTTTTTTGAAATATATATTATTTATTTAATTACTAATTTTTTGTTAATATATTTGAAAAAATAAAATAACTAGCTCTTATAATTGATCAATTTCACCAAATAAGCCATTATCAGATAAGCAATCATTATAATCTGATTTGTATTCTTCACCATTGACCTTCATACATTCACGTTCATTTATTTAGCTATGACATTCTATTATCTGTGGTTGTAATTTTGCAACTTTATAGCCAGAAGAAGGTTCTACAAATACAGTTTCCTTATTCTCGTTGTATCTTTTTAGATAGTTGGCAAGTTCTAAGCATTTTATTTGAGTATCTACATTATCATTGTATTTGAGCCATTCTTTTAGCTTATCTATGGCATCACCAAATTTGACGAGATATAGGTTATCTCTTCTTATAATCTTATCAAATTCTTTCAATTCAGCTAAGAGGATATCCCAGTTATAGGGGGTCATCTTCGTCTATATATTTAGCCCAGCATTCTTTGGCTGTAGAATATAGCTTATTTATCATTTTATTACGAGAATTCTTGTACCAGGGCTTTATGTTGTCATATTTATGTCTATTTATCCATTCCCAATATTTGGCAGTATTCATTTTAGGCATGGGATCTGGATCAACTTTTTGAACTGGTTTTGATACTTCTTGTGATATAGACGGTTCAGCTGGTATAGAAGGACCAGGTATTCCATATGGTTCTGGCTCTATCTCTGGTTCTTCCTCTACTTCTGGTTCTTGTTCTGACTTAGTCGAAGGTGGTATAAGAGTATTTAGTTCTGTTATGAAGTTATCTATTAGGTTTGCAACAGATTCTGAAGTAACGGGTTGGTCTTCTGTCTCCTCTTGTTCTGACTGAGTATCCATTACTTCCTCTTGCTCACAAACAGAATTAGGAAGTCTTTCAGGTGGAATCTCTATAAGAACTTTAGATTCTTTATAACCTTCAGGTATTTCAATATTTTCAGCTTCGTCTATCATATTCTTTTTCATAAATGTGGTATAAAGATTAGCATATGGAGCTGAATACCATTGAAGTCTTTTACCAGCTTTTCAATGTTCAACTCTTTTTTGTTTAGCTTTTATTCCAAGCTCTCCTAATGCACGAGTAAATTCCTGTACAGTGGGGGGCTTTTTATTAGAACTGGCATATGTAGCAAACCAAGCTTTAAAATCGTGATATAATACAGATGAGGATTCATTTAGATCTCTATTCTGGATTATATATTTTTCTTTAATGAATTCATGAACTTTATTATTATCTCTATTTATCATCATTAGTTTAGTTTTTGTCATAGGGATTTTACGTTCATCAAAATCTGGATTAAGCTTTACGTATTCTAATGCATAAGAATAAAAGGCTTTACCAACTTCTGGATCTTTTATAGCCGAATCTAATGGAGCATAATAGTGGTCCATACCAATACCATTATTAACATACTTTTCTGAAATATCTGGAATGAAATATCTTCTATCATTTCTATCTAGCCGAATAGTTTTGCTATTATTACTGTTAATGATTAGATTCGTAATATTGGTAACAGGATAAGGTGTCATATACTTTTCTTCTATCATTAAAGTGTCACTATCTATAAAGTCTTTAAGGCGATTTGCGAAAGTAATCCAGTCTGTGGATTTGGAATTAAACATTTCTTCTAAAATTAATAAGCACTTACCTTCTAGTTCTTTATTAAACTGCCCAGTAATAATTCGTTCATTTGCAGTTTTCATAGTAATTTTTGGACCAAGAACTCTTTCACGAAGAAACCATGTAAGCATTGTTTTACCTGTTCCTGGACCTGAGTATAGAAACATTGTTTTTTGCATTTTTTGATCAATAGCAATACGCATGACCAGATTTTTCATATAGTAAGCTTGCCTTTTATCTGATGAACAAAGCACTTCTTCTATATGATTGATAATTAGCTTTACCTGATCACAAATTTCTTGATTAAATTCATGAAATAGAGATGGATTAGGATAAAGAAAGCCAGCAAATTCATTGATATAGTATCCACCATCTGTATCATGATATATTTTAGGCTGAAATTGATTCACTTGAGGAATAAAGAATGGGGTATTTCTAAAGAACCAAGCCTGAATATTAAATGTATCAACTACCTTTCCTTCATTATCTTTGAATTGTATAGTATCACTTTGGATAAAAGAATCTTCAGCAATTTTTTGAGAATAATGCTTGAAAACTTGATTTTTTGGAAACCACTTATATACACCTATATCACTACGTACAAAGTAACTTATCAGATACTCTTTAGCAGGTATAAGTTCTTGAAAAGACTTAGCTGAATATAAGTACTTTCTAAGAGTTTTGCTACTAAATTCTCGAGTAGGTCTGGCTAAGAAGAATTGATCACGAGACGCTTTATGTGATTGGCTTTGGTTATTCATTGTTAGTTAGATACTTTAGTAAAAGCTTTGTTTAATTTATTTTTTAGATACCTATATATTGACTATGTTTAATTACGATTTTTTTTCAGGTATATTTGTATGCTATTGGAAAGCATAGAAATTTGGTATGAATAGGTATATATAGGTAGTTAGTACAAGAAGTGATGCTATATATACCCAATATTTTGGTACAAAGAGCGAAATTTTTCTTAGGACTAATTTTGGACCAATTTTTAATCAGGGTTGATAGCGAAATTAGCATTTTGAAGGCTTTAGAAAAGTAAAATCGATACTTTTGGGGTCTGAAGTGAGTCTGATCATTGGTCTGAGAATTTTTTCCAAAAAGTTTTATATTATAAGTGCTATATATAGGTATATATGTATATGGTGTCTGGAGTTGGATAATATTTTTTAGGAATTATCTTCGTACCATTAAACCATACTGATGTTGTATATGATTTTGCCTTTATTTTATTGATTTAATGGTAATTTGATATGTTTTCTGTTCTGAGGACTGGTCTGAGGATGGTCTGAGGAACATATATAGGAGGTCATACCAGGAGATATGGTATTTATCTATGGTATTGTTAGAGACGTGCTATAAAGGCGCTGGGAGGCTAACTGGATAGGAGATCTGATCGAGTTCCAAACAGAGTTGGGATGTATACTGGGACTTTGGCCCAGGCGACCAGAGGTCAGCCCTGACGATAAAGATAACTTTATTTTAATTTTTTTTTTTAAATTTATATTTATGAGTGAGTAGCGAAGCCCAGTCTGTACCAAATATCGGCTGGAGACTCACATTTTTTTTTTGGGCTGTGATTGATACTGACGTCCATGTCATACAGCCTGGGTACTATTTTTTTTTATAAAATAGTAGCGAACAAGTATCAAATGTGTAATTTTTTTTAACAAGTTATAATATAAATAGAATTTTCATTAAAAACGAACTTTATTGTTTACTTTCTAACATTTTTAATTGAGAAATGAATTATGCAATATAATTTTATTAAAAATTTTCTAATGCGTAAATTAATAAAAATATTTTTTTAGATTTTACTCAATTCATATACTTTGTGAATTTTTAAATTACATATAAAATGGTTTTGATCAGTAGTCAAGAAATTGACGTCCCAGCCTATCTACAATTGTGGCTGTATATACTCATAAAAGGAAATTGTAATAATATAATTCGTCTAATTTTTCACTTTGTGCATACCTGAATTTAACAAGTATGTATATCTTTCCATGTGGAAGAAATTTAGCTCACGTAATATGCAACATTTTCGTTAATTTTATATAAATGATCAATTTTAGTTTTTTTTGAAAAATAATTTCTCTGACTTTTATTCGAGTCTGATATTTTTTTTTTTTTTTTTCCTTTTTTTCTTTCATTTCTTTTTCTTTTTCTTTTTCTTTTTTTTTTCTTTTTTTTTCTCTTTTTGAGTTTGATATATCAGATTCTTAAAAGGGAGAATATATTGCTGGTATTTGCATACCTTTTCCCAGTCCTTCTAAATTAAAGGTGAAAACTTGTTCATACATCTTTCGATCATTACTGATAAGGGTAATTATCAGTTTCTTGATTCTAGCGATCACTTCTGACTGGAAGTTCGATAACCAGAGGCGATTGATTCAGTCATACTGAATTTGGATCCTATTTTTCAATTTAATTAATCTTTAATGAGATACGTAAGCCATGATGCCTGCACTAATCCCTGTCCTTCTGGAGTTTATAGGGTGAATTTGAAGATCAGCTAATGCCCAAGTATACTTTTTATTGATTAATTTCTTTGAAAGACGTTTTCACCGATGCAATTTGTACGAGAACAAAGTTGCCTCTGGAACGCCAGGCATTTGTCTGGAGGCATAAGACCTGATTGCCCCTCACCCATTTATGTCATTAGGCAATGCCGCCTAACATTGGGAACAAATGGATAGAGGTACTTCGCGTGATAACCCCCTCAAGGCCATTCTAACACCACAAGTTGCGCACTGTACACGTAAGTATTTTGTTTGTTTTCTTTAACTCCATACCAACTGTGGGTGTTTAGCGAGTAGTTTAATTCCTAACCCTTAGACCCGTAAGGGTTGGTAGGTTGCATTGCACTCTGTAGCCTGCCAATTAATGGGTTTTTATCTGCGTTTGCCTATTTAAATATAACTAAAACAAGGCTGTCATTCATTCAGACACAACATATTCATTTGTTGAAGAAGGTATAATTGTCTAATAGGAGTTCGCTCTTTCTGGCAATTATGGTGGATTCAAAAATGGAACAAAATTACAAACAATAATAATTTAGTTAATGCGAATTTCAGGCCAAAGAGCAGGAGTATCTTGTTGTATCCTAATGTTCAAAGATTTTGGTAATGATGGATCTGCAGTTGTAAAGGGTTAACTTCAGGTGAAATCATGTCTGATTTTCAAGTGCTCGACTTACAAACAGAACTGAAATTTCATTATCAACTTTTTTCTCTGCGTCACATTCTTTCTCTTCTTTCTTGCCTTCTTTACATTCTTCAATATGTTTTATTATTTTTGATATTTTTGATTTCTATTTTAATTATTATATTTATTATATTAATTTTATATACTTATTAGTTATATTTAATATATTTATTATATCGTTATATGTAAGAAATCTACATGTATTTCCTTCAGTGAAAAATAAAACGAACTATCAACCCTAAATTATCCCATTCATCTATATATTCATCAATCCATTTTGCTTTATATACCTATAAACTTATTAGCGTAATGACATTCCGTTGGGTTAATTCTATACTTGGAAAAATATCTTGCAAGAGTACCTGCTTATAATTGTGTTGAAAAAGAAGTTCACAAAAAATCGTGCCATATAAAAATTAAGATCAACATAAGTTCAACACACATTCAACACAAATAATGAAATTTGGCCAAAATTGACAAATTTTTTACCAGAATTATCAACACAAATTAAACACAAATTCAATCATATCACAAAACAAATCTGCAATACGTCAAAAATTTATTTACAGCAAAAAAAAAATTAATTGCAGCATACTATCATGATTATTAAAATAAGAAAATTTCGCTTATTCTTGATTTATTTAATTTGTTTATATTTTGTAAGATAAATAAATGACAATTTTTGTAAAGATGAAAATGTTAATCTTATCAGCTTGCAGTTATTACCAGTTTGCATATTTATCTATTATATAATATTTTAATTTATCATATACTTCAAAAAAACCAACGGTTCTATCAATACCAATTACTTCCACATATTGTAGAGGATCGAAGACATCAAAAAATTTCAAATTTCTGATACTTTTCTCTAATTTTTTGATTTTTGAACATACGCAAACATTCATTTTTGACCTTGAAACATATGAATCATAAAATATTCAATTTGGCCAAAAATTTCTTCTTCTTGCTGATCATCGATAGTTAGATTAATCTATAATAAAATTTATGTTTAATATTTAAATAAGAATAATTATAAATATAATAGTCAATTTCTTACAGTGGCACAATAATCATTTCGACTACTATCATTTTCATTTTTCCACCATTTAGAAGATATAATGTTGCCATCCTTTGTACGAAGTTTCCCATACTTTATATAACTTTTTTCAATGTCCTAAATAATGAATAACAATATTACATCCATAAAAGTATTCAAAATAAATAAATATACAATGTAAAGTAGTTATAAAAAATAATTACTCTAATATCCCTGGTGTTTTGGAATATAGCTGCATAGCATTGCTTTAATTTCATGGTCTCATTTTTTGTTAGTTTACAACTAACACACGGAACGGAGAATAAAATTCATACATCCTATCATATACATTACTAGAAATTACCCTATGTAGTGGCCATGTTTTTTCCTTTTCTTTGAAATTAGAAAAAACTTTTTCGTCATACTTTGGTAATAATTGTAGATACTTGAACCTTTCCTGCAGCAACACATTATTAAACAAATTCACATATGGCAGTTTTCGAGAGCTAACAAGTGGAATTAACATTCCACAATATCTTTCCATCAGAAACTGCCAAAATCTGTGACAAGGACCAAGATCTTCAATACAATTTCCTATGTGCAACAAGTAATGAAAAGAAATTAAATATGCCAGCAATCTTTCACCTTCTAACCCGTATGAACTATGATTATAAAAAGTCATGTTATTAATGTAAAAAAAAAAAAATAAGAAAAATAAAGTTACCTTGCGTAATGGTTATAAAATTGTATTAATAAATTTTGGATTTTATCTAAATCTTCAAGATCTATTCAAGATTGAATACATAACTGAATAGTTTCAACAAAATTTGACGATCCTAAAAAATGACTATTATTTTAAACTATTTTAATAAACTTTCCATAATATTAATTTTTAATAATTAATCCTGCTTTATTACCTTTGTAGCAACCTTCCTTTTAACAATAGTAAAGAAAACAAAATAATCCAATTTGCACATTCCACAGCTTTAAACACAGCTGAATGTTTAACAATATTGCGTGGAGGACGTCCAATATCAGATGGCATATTAGATCTATTTTTTTCCATGATTTCACCAATTTCAACCCATGTTTTAGAACTTATTGTATAATTATTTGAATTTCGTTCATCATTTTTTGGATAGAATTTTCTATCCAATGTCAAAACATATGAGGTGTGATATTTTCAAAAAAAAAGTGCATTATATCCACTGTAAATGAACGAGGAAATTTTAAAGAAGATAATTCAAATAATATACTCTTTCCTTTAACTCCTATTTTTTTTTATTAAACAAGATTTTAAAATTACAGAAAAATATTAATCTTATTAAGAATTTATTATAAATATCAAACCAACCACAGTTACGTATGTGAGTTTTTCTATGATCTCCTTTCAGATGTTCAATTTCATTTGTGCTAATCAGCATCTCATTATGTGTTCGGATTGGCAATTGTTTAGGATCAATGCCCTGTTGTAATGGATAATATACATGCCTATTTGTTTCATTTAAAGTTCCTTGAAGATTACAGAATCTGCAACCCGAATATGAATTATGTCCTGTTAAACATAAAACTTTTGAAAGGGCAGGTAGATCCCCAGTCCAAGCCAATATATGAGCACGCAAAGTAAAGTTTTCTTTTTTATTTCTATCATAGCATGATATTCCATCTGTATATGTAAAAACATAATCAATAACATTTTTATTAATTATTATTTTTCATGTTATTTTAATGTACCTTGTAACATTTTCATTTCTTGGATTAATGGATAAAGAAATGAATTAAATCTTGCCATTGTTTTGGCCCTAGGATTATTAATGTTACCATTAAATTTTTTTTTTTTTTACCCTTAATTCTTGAGGCAAATTATTATTTATAAAAAGGAACACCCAACAATCATCAGTTTTTTGTTGAAATATTTGATAACCGTCACAAGATGCAGTAAAGGCTATATCTCTAGGATTGGGAAAATAGCCATCATCTAATAGTTCCTTATATATCTGCCCATCAAAAATATCACCTATATCCCCATGAATAAGGTCTCCTATATTATTAATATAGTTATACCTATATAATAACTCTTTGGATCTTTTAGAGTTTTTAAATTGAAGCTTTAAGCGCTCAATTATAGAGATAAAAGGTAAATTTTTTCTTGATTTGTCGTTACTATAATATTGATCCTCTTTGCAAATTTTACACTTTCTTTCATTTTCTAAAACTCCTACAAAAGCACAATATGAATTGACGCACATATCATATATTTTTGGTTCAATTCCTACTATTGAACCAGGTATTTTTTTTATTTTATTAAAGCTCATTTTATTTCTATTGAAAACTTTATATATATTTTTAAATGCAGCTTCAGAAAAATTAAAATTTGATTTCACATATAAAAGCCTTAATCCTTCAAGCAATTCATCAGAAATAATCATACTATCTAAAAAATTTATCATTATTGTTAACAAATAGTTAATATATTTAAATACTATTATAATTTATTTGGAGTTCACCTTATTCATTATCGGTATTAAAATTTACGTTATCAGCGTTATCAAATTCTGATTCATTTTGAGAATCAGAGATTGAATCGTTTTCATAATTATTGTTTTCTTTATTTTCAAAACCAAAATCATCATCAGTTTCTTCCAGATCTTCACTATCACTCATCTCCATATATGATCGTTCGTTTTCTTCATCATTATCACTTGTCTTCATGAATGATCGTTCATTTTCTTCTTCATGTAAGTTTTCTTCATACGAATATTTCACTTCAGAATAATAAGGATTTTCTTCCAGATAAAGTCTTTGGTATTCATCTTCTAGAGTTTGTGCCCTTTCTTCTTCTAACAAGTGTCGAGCTACTGTTGTTCTATGTACTGAACTTCCTTCACCATTTGATAAATTTAAACAATATTTACATTTACACAGAGGCATATTTTTAATTACGAAAAATATATTTATTTAATGGTTTTGTTTTATTTAATAAAGTTTTTATTTTTTCAAAATGTATAATTTGTTAGTACTTACTTTGAATTCGATCTCTTTATATAATATATATTCGAATAAAATTATGGGCTGGGACCCAGGTTTCTTGGCTTAATTGGCTTAACAGTCATTCTGAAGGTATTGATTGTATGTATCATCCGTTACAGAATAGTGGTATTTTGGGCTATGATATTACAGCTACAATACAGCAATTCTGCGCGATTTAGCTATGTTTAGCTTAATATAAGCCAAATTTCAGAAAACAAATTTGAATATGATATTAGTATACTTTTATATATATATTGGTTTATTTTTATTTTGTGACGGAAGTAAGATCAGCCATGGTTGGGCTGAGTGGCGTGGCTATGGCCAACTTTTGTGAATCATTTTAGTAACATAGTTTTCCAGAGATTTCGCGATCATTAAATAACTTGGATATTTATTTGAACGTGTTTTTTTAATTGCATTTCTCTGTGAATTAAATTGTTAAGTAAAAAAATAGTATAAAGTACGAACGTGAATTTTGTGTTGAATTTTGTGTTCAATTTGTGTTGATAATATTGGTAAAAAATTTGTTAATTTTGGCCAAATTTCGTTATTTGTGTTGAATTTGTGTTAAACTTATGTTGATCTTAATTTATTACATTGTATGTATAGTTTCAAATTTATGATGACGCGCATGATTTTTTATTAAATTTGTGACGATTAAATTATAAAGTGCATAATTTTTTATAATAGTAATTCTATTTAAAAAAATGTAAAATGCAATGTAATAAGTGATTTTGATTTTCTTTGGTTTTAACATGATATCTATATTTAAAAACAATTAAACTACGTACGCACGAGGTCTTTTAATGATGATTCAACTATTCTAATTGCGAATTCAAAAAGGTATATTGTTCGAATTTTATTTATAAAGTGATATTTTATGTACAAACCTTTAATTTGATTTTTAATTCATAAAAATGCCTCGCCAAGCTTGCCAACGTCATTCACGATTAAGTAGACCTGAACTGGCACGCTAGCACAATCCAATGATAGATCTGCTAATTGATGAATGAAGGAGGAGAAACCATGAGTACCATAGTGCTTATGGTAAGAGCCGGATGGAATTCTGGGAGTCTGTCTCTCAAAGGTTCATATGCATAATATTTTATATTATATGTTCTTTAAAAAAAAAATTCAAATTCAAATAATTTATTTATGTGAAGTCAGAATAAATAACCGGTACAATACAAATTTTATGGGAAATCAATGCAGCCAAAAATTTAGAAATCTCGTAAGAGATTATAAAGTAAGTAAAAAAAAATCAATATAAATTGAATTTATTTGTCTTACCATTTTTTTTTTTTGATATTTAGAATTTCTGCCTCTACTGAAGTGGTATCCCAGACAGACCCGGAAGGCGTCTATGGTCGCGTACTGGAGAAATATATTATGACTTATTTAGAACCCAGTTTTAGGAGAAAGATGGTAATTATAATAAGAATTTCTATCTTTAATTTTTATATTCACATTCTAAATCTATTTAAAATTTTTAGAAACAGACCATGAGCGTATGAAAAGAAGAAATCTTCTGTAGAAATATTTTTATGAGTAGCGAGGCCTACCAAAATTCGACTTGTTAATCATTTTTTTTAAACAGTATTTTATTTTAAAAATTATATTTTAATAAATTTTTTTATTCTTTTATCTAAACATACCTTTTTCCATTCTCCTTTTGAAATAATATACTATTCTCGTCTTTTCCAATTTATTTTGGGCATGAATTTTTTTTTGCCTAAATCATATATGTACTGATATATATTGGTGTGACTAATAGCTTAGATATCGGGCTCTGGTAGTCTGAATAATATTACATATATCGGTATATATATATATATGGAAAATAAAATAAAATTATATTCATAGTATAATATATTGATTTAATATACCGTATCCATTATCTACAGTAAAATAAATAATACATTATAAACATATGAATTTAATATACCGTATCCATGGTTTGCAAACCGTATGCAACATACTGATATACAGTAAAAATATGTTTATACTATATACGTTATAAATGTATGAATTCAAAATACCGTATCATACAGTATATTCACCGTATACTTTATTACATTTTTTATTATTAGTATTTTGCGAACAGTATACTTAATACTGATATGCAGTATACAAAATTGTAAACAGTATTAATGATACACATATACAGTATATAAACAGTATACATAATTTTTATAGGAAAGGTGTTTTCGACATATTCAAACAAAAAAATACTTGATAATATTTCGTGTGAAATCAAAAAGAAAAATATTTTTTTTTGATTTTATGACGTGTTTATTTATATTCAATTTTGCCAGCCACATCATTACATCACAAAAAAATGATGATCTGCAGCCAATCATTATTTTGACAATTTCGCCAATTTCGACTTGATGAATTTATTTCGGCTTTTTGCCATTTTGATTTGCATTGACGAATTGTTTATTTTTTTTTGATTTTTTCGACATGTCAAAATTCTTTATTTACGACATGCATCTTTAATTGTAGATCTCAACATTGCAAAGGCATTAGGGAATATGCATATACAAATTTTTTTTATTTTACTTGCTCGACCGCTCAGTAATAAAGGCCTAGTAACATTATATAAATATACTCTGATTGAAATCTAGTAGGAATAGCCTGTAGCTCTGAAGGAAATAAACTTATAAATAAATACTATTCAGATAAATAGGGAAAAAATTTGAAATATTTTTTGGGGATCGATTTCTAATTATTTTATCACACAAGCAGTCACACAGAGTTACAAATAATTTGTGGTGTATTACTTATTACATCATATACACTTTAACGAGGATCAAACAATATGCTAATTTATATTGCACATGACTACAGCTATTTTATTAAGATAATATTTGGGATCTGGGTCAAGGATTAATCTGAAAAATTTGGCGCACAAACTTACAATTATCATCTAAATCTGAGAAATTTACGGTAAAATACTTTTCTAGAACATAATATGTTCTTAATGTTGGTGAATCACATATGTTTTATATTTCTACTGATTTACTCCTATATTTCTCACAATCCAAAATTCTGATGAAGTATGCATAATTATATTTTTTATGAATACTATAATATTTGGGATTCTGTAGCCATTTTAACATGTTAGGCCAATATGTATCTCTAACAACTATATAGCCTTATTGATATAATAATTTATTAACAAGTATTAATGTTACAAAACCTAATCGTTCCCATAATTGGACTTTCTTCTCGTATATCCAATCATTTTTTGCTGAAAAGCAATAATCATCATACCAAATTTGTCCTGAAGGATGATATCCCTATTCATTTTTCATACCTAAAAACTTCTTATCATTAGGAGTAGCATCATTCCTTACTATCTCCCAAACTTTTTTTGTTAAAGATTCAGGTCTTTTCTTGTAATTCCTGTAAGCTTGCTGGATAACTATTGCATAAAAATTCTCAAACTGATAGTTATATTATCTCGTAATCAAGAATTCCCAAGAGCGTTTCATTAAACTTTTTAAAAAAATACTTTATTAAAATAGTTATAGATTAGAGGATCTAACCCAGAATAGGTAGATCACATTTTTTATCTGGCAGGTGATACATTCATTACATGTAGATATTCATTTTGCAAAAAAATATATCACAGATAAGTTATAATTTATAAATATAGTTATATTAATATTTAGTTTAAGGATATTAAGTTTATCTCCTTTTTTGCATTTTTTCGCACAGAATCAAAATATTTTTCAGCATCAATTAAGACCTGGCTTCTTTCAAATCTATAAGCTGAAATCTTAGGCACACTTGCACTACATTGCATTAATGCAAATGGTTTCAGTGGTAATAGAGGAGGAGTCAATGAACATGATTCATTCCAAAATTTACTAATCAAACTAGGCATAAAGTCTTTGATTTCTACAGGCTTAATTGACGTTATATTTTTGGGTTTAGTATACTTGCTAGACGCAGTATAGTTACATTATATTTTATTTCTTGCTATAGCTAATCTATTAGACAATTGGCGTCTCTTATGCTTCAAATAACTTATATAATCATAAAATTGATCAAGTGGAACATTAAAAGGTCTATATAATCTATCAATAGAATACCATATATTTAAGTTTACAGTGCAATAAATATCTCTACTAGGCATACTAAGAAACTTCTTTTCTCTAGGAGTGTTATTATTTCTAACCGCCTCCCAAACTTGTTTTTCTAGTGAAACAGACCTCTTCCTATAATTTCTATAAGCTCTTTGAATAAGTTGAGCACTTCCATCCTCAGTTTTAGCTTTGGAGTATTCATTATCCTAATGATATTTTAACAAGTCCTTGGATTTAATCTCATATTCATATTTGCGCCATCCGTTGAAATATGTCTTTTTTAGTTTTACATCAGTGATCTTTAGTAATTTCCAGTAATCGAAGCAAATAGCCATTTGACTTTTATGAATCCTAGGTCTGTAATATTCATAATCTCTCACCTTACCTTTGCCAAATCCTGTATAAAGACAGTGCATATGGTAAACGCTCCAATATTTCTCAGCTAACAGTATTTGCATAGTACCTCTTACCCAAACAGCCTATTGCTGTAAAGTTTCACACAATCTAATAATTAATAAATAATTATATACATTCAAACCTCCATATAATTACCAAGTTGGTTACATCCTTAACTGGTGATTGTATAGAGGTGTGATTGTATATATAGTATATAATTTTTTTTATCAGAAATCAGAAATAAAATTATTAAAATTATCTTAGTTTTGACCTGAATTATAAAATTATAAAATTATAAATTACATGAATTGCATATTTTTGGGTGATAGTCATTTTATAAAAAACAATTTTGAAAATTTCTTATAATCTACATTCTAAAAAAGGAAATTTGTTTATAGTTCTGGCTGAAATTATGATATAACTGAAATTATAGTGACTATAAAGAGATTTAATTACTAGTAAAAATAATATGTATGTTGCAGATCATGCGGTGATAGTGATTATAACTGAATTGTGATTATAAAGAGGTAAATTAACTAAGTAAAAGTCAGTTTCACAAAATTGGATTCTTATGTAGAGGCTTGACTATATAGGGTGTGATTGTATAGAAATTTGACTATAGTTTTTCTGTTTTGATTTTTTTTTTCAGGATCAGTACCATATCTAGCATAATTTCTCATATATGCGCTAATATACCTCATATCATATCCAGGCGGAGATTGATAGGTTTAGGTACAGTTTTATTAAAAACTTCGTCTATAAAAATACTACTTTCTCCAGATATATTTATTAGTAAATTAGTGATTTATAGCGTTTTTTGCAATTAAGAGATTTATAGCAATTTCAATAATTTATAGCAGTTTGTAACAAGTATACTATAATAAATATCAGATTCATTTTTATTCGATTGTTCCTTGATAGTTCTAGGAGTATTCCAGAAGCTGACGAGTTTCTATACATAGCGCTTTCAGCTAAATCACAAGATGATCTGCTAATTATATTCTGGAAAAATTAAAGACACAGGTGCAGAAATCTTGGCGCAATACAAAGGAATTTTGACTTATACAGCAGCCCCCCAAATTTCTCCAGGTCTATATATATCACGTGACATTTTCCAGGTTGTGATGTTTAACTGTCACAGATCACGTGATTGCAGAGAACGTGCTGACTATATTTATCTCAGTGACAATTTTTTTGAGTGGTCTAAATCTTATTCATTACGTACACTATTCATCATAACCTGGAGAAATTTGGAGGGGTTTATGTATGAGTTAAGGAATGTTAGACATGCATGTCCACTACAAAAAAATTTGGACATGCATGTCTACTAATTATGCAGTGGTCAGTATCAATCAAAAAATTTGGACATGCGTGTCCACTAATCATGCGGGTCAGTATCGATCAAAAAATTTGGACATGTAATTTACTAATCATGCAGTAGCCAGTATCAATTAAAAAAATAAATGGCTGAACTGGTTAAACTTTATTAATATATGTTTTCAGAACACTTTTTTTACACTATAACAGATATTGCCAGACATGCAAGTCACAAGCGCTGTAATATGTGGCGTAATACACTGCCGAAGGCGCTCAGGGCAAACTATCCCCAAAGCACTTTAACAATTACGTATTCAATATCTTTCTTAGACAAGGCCGTTATAGATGATAATGAAAAAGTTTTAATTCTTCCTATCATAGCTCTACCCATATTTACATCCACATTGATGCTGACTTGCTTTTTCATACATATGCTCAAATTTGGAGTGCTAGAGACTTTGATCATTACCAATGGTAACGGTTTTTGCCAAGAAAAAATTTTTGATCAAACACAATTATGTGTGATCAAACAAATTAAGTCACACAGTATGTAAAATCATAAAGTCTAAAAGAAAAAATAACTATGTTAATGAAATGTTTCTATATTAGCAAACAGATAAAATACTTTTATTATTTTTTTAATTATATGCAGAAAATCAAATGTGAAATTTTATAATACATTGCAAAGTTGTAAATATATATAGTATGCTATTGAAACAATCTAAGTACTCTATGTTAATAAAATCTTGCAACCTTCTAACAATTTTCCGCTAATCTCTAAACATGGATTGTTAGATAAACATGATTTACCCGAACCATTTATGATTAAGCACATTATTTGAATTAATTCTCTTATTGCTCAAACCTTCTAAAAAATCATTTCCAACTCCCGAATTCACTATATTAAGATTTCTAAGCATCTTTGCAAACTGATACAAATCAGATTGTATCGTATACTTATTTTTCTTGTTGAGTGTTCTACGGTCCCAATCCCTCAAATTTTCAGATGGTGAAAATCCACTTATATTACTATGCTCAAAATCAATAAGAACGTACTTATAATCTTCGATACCAGGAACAAAGACAATATTTGGAAGCCGAATATCACAATGAACATAATCGTTTTCGTGTAACCAGGTTAACCCGGTAAGAACACTACGCGCCATCTCACGAGCTTCGTTTTCACTATTCAATTGAAAGTTTCGACCTCGCGTTTCAAACACAACTCTATAAGTCCCTCGGTTCCGAATTTTGGGCCCCCCACCTTTCTTTATTTGGATAAGTCCAGGGTGACCTTTTGCGCAATTATACACAGTCAATAAAAAAGCAACACGACCATCATCATTCCCATATGGAAGATCTTTTAGTGGGACCATTTTCTCCACCGAATCATCAAAAAATGTAATCGTCGATTTTTCTAATTTCATCCGTTTCCCAATAGGAACAATTGATCCGTGAATACTACCGCTCACAGTCCTAATTATGCGTGCAATATTGACCACTATACAGAGAATGGAAACACGATCTCGGCTGTTTTTGATATCTAAACGATTTGAAAGCGGAACTAAGCGATTTAGCGGATTTGCATTTTGCGATCCATCGATTGCATAAAAACGCAAATTCGGTCCTGCTACGGCATAACATAACATAAACTGTATGTTTCCAAAATTTAAAGGATCAAACGTGTTGAATTTGTCTTCAAGTTCACGCTCAGCAATTGAAAAATCCTTAGCATCAGCTTTCTCTTCGCCTTTAAATAGAAGCACATCATTTATCCAACATAAAAAATCTGGTCTTTTATTTCCTACAGTTGTTGTTCCCTGATCCTTGCTGTTCCGATCCATTTCAATTGGAAGCACTCCTCCACCAAGACTCTCGCGAAAAATCTGAAGAGGGATCCTGATCAAACTATCTATTCCCCAGTGTACCATATCTTCCGATGTATCATCAAAGTCTTGCTTTTCAAATATGTCAGTAAGTAGACAGGAAATATGTTTTGCTAGATTACTTCCACATTCATCATCACTTGTTTGGATATATTCAGCAAACTGAGGAAATTTTTTCTCTTCGTAAAAAGATACGGGCAATTTTCGAACAAGTTGTGCAGAAACAAGAGGTCTAAGATCATTTGCATGATTTGGGATAGTATTGAATGATTGGATAAGAGTATCGCAAATCAAGGCGGTCCTGTCGACTTGCATTTCATCAAAACTCCGCTTCGATCCTACTTAGAAAAGAAGCGTAATAAACGTTATTCCATTAGTACGCGTCAAAAAATTAGTGAAGCATTACAAAGAACACTGATAGGTTAGAAGCAGATAAAGTATCGGCAAATTTGACACGATATTATCAAAATACTGCATAATACTCAATACGTTGACGAACTTATTACGACTCACTTACCAGCAACGGGTTGTTCTACGATAACGCGAATGTGTTTTTTGGGCGGGTTTGACGATAAGAAGCAGGAAAAAAAGCACAAGAATAAGTAAGTATTCGGTATTATTGGCGAATGTGACAGCATGCGCAAGGTTGAAACATACCAGGCGTGGATATTAAAGACTTCAAGTAACCCCGCTTCTCATCATCCGTTGTGTAGTCAGGAAGAAAAGTCACAACAACATTTATTTGTTCTACGTTTCGAGTGAAGTATTTACGCAAACTGTCTTGCTCATTTGGAGTGAAACCAAGACGATTAATTTCCGTTTTAAGAGTCGTTAGTGCTTCCATTTTGGTATTACAAATTGCTTAATCCGAGAAAGAAATTTTTTTGGGTTTTTTGGGTTATGGGGGTATATATGAGAAATCGAATGTCGTACAGATTGATCTGACTCATTACTCTGTCACACCAGATTATAAAAATTACATCTTACAATACTTCATATAAAAAAAGTGCTAAACTTTGAGATCGTGACGCGTGTAGTTTTTACATATCAGGTGATAAGCGAGAAGGTACTTTATTAATTAGTGATGAAAAAAATAAATACAATAGCTTGATAATAATAAGATTTATAAACTATGCTATGGTACTATTGCGAACTTGAGTTTATTGCTTGAAGTGAAGCAAGTAAGACAATATTCCAACTTATCTTGAGAATACAACTTCGCTAATTCAGGATCATAAGGGAACTGATTCCCATTTTCGCAGTACCATGAGCCATGTAATCCATTATTCCCATGTTTTCCATCACAGATAGGGCATGGTGAGCTCCACGGCTGAGGTGTTGTAAAATCATAATTATCAATCCCCCTGAAACTATTTCAGAATTTTAAGTATGGGAAGTGCTTTAAGACGGATTTGATAATTAATTCTAGATTGGGTTTGGCTTCGAAGGTGATAGGCTTGAAATCAGAGGCTTGAGATTTTTCTGATATACTTATCACAGCTTCTGATAGTTGCCATGGCTCATGCCCAGTTTCTTTTTTATATTTTTTGTATAAGCTGAACCGAATCTTATCCATTAAAACACTTGGTAGTCCACTTAATTTGGCATGCCAATCCAGATATTCGGAAGTTAATATTTTATCAGTTTTGGTCATGTTGCCTTTTTTTATAATTGCAAATCAATCTAATTAGATATTAGTTGACGTGTAAAAAAATAAATAATCAAGCGTAGTAAGCAAATGTAGTCACAAAGTGACCTGACTATGCAACTATCTCAATTTCGCGCTGTTCACATTTAATAAAATAGGATTCGGCTTTATATGTACCTTCTATGCTTTCCTCATCACCATGCTCTAATTCGCATAATGGACATAATCTCTCGTCAGTAATTCCGTAATAGTCAAAATTTTCACTACTAAATTCCCTATATAAAGCAGGGTATTGATCCAATGTTTTGTTGCGAAAATAGGCTCAGTCATAAGTTGTATTAGATTGAAGTGCAGATAATATATTTGCCGAAGTACTTATCTTAGCCGAATCCAAGCCTTGCTTCCTCGCTTGTGTCTCTGATGCATTTGGGCCAGAAGTTAATGATTTGGCCAGAGTATTTACTTTAATCTTTGGAGATATATAGATTGATCATGACAAATTTGTCACGGTTTTTGAAGTCACATGATCTATTATATTTTGAATCTGAGCATTAGTTAATCCCGAAATACTGCTTGCACTATATGTTACCTGCTTGATTTTAGCAATGCCCACCCTCTCTTCCCCAAATAATTTAAGAATCTTCCAGGCTCTCTGAGTTTTTTTACGTAAATTTGCATCTGTGATGCAAGGTAGAAAAGGTTTCATTTCCTTATAAATTTTTGTTCGTGCTGTTTTATCCTTAATAGTACCGTCAGCTATAAGACTTTTGACCCTGTTTTCAAATTCAAGGGAATAGTAATACCAACACAAAATTTCTTCTTGACCCTTTTTAACCGCTTTATCAAACAAATGTGATAAACTTTCTGCAGAGTCTGGAATTAAGTTTTCCATATCTTGAATACAAGATTTATTAATTTTGTCATTCAAGGATGTGGAATCATTTTGGCAGGATATTTCACATTGATTCTGGATCAATTCATAAATTAGTCCTTGTTCTATGATTTGACTTGTGTCAACTACATCAACTTCATCATTCTGTACCAATCCAGATACTTCAGAGGTATTTATATGTACATAGTCTGATCGTAACAAATTTGTCACAGTTTTCTTAAGACTTTCCAAATTTTTTGAAATCAACCAATTATTCCTTGAGTCAGGGATAACTGAGTCCTGAGCAATCAAATCATTTTGAAGTTTCTTCTCCTTATTACGTTGCTTTATTCCATCACTAACGCTTTTCTTATGCACCATCCAAGAAAGCATCCATTTTCCTGTCCTCTGATGTCTTGGAGTTTGCAGATATTAGATTATTGGTAAAAAACTGCACTTTTGGTACCGCATCTTTTGTTTCACAATCAGGTATAACAACAGGTTTACTTCTAGTAAACAAAGACACTAAAGGCATCGAATCACTTTGCACCTGCCCATAATCCTGCTCCAATTTTACAACTCTATCCTTAAGCTTGGCATTCACAACATCACGCTTAGCATTCTTAGCATCAGCATCTGCCCTACTTTTCTCTAACTTTTCGATTCTACCCTTGAGCTTGGCATTCTCAGCTTCATATTTTACTCTCTCTTCTGCAATTAGTTTTAAAAACTTGGCTTTCTCAGCTAAAACCCTAGAATTTTTGGCCTCAAGTTCAGTGATGCGCTGTTTCAATACTTCAAACTCGAATGCATTAGATTCATTAACGGACATGATCAATAATAATTTTATATATGAAAGAAATTATTCAATGTTCTGAAAATTATCAAAAAATTTCTGGGTCCGTGCGATCTCAGAAAAAAATGCCAAGAGAAATTTTTTATTAATAGGGGTTTACTAAAGTAAACGACCATCATACAAGTAGGCATCATCATTATGACAAGCTTATTCGTTATCTCTCTCTTTCGAGGTGATGATAAATTTTTTTGGCATGCTTGGAGCAATAACCCGTATAAGATAATATAGGTTTAAAGCATATTCTACATGGAGATTTTAGCATTTTATTTGCACCCAATTTCCAGTGGAGTGAGCATACTGCTAAGCAAGTGCAAATACGGTCACAAATACTTCCATCTTTTTTAATGTAGGAACAGATAAGATGATCCATCTGAAGTATTTATATTGTAGAAATCTGATTTCAAATTATGGAAAAAACCCCGAATTGAACTGTGGTGAAAAAAGTATATCATAAATGATTGATCATATACCACAGCATAAATCATCAATTATGGATGCGGAAAAAACAGTACTCAATATTCTAACCGGCTGATAGATCGACCCAAATGGTAAGTTATTCCAGAAGTTGATTCGTGAAGGTTACAGATACGCTAATAGACTTTCAGATTATTTAAAAGATATTGGGAACACATACGTCTGTGAATTTGAATTAGATCCCCTAGTCGACTTCTACTATTCAGCCTTAATTCCGCCTTTATCTATCTTAGCAATTAGAGCAGATATTCATGAAAAATTTATTATTTGTGTGGAGTCTGCTATTATAGGAGGAATGAGTCTATTTACTCTAGAAAAAAATAAACGATCTTCGCTCCAGAATCTAATCTAAATGAACTATTCCATTAATAACTTGACTATGTTAATAGGAATAACTTGGGAGCAAGAAGAGATGAAAACTTGGAGGAATGACGTGCTTATGAAATTTCTCTATCATTCAAATTTAGCTCCTTCAAAGCATAGACCAGGTGCATTATATGATGCATTCACCAAGATGAATGTTTTAGGGCAAGGACATATACTAGCTCTAGCACGAATATTTTATTAAAATGTTATTAGATACAGATGAATTTATTTATAAATTTAGAATGGCGGTTCCATGACTATATATTTTTTAGCTTATCATATATACCTGCAAAATTCATTTTTTTTTATTAATACATGCAAAAAATAAATACAAATGTTCGGGACATAGCCCATGATATATGACGTCTATGTTATTATACATGATTATTTTTTTGAACGATAATCCTCTATCCTAACCCTCTTTCTTTCAGGTTCTTCTTCAGCATATGTTCTATCTTTTAACAAACCCACGATTATACCAAAAATCTTTCTCACATCCTTATGCAATGTTTGGTATTCTTCGGAGTTCTCAACTAAAGATTCTTTGACAAATTTGATGCTAAAGGGGGCCTTACTTGCTTGTAAAATTTCACCTGGAGAATAGAGGAGAAAATGCCAATCCCTGGCAGATGTCACGATCCCGTAAAGATAATCAAAATAATCATCACCCCGCTTTCATTTTCTCTTGTTCGTTTTATATGAACTTTCGAGCTGTTTGATATTCTGAGCAAAGCCTTCTGTTAACTTTTGCTGAACTTTATCTTCAGTAACACAAATAAGACTCTCCTCATCCTAATCATTTATAGTTTATGGTAAGTTAACAAATGGGGTCCCATAGGGCATAAGAGCAATGTGTGAGGATGACAAAATAAAATGCTTACCTTGATGGCATAATTGACCTGTCCGCAACTTTCATCTCCAATTATTTTGTATTCTGGTTTCATGCTAAACTTTTTATTTGTAGCGTCTTCTGCAATTCGAAGGGCGGTATATAGTATAGTTGAAACGTACTCATTATGCATGGACTCCAAACTTGTCATCACCAATGTTCCATAACTCTGAAGCCATAAGTTGATATCAGCCATACACAGCACGAAATGCTTATTGTCCTCCTTGATTTCATAGGTTTGTAGTATGAAAAGGGGTATAATTTCTGTTCCTTCAGAGACGAGGTTATATTTAGCTAACACCTCACTTAAGCTGAGGTACGAGAAGAACACACGCTTCAGCTTTTCTTTGAGGGCCTGAACCTCTTTTGCAAGTTTCATAGCTGGTCCCATTTCTAACCCAGCTTGCATAAAATCATCCTTACTCATATCAAGAAAGACTTGACCATCGATTTTTCGCTTGCAGAGTATTCCCAAGTCATCGTCATCAAGTTTGAGATTTTGCTCTTTCAAAAAATTGACAAGGGTTTCTGTATTCCAGTTCTCAACCAAGTAAGAGTCGTATTCAGCTGTTAAGGTGGACATAGTATTACGTTTTTATGCTTTAGCGCCTTAACGGCTAGTGGAAATAGGCTCAGATAAAAAATAGTGTTACGTTCCAGAGTAAGATAAAATTTTATTTCTGTTCGGGAAAGAGAATACTGGGCATTAATATAGGTTTTTATGTAGCACAGGCATTGCATCATTACACGTGATTCATTTCTCATGTATGTTCAATAAAAATACTTTATTTATAAAATAAAAGAAATAAATGAAAATGTTGCCGGTAGCCCAGGCCTACAATACATAAAATTTGCTACTATAGCGCTGTTGCCAGAGGCAACGAATTATTAATGGGAATATACAGTAACATGAAAGAATTTCGCCTGAGGTTGTTGACTAAAAAATTTAGAAATCTGATCTTGCAGTTCCATTTTCTTTTCTTGAATACTTCCGGGATGAATTTAATAAATGCTTAATTCAACATTTAGCCCTAATCTGCCTCTAATTGTATTTATAAGAACACTGACTGGTTGGCCTGTACTAATTATAATCATGTGATGTACCGCATTACATTGGACATTATTAAAATCCTCCACCGGAACGATAAGACAATTGAGAATAATATTGGTCATCTTGCTTTCCTAAATACAAGCCCATAGTGAGAAAAACTTGCTCCCATACATATATAATTTATGGCATATACATACCTTGTTTTGCGTTATTTTACAGAAAATATTTTTGCGAAAAGTTGGCTGAATTTCCATATACTCCTACATGCTTTATATCTTGCTGGGAGCAGTTAAGGAGATAAGAAGAATGATTATCATTGTCGTATGATACCAAGAGTTTCATGGAAGCACATGTAAACAGAATCCTTATACCTTTTCACATGTAAATCTACTCGGAAAGACCATAGCTAGTTTTACGCCTAGCAATCTTAAAATTGCGAAGTCCTCAGCCCTTCATAACATATGCTTTTGATGTTAATATTTACTTTTAGAGTTAGTCCTGTGTTGCTTCTAGACATTCTTTCACGTTTTCTCATGAAAAAATAAAGGTTAATATGTTTTTCGAATATATATACGAAAATTAATATGTCACACAAACTGACCATATGGGGTCTTTGCAATAGAAAGGTACGAAACTCAAAAAAATTTTTAAATTTACTTTATATGCTAATTATGTTTTTTATATTAAAATAAGCGTAAATTTAATATTAATTAAATTTTTATTTTTTTTTGAGTTTCATACCTTTCTATTGCAAAGATCCCATATAATCTGCATATTTTTGTCACACAGGAGTGACTCTACAAATTCTTCTGAGCTGGTGATCACTACTCCAGACTAAACCTTTCCACTATCTCATCTAACGCAAGCTCTTCTAAACCATCCAAACGAACTTTAAACGCATTCTCAGATGACAAACTAGATTCAGAAGAGCTTGATTCAGACGAACTAGTCTTGGATGAAGTAGACTTAAGCGGGATATTGGTTAAGGCTGTCAGATGCTTTATCCTGAGTGCCTTCGGCTGGTCACTTTCCATTTTGATTATTTATCTGATAAACTTAATATTTTTGACCGAAAAATATGTAAAGTGCCTGGCTTGATTACTTCAGACTACTAAGTGCTTAACCTTTCTTGGTCACGTCCTCTTCGTTGCTTAGTCAGAGGTGCAAAAGCATGAGGGACATCCTTTTTACTGATCAGCGAGAAAACTGTTTCATGTTAAGTCGACCACATTTTCCCTATCTATCCATTCGTTCAGATCTTCTAATTTAGTCTCTAAAGACTTTACATTTCTCTCTAATCTTTTTACCCTCTTTTCTAAAGTTTTATGTTGGGAATGATAATCTTCCAATTGTTTCTTTAGTGCTCTATTTTCACTGGAAAGTGCACTATATAGTTCTGCATTTTGCTCATTTAGTCCAAATGCCTGGGCTAATATTTTCGTATATCTAATAACTTCCTGCTCGCTAACTATACTATCGGATGAATGCTTTTGATCAGCTATCATTTTCGTGATGTATTCTATATGCTAGATCTTGTCTTGAACGAAAAAAAAATAAAATTTAATAAATATCGTCTAACTCATCTATGTGATTAGTTTTCGTTGAAGAGCTTGAATGCCGTTGCCTGATCATAAGGTTGTCCTCTTTTTCGAAAATTGACTATAGTATAGTTTTGTGCTGGTGAGGTATGGTTATGCGGCGAATGTTGAAGGGCTTGATTGGTGATAATCATAGCATCTGATTAATTCTTCGCACTATTCGATATGACTGCAAATACTGCCCCTAGTTTGTGCAAATAGCTAGGGAGGAGTAATTTACCAGTTTTAGAAAGAAATCTATCTTTTTTCAGAAACGTATTAAACCATTTAACTTCTGGCACTCCTGGATTCCTCAACTATCCAGAAGAAATTGCATCCTGAATCCAAGTAAGGAGATGTTTGACCCGCTCTTCATCTCTTTCTAATGATCTAAATATTCAAGGATTATCCTGTTGGTCTCAGTTTTTTGCGTATCCAGTTACACCTCCATTAGATATGCACAAGTCTTTAATTTCAGCGGGACGGATGCAGAGCATTATCATTACATCAGCTAGGGCTTGCACATCAGGTGTATTAGACACATTATAGAAATCAATCTCTCCTTAACCGATTTTAACGAGAAGTGATCTGGAAAATCAATCCCTTCATTTTCACATTAATCCTTACGCTCCTTTTGAATCTTATTGGATGCGCAGGTTGTTTTTTCATTTAATGTAGCAGAGATTATCTTTTTTGGGGCATTGAGTTTCCGCAACTCTCTTCAGAGTCTACTAAGACAGGATGTGGTGGCGACAGGGTTAGGAGTAGTTAAAGCCTTGGCTATCACCTTTACTTCTTTTTCACCAAGATTATCTCGAACAATACGCTGGACTATACTTTCGATGGTTTCTCTGTCTGGGATGATGTTTGATATTTGGCATATATTAACTTCTCCCGCTTCACCCCTCCTTCTTTGGGGATTATCTGACTTCTACTTCGACAAATTCTCTGATCGGAAACTAATACAAACGCCTGCTCTTTACTAAACCATACCCTTCCTGAAAGCGCTGACGACCCTGCTCTCTTTTTAGTTTATCTGTCAAAAGCTCGAGTAATGCTGGGGCATGCTAGCTAAGTTCTTCATTACTCATATCTTTATTGAATTTGTGTTCTGCAACGTACTTTGTTACAATTGCGAACATGGCTGTGTGAATATAGGTTATGGAGTAACTACTAGATTATGTATAACCGTTAGGTTATTCTATATTTGAAAAAGTTCAATTCAAAAAAAATAAATAATTGTTTTGATATCTATAGTCGGTGAAAGCTATTGGAGGATTGGAGGAGCGAAAATAATGATATAGCTTATGCTGGTCTCTATGAGACTACCCACTATGGCCGGGGTTTGCTCTGCAAACATTTAAAAATTGTGGGTAGATAGAATATGCGAAAAAAATACATAGTCATGGAACCCCCATTCTAAGGCTATGAATGATCTAAGACCGAAATGTTATAGTAATATTTAGTAAAACGTTCATGCTAGAGTTAATATATGTTCCGGCCCTAAAACATCTGTCTTGATAAATGCATTGCATAAAGCTCCCGGTCTATACTTTGAAGGAGTTAAATTCAGATGATAGAGGAATTTCATGAGAACATTATTCCTCTAAGCCTTCGTCTCTCCACGCTCCCAGCATAATTTTAATAGTTGACATAAAGTGAAATTATGCTAATTAGCTTGGAGCAAGATTTCCAATAGACTTATTTTTTCGTTAACCACTGCTAGTAAACTTATTTCTGATACAATACCCCAAATACAATAGGAAATGAAAGAAAGATATCTTCTTAATATTGGTAATTCATGTAAAGGCGGGATTAAAAGCCTTTCTTCTCTCTAATGCATATAGCCTTCGAGTAGCAATTTACGATATACTTGCCCATTTATAGCTATCATGCGATTAGATTTGGGATTATATATTTTTTCGTAAGTTTCACCTGCCAATTGGTCTAATATATCCATAACGTAAGTACGAAAAGATAATTTATTTCATTATAATTCTGATTAATTTAAATAAATATTTTATTATAAAATTAAAAGTGAAAGAGGGTTTTATATCCTAAAATACTTCTATGGCTCGCTTTACTTGCGCATTTATCAAGAAGGATAACATATTTGTGGAAATAGGTGCTATGACCCTACTGGGTGTTATAGGCACTGGAAATTGTATGAAAAAAATCAGAAAAAAAAACCCTGTCTTTTTAGTGGTTGTGAATATAATACTGATAATGTTACTCCAGCCATTCTGCTAAGATTTATTCACACAATTACCAGATGAGGCAGAAACGCAAGGCTGAAGGTTTTCAACCTGAAATCCCTGAAGCTCCAATTTCTAAGTCGTATAATAGTAGTGCTTTGATCCATGAATACTTATTTCCCGCTTCTTCACAACTATTTGCAGACTTGATCCGAATCGAAGTACTAGGTGATAGAGTTATAATTAGAGGCTCAGCTCCAGAGCCACCCAGAATCTATGAAGCTCCAGTTTCCAAGTCGAGTGATGAGGATTTTGGGTTTGACCTCTTTGGAGATTAGTGGTTAGCTCAAAACCCCCTGAATTGTCTAGAGTGAGTAAAAAAAAAATTTATTCCATTCATTAGACATATAAGATTGGCAGAAGCCTACATCTCAAAAGTATATGACTATGTATCCTGACCAGAGTGATGCAAGGATAAGATATTTTTTTTTAATAATATATGCCGATAGATGAAGCCTTCTTCGGAAATATTATATAAAAAATTTGGAAGAAGGCTTCACCTACCTGATTCGTAATCGAATAGTATTAGCATATATCAAATATGTCCTGAATATCTTCTGTAATTTGTGTATTACCCACTTTGCTAGAACTAGTAAAATTATCTATTAATTCATCAGGTGGAAGTTTACTATACCCATATCGAGTATCTTCCCCATTTTCCCAATAAATTTCTTCACCCGTTTGATATGAAGGTAATCTAGGAGCGTCTTTACTATCAAATGAACCTACTAGGTGGTAATGTCTATGATTCTTATCTATAACTTTAAATTTTAATCCGTAAGTTGCGTAAAGTGATGCATTTAATAAACCAAGTTTTGCTCGAATTGTTTTTAATCCCAATTTATTAGCACTGCGAGATGCATCGGTATTATCAAACACTCGAGCCATTTTAGGCACTAAACCCTGGAGATATGATGTCGATTCAGGAAAACCCATGCGTGTTTTGACTTCATCAGCTTTATATCGTATTCTATCATTGATATCTCTAACTGGTGTGCAAATTCTTAATAATTCTAGACAAATTCGATACCTCTCAGCCCAGGTTGCAGTTGTAAGCCTATCTTCTCTGTAATCTTTACGGGATATAGCCTCAATGGCCATTTTATTGTTAGTACCAGCATCTCGTAATTGCTTATAAGCCCTAAACCATTTTATGTGATTGTAATTCCCATACTTTGAGATGAAATTCTTGGTCAATGATTCAGGTGAAATCCCATAACAATCTACAATATGATGCCGGTCTAAAGAGTGCATTTCTTCTAAAGTCTTTCTTGGCTTGCTCTCTAAAAATTCAGCAGTCTCATGATTGAGAATATTAGCATTAGTTATATCTGATATTTCATCCGCTTTAACAACAGAACATTTTGCCTTTACTACCTGTGATAATGTATTTTTATTGGATTTAGGACTGGATTCTATGATGGAAATTATCATACCTGCTTCTCTAAGAAAATCAACTATTCTCCAACCAAATAAGCGCCGAGAATGGAATTTCTCCAACATAAATGCTACCCATAATCAAATGGTTGGTACATTCTTATTCTGAATAATAGAGTCAATATCTGGAAATATTCCTTTATTTTGAAGTTCTCAGGGGAGACATGCACGTTTGGCATTTAACAACCATCGAAATAGCCCTTCTTCTGTAATGGGGGTATTAGACGATCTTTGCTCTATGTGGCATATATAATCTTTAATGCACTGCATACGGAATAACATCTGATTCATTCTGGCATTTATTTCTATGTAGCTATTAAAAAGATAAAATGCCCACTTGAACTTTGGATTAGTACATGAAACACCAATTTTTAAAGTGTTAGTATAAACAACAAGATCTACATTACTCCATGATTCTTCTACGTTACTAAAGTCATGAGCCTTTTTTACTGGATCAGATTTACCATGATATTTCTTGATCTGTAATTCTGGAAAATCAGTCTTAAGAGCGTGAACAATCCCTTGTACATCTTTTCTGAGATGGCAGATAAGTGATGCACTGGTTCGATTCTCAAAAGGTAATAAAATCATCTGCTTGGCCCAATCTCAAAGTTCAGTTAATACAGTTTTTTTATTAGGAGCCAAGCGAAATGTCTTACCTCTCTGAGGCTGGAAAGTATTATGGATAATAGAGAGAGGTATATTTTTACGAAGGGTCTTAATCCATTCAATGTTGAGGTCAGTTAGGTCATTATCCATTACAATAATGCGCCTAGCCTCTCGGATTAATTTATATAATTTCTCTATTGACTGTCTGGCCAAATGACTCTGTGCCTGAGCAATTATAGATATTATCTCATCAAGCCATAAGTCATATTTTATTGGAAAGCATTTACATTTTTTACTACATTTGCATTTATTAGCAATATGGTGTAAACTCTCTATTTGACATACTACCTTCTTGTGATCGGGTAGATTTGTATTGCCATCGATATCGAAATATGATTTGAGATTAAGTCTAGTAGTAACAGCATTCGAGTAAGAGTGTCGCGTGGATAATACTAGCAAATTCACATCATCGGCTATAGTAAGATGTTTGAGAATATATGTTTTTCCAGTTTTCCAGGTGAGCCCACATAAATATCCCCTTCGTCAGGTAGTGGCCTCACATATCTCTCCTCATATGTTTCTGTCACTGTAAGAGCTTCGTTATACTTAGCCCAGGATGGCAATTTTACGAAAGCTCTTAGGAAACCTAAGCCTTTTACCTTGCAAATGCTAGGCAACGAAGACAATTTTTTATTTTCTTGTCTAATTTTTTCTGCGATGGATGGGTCACATTTAAAAACTTCCTCAGGTTCATCACTATTCTGCCAAAAGCATTTTACGATAAATTTTCCACTGCTAGCACATACATGACTGAACCACCTCTGATCCTTGTCATGTATACATTTATATAGTGGACATTTTAATAGAGCTTTCCAGTTAAAATATATGAAGTTTTCTGAATCTTTTCTTCAATAGTCCAATCCCTAAGATAATTAGAATACTTTTGCAAGACTAGATCTGTGCATTTTTGCAATACATTCTAACCCATGAATATTCTTAGCAGATTATTATATTTTTATGTGCTAAGCATTCGAGGTCTTACTTTAAGTCCTAATCTAATAGGTGGTTAAACCCTAACATGATCAAGCTCATTCCACCTATTATCTAGTGAGAATTGAAGAATACGCTTTACACGACCTTTTTTTGCCAAACCAATTAAGCGAAGATTAAAATTTTGACCAGGTAGTCTTTTATCAATGTATTTGCCAAATTTTTCATCAGTTATAGTATATACTAATTCGGTGAGTGATTTGAGCTCATAATGGTCGATAATGAGAGCTGGTGCATATAAAATATGGTAGCTACACTTGCTAGGGTTTGAAGACGTGGCAATTACTAACCCCTTGAGAATATCTTCTCAGCCACAGTCAAGAATTTGATACAAAGCTCTTATGAAAGAGCAACAGATTCGAATAAATACTTCTTGTCCCTTAACACTAGCCGTTTTCATATCTTCTTTTGACACATCAATATCAATCACAACTCTTAAAGGCTTTTGGCCATTAATACATTCATGAATCCCAGGTAAACCATATACTTCTGAGATGTCATCTGCAACAGAAAACTTTGGGGCTTGATCGTCTTGATCAATTTTTATAACCAATTTATTTTCAACTTCATCCTGGTCGTAGGCATTATACAAGCTAGAGCCTTTGTCATTTGGAAAGAGGAATGAATAGATTGGGAGAAATTCCAATGAGCTCTTTTCATCTGATATATCTCTAGGTGGTGATAATAGAATCTTCCGAATGGCATTTATCAAATTCTTAGGAGAGAATTTATCATTAAACTTTTTCTGCCTTAAAGAGTATTGAAATGACTGAGTCGTGGTAATGTTAGTTGAGGCGCGGGTAGCTTCTTCATTATCTGACTCATAATTAGACTCATAGTTATTATAATCATCTAGTCCTAAGTCAGATCTATTATCAGTACAACTGCTCGAATCACTTAAATATTCATCGGAGCTGACGCTATCATAGCGGGCAGTTCCAGTGTGATCAGTTTAGTCAGAAATAGTTGAGGTATGCATGTTGACAGTATGTAAATTTCTGAAATGTTTAATTAATTTTTTTCGATAGTTGCAAAAAAGAAGTGATAGCAAACTTAGATGGCAAGGCGTGAAAAAAAGGCAACCAGATGTATTTGAAAAAGTGAAGCCTTCTCCAGAATTATTATATAAAAAATTAGAAGAAGGCTTCATTTCGATGATATGTACTCTTTCTTCTTTAAGTCTTTTGTTCAATTACCTGATTTTTTTTGCCTCTCCTCGCCTCTTTCTTACTGATATATTGCCTCACGGCGTGAACTTAGTCGGCAAATCATAAAATAAAGGCAACTGGATATATATCCAAAAGTAAAGACTTCTGCGTAATCTATTATATAAAAATTGGCAGAAGCTTTCACCCACAATTTAATCTAACTACCACTATATAATCTAAATACCACTATTTTCTTCTTGTTTCTGAGTCATTTATATGCTAAATTATATAAAATATTGCCAAAATTAATCACAGATCCTCGGCGCCACCCGACACCCTTTTTTTTACATTATTTCAGTATCTAGAAAGGCAACCAAATAGGCACAAAAGGGCAAGTACTTCAATATAGAATTTGACATTTAATCAGATGCGGAAGGGCAGTATCAACAATATATAACTTAAATTACAAATAGAGTAGAAACAGGAAGAAAAGAGAGGTATCTAGGTTAAAGTGTGAATGATATTTAGATCATAACGTGGTAATAAAATCATGCATAAGAGAAAAATACAGATACCAAGAAAGGTATAAAAATATAGCTAGGATGTAAACAGGGATAGCGATGAAATAAAAGGGTAGTTTAAAGTGTGGTAACCAGATTATGTATTCAGATTAAAGCGTGATAATCAGGTCGTAGTAATTAGATTATAGTATGGTAATTAGGTTATAGTGTAGTATTCAGATTACAGTATGGTTAAAGTTGCCTGCCGAAACTCCTTTGGCCCAATGCCGAAAGTCGAAACTCCTTACATAGTGCCGAAACGCCGAAACGCCGAAATGCCGAAACTGCCGAAACTGCCGAAACTGTTTCGGCATTTCGGCATTTCGCCATAGTTTCGGCATAGCTGATACTAATAATCAATAATGTTTCGGCATAGTTTCGCGTAAGAACCTACAAGAAAAAGAAAAAAATATTCTTAAAACGTAACTAAAAAAATAAACAAATAAAAAGAAACTTCCTCATTACCTTTCACTCAAAGACCAGTTCGTATAATTCGTCCGGCAATATCTACAAGAAAAGAAAAAATTAACATTAAAAACATTATTAAAAAAATACGAATCTTCCTCCATTTACCTTTTCAAAGACCGGTTCGTGTATACCAATACGTCTGGCGTTCCTACAATAAAAGAAAAAAAAGTAACGTTAGTAACGTTACTAAAGAAAAACACGAAACTCCCCCTTCTTCATTACCTTTCATTAATGTCCGGTTCGTATATAGTAATACGTCCGGCGCTCCTACAATAAAAGAAAAAAAGTAACATTAATAAATGTTACTAAAAAAAAAATAAACTCGAAACTCCCCTTCCCAATTTACCTTTCACTAAAGTCCGGTTCGTGTATAAGTATCCCCTATTAATACCTCCACTATACTTCTCCGCGAATTAATTACGGTTTCGGCATTACGTCTGTAAAAATACGCCGTAATTAATTTCGGCATGGAATTTTTTTTTGACGTAATGCCGTATTAGCCGTATTGTATTTTTACAGACGTAATTTGCCGAAATGCCAAATTATGTCGAAATCGGATTATTGCGATAAAAAAACACTTCTTCAGCTCGTTTATTAGTTTTAATAAAAAAAAAACGATTTCTCTTTAATCGTTTTAATAAAAAAAACGGAAAAAAACGATTACTTATTAATCGTTTTAATAAAAAAAACGGGAATAAACGATTACTTATTAATCGTTTAATAAAAAAACGATTTTAACTTTTTTTTTAATTCGTTAATTCGTTTAATAAAAAAAACGTTTTGTAACGTTTTTTTTTTAGTCATTTAAAAAAATGCCTTTTAACGTTTTTTTTTAATTCGTTTAAAAAACTTTTTTTTAACTGTTTGAAAAAAAAAAACGATTTTTAACGTTTTTTTTAAAATCGTTTAACGTTTTTTATAAAAAAAAACGATTTTTAACGTCTTTTTTAAATCGTTTAAATAAAAAAGACGATTTTGACGTTTTGTTTTTAAAAATTGTTTTAATAAAAAACGATTTTAGCGGGTTTTCCCCTAAATCGTTTAATAAAAACGTTTTTTTCCCTAAATTTTTTAATAAAAAAAAAACGATTTAACGTTTTTTCTAAATCGTTTAATTAAAAAACGATTTTAATTTCTTTTAAATCGTTAATAAAAAAAATGATTCCGGCGTTTTTTTAAGCGTTTTTTTTTTAAGTTAAACGTTTAAAAAAGCGGTTTTTTTTAAGTTAAACGCTTAAAAAAAGCGTTTTTTTTTTAAGTCTAAAACGCTTAAAAAAAGCGTTTTTTTTCAAGTCTAAAACGTTTTTTTTGTCATTTAAAAAAAAACGATTTTTAACGTTTTTTTTTAAAATCGTTTAATAAAAAAAACGATTTTTAACGTTTTTTTTTTAAATCGTTTGATAAAAAAAACGATTTTTAACGTTTTTTTTTTAAATCGTTTGATAAAAAAAACGATTTTTAACGTCTTTTTTAAATCATTTAATAAAAAAAAAAAACGATTTTAACGTTTTTTTAAATCTTTAATAAAAAAACGATTATCGGTTGCCATTTTTTTTTATAAAAAAGAGCGCCTTTTTTAGATCGTTTAATAAAAAAAACGATTATTAACGTTTTCTTAAAATCGTTTAACGTTTTTTTATAAAAAAAAAACGATTTTTAACGTCTTTTTTAAATCGTTTAAATAAAAAAGACGATTTTGACGGTTTGTTTTTAAAAATTGGTTTAATAAAAAACGATTTTAGCAGGTTTTCCCCTAAATCGTTTAATAAAAACGTTTTTTTCCCTTAATTTTTTAATAAAAAAAAACGATTTAACGTTTTTTCTATATCGTTTAATTAAAAAACGATTTTAATTTCTTTTTTAAATCGTTAATAAAAAAAATGATTCCGGCGTTTTTTTAAGCGTTTTTTTTTTAAGTTAAAAAAAGCGTTTTTTTTAAGTTTAAAACGCTTAAAAAAGCGTTTTTTTTTTAAGTTTAAAACACTTAGATCGTTTTTTTTTTTATTAAAACGATTTAAGCGTTTAATTTTAAAAAAAAACGCTTTTTTAAGATAAAAAAAAAGTTTCAAAATCGTTTTAGCAAAAAAAAAAAAGGATCAAAAATCGTTTTAATAAAAATCGTTTAATAAAAAAACGATTTAACGTTTTTTTTTAAAAATCATTTAATAAAAAAAATGATTTTTAATATAATCAATCAACTGTCGAAATGCATTACGTCTGTCGAAATGCATTGCGGCTGTCGAAATTCTGCCGAAATAATTACGGTTACGTCAATTAGGATTCGGCACAGCTGCATCTAATTCGCGGAAAAGTATAACCTCCACTCAAAAGTCCGGTTCGTAATTTCGTCCGGCGTTCCTACAGAAAAAAGAAAGAAACGTTAGAAACGTTTCTTTATTTGCCAACTTGCTTCATGTGTAAGTCCAGTCCGGCATCCTAAAAATAAAAGATTTGGATCTAATCTGTGAACCGCAGATGCCGAAACTATATGTATATCATATGATATACTACGCCGAAATGCCGAAACAGTTTCGGCAGTTTCGGCAGTTTCGGCATTTCGGCATTTTTAGGTGCTTGCCGAAACCTAGTTTCGGCAGTTTCGGCAGTTTCGGCATGCCGAAACTCCCTAGTTTCGGCAAGCAACCTTAAGTATGGTATTTAGATTATAGCGCGGTATTCAGATTATAATATGGTATTCAGATTATAGTGTGGTATTTTAGATTATAGCGTGGTACTATAACCTAGTCTAAGTGGGATACCACGCTATAATATAATTATATTATAGCGTGGTATTCCACTGGATGTATCACAGGATAGCTTGTGTGAGAAAACTCAGAGAGCTGAGAAAAACTATAAATTATTCAAAAAAGTGGGTTTAGATAAGATCAAGTATATTAATTCATATAGCGCAAATTCCATTTCAGAGTTTACTGATGCACAATTTCAAGAGATCATAGATTATGGTATATCTTTGGAAAAGTTGTCTCTGGAAACTGATCATATGGGGTCTTTGCAATAGAAAGGTACGAAACTCAAAAAAATTTTTAAATTTACTTTATATGCTAATTATGTTTTTTTTACTAAAATAAGTGTAAATTTAATATTAATTAAATTTTTATTTTTTTTTGAGTTTTGTACCTTTCTATTGCAAAGACCCCATATGTCCAAAATTTCTGAGATAGCCTATCACGAAAAAATCTTGCCTGAAGTAAATACACCATCTACACCTCAAATTACTCCAGCTAAAGCAGATGATAATGATCTTACAGATCTTAAGAAGGAAGATTTCTGTGGTGATGAGGTAGTGATCACAAGTGTATCATCTGCATACTAATCTAAGCCTGATCATTCCTATTTTCGTAACAAGATATTGGATCAATATCCTAATTTATATAGAGAATGTAGTTTTGAAAATTTCGATTATTATGGGATTATTGATGAGACATTATGCAGGAACTACATCTGCCCATTATGCAAATTAGGTCATGATGATGAAGAAATAGAAGGTGAGTATAAAGCCAGATCTTACTTTATTAAATGTGAACAGCGTGAAATTGAGATAACTGCATAGTCTTACCCCTCAATCAAAGATTTCAGGGTGGGAGAAAAGTGATATATTTCTTACTTGCAGGCTCACAGGTTCTGTATAACAGATAGGTTTTTTTCTCACCTTGCAGTTCGAAGAATAAAGAGGCAGGGATTTAAATTGTTTGCAGTCATATAAAAAGGAAAATGACTGAGTCTGATAAAATACTAACCACCAAATATCTGAATTGGCATACCAAACTAATTGGATTACCAAGTATTTTGACAGATAAAATTTGTTCTAAATTATACAAAAGATATAAAAAACAAACTGGAAATGAGTCATGGCAACTATTAGAAGTACATGAGTCAGAAGTTATAAATTCAAAGCTAGAAAAAGGGCCCATCACCTTTGAAGCCAAACCTGATCTAGAATTAATTATTAAATCCGTCCTAGAGCACTTCCCATACTTGAAATTTGAAAATAGTTTCAGAAGGATTGATAATTATGATTTTACATCACCTCAGCTGTGGAGCTCACCATGTCCTATTTGCGATGGAATATATGGGAATTATGGATTACATGGCTCATGGTACTGCGAAAATGGGAATAAGCTCCCTTATGATCCTGAATTAGTGAAGTTCTATTCTCAAGATAAGTTGGAATATTGTCTTACTTGCAACACTTCAAGCAATAAACTCAAGTTCGCAATCGTAGCATAGAGCTAATCTTTTTCTTTTTTTCATCACTCATACCGTTCACGCTTATTACCCGATATGTAAAAAGTAGTGATGTCAGAGACTATCAACTGATGAGTGACGAGTCATCGATCTAATCTCTTATATAGACCGTTCGCGATAATCAATTTTCTTACATAGCCATTCGTACTACGATTTTTTCCAAGTATAAAACGAACTGCCATGACTTCTGTAACACTAAACTGCTTGGTTGTTGGAGAAGATCCTTATGAAAAAACTTTACCGGTCGATATTGATATTAATAAGAATATTGGTGCCCTTAAGAAAGCTATCAAGAATGATATTGGTGGAAGCGTGTCGGCGAGGGATCTTAAATTGTTTAAAGTCGATATCCACCTCGGAATTACCAGAGACGAGAATGCCGTTACGATGCTTAAAACTGTAGATCTTAGTGTTAGTCTGGAAATGGATAACAACTTACAAAAAATTAGTGTTCATTTTAGTACGCAACCAGCTGACACAAACCTACACATTCTAGTGCAACTTCCTACTGTTGCCATCGGTGAGTCAAAAATTTAGTCAACGTGATATAGCTCAATTTTTTCGTCTTCTGTCATATTCGCCAATAATACCGAATACTTACTTATTCTTGTGCTTTTCTTTCCTGCTTCTTATCGTCAAACCCGCCCAAAAAACACATTCGCGTTATCGTAGAACAACCCGTTGCTGGTAAGTGAGTCGTAATAAGTTCGTCAACGTATTGAGTATTATGCAGTATTTTGATAATATCGTGTCAAATTTGCCGATACTTTATCTGCTTCTAACCTATCAGTGTTCTTTGTAATGCTTCACTAATTTTTTGACGCGTACTAATGGAATAACGTTTATTACGCTTCTTTTCTAAGTAGGATCGAAGCGGAGTTTTGATGAAATGCAAGTCGACAGGACCGCCTTGATTTGCGATACTCTTATCCAATCATTCAATACTATCCCAAATCATGCAAATGATCTTAGACCTCTTGTTTCTGCACAACTTGTTCGAAAATTGCCCGTATCTTTTTACGAAGAGAAAAAATTTCCTCAGTTTGCTGAATATATCCAAACAAGTGATGATGAATGTGGAAGTAATCTAGCAAAACATATTTCCTGTCTACTTACTGACATATTTGAAAAGCAAGACTTTGATGATACATCGGAAGATATGGTACACTGGGGAATAGATAGTTTGATCAGGATCCCTCTTCAGATTTTTCGCGAGAGTCTTGGTGGAGGAGTGCTTCCAATTGAAATGGATCGGAACAGCAAGGATCAGGGAACAACAACTGTAGGAAATAAAAGACCAGATTTTTTATGTTGGATAAATGATGTGCTTCTATTTAAAGGCGAAGAGAAAGCTGATGCTAAGGATTTTTCAATTGCTGAGCGTGAACTTGAAGACAAATTCAACACGTTTGATCCTTTAAATTTTGGAAACATACAGTTTATGTTATGTTATGCCGTAGCAGGACCGAATTTGCGTTTTTATGCAATCGATGGATCGCAAAATGCAAATCCGCTAAATCGCTTAGTTCCGCTTTCAAATCGTTTAGATATCAAAAACAGCCGAGATCGTGTTTCCATTCTCTGTATAGTGGTCAATATTGCACGCATAATTAGGACTGTGAGCGGTAGTATTCACGGATCAATTGTTCCTATTGGGAAACGGATGAAATTAGAAAAATCGACGATTACATTTTTTGATGATTCGGTGGAGAAAATGGTCCCACTAAAAGATCTTCCATATGGGAATGATGATGGTCGTGTTGCTTTTTTATTGACTGTGTATAATTGCGCAAAAGGTCACCCTGGACTTATCCAAATAAAGAAAGGTGGGGGGCCCAAAATTCGGAACCGAGGGACTTATAGAGTTGTGTTTGAAACGCGAGGTCGAAACTTTCAATTGAATAGTGAAAACGAAGCTCGTGAGATGGCGCGTAGTGTTCTTACCGGGTTAACCTGGTTACACGAAAACGATTATGTTCATTGTGATATTCGGCTTCCAAATATTGTCTTTGTTCCTGGTATCGAAGATTATAAGTACGTTCTTATTGATTTTGAGCATAGTAATATAAGTGGATTTTCACCATCTGAAAATTTGAGGGATTGGGACCGTAGAACACTCAACAAGAAAAATAAGTATACGATACAATCTGATTTGTATCAGTTTGCAAAGATGCTTAGAAATCTTAATATAGTGAATTCGGGAGTTGGAAATGATTTTTTAGAAGGTTTGAGCAATAAGAGAATTAATTCAAATAATGTGCTTAATCATAAATGGTTCGGGTAAATCATGTTTATCTAACAATCCATGTTTAGAGATTAGCGGAAAATTGTTAGAAGGTTGCAAGATTTTATTAACATAGAGTACTTAGATTGTTTCAATAGCATACTATATATATTTACAACTTTGCAATGTATTATAAAATTTCACATTTGATTTTCTGCATATAATTAAAAAAATAATAAAAGTATTTTATCTGTTTGCTAATATAGAAACATTTCATTAACATAGTTATTTTTTCTTTTAGACTTTATGATTTTACATACTGTGTGACTTAATTTGTTTGATCACACATAATTGTGTTTGATCAAAAATTTTTTCTTGGCAAAAACCGTTACCATTGGTAATGATCAAAGTCTCTAGCACTCCAAATTTGAGCATATGTATGAAAAAGCAAGTCAGCATCAATGTGGATGTAAATATGGGTAGAGCTATGATAGGAAGAATTAAAACTTTTTCATTATCATCTATAACGGCCTTGTCTAAGAAAGATATTGAATACGTAATTGTTAAAGTGCTTTGGGGATAGTTTGCCCTGAGCGCCTTCGGCAGTGTATTACGCCACATATTACAGCGCTTGTGACTTGCATGTCTGGCAATATCTGTTATAGTGTAAAAAAAGTGTTCTGAAAACATATATTAATAAAGTTTAACCAGTTCAGCCATTTATTTTTTTAATTGATACTGGCTACTGCATGATTAGTAAATTACATGTCCAAATTTTTTGATCGATACTGACCCGCATGATTAGTGGACACGCATGTCCAAATTTTTTGATTGATACTGACCACTGCATAATTAGTAGACATGCATGTCCAAATTTTTTTGTAGTGGACATGCATGTCTAACATTCCTTAACTCATACATAAACCCCTCCAAATTTCTCCAGGTTATGATGAATAGTGTACGTAATGAATAAGATTTAGACCACTCAAAAAAATTGTCACTGAGATAAATATAGTCAGCACGTTCTCTGCAATCACGTGATCTGTGACAGTTAAACATCACAACCTGGAAAATGTCACGTGATATATATAGACCTGGAGAAATTTGGGGGGCTGCTGTATAAGTCAAAATTCCTTTGTATTGCGCCAAGATTTCTGCACCTGTGTCTTTAATTTTTCCAGAATATAATTAGCAGATCATCTTGTGATTTAGCTGAAAGCGCTATGTATAGAAACTCGTCAGCTTCTGGAATACTCCTAGAACTATCAAGGAACAATCGAATAAAAATGAATCTGATATTTATTATAGTATACTTGTTACAAACTGCTATAAATTATTGAAATTGCTATAAATCTCTTAATTGCAAAAAACGCTATAAATCACTAATTTACTAATAAATATATCTGGAGAAAGTAGTATTTTTATAGACGAAGTTTTTAATAAAACTGTACCTAAACCTATCAATCTCCGCCTGGATATGATATGAGGTATATTAGCGCATATATGAGAAATTATGCTAGATATGGTACTGATCCTGAAAAAAAAAATCAAAACAGAAAAACTATAGTCAAATTTCTATACAATCACACCCTATATAGTCAAGCCTCTACATAAGAATCCAATTTTGTGAAACTGACTTTTACTTAGTTAATTTACCTCTTTATAATCACAATTCAGTTATAATCACTATCACCGCATGATCTGCAACATACATATTATTTTTACTAGTAATTAAATCTCTTTATAGTCACTATAATTTCAGTTATATCATAATTTCAGCCAGAACTATAAACAAATTTCCTTTTTTAGAATGTAGATTATAAGAAATTTTCAAAATTGTTTTTTATAAAATGACTATCACCCAAAAATATGCAATTCATGTAATTTATAATTTTATAATTTTATAATTCAGGTCAAAACTAAGATAATTTTAATAATTTTATTTCTGATTTCTGATAAAAAAATTATATACTATATATACAATCACACCTCTATACAATCACCAGTTAAGGATGTAACCAACTTGGTAATTATATGGAGGTTTGAATGTATATAATTATTTATTAATTATTAGATTGTGTGAAACTTTACAGCAATAGGCTGTTTGGGTAAGAGGTACTATGCAAATACTGTTAGCTGAGAAATATTGGAGCGTTTACCATATGCACTGTCTTTATACAGGATTTGGCAAAGGTAAGGTGAGAGATTATGAATATTACAGACCTAGGATTCATAAAAGTCAAATGGCTATTTGCTTCGATTACTGGAAATTACTAAAGATCACTGATGTAAAACTAAAAAAGACATATTTCAACGGATGGCGCAAATATGAATATGAGATTAAATCCAAGGACTTGTTAAAATATCATTAGGATAATGAATACTCCAAAGCTAAAACTGAGGATGGAAGTGCTCAACTTATTCAAAGAGCTTATAGAAATTATAGGAAGAGGTCTGTTTCACTAGAAAAACAAGTTTGGGAGGCGGTTAGAAATAATAACACTCCTAGAGAAAAGAAGTTTCTTAGTATGCCTAGTAGAGATATTTATTGCACTGTAAACTTAAATATATGGTATTCTATTGATAGATTATATAGACCTTTTAATGTTCCACTTGATCAATTTTATGATTATATAAGTTATTTGAAGCATAAGAGACGCCAATTGTCTAATAGATTAGCTATAGCAAGAAATAAAATATAATGTAACTATACTGCGTCTAGCAAGTATACTAAACCTAAAAATATAAAGTCAATTAAGCCTGTGGAAATCAAAGAATTTATGCTTAGTTTGATTAGTAAATTTTGGAATGAATCATGTTCATTGACTCCTCCTCTATTACCACTGAAACCATTTGCATTAATGCAATGTAGTGCAAGTACGCCTAAGATTTCAGCTTATAGATTTGAAAGAAGCCAGGTCTTAATTGATACTGGAAAATATTTTGATTCTGTGCGAAAAAATGCAAAAAAAGAGATAGACTTAATATCCTTAAACTAAATATTAATATAACTATATTTATAAATTATAACTTATCTGTGATATATTTTTTTGCAAAATGAATATCTACATGTAATGAATGTATCACCTGCCAGATAAAAAATGTGATCTACCTATTCTGGGTTAGATCCTCTAATCTATAACTATTTTAATAAAGTATTTTTTTAAAAAGTTCAAAAGTTCAATAAAACGCTCTTATGAATTCTTGATTACGAGATAATATAACTATCAGTTTGAGAATTTCTATGCAATAGTTATCCAGCAAGCTTACAGGAATTACAAGAAGAGACCTGAATCTTTGACAAAAAAAGTTTGGGAAATAGTAAGAAATGATGCTACTCCTAATGATAAGAAGTTTTTAGATATGAAAAATGAATAGGGATATCATCCTTCAGGACAAATTTGGTATGATGATTATTGCTTTTCAGCAAAAAATGATTGGATATACGAGAAGAGAGTCCAATTATGGGAACGATTAGGTTTTGTAACATTAATACTTGTTAATAAATTATTATATCAATAAGGCTATATAGTTGTTAGAGATACATATTGGCCTAACATGTTAAAATGGCTACAGAATCCCAAATATTATAGTATTCATAAAAAATATAATTATGCATACTTCATCAGAATTTTGGATTGTGAGAAATATAGGAGTAAATCAGTAGAAATACAAAACATATATGATTTACCAACATTAAGAATATATTATGTTCTAGAAAAGTATTTTACCATAAATTTCTCAGATTTAGATGATAATTGTAAGTTTGTGCGCCAAATTTTTCAGATCAATCCTTAACCCAGATTCCAAATATTATCTTAATAAAATAGCTGTAGTCATATGCAATATAAATTAGCACATTTTTTGATCCTCGTTAAAGTGTATATGATGTAATAAGTGATACACCACAAATTATTTGTAACTCTGTGTAACTGCTTGTGTGATAAAATAATTAGAAATCGATCCCCAAAAAATATTTCAAATTTTTTCCCTATCTATCTGAATAGTATTTATTTATAAGTTTATTTTCTTCAGAGCTACAGGCTATTCCTACTAAATTTCAATCAGAGTATATTTATATAATGTTACTAGGCCTTTATTACTGAGCGGTCGAGCAAGTAAAATAAAAAAAATTTATATATACATATTCCCTAATGCCTTTGCAATGTTGAGATCTACAATTAAAGATGCATGTCGTAAATAAAGAATTTTGATATGTCGAAAATGTCGAAAAAAAATAAACAATTCGTCAATGCAAATCAAAATGGCAAAAAGCTGAAATAAATTCGTCAAGTCGAAATTGGCAAAATTGTCAAAATAATGATTGGCTGCAGATCATCATTTTTTTGTGATGTAATGATGTGGCTGGCAAAATTGAATATAAATAAACACGTCATAAAATCAAAAAAAAATATTTTTCTTCTTGATTTCACACAAAATATTATCAAGTATTTCTTTGTTTGAATATGTCGAAAACACCTTCCCTATAAAAATTATGTATACTGTTTGTATACTGTATATGTGTATCATTAATACTGTTCGCAATTTTGTATACTGCATATCAGTATTAAGTATACTGTTTGCAAAATACTAATAATAAAAAATGTAATAAAGTATATGGTGAATATACTGTATGATACGGTATTTTAAATTCATACATTTATAATGTATATAGTATAAACATATTTTTACTGTATATCAGTATGTTGCATACGGTTCGCAAACCATGGATACGGTATATTAAATTCATATGTTTATAACGTATTATTTATTTTACTGTAGATAATGGATACGGTATATTAAATCAATATATTATACTATGAATATAATTTTATTTTATTTTCCATATATATATATATACCGATATATGTAATATTATTCAGACTACCAGAGCCCGATATCTAAGCTATTAGTCACACCAATATATATCAGTACATATATGATTTAGGCAAAAAAAAATTCATGCCCAAAATAAATTGGAAAAGACGAGAATAGTATATTATTTCAAAAGGAGAATGGAAAAAGGTATGTTTAGATAAAAGAATAAAAAAATTTATTAAAATATAATTTTTAAAATAAAATACTGTTTAAAAAAACGATTAACAAGTCAAATTTTGGTAGGCCTTGCTACTCATAAAAATATTTCTACAGAAGATTTCTTCTTTTCCTGCACTTATGGTCCGTTTCTAAAAATTTTAAATAGATTTAGAATGTGAATATAAAAATTAAAGATAGAAATTCTTATTATAATTACCATCTTTTTCCCAAAACTGGGTTCTAAATAAGTCATAATACATTTCTCTGATACGCGACCATAGATGTCTTCTGGGTCTGTCTGGAACACCACTTCGGTAGAGCAGAAATTCTAAATATCAAAAAAAAAAAAAAAATGGTAAGACAAATAAATTCAATTTATATTGATTTTTTTTTACTTACTTTATAATCTCTTACGAGATTTCTAAATTTTTGGCTGCATTGATTTCCCATAAAATTTGTATTGTACCGGTTATTTATTCTGACTTCACATAAATAAATTATTTGAATTTGAATTTTTTTTTAAAGAACATATAATATAAAATATTACACATATGAACCTTTGAGAGACAGACTTTCAGAATTCCATCCGACTCCTACCATAAGCACTATGGTACTCATGGTTTCTCCTCCTTCATTCATCAATTAGTAGATCCATCATCAGATTGTGCCAGCGTGCCAGTTCAGGTCTACTTAATCGTGAATGACGTTGGCGAGCTTGGTGAGGCATTTTTATGAATTAAAAATCAAATTAAAGGTTTGTACATAAAATGTCACTTTATAAATAAAATTCGAACAATATATCTTTTTGAATTCGCAATTAGAATAGTTGAATCATCATTAAAAGACCTCGCGCATACGTAGTCTAATTGTTTTTAAATATAGATATCATGTTAAAACCAAAGAAAATCAAAATCACTTATTACATTGCATTTTACATTTTTTTAAATAGAATTACTATTATAAAAAATTATGCACTTTATAATTTAATCGTCACAAATTTAATAAAAAATCATGCGCGTCATTATAAATTTGAAACTATGCACACAATGTAATAAATTAACTTCAACATAAGTTCAATACAAATTCAACACAAATAACGAAATTTGGCCAAAATTAACAAATTTTTTACCAATATTATCAACACAAATTGAACACAAAATTCAACACAAACTTCATGTTCGTACTTTATACTATTTTTTTACTTAACAATTTAATTCACAAAGAAATGCAATTAAAAAAACACGTTCAAATAAATATCCAAGTTATTTAATGATCGCGAAATCTCTGGAAAACTAGATTACTAAAATGATTCACAAAAGTTGGCCATAACCATGCCACTCAGCCCAACCATGGCTGATTTTACTTCTGTCATAAAATAAAAATAAACCAATATATATATAAAAGTATACTAATATTATATTCAAATTTGTTTTCTGAAATTTGGCTTATATTAAGCTAAACATAGCTAAATCGCGCAGAATTGCTGTATTGTGGCTGTAATATCATAGCCCAAAATACCACTATTCCATAACAGATGATACATACAATCAATACCTTCAGAATGACTGTTAAACCAATTAAGCCAAGAAACCCAGGTCCCAGTCCATAATTTTATTCGAATATATATTATATAAAGAGATCGAATTCAAAGTAAGTACTAACAAATTATACATTTCAAAAAAATAAAAACTTTATTAAATAAAACAAAACCATTAAATAAATATATTTTTCGTAATTAAAAATATGCCTCTGTGTAAATGTAAATATTGTTTAAATTTATCAAATGGTGAAGGAAGTTCAGTACATAGAACAACAGTAGCTCGACACTTGTTAGAAGAAGAAAGAGCACAAACTCTAGAAGATGAATACCAAAAACTTTATCTGGAAGAAAATCCTTATTATTCTGAAGTGGAATATTCATATAAAGAAAACTTACGTGAAGAAGAAAATGAACGATCGTTCATGGAGACAAGTGATAACGATGAAGAAAACGAATGATCATATATGGAGATGAGTGATAGTGAAGATCTGGAAGAAACTGATGATGATTTTGGTTTTGAAAATAAAGAAAACAATAATTATGAAAACGATTCAATCTCTGATTCTCAAAATGAATTAGAATTTGATAACGCTGATAATGTAAATTTTAATACCAATAACGAAGAAGGTGAACTCCAAATAAATTATTAATAGTATTTAAATATATTAACTATTTGTTAACAATAATGATAAATTTTTTAGATAGTATGATTATTTCTGATGAATTGCTTGAAGGATTAAGGCTTTTATACGTGAAATCAAATTTTAATTTTTCTGAAGCTGCATTTAAAAATATATATAAAGTTTTCAATAGAAATAAAATGAGCTTTAATAAAATAAAAAAAATACTTGGTTCAATAGTAGGAATTGAACTAAAAATATATGATATGTGCGTCAATTCATGTTGTGCTTTTGTAGGAGTTTTAGAAAATGAAAGAAAGTGTAAATTTTGCAAAGAGGATCGATATTATAGTAACGGCAAATCAAGAAAAAATTTACCTTTTATCTCTATAATTGAGCACTTAAAGCTTCAATTTAAAAACTTTAAAAGATCTGAAGAGTTATTATATAGGTATAACTATATTAATAATATAGGAGACCTTATTCATGGGGATATAGGTGATATTTTTGATGGGCAGATATATAAGGAACTATTAGATGATGGCTATTTTCCCGATCCTAGAGATATAGCCTTTACTGCATCTTGTGACAGTTATCAAATATTTCGACAAAAAACTGATGATTGTTTGGTATTTCTTTTTATAAATAATAATTTGCCTCAAGAATTAAGGGTAAAAAAAGAAAATTTAATGGTAACATTAATAATCCTTGGGCCAAAATAACCTCAAGATTTTAATTTATTTCTTTATCCATTAATCCAAGAAATGAAAATGTTACAAGGTACATTAAAATAACATGAAAAATAATAATTAATAAAAATGTTATTGATTATGTTTTTACATATACAGATGGAATATCATGCTATGATGAAAATAAAAAAAAAAACTTTACTTTGCGTGCTTACATATTGGCTTGGACTGGGATCTACCTGCCCTTTCAAAAGTTTTATGTTTAACAGGACATAATTCATATTTGGGTTGCAGATTCTGTAATCTTCAAGGAACTTTAAATGAAACAAATAGGCATGTATATTATCCATTACAACAGGGCATTGATCCTAAACAATTGCCAATCTGAACACATAATGAGATGCTGATCAGCACAAATGAAATTGAACATCTGAAAGGAGATCATAGAGAAACTCACATACGTAACTGTGGTTGGTTTGATATTTATAATAAATTCTTAATAAGATTAATATTTTTCTGTAATTTTAAAATCTTGTTTAATAAAAAAAAATAGGAGTTAAAGGAAAGAGTATATTATTTGAATTATCTTCTTTAAAATTTTCTCGTTCATTCCCAGTGGATATAATGCACCTTTTTTTTGAAAATATCACACCTCATATGTTCTGACATTAGATAGGAAAATTCTATCCAAAAAATGATGAACGAAATTCAAATAATTATACAATAAGTTCTAAAACATGGGTTGAAATTGGTGAAATCATGGAAAAAAATAGATCTAATATGCTATCTGATATTGGACGTCCTTCACGCAATATTATTAAACATTTAGCTGGGTTCAAAGCTGTGGAATGGGCAAATTGGATTATTTTGTTTTCTTTACCATTGTTAAAATGAAGGTTGCCACAAAAGTAATAAAGCAGGATTAATTATTAAAAATTAATATTATGGAAAGTTTATTAAAATAATTTAAAATAATAGTCATTTTTTAGGATGGTCAAATTTTGTTGAAGCTGTTCAGTTATGTATTCAACCTCGAATAGATCTTGAAGATTTAGATAAAATCCAAAATTTATTAATACAATTTTATAACCATTACGCAAGGTAACTTTATTTTTCTTATTTTTTTTTTTTTACATTAATAACATGACTTTTTATAATCATAGTTCATACAGGTTAGAAAGTGAAAGATTGCCAGCATATTTAATTTCTTTTCATTACTTGTTACACATAAGAGATTGTATTGAAGATCTTGGTCCTTGTCGTGGATTTTGGCAGTTTCTGATAGAAAGATATTGTGGAATATTAATTCCACTTGTTAGCTCTCGAAAACTGCCATATGTGAATTTGTTTAATAATGTGTTGCTGCAGGAAAGGTTCAAGTATCTACAATTATTACCAAAGTATGACGAAAAAGTTTTTTCTAATTTCAAAGAAAAGGAAAAAACATGGCCACTACATAGGTAATTTCTAGTGATGTATATGATAGAATGTATGAATTTTATTCTCCGTGTGTTAGTTGTAAACTAACAAAAAATGAGACCATGAAATTAAAGCAATGCTATGCAGCTATATTCCAAAACACCAGGGATATTAGAGTAATTATTTTTTATAACTACTTTACATTGTATATTTATTTATTTTGAATACTTTTACGGATGTAATATTGTTATTCATTATTTAGGACATTGAAAAAAGTTATATAAAGTATGGGAAACTTCGTACAAAGGATGGCAACATTATATCTTCTAAATGGTGGAAAAATGAAAATGATAGTAGTCGAAATGATTATTGTGCCGCTGTAAGAAATTGACTATTATATTTATAATTATTCTTATTTAAATATTAAACATAAATTTTATTATAGATTAATCTAACTATCGATGATCAGCAAGAAGAAGAGATTTTTGGCCAAATTGAATATTTTATGATTCATATGTTCCAAGATCAAAAACGAATGTTTGCGTATGTTCAAAAAATCAAAAAATTAGAGAAAAGTATCAGAAATTTGAAATTTTTTGATGTCTTCGGTCCTCTACAATATGTGGAAGTAATTGGTATTAATAGAACCGTTGGTTTTTTTGAAGTATATGATAAAAAAAAATATTATATAATAGATAAATATGCAAACTGGTAATAACTGCAAGCTGATAAGATTAACATTTTCATCTTTACAAAAATTGTCATTTATTTATCTTACAAAATATAAACAAATTAAATAAATCAAGAATAAGCGAAATTTTCTTATTTTAATAATCATGATAGTATGCTGCAATTAATTTTTTTTTTGCTGTAAATAAATTTTTGACGTATTGCAGATTTGTTTTGTGATACGATTGAATTTGTGTTCAATTTGTGTTGATAATTCTGGTAAAAAATTTGTCAATTTTGGCCAAATTTCATTATTTGTGTTAAGTGTGTGTTGAACTTATGTTGATCTTAATTTTTATATGGCACGATTTTTTGTGAACTTCTTTTTCAACACAATTATAAGTAGGTACTCTTGCAAAATATTTTTCCAAGTATGGAATTAACCCAACAGAATATCATCACGCTAATAAGTTTATAGGTATATAAAGCAAAATGGATTGATAAATATATAGATGAATAGGATAATTTAGGGTTGATAGTTCGTTTTATTTTTCACTGAAGGAAATACATGTAGATTTCTTACATATAATGATATAATAAATATATTAAATATAACTAATAAGTATATAAAATTAATATAATAAATATAATAATTAAAATAGAAATCAAAAATATCAAAAATAATAAAACATATTGAAGAATGTAAAGAAGGCAAGAAAGAAGAGAAAGAATGTGACGCAGAGAAAAAAGTTGATAATGAAATTTCAGTTCTGTTTGTAAGTCGAGCACTTGAAAATCAGACATGATTTCACCTGAAGTTAACCCTTTACAACTGCAAATCCATCATTACCAAAATCTTTGAACATTAGGATACAACAAGATACTCCTGCTCTTTGGCCTGAAATTCGCATTAACTAAATTATTATTGTTTGTAATTTTGTTCCATTTTTGAATCCATCATAATTGCCAGAAAGAGCGAACTCCTATTAGACAATTATACTTTCTTCAACAAATGAATGTGTTGTGTCTGAACGAATGACAGCCTTGTTTTAGTTATATTTAAATAGGCAAACGCAGATAAAAACCCATTAATTGGCAGGTTACAGAGTGCAATGCAACCTACCAACCCTTACAGGTCTAAGGGTTAAGAATTAAACTACTTGCTAAACACCCCACAGTTGGTATGGAGTTAAAGAAAACAAACAAAATACTTACGTGTACAGTGCGCAACTTGTGGTACTAGAATGGCCTTGAGGAGGTTGTCACACGAAGTACCTCTATCCATTCGTTCCCAATGTTAGGCGGCATTGCCTAATGACATAAATGGGTGAGGGGCAATCAGGTCTTAGGCCTCCAGACAAACGCCCGGTGTTTCAGAGGCAACTTTGTTCTCGTACAAATTGCATTGGCGAAAACGTCTTTCAATGAAATTAATCAATAAAAAGTATACTTGGGTATTAGCTGATCTTCAAATTCACCCTATAAACTCCAGAAGGACAGGGATCAGTGCAGGCATCGTGACTTACGTATCTTGTTAAAGATTAATTAAATTAAAAGATAGGATCCAAATTCAGTATGACTGAATCGATCATCTCCGGTTATCGAACTTCCAGTCAGAAGTGATCGCTAGAATCAAGAAACTGATAATCACCCTTATCAGTAATGATCAAAAGGTGTATGAACAAGTTTTGACCTTTAATTTAGAAGGACTGGGAAAAGGTATGCAAATACCAGCAATATATTCTCTCTTTTAAGAATCTGATATATTAAACTCAAAAAGAGAAAAAAAAAGAAAAAAAAAAAGAAAAAGAAAAAGAAAAGAAAGAAAAAGAGGAAAAAAAAAAAAAATATCAGACTTGAATAAAAGTTGGAGAAATTATTTTTCAAAAAAAACTAAAATTGATCATTTATATAAAATTAACGAAAATGTTGCATATTACGTGAGCTAAATTTCTTTCACATGGAAAGATATACATATTTGTTAAATTCAGGTATGCACAAAGTGAAAAATTAGATGAATTATATTATTACAATTTCCTTTTATGAGTATATACAGCCACAATTGTAGATAGGCTGGGACGTCAATTTCTTGACTGCTGATCAAAACCATTTTATATATAATTTAAAAATTCACAAAGTATATGAATTGAGTAAAATCTAAAAAAATATTTTTATTAATTTATGCATTAGAAAATTTTTAATAAAATTATATTGCATAATTCATTTCTCAATTAAAAATGTTAGAAAGTAAACAATAAAGTTCGGTTTTAATAAAAATTCTATTTATATTATAACTTGTTAAAAAAAATTACACATTTGATACTTGTTCGCTACTATTTTATAAAAAAAAAATAGTACTCAGGCTGTACGACGTGGACGTCAGTATCAATCACAGCCCAAAAAAAAATGTGAGTCTCCAGCTGATATTTGGTATAGACTGGGCCTCGCTACTCACTCATAAATATAAATTTAAAAAAAAAAATTAAAATAAAGTTATCTTTTATGATACGTAGGCAAGTTTCTTCTCCTCTTACGATCGTGACGTGTTTCTAAGAAATTCACAAATTTAGAATGTGAATGTAAATATTATTTATAAAAATTATTATTACAATATAATTAATTACCCAGTCTTTCCTAAAATCTGATTCGAAATTGCTTATAGTATCTTTTGCCTGTACGGGTTCATAGTCGTCTTCCTGATCTCTCGGGGACTCTATTACGATAGAGACAAAAGTTCTAAATATCAAAAAAATAAAATAATATTTATTTATATCTAGTTTAATATTCCATTTATATCTTTTATTTATCATTTTTCTTTCATTTACATGATAGTCCCTGACGAGACTTTGCCACTTTTGGCTGCATTGTTGTCCAGTGAAGTTCATATAAAATTTGTTATTTATTTTGATTCAATTTAATGGATTAGTTGAATTAAGATTTTTTTTCATTATAATAAATAAAAATATTACGCATATGAACCTTCTCGCAACTAAAGACCAAAATTCCTGACGACTTGTCCTATTTGTATCGTGATATTGTCTATTTCTTCTTCTTCTTTGTCTAATTAATTTATTCATTTGCGAACGATGCCATACTGCAGGGTGAATAAATGAAGATCGATATCATGGCATGATTAAAAATTAAAAATATATTTTTGAGATTGGGAAAAATGAAATAAAATTTGAGATTATTTGCTTGTAGAAAGTCGTAAAAATGTTCATTATAAATAAATCGGACAATACCTCTTTGGTTTGATTTTAGTTTTTTATTTCAATTAAATATAATTAAAATATTGATTTATTACCGTTTTTCATTATTTTAATCATTAAAAATCTCATATGGGGTCTTTGCAATAAAAAGGTACGAAACTCAAAAAAATTTTTAAATTTACTTTATATGCCAATTATGTTTTTTATACTAAAATAAGTGTAAATTTAATATTAATTAAATTTTTATTTTTTTTTGAGTTTCGTACCTTTCTATTGCAAAGACTCCATATGTGCATGTTTTAATCAAAATATTCGAATCACAAAATTGTACATTAAATAAAAATTAAATTGTTATTATATTATTAGTATACCTTTTAAAAAATCGTGTACATCAAAATATTTTTAAAATTAAGCGAAATGCAATCATCAAATTTATCAACACACATCCAACACACATCTAACAAATTCAATGAAATTTGACCGAAATTATTAAATTTTTTACCAAAATTATCAACACAAATTGAACACAATTTCAATTTGATTAAAAATACAAATAACTATTGGTAAATTAGTTTCTATATAAGGTTAAACAATATTATTAATTATTATGTCATCAGTCATCAGGGAAAAATAAAAATAATTGTAACACTGATTTTTTTTTTTTTAGTCAAAACAAGTGAACACTGATAACGATAAATTTTATTCACAAACTATAATTAATAAGGAAACGCTTATTGATTTTTTTTTTTTTTTTGGAATATTTTTATTATTTTTCTATTTTTATTATAGTAACCATAAATTAAAATTAATAAGGAGATGTGGTACATATTTCACCATTTACATAATTTATTCCATGCTCTTTCGTAATATTTTTCTCATTGCTGACAAGATTTTTCCCATCTTAAAAAACCCATCATCATTGAAAGCGTTTTGAATAGTAAAAAATTTAAATTTTTTTCAAGATAAATATTCGTTTCATCATAATCAAACGGATCAGCAATGAATGAAACTATAAATAAAAAGAAATCGAAGAATAGACGATATAAAGAACAATAATTACATATATCATCTATACTGATCTCGTGGCTTTATCTCGCTGCTGTGGTCTTATGGCTTGATCCTGTTGCAATTTCTGTGATGGAACTATTGTAGTAAATATAAAGGCTTATGAAAATTTGAATGACATGGTCTACAAATAGGCTGTGTTCGGTGGGTTGTATATCTACTCGTGCTTATAAATAGTCTTTTTATTGAATCGATTAAAATAAAGAAAAAAATGAAAGAAAAAAAATAATATAAAAAAAAAAATTTTTTATCGAATCGATAAAAAAATGAAGAAATTGAAAAATGACAAAAAAAAAAAAAATATCTTAACTCGCGTAGTCACGTCAGATCACGTTATGTACACTCTTTTTGATTCCTAAATTAGCATTGAAACACGACCATTACCCTAATAAAAATCCACGTATTTTTCGTACTTTCCCATGTATTTTTCATACTTCTCCCACCTTCTTTCTACGAACCATTTGTATTAATAAAACCTTAACTACATCTACGACCATGAATAACAGTATCGAACAACAGCTTGAAATGCTCAAAAGACAAAATGAAGCACTTATGGCAAAAATAAAGTATGTATGAAAAATAAGACTTTTATGCAACCTTAAAGGAATAAATTTTATTAAATTTTTTTTTATTTTGGAGTTCCCTGAACAATACTTTTTCAAAACCTTGAGCGTTGAGTTCGAAAAGAACATCAGTTATCTCAACCCTTTCTACAAGCACTAGAGAAATCACTGTCGTAAGCTCTTATTATTATTACTAATTATTTTGTTATTCATTTATTTATTTGTTACTTATCTTTTTTAAAATAAATGAATAAAAGGTGGCATGTAGTTTGATTGCGAAACCAAAGAAAAAATATGTGTCAAAGCAGGATATGCTAATGGCACTAAATATAAATAATGAATAATACATGGCTTGTGTAGTATGTATATATTACAAATAACTTGATTTATAAAAAAAAAACATTCTAATAATTAATAAAATTAGACCGCGATGCGCGTATGCGCCAGTTATCAGTTGCAATACAATTTTGCATACAAAGATATACCCAAGAATATCTTGTTTAAAATAATTAAAAAGGTATTTTTATTTGATTTATAAATTTTTTTTTACAAATATAATGAAATAATGACTTTTTTTTTAGTTCAAGTTGAGGACTAAAGAACTGGGTGTACAGTTCAGTTATAATGATTGGTTTGCGTACGAACTGTTAAAAAAACATGTGCAGCATGTGCGTAAGTATATATGCTTTTTAACTTTTTTTTTTTAAAAAAAAAAGTATCAAAAACCTAATTTATATTTAATTTATATTAATTAAAGGAGATCATAGGTCCAAGATGAAAAATGGGCGTGCATCAGTAGAAAAGGGGGGAAATTGACTTTTTTTCAAAATTTATTTTATTGGACCACTTTGCTGATCTCGGTCATGTGCACAAAATTAGCTTAATAACCAAAATTACAAAAAAAAAGTCGATTTCCCCTTTTCTACTGACGCACGTCTAAATGGTTATTTCAAGAAAAATAAAAATGAGGAAGAAGAAAGAAATGAAGAGGATGATGAGGATGAAGATATAGTTCATGAGGAACAAGAAGAGGAGGATGAAAATATAATTCATTAACAAGATGAAGAAGAAGAGGATGAAGCTAAAGAACAGGAAGAGGAAGTAGTTCCTGATGTAATCGTTGATGATGGTGATATTGTAAATGATTGTCTCATTATCCAGCCTTCCGTAGACCGAGGTGGTGGCCGAGATGGTGGTTGTGGAAGTGGTCGTAAAGGTCATTGTGGTGGCCGCAAATGATTCAAAAGCCGTATAATTAGAGAAATAATTTTACATGAAATTTTCAATAAAATTTGTAAAAAGTGGATTACAATAAAATTCATAAAAAATTGATTACAATAAAATTTGTATACAATTGAGTTTGAACTTCAAAAATCAATTCATTCTTATCATTCTTATTTATAATCTACTCTATTTACTATGAAGTATTATATGCATACTAACCATTTTGTTCCATTTAGAAGAAACATATAATGCTCTAGATGATGATGAGGAATTGAAATAATGCATAAGAAAATTAAAGCAGAGGTTTGGTATAAGAAGCGTTATAACAAATAGCAACGAAGCTATGCGGTGTGAATGAGGTATTCCACTTTTCGATGGGTAATGTAGAATTAAAAGGTAATACAAAATGGTAGTTTCTGAATTCTTATTATTAAAAATCTTTAATTAGGATTACTGATTTTATATTTTTTCTTTTTTTTTTTTTTTTGATTTAGAAATAATACTTACTATTCTGATTTACAAAACATGTTTAACATAATACCTTAAGATCACATCTCGGTTAATTTTTATTTAATATTTTTACATTATATTTATGATATTTATATGAATAAGATAATTTTATTTAATGTAATAGAGTTTCTGCAATAAAGGAACCAAACTCTTGTCAGATAAGAAAATCAACTTAGGTAATAAAAGATTAAAAGAGATGTTTAATTAGTTTGTTTGTTTACTTACATTTATTAATGGTAGTAATTGTTTCTTCATCGCCATTCATCAATTAGCAGGATCATTCTATTGAGTGATTTGGTTATATTGTGAGTGGTGATGGTGAGTTTGCAGAAGATCGTATAGTGCTACCTTATAAACAATTGAACAATATCTCTAGTTCGATTTTATTTTTCATTTCAATTAAAATAACTAAATATTTGAAATTAAAAATTTGATATTAACACCCAATACATGTTTAATTATTTTATTATATAAACATTATATATACTTAAAATAAAACAATCTATTATTATTAGTACATTTCTTACGATCAAAAAATATCGTCATCTCTGGAAACCACAGAAAAATAAATTGTCACACGAGCGAGAATTTTTGGTCATTAGGAAAGTTTTCTTAAAATTCGTGTACATCACAAATGCTAAATATCATCCTCTAATAAAATTAAAAACAACACAAGTTCAACACAAATTCAACACAAATAACGAAATTTGGCCAAAATTAACAAAATTTACCAGAATTATCAACACAAATTGCACACTAATTCAACATGAATTCATTTATCATGTGACTTATGCCGGTGAAATCTACTTAATTAAAAATTTTAATCATGATTGGACAAATGTCACATGATTGCCGACATTTGTTATTGTTTGTACACGAATAATAAATCGAAAAATATGCGCTGTTTCTCTTTTACTTTTTATTTTTCTTTACTCATTAATTCAAATATTATTTATTTATTTTTTTTTTATTAAAACAGTCCCAGATAAAAAGTCGTCTAATAGAAAAACTTTAACAACTAAAAGAAAATATTTAACGTTTGAAGTTGTATAATTGTAATAGTTTTGTAGTTATTACTATTTGTCTTTCTCAGATAGATGTATTTATAGGTACAGTTGTATTTCTTTGTTTTTATCACTACTAACTTTACCTTCTTTTTATTGCTAACTGTACCTTCTTTTTATCGCTAACTGTACCTTCTTTTTATCGCTAACTGTACCTTCTTTTTTATCGCTACTAACTGTACTTTCTACTAATTATACCTCACTTTTTCGCTACTAATTGTACTTTTTTTTATCGCTACTAATAATTAATTGTGCTACTATTTATCGCTACTAACTATACCTTCTTTATCATTACTGATTGTATCTTCTTAAACTTTTTTTTTTTACCTTTAATTATATCACTACTTATTGTAACTTGTTTTATTGATTTTTATCTTTAAATAGAAGTTTTGTAATCATTCTTTATTATATTATAATTTAAATAATAAAATTTACTCAACAAGAACAAAATAATAAATAAATTAATTGACAATAATTATAACAAATAAAACATATGGGCTGATTTGTTCACTCTGCATTAAAAAGAGTTATTAAATTGATTTTCACAGTTTTCGTTACTCAAAATTGTTTTGTAATACTAAAAATCATCTGATTGATGATTACTTGATTAAATAATAAGTTGAACAAAAATTTACATTTGCAAAACTTAAATTATTAAATGTAAAAGAGACGTGAAAAAACCCATTTCACTAATAAAAAACCCATTTCTCATATATATGGAATTTTTAACATATATTATTAAAAAGTAAGTATATTTTAATAAAATATAAAGTAAAATAAAAATTTATATAGTCTTAGTAGCTATAAATATTTATGAAAGTGTAATAAAAACATCATATAAAAGATGGTATTATAATAGATATTTTTAAACAATAAAATAATTATTTTATATCGGAGTTTGTATTACTATCTTTAAACGCAAATATATCAAGATTCACTGATCCGTTTTCTATAATTTTAGGCTTGTTGGAAAGCCCTTGTTCTGGACTTTATAGACGAAAAAAGAGCTTGCCGATTGGATCATTAGATCCGGAGATATTTACGTTTAAAGTTAAGGTACGAATTTTTTAACATGTTTAAATGCAAATATCTTGGGATCCACTAATCCGTTTTTTAAAAATTTAGGCTCTTTGGAAAGCTCTTGATCTGGACTATATGTGCGAAAAAAGAGCTTGCCGATTGGATCATTGGATCTGGAGATATTTATGTTTAAAGTTGAGATACGAATTTTTAACATATATAGTAAATGCTAAGATTTATATTAATTTAAAAGAAATATTTACCAAATTATAGTATAATAACATTAAATAAAATTTTTTAATACTCACCCTCAATTTACTGTATATTGTATAGTATTTTGTATAATAAAAATGTAACAAAATCAATATTTTAATTAAAGGTGTTCAAATCAGCCCATATGAGGATATTATTACTATTTAATACCATATACTAATGATATAAATATACGGATTATAAAAGATATGTCGTAAATGAATAATTATCAGTATAAAATATACATCGTAAACTGGAACATTATACTGTCGACCAGTATAAAACATACGTCGTAAACTGGGACATTATACTGTTCGACTAGTATAAAGCATACATTATACACTGGAACATTATACTACTCGACCAGTATAAAACATATGTCATAAACTGGGACATTATACTGTCGACTAGTATAAAACATACGTTGTAAACTGAGACATTATACTGTTCAGCCAGTATAAAATATATATCGTAAACTGGGACATTATACTGCTCAACCAGTATAAAACATACGTTATACACTGGGACATTATACGGTTTGCAAATAAACGCCAGTATAAAACATACGTTAAACACTGGAACATTATACAGTTCGCAAATAAATGCCAGTATAAAACATACATTATAAACAGGGATAATATACTGCATACAAGTATAAAGTATACAAATCTTCATATTTATAAATACCATATATATGATACGGCGTGCAAAATACCGAATGTATATCGTATGTGCAAATACTGGTATAATACTTTAATCATACTGTATATATACTGTAATAATACTGTTTGCAAAATATGGCAATACCGTATAATAACCGTATCCATAATTTTTATAGGGCTTCTGCTATTCTCAATTCAAAGATTTGTGAAAAAAAAGCTTTTTTACCTGATGATGTTGATATATTTTTTTTTTTGGCAATTTTTTCTTACTTTGTAGGCAATTTTTTTGGACAATTTTATCCAAATTTCATACTTTGTAATTTTTTTAGGTATTTTTTTTTGGACAATTTTGTCCAAATTTCGTACTTTTATAATTTTTTAGCGATTTGTCTATTTTTTTTTTACTTTTTTTTGGACAATTTTGTCCACTTATGGATGATTTTGTTTATTTTTTTCACTAAATAAATAAGAATTTTTGCTTTAAATAAAACATTAACTAATTATTTTTATTTAAATTTACATATTCATTTATTTACAATATCAATTTTGAATACATCAGTTTTTCATTTTGACAATTTTAACAATTTGACAATTCTAAAAATTTTGACATGTCAAAATTAATTTCGTACAGTTTGTACATTTCGACAATTTTGTCAATTTGATATGTAAAATTATTTCGACAATTCTGACTATTTCGACATTTCAATAATTTCTACATGTCAAAATTATTTTGGCATTTCGGCATTTCGACAGATTTTAATTTTGACATTTCAGCATTGACCTTTACCATTTCGGCTGGTAACTTTATCTACAATACACATTTCGCATGCTCTTATTCTCTAACACAAAAGTTTAGCGTAAAGGTACCTTATATATTCTTCTATCTCTCTCTAATATGAATGTAAGTTAGAAAGGAAATGCAAAACATTTAAAAAGGCAGTATGGTGAAAAGGTATTAGAATTTACTATACATTATTTTTTTACTTCGCCTAGCAAGCTTTACATTAATATTAACTTTTTTATTTTATCGAAACATGGAAGAATTCCTTTTAACGAGAGAGCCTCTTGATATCATTAGAATCTCTACAGCATTATTTGTACAATAAAGCAGGGTGAATGGATGGGCATTCTCAAAAAGAAGATGAAGAACTTTAAGAATGTTCTGGAGCGAGTATTAGAACAAGTCTCCTCAGAAGATATTGAGCGGATAAAGAAGCTTTGAAGTTTTAATACCGGAAAAAAATTGGCAAAGCAGATAAGGAGCAATAAACTATTTTCATAATGAATAGGTGGATATGATGCATTTATTTAGGTTTTCTCGCATATATATATATTAGTGAATGCGCTATATCTGTTGTGATACTATTGCTTCTGTATGGCAGTAACTAATTATATATATATGTCCCAGCAAACGTGTATTTTAGCTGATTTACTGCTAGCATTTTGATATTTTTTTATGAAAACAAAAACCTAATCTGATCCTGCGCAGGATATATTTATTTTTAATTTATCAAAATAACATTGAGCCTAAATTAAGTTAACTATATTTAGGTAACAACTGCATTCGAAGATTTATGCACCCTCACAGGGATGAAAGCTCTGGTGATTGATATCAAAACATGGCCTGATCATGCAAACGCAAATTTAGAGCTTTTAATACGTAATGTTGATTAGCTCAAAAATAAAAGTGTCAGCTATGAAAAAACTATGTGGGAAAGGATTGGAACAGAATTAAAGAAAGTAGATGTCAAATCCTTGGATTTGATCATTCATCAGAAAGTTTTTTCCGCTTAAAATCCACATGGAAATCCACATCATATACTATAGAAAATTGTGGAATTCCAAATAATTCCAGTATTTTCCAGATACCCTGTAATGAAACATGTGATATTGTCAGCGTAGATCGAAAGTAATATACTGTACATGGAGCCATGTAGGGCTATAGGAATATGTGAAATTTCACGCATTTTCAAACTAATCCATATGGAATTACATGGCTTGATCTACCTAAAAATTTTCTAATGTTTAATATGTTCTGGAATTCTTGATATCAAATCAGATCATTTTGCGATATTTTTAAAGAACCTTTCAAGAAATACAAGCTAGATCATAATGATATGATATTGGATACTTATAGAGAAATAATTCATAATGAGAAATCAGAGATAAATTTGGATAAAGATTTGAGTAATGTTAAATTTGGGAAATAGCTAGATAGTTCTGAAAGGCTTCAAGAAATGGCAAGATGGATACTAGAATCTTTGTAAGTTTGCTTAAGTTTTGCTCCTGCTTTTTTATATATGTTAGCTTACAGCATAAATAATAAAAATGTGCGGGATCTTTTATAAGTTTAAAGGGTTTAAAGTCTGAAAGTCACTTAAGTATGAAGCCTATACAAAGAAGAGGAAATTGGTTAACAAAGGGTCGTATATCTGTGAAATACTTGTGCCATTAATAAATATAGTAATAAGTGAATTACCTGAAAATCCTGCTGTATAGGATATATAGTAAGTACTACTTTTAGTATCAGCTATAAAATGACCCTGTAGCGCTGTTTTTTTCTTATTTAATGATTTTTCTTGAATAGAAGGTGAAGAGGAAGTTTAGCTAGCACTAAATGAAAAAGATCTTGTAAATATGCACGAAAACCTGATTACATGTCTGTAATCCAACTAGAGAAAGGTACAGAGCTTGAAATTGTATACCTCAAAACTGGCAGACCAGATTCCAGTCAAGACAAGTGCTAACGAGATCATAAAAAATTAATTTGATTTTTAAAGATTTTATTGACACTACCAGAAAAATATCAAAGCTTAAGAGGGTATTTAATATTTTATCTAAGAGGCAGATATTATTTATATTTTCTATAAACATTGTGGACGATATTATGGAACTTTATGTTATGTGTAGAGAATCAGATATTTACAAACACTGTCTAATAGAGGAAATGCTAATTCCGCTATATATGACTTCATCAAGTGCCATATACCAGCTTATCCATGCTTTGATGATGTTAAGAATGGCTGACGTATGTACAATCCATAAAATATTATATAATTCCTATTCTGGAGATAGTGAACATAGTTCTGGTGAGATAGCAGTAATGGTTTCAACCCCCAAAAATTCATAGAATAGAAAACAATTCTATATATATAATTTTTATTAAGTTATATTATTAATAAAACAAGTGTATTATATAATATTTTTTCTTGGCAAATTTGCGGGATCATGCAATCTCAGAAAATACGTGATTTTTTACTTTTAAATATTAACATACTAATACTATATTACACTAGCATACAATAATCTGAAATAGATGAGACCGATTCATTGAAAATATATATTGCCAGGTTTGAAGTCGAAAATGTCAAACTTAAAAAGAAATTTGCTGAGATTGAAGCCAGGAATGTTAAGCTTAAGGACAGAATTGTGAAATTAGAAGATAAGCAATTGCAAAACAAAATAGTTAAAATATATTATCTGTAACACAAAAGACGTGATCATGTATTCTTGGCAAATTTCAGCTAGGATATCCCTGTTAAAATGATTTTTTCTTGTTAATCAATGATTGGTGTCATATGCATATTTGATCAGAGCTTTCTAGCAGATCTTTCACGATATTAACATGTAAACTTCTAGCACTATAATACTGATACAATATCACGATCTATTTTTGAAATTTCATGGAATTCCATTTTTTGCGCCATGTATAAATATATAATGACATTTAATCAAGCATATTCTGAATTGCTAGCCAAATTACCAACTTTCATAATAAATAAGGCATAGATTTGTCTCACATCACAGAAGCGTAACCTATTATTTGAGAAAGAGGCCAGTGAAATTAATCCAATTATAGAGTTATTTTTAAAGCATGAAACTATTAGATATCAGAAAAGATTAATGCATCAGAGACAAACTCAAAGTTGGCCAGAGTGCCCAACTTTATTACTATTCAAAGAAATATCAACTATATATGTTGCAAATAATGAAACCTAAACTGATGATAGCATCTGGCTGGGCTAGAGAGATTCTTTGAACCAGGCACTAAAGCATAATTATGAAGAAGAGAATAATTGCTAGGTTATGAATGAACTTAAAGTATTATCCCAACACTTGCTTGATTATAATAAACAAACTTTTGAAAAATTTATGCTAGATATATAAAAGGAGTATAGGGAGCAGGTTAATGCAAATAAGAAATTACAAGGCAAAATTGAGGATCTGAAGTTGCAGGTGCAGGAGGTGGAAAAAGAGCTGGCATCTATAAAGTCAAATTCTATTCATTAGCCAGAATACTTTTTTTCTTGTACTTCTACAAAGTAAGATTCTGGTCAAGATTACATGCCTTTTGAGGATCTATATAAATTGATTCAAAGGGTTCTTCCATTTTCTTTTATAATCAAGAAAAAAAGAATGTCATTTCACAGATCTTATCCAAGACAAAGAAGAACATATAAGGAATACAAATCTAAGTTCAAGCAGGTGTTGGGATAATACTTTAAGTTTATTCATAACCTAGCAATTATTCTCTTCTTCATAATTATGCTTTAGTGCCTGGTTCAAAGAATCTCTCTAGCCCAGCCAGATGCTATCATCAGTTTAGGTTTCATTATTTGCAACGTATATAGTTGATATTTCTTTGAATAGTAATAAAGTTGGGCACTCTGGCCAACTTTGAGTTTGTCTCTGATGCATTAATCTTTTCTGATATCTAATAGTTTCATGCTTTAAAAATAACTCTACAATTGGATTAATTTCACTGGCCTCTTTCTCAGATAATAGGTTACGCTTCTGTGATGTGAGACAAATCTATGCCTTATTTATTATGAAAGTTGGTAATTTGGCTAGCAATTCAGAATATGCTTAGTTAAATGTCATTATATATTTATACATGGCGCAAAAAATGGAATTCTATGAAATTTCAAAAATAGATCGTGATATTGTATCAGTATTATAGTGTTAGAAGTTTACATGTTAATATCGTGAAAGATCTGCTAGAAAGCTCTGATCAAATATGCATATGACACCAATCATTGATTAACAAGAAAAAATCATTTTAACAGGGATATCCTAGCTGAAATTTGCCAAGAATACATGATCACGTCTTTTGTGTTACAGATAATATATTTTAACTATTTTGTTTTGCAATTGCTTATCTTCTAATTTCGCAATTCTGTCCTTAAGCTTAACATTCCTGGCTTCAATCTCAGCAAATTTCTTTTTAAGTTTGACATTTTCGACTTCAAACCTGGCAATATATATTTTCAATGAATCGGTCTCATCTATTTCAGATTATTGTATGCTAGTGTAATATAGTATTAGTATGTTAATATTTAAAAGTAAAAAATCACGTATTTTCTGAGATTGCATGATCCCGCAAATTTGCCAAGAAAAAATATTATATAATACACTTGTTTTATTAATAATATAACTTAATAAAAATTATATATATAGAATTGTTTTCTATTCTATGAATTTTTGGGGGTTGAAACCATTACTGCTATCTCACCAGAACTATGTTCACTATCTCCAGAATAGGAATTATATAATATTTTATGGATTGTACATACGACAGCCATTCTTAACATCATCAAAGCATGGATAAGCTGGTATATGGCACTTGATGAAGTCATATATAGCGGAATTAGCATTTCCTCTATTAGACAGTGCTTGTAAATATCTGATTCTCTACACATAGCATAAAGTTCCATAATATCGTCCACAATGTTTATAGAAAATATAAATAATATCTGCCTCTTAGATAAAATATTAAATACCCTCTTAAGCTTTGATATTTTTCTGGTAGTGTCAATAAAATCTTTAAAAATCAAATTAATTTTTTATGATCTCGTTAGCACTTGTCTTGACTGGAATCTGGTCTGCCAGTTTTGAGGTATACAATTTCAAGCTCTGTACCTTTCTCTAGTTGGATTACAGACATGTAATCAGGTTTTCGTGCATATTTACAAGATCTTTTTCATTTAGTGCTAGCTAAACTTTCTCTTCACCTCCTATTTAAGAAAAATCATTAAATAAGAAAAAAACAGCGCTACAGGGTCATTTTATAGCTGATACTAAAAGTAGTACTTACTATATATCCTATACAGCAGGATTTCCAGGCAATTCACTTATTACTATATTTATTAATGGCACAAGTATTTCACAGATATACGACCCTTTGTTAACCAATTTCCTCTTCTTTGTATAGGCTTCATACTTAAGTGACTTTCAGACTTTAAACCCTTTAAACTTATAAAAGATCCCGCACATTTTCATTATTTATGCTGTAAGCTAACATATATAAAAAAGCAGGGGCAAAACTTAAGCAAACTTACAAAGATTCTAGTATCCATCTTGCCATTTCTTGAAGCCTTTCAGAACTATCTAGCTATTTCCCAAATTTAACATTACTCAAATCTTTATCCAAATTTATCTCTGATTTCTCATTATGAATTATTTCTCTATAAGTATCCAATATCATATCATTATGATCTAGCTTGTATTTCTTGAAAGGTTCTTTAAAAATATCGCAAAATGATCTGATTTGATATCAAGAATTCCAGAACATATTAAATATTAGAAAATTTTTAGGTAGATCAAGCCATGTAATTCCACATGGATTAGTTTGGAAATACGTGAAATTTCACATATTCCTATAGTCCTACATGGCTCCATGTATATTACTTTCGATCTACGCTGACAATATCACATGTTTCATTACAGGGTATCTGGAAAATACTGGAATTATTTGGAATTCCACAATTTTCTATAGTATATGATGTGGATTTCCATGTGGATTTTAAGCGGAAAAAACTTTCTGATGAATGATCAAATCCAAGGATTTGACATCTACTTTCTCTAATTCTGTTCCAATCCTTTCCCACATAGTTTTTTCATAGCTGACACTTTTATTTTTGAGCTAATCAACATTACGTATTAAAAGCTCTAAATTTGCGTTTGCATGATCAGGCCATGTTTTGATATCAATCACCAGAGCTTTCATCCCTGTGAGGGTGCATAAATCTTCGAATGCAGTTGTTACCTAAATATAGTTAACTTAATTTAGGCTCAATGTTATTTTGATAAATTAAAAATAAATATATCCTGCGTAGGATCAGATTAGGTTTTTGTTTTCATAAAAAAATATCAAAATGCTAGCAGTAAATTAGCTAAAATACACGTTTGCTGGGACATATATATATAATTAGTTACTGCCATACAGAAGCGATAGTATCACAACAGATATAGCGCATTCACTAATATATATATATGCGAGAAAACCTAAATAAATGCATCATATCCACCTATTCATTATGAAAATAGTTTATTACTCCTTACCTGCTTTGCCAATTTTTTTCCGGTATTAAAACTTCAAAGCTTCTTTATCCGCTCAATATCTTCTGAGGAGACTTGTTCTAATACTCACTCCAGAACATTTTTAAAGTTCTTCATATTCTTTTCGAGAATGCCCATCCATTCATCCTGCTCTATTGTACAAATAATGCTGTAGAGATTCTGATGATATCAAGAGGCTCTCTCATTAAAAGGAATTCTTCCATGTTTCGATAGAATAAAAAAGTTAATATTAATGTAAAGCTTGCTAGGCGAAGTAAAAAAATAATGTATAGTAAATTCTAATACCTTTTCACCATACTGTCTTTTTAAATGTTTTGCATTTCCTCTCTAACTTACATTCATATTAGAGAGAGATAGGAGAATATATAAGGTACCTTTACGCTAAACTTTTGTGTTAGAGAATAAGAGCATGCGAAATGTGCATTGTAGATAAAGTTACTAGCCGAAATGGTAAAGGACAATGCCGAAATGTCAAAATTAAAGTCTGTCGAAATGCCGAAATGCCAAAATAATTTTGACATGTAGAAATTATTGAAATGTCGAAATAGTCAGAATTGTCGAAATAATTTTACATATCAAATTGACAAAATTGTCGAAATGTATAAACTGTACGAAATTAATTTTAACATGTCGAAATTTTTAGAATTGTCAAATTGTTAAAATTGTCGAAATGAAAAACTGATGTATTCAAAATTGATATTGTAAATAAATGAATATGTAAATTTAAATAAAAATAATTAGTTAATGTTTTATTTAAAGCAAAAATTCTTATTTATTTAGTGAAAAAATAAACAAAATCATCCATAAGTGGACAAAATTGTCCAAAAAAAAGTAAAAAAAAATAGACAAATCTCTAAAAAATTATAAAAGTACGAAATTTGAATAAAATTGTTCAAAAAAAAAGTAAAAAAAAATAGACAAATCGCTAAAAAATTATAAAAGTACGAAATTTGGATAAAATTATCCAAAAAAAAAATACCTAAAAAAATTACAAAGTATGAAATTTGGGCAAAATTGTCCAAAAAAAATTGCCTACAAAGTAAGAAAAAATTGCCAAAAAAAAAAATATATCAACATCGTCAGGTAAAAAAGCCTTTTTTTCACGAATCTTTGAATTGAGAATAGCGGAAGGTATTTTCGACATATTCAAACAAAGAAATACTTGATAATATTTCGTGTGAAACCAAGAAGAAAAATATTTTTTTTTTGATTTTATGACGTGTTTATTTATATTCAATTTTGCCAGCCACATCATTACATCACAAAAAAATGATAATCTGCAGCCAATCATTATTTTGACAATTTCGCCAATTTTGACTTGACAAATTTATTTTGGCTTTTTGCCATTTTGATAATACATTGACGAATTGTTTATTTTTTTTCGATATTTTTGACATGTCGAAATTCTTTATTTACGACATGCATCTTTAATTGTAGATCTCAACATTGCAAAGGCATTAGGGAATATGCATATACAAATTTTTTTATTTTACTTGCTCAACCGCTCAGTAATAAAGGCCTAGTAACATTATATAAATATACTCTGGTTGAAATCTAGTAGGAATAGCCTGTAGCTCTGAAGGAAATAAACTTATAAATAAATACTATTCAGATAGATAGGGAAAAAATTTGAAATGTTTTTTGGGGATCAATTTCTAATTATTTTATCACACAAGCAATCATACAGAGTTACAAATAATTTGTGGTGTATCACTTATTACATCATATACACTTTAACGAGGATTAAAAAATGTGCTAATTTATATTGCACATGACTACAGCTATTTTATTAAGATAATATTTGGAATCTGGGTCAAGGATTAATCTGAAAAATTTGGCGCACAAACTCACAATTATCATCTAAATCTGAGAAATTTACGGTAAAATACTTTTCTAGAACATAATATGTTCTTAATGTTGGTAAATCACATATGTTTTGTATTTCTACTGATTTACTCCTATATTTCTCACAATCCAAAATTCTGATGAAGTATGCATAATTATATTTTTTATGAATACTATAATATTTGGGATTCTGTAGCCATTTTAACATGTTAGGCCAATATGTATCTCTAACAACTATATAACCTTATTGATATAATAATTTATTAACAAGTATTAATGTTACAAAACCTAATCGTTCCCATAATTGGACTCTCTTCTCGTATATTCAATCATTTTTTGCTGAAAAACAATAATCATCATACCAAATTTGTCCTGAAGGATGATATCCCTATTCATTTTTCATACCTAAAAACTTTTTATTATTAGAAGTAGCATCATTCTTTACTATCTCCCAAACTTTTTTTATCAAAGATTCAGGTCTCTTCTTGTAATTCCTGTAAGCTCGCTGGATAACTATTGTATAAAAATTCTCAAACTGATAGTTATATTATCTCGTAATCAAGAATTCCCAAGAGCGTTTCATTGAACTTTTTAAAAAAATACTTTATTAAAATAATTATAGATTAGAGGATCTAACCCAGAATAGGTAGATCACATTTTTTATCTGGCAGGTGATACATTCATTACATGTAGATATTCATTTTGCAAAAAAATATATCAGATAAGTTATAATTTATAAATATAGTTATATTAATATTTAGTTTAAGGATATTAAGTCTATCTCCTTTTTTGCATTTTTTCGCACAGAATCAAAATATTTTCCAGCATCAATTAAGACCTGGCTTCTTTCAAATCTATAAGCTGAAATCTTAGGTGCACTTGCACTACATTGCATTAATGCAAATGGTTTCAGTGGTAATAGAGGAGGAGTCAATGAACATGATTCATTCCAAAATTTACTAATCAAACTAAGCATAAAGTCTTTGATTTCCACAGGCTTAATTGACGTTATATTTTTGGGTTTAGTATACTTGCTAGACGCAGTATAGTTACATTATATTTTATTTCTTGCTATAGCTAATCTATTAGACAATTGGTGTCTCTTATGCTTCAAATAACTTATATAATCATAAAATTGATCTAGTAGAACATTAAAAGGTCTATATAATCCATCAATAGAATACCATATATTTAAGTTTACAGTGCAATAAATATCTCTACTAGGCATACTAAGAAACTTCTTTTCTCTAGGAGTGTTATCATTTCTAACTGCCTTCCAAACTTGTTTTTCTAGTGAAACAAACCTCTTCCTATAATTTCTATAAGCTCTTTGAATAAGTTGAGCACTTCCATCCTTAGTTTCAGCTTTGGAGCATTCATTATCCTAATGATATTTTAACAAGTCCTTGGATTTAATCTCATATCCATATCTGCGCCATCTGTTGAAATATGTCTTTTTTGGTTTTACATCAGTGATCTTTAATAATTTCCAGTAATCGAAGCAAATAGCCATTTGACTTTTATAAATCCTAAGTTTGTAATATTCATAATCTCTCACCTTACCTTTGCCAAACCCTGCATAAAGACAGTGCATATGGTAAACGCTCCAATATTTCTCAGCTAACAGTATTTGCATAGTACCTCTTACCCAAACAGCCTATTGCTGTGAAGTTTCACACAATCTAATAATTAATAAATAATTATATACATTCAAACCTCTATATAATCACCAAGTTGGTTACACCTTTAACTGGTGATTGTATAGAGGTAGTGTTCTGCACAAATCAAATTAAACCAAATCAGGTTAGATTTGAAATTTGATTTGATCAAATCAAATCTGAAAAGTTTGAATTCGGATTTGAATCAAACCATTCAAATCTGATTTGAAATTTGATTCAAATTTGATTTGATTTGATTTAAATTTGATTTGATTCAAATCAAATTCAAATTCAAATCAAATCAAATTCATTCAAATAGATTTGTGATTTGGTTTGATTTGTTGAATTTTAAATAAAAAAAATGCATTTTGCAATGCAATATTAATAAAAATGTTGCGAAACATTTTTTTTAAATTAATTTAATAAAAAAATGCGTTTCGCAATATTAATAAAAAAAACATTGCAAAATGTTTTTTTTTAATTATTTAAATAAAAAATGCATTTTGCAACGCATTATTAATAAAAAAATGTTGTGAAATGTATTTCTTTAGTGTGTTTAAGAAGGGTTGGACATCATGTGGTTGCAGTAACTACCAATAATATTTACGGTAATTACAGGACCCCGAATAATACCAATATAACTCACATACAGGTTTGCGTAGAGTTTATATGAAATTACTTTTTAAACCTACAAATTGAGTTTGCGTAGATCGGTCAATTTGGGATATTATGTTTGTGTAGAGTTTATAATAGATATACGTGGATTTATTTTTAAAAAATACTAATTTCAGTACTCAGTATTTACCAAAATTTATTTTATTTTATTTATTTTTCACTTTTTTTCAGTATTTTATACCAAATTTATTTATTTTTATTATTCTTTTTTGGGTTTTAATACCCTAATTCCAAAAGTCCGGTCGTATTTTTCGCCCAGCAATACTACAAAAAATAAAAAAAAATAATTAATTTGTTAAAAAAAATACCAAAAAACACTTCCCCCACCCTCCTTTACCTTAATTCCAAAAGTCCGGTCGTGCTTTTCGTCTGGCAACACTACAAAAAATAAAAAAAAAATCAATACTTAATTAATTAAAAAAAAATAACGAAACACCTCCCCCAACCTCTCCCTTACCTTAATTCTAAAAGTCCAGTCGTGCCTTTTGTCCGGCAACACTACAAAAAATAAAAATGAAAAATAGTTAATTAATTAATTAAAAAAAATACCGAAAAATACTTCTCACCTTCCCTTACCTTAATTCCAAAAGTCCGGTCATGCTTTTCGTCCGGCAACACTACAAAAAGTAAAAAAAAAAGTGAATACTTAATTAATTAAAAAAAAATAACGAAACACCTCCCTCAACCCCTCCCTTACCTTAATTCCAAAAGTCCGGTCATGCATTTCATCTGGCAACACTACAAAAAAATAAAAAAAAATAATTAATTAAATAGTTAAAAAAACACCGAAAAACACTTCCCCACCCTCCCTTACCTTAATTCCAAAAGTCTGGTCATGCTTTTCGTCTGGCAACACTACAAAAAAATAAAAAAAAAGGTTAATACTTAATTAATTTAAAAAAATAACGAAACACCTCCCCCAACCCTCCCTTACCTTAATTTTAAAATTCCAGTCGTGCTTTTCGTCCAGCAACACTACAAAAAAATAAAAAAAAAGGTTAATACTTAATTAATTTAAAAAAATAACGAAACACCTCCCCCAACCCTCCCTTACCTTAATTTTAAAATTCCAGTCGTGCTTTTCGTCCAGCAACACTACAAAAAATAAAAAAAAAGTTAATACTTAATTAATTAAAAAAAAATAACGAAACACCTCCCCCAACCCCTTCCTTACCTTAATTTCAAAAGTCTGGTCATGCATTTCGTCTGGCAATATTACAAAAAAATAAAAAAAAATAATTAATTAAATAGTTAAAAAAAACACCGAAAAACACTTTTCCACCCTCCCTTACCTTAATTCCAAAAGTCCGGTGATGCTTTTCGTTAGGCAACACTACAAAAAATAAAAAAAAAGGTTAATACTTAATTAATTAAAAAAAAATAACAAAACACCTCCCCCAACCCTCCCTTACCTTAATTCCTAAAGTCTGGTCATGCTTTTCATCCGGTAACACTACAAAAAATAAAAAAAAAAACAATTAATTAGTTAAAAAAAATACTGAAAAATACTTCCCCCACTCTTCCTTACCTTAATTCCAAAAGTCCGGTCATGCTTTTCGTCTGGCAACACTACAAAAAAATAAAAAAAAGGTTAATACTTAATTAATTAAAAAAAAATAACGAAACACCTCCCCAACCCTTCCTTACCTTAATTCCAAAAGTCCGGTCATGCTTTTCGTCCAGCAATACTACAAAAAGTAAAAAAAAGTTAATACTTAAATTAATTAAAAAAAAACAACGAAACACCTCTCCCAACTCCTCCCTTACCTTAATTCCAAAAGTCCGGTCATGCCTTTCGTCCGGCAATACTACAAAAAATAAAAATAAAAAATAATTAATTAATTAGTTAAAAAAAACACTGAAAAACACTTTCCACCCTCCCTTACCTTAATTTCAAAAGTCTGGTTGTGCCTTTCGTCTGGTAACACTACAAAAATAAACTGATAAATGATTAAAAAAAAATCAGATATTCGGATTATCTGATTAGATCGGCAAGTCACATGATCCTGCCTTTATACATTTGTGAGTTATATTAGTATTGTTCAGGATCCTGTAATTACGTTTAATCAGGTCATGTATATTTAATTTGATTTGATTTGGATTTGATTTGGATTTGTCAGATTTGATTCGGATTTGATTGAATTAGTTTAAGCTAATTTGAATTTGATTTGAAATCGAATCAAATCTTTTTTTTTTAATTTGGATTTGAACTCAAATCTTGTTTTGAAGTTTGGATTTGATTTGCAAATCAAAATTATCAAATCGAATCAAATCAAACTTCAAATCAAATCTGAATTGATTTGATTTGACCAAATCGTTTGCGGAACACTATATAGAAGTGTGATTGTATATATAGTATATAATTTTTTTTATCAGAAATCAAAAATAAAATTATTAAAATTATCTTAGTTTTGGCCTGAATTATAAAATTATAAAATTATAAATTACATGAATTGCATATTTTTGAGTGATAGCCATTTTATAAAAAACAATTTTGAAAATTTCTTATAATCTACATTCTAAAAAAGGAAATTTGTTTATAGTTCTGGCTGAAATTATGATATAACTGAAATTATAGTGACTATAAAGAGGTTTAATTGCTAGTAAAAATAATATGTATGTTGCAGATCATGCAGTGATAGTGATTATAACTAAATTGTGATTATAAAGAGGTAAATTAACTAAGTAAAAGTTAGTTTCACAAAATTGGATTCTTATGTAGAGGTGTGACTATATAGGGTGTGATTGTATAGAGATCTGACTGTAGTTTTTCTGTTTTGATTTTTTTTTTAGGATCAGTACCATATCTGGCATAATTTCTCATATATATGCTAATATACCTCATATCATATCCAGGCGGAGATTGATAGGTTTAGGTACAGTTTTATTAAAAACTTCGTCTATAAAAATACTACTTTCTCCAGATATATTTATTAGTAAATTAGTGATTTATAGCGTTTTTTGCAATTAAGAGATTTATAGCAATTTCAATAATTTATAGCAGTTTGTAACAAGTATACTATAATAAATATCAGATTCATTTTTATTCGATTGTTCCTTGATAGTTCTAGAAGTATTCCAGAAGCTGATGAGTTTCTATACATAGCGCCTTCGGCTAAATTACAAGATGATCTGCTAATTATATTCTGGGAAAATTAGAGACACAGGTGCAGAAATCTTGGCACAGTACAAAGGAATTTTGACTCATACAGCAGCCCCCAAATTTCTCCAGGTCTATATATATCACGTGACATTTTCCAGGTTGTGATGTTTAACTATCACAGATCACGTGATTGCAGAGAACGCGCTGACTATATTTATTTCAGTGACAATTTTTTTGAGTGGTCTAAATCTTATTCATCACGTACACTATTCATCACAACCTGGAGAAATTTGGAGGGGTTTATGTATGAGTTAAGGAATGTTAGACATGCATGTCCATTACAAAAAAATTTGGACATGCATGTCTACTAATTATGCAGTGGTCAGTATCAATCAAAAAATTTGGACATGCGTGTCCACTAATCATGCGGGTCAGTATCGATCAAAAAATTTGGACATGTAATTTACTAATCATGCAGTAGCCAGTATCAATTAAAAAAATAAATGGCTGAACTGGTTAAACTTTATTAATATATGTTTTCAGACCACTTTTTTTACACTATAACAGATATTGCCAGACATGCAAGTCACAAGCGCTGTAATATGTGGCGTAATACACTGCCGAAGGCGCTCAGGGCAAACTATCCCCAAAGCACTTTAACAATTACGTATTTAATATCTTTCTTAGACAAGGCCGTTATAGATGATAATGAAAAAGTTTTAATTCTTCCTATCATAGTTCTACCCATATTTACATCCACATTGATGCTGACTTGCTTTTTCATACATATGCTCAAATTTGGAGTGCTAGAGACTTTGATCGTTACCAATGGTAACGGTTTTTGCCAAGAAAAAATTTTTGATCAAACACAATTATGTGTGATCAAACAAATTAAGTCACACAGTATGTAAAATCATAAAGTCTAAAAGAAAAATAACTATGTTAATGAAATGTTTCTATATTAGCAAACAGATAAAATACTTTTATTATTTTTTTAATTATATGCAGAAAATCAAATGTGAAATTTTATAATACATTGCAAAGTTGTAAATATATATAGTATGCTATTGAAACAATCTAAGTACTCTATGTTAATAAAATCTTGCAACCTTCTAACAATTTTCCGCTAATCTCTAAACATGGATTGTTAGATAAACATGATTTACCCGAACCATTTATGATTAAGCACATTATTTGAATTAATTCTCTTATTGCTCAAACCTTCTAAAAAATCATTTCCAACTCCCGAATTCACTATATTAAGATTTCTAAGCATCTTTGCAAACTGATACAAATCAGATTGTATCGTATACTTATTTTTCTTGTTGAGTGTTCTACGGTCCCAATCCCTCAAATTTTCAGATGGTGAAAATCCACTTATATTACTATGCTCAAAATCAATAAGAACGTACTTATAATCTTCGATACCAGGAACAAAGACAATATTTGGAAGCCGAATATCACAATGAACATAATCGTTTTCGTGTAACCAGGTTAACCCGGTAAGAACACTACGCGCCATCTCACGAGCTTCGTTTTCACTATTCAATTGAAAGTTTCGACCTCGCGTTTCAAACACAACTCTATAAGTCCCTCGGTTCCGAATTTTGGGCCCCCCACCTTTCTTTATTTGGATAAGTCCAGGGTGACCTTTTGCGCAATTATACACAGTCAATAAAAAAGCAACACGACCATCATCATTCCCATATGGAAGATCTTTTAGTGGGACCATTTTCTCCACCGAATCATCAAAAAATGTAATCGTCGATTTTTCTAATTTCATCCGTTTCCCAATAGGAACAATTGATCCGTGAATACTACCGCTCACAGTCCTAATTATGCGTGCAATATTGACCACTATACAGAGAATGGAAACACGATCTCGGCTGTTTTTGATATCTAAACGATTTGAAAGTCGGAACTAAGCGATTTAGCGGATTTGCATTTTGCGATCCATCGATTGCATAAAAACGCAAATTCGGTCCTGCTACGGCATAACATAACATAAACTGTATGTTTCCAAAATTTAAAGGATCAAACGTGTTGAATTTGTCTTCAAGTTCACGCTCAGCAATTGAAAAATCCTTAGCATCAGCTTTCTCTTCGCCTTTAAATAGAAGCACATCATTTATCCAACATAAAAAATCTGGTCTTTTATTTCCTACAGTTGTTGTTCCCTGATCCTTGCTGTTCCGATCCATTTCAATTGGAAGCACTCCTCCACCAAGACTCTCGCGAAAAATCTGAAGAGGGATCCTGATCAAACTATCTATTCCCCAGTGTACCATATCTTCCGATGTATCATCAAAGTCTTGCTTTTCAAATATGTCAGTAAGTAGACAGGAAATATGTTTTGCTAGATTACTTCCACATTCATCATCACTTGTTTGGATATATTCAGCAAACTGAGGAAATTTTTTCTCTTCGTAAAAAGATACGGGCAATTTTCGAACAAGTTGTGCAGAAACAAGAGGTCTAAGATCATTTGCATGATGAGAGGCGGTTAAATTCTTGACGAACATTAGTTGAAGCAGAGGCAGAAGCCGATGTCGAAGACATACTATTTGTGATTTTTTTGTGCAATAATTGGTTTCACAACTCGTACGAAAGAAAAACTAGAAAAGGAAATTTTAGAACTGATTGGTATATATGTAAGAAATCGATTGTCGCACGGATTGATCCTCATCAGTTGATCAGCTACAGATATCTTACCACACCACCCTCGGAAAGGTGTGATGTCTAACCGTCACCGATCACGTGATATCCGCGTTCGCGTTGTTTATATTTATCTCAGCGACAATTTTTTTTGACTAGTCTGATCTCTATTTGTCACAACCATCGGATGTCATCTGTACTACTCAAAACATATAGCCGAGAGTGATGTGGTAAGATGATCCAGATATCTGTTATATAGTTTCGGGCGAAACTATTTTTCAAAATCCGAAACGTTTCGCCCAAGTTTCGCCCCATATAAGCCGAAACTATCCGAAACTTCCGAAACCCAAATTTGGAAATGAATTTGTAGATCATTTGGGCGAAACCAGTTTCGCCCGAAACACTAATCTGTTACACCAGATTACAAAAATCATGCCTTACAATACTTCATATAAAAAAAGTGCTGAACTTTGAGATCGTGAAACTACCCCAAGAGCACCCCAAAAAATTCTGCGATATGTGATTTTTGGCCAGTGTTATGCGGAGTTATGCACTGACATGTGATAGTGCCAGATACACCTGTGACAAATGACAAATATGTTTTAACAGGACCCCAGTTAATTATAATAAAGGTCATATGCAAAAAATGTATATTTTTTTGCATTTTTAATGGAAAGGTCATATGAAAAATGGGTATTTTGAGTAAAGGTTACATGCAAAAATAGAGTATCACTAAATTAAGTTACAGTAAAAAAAATATATAATTTTGAATAAATATTTAAGATCATATGTAATGCTTTATTATAAAGTATATATTTTGACTATAATGCCGTAATACCATACTATAATGCCATAAATTAATATGGATATCGTATATTGATTTTTTTTCTAGATTAAAATTTAACACTAATTTAAGATATTTTTCTATTTTTACGTATTAAATTGTTTAAGCAAGAAATAGCTAATTGCTTTTTTTTCTAGAAATAGTTCCAGTGGTTTTCTTCCCTATATATTTAGCATTTATAGTTTGTAGCTTTTTATTATGGCATTACAAAATAATATATAACATATAATAAAATATGTTTGGATTGAAATTTAGTTTTGGCATCAGGTTTAAATTGCAAAATATGTCAAAATGTTAATATTACAGGATACAGAGTTATGTAATTGCAGATTTGCAAATTATTTTAGGTAGGTAAGTTTTGATTTTCATTTTCTTGAACTATAGAAATAAGTAAGTTACTAAACTTATTATTTTTTTTTTACTTTAAAAATGTTATTAATGTTTTTTTTGTTTTATTTATTTTTGTAGAAACGAATTGGAATCTTTTAACTTGGAAATAAATTTGAAAAGAGAAATAATTTTTTAATAGGTAAATTTGAAGAGAGATAATTTCTTTAATAGGTGATAAAGGGAGGGATGTTCTTTAATAATTTGGTTTAAGAATATTACTAATATTCTTTTTTGTTTCTTTTTTGTAAAAATGAATTTGAATTTTTTGACTTAGAAATAAATTTGAAAAAAGAATAATAGGTAAAATTTAAAGAGAGCAATTTCTTTAATGGGTGATAAAGAGAAAGATGTTCTTTAATAATTTTGTTTGAGAACATTACTAACGTTCTTTTTTGTCTATTTTGTAGGATTGGATTCAAATTTTCTAGCTTAAATTTAAAAAGAGAGATGTTTTTCTTAACAATTTGGTTTAAGAATGTAACTAACACTCTTTTATTTTAATTTTTATAAAATGCTTGTGAAGAGATGTAATTTTTATTAAAAGGCAGGTCTTTATAGCTTTTATTCTTTTATTTAAAAATTCTAAGTAATGTGATGTAAATATTAGCAAAGGATTACTTTATGTAGTAAATCATAAATATAATCTTTTTAAAAAAATTATTTGGTCTTTATTAAAATAATTTTGAAAGTAATACAAGTAATGCATATTCTATAGAGATTATAGCAGTTATAAAATTATAAATTATAAAATTAAATCTAATAAAGAAATTCTTGCTAATTTCAGTTTAAAAATAATATAATCTGGTTAATCCATATTTTTAATACAAAATCTTTTTTTTCATTAAAATTTACTATGAGATCATATTGTTGAAGTTAAAAATTGTTTGATTATAATAGTTATAATAATCGCAATAATCATAATAGTCACAATAGTTATAATAATCATAATAGTTGTAATAGTTAGGTCGATTACATCAGAAAAGTTATTTCAGTTCAGATCTGTGGTGATCTGCAATTTTAGCAGATTGCCGCATTTTTTTAATGCAATTTTGTTAAGAATCTGTACAATACTGCAGAAATTATTTTTTATTTTTTTCAAAGATTTTTTTTATAAAAAATTTGTGATAATCTCCAAAATTGCAGATTTTTAAAAACACTTCGTACAAAAATCTTTGAAGATTTTCACAATTTTCTTCTTTAATTTAATAAACTTTGCATATTTATTTTGATAAACTTTATATCGCTGATTTTTAAACTTTTTTAAAGAAACAATTTTTTTCTATCACTTTAAAGAAATAATTTTATAATACTTTTAAAGAAATAATTTTTTAACGCCTTAAAAAAAATAATTTGTTTAAAGATACCAAAGAAAAAAAAAATAAATTTTTTAGTAGATTCTTTTTTAAGCTTCGAAGCTTGTCAGATACTTGGACTTCAAGAATAATTTTTTTTTAAAAAAAAAAAAAATTAAAAAATACTGTTTCTTTATAAGGTTTGAAGTCTTTAAGACAAGTTTCCAATGTTTGGCAGAATGCCAAAGGTACAAGTTTCAGATTCAAACCTAATTTTTTACTTATGGTTTTAATGTGCAGGATGAACGAGAGATTAGAAAGTTAAAAAATTTGGTTTCGAATTTCAAAGTTTTACAGACAAAAATGGCAAGATCTATCTTGCGGAACTATTTTAAAAATTTTTTTTTGTAGTTTCTTTTCTAAGTTTTGGATGAGCCCAAAGCCCTTTCCAGACTCTATTTCGAAGGTTAGAGGTCCTGAACACTGAAGAACAGCCCTGGACTCCCCACTTCGAAGGGTAGAGATCCTTGACACTGAAGAACAGCTCTAGGCTCTCCATTTCAAAGGTTAGAGGTCCTTGTCACTGAAGAACGGCTCTGGACTCTTCATTTCAAAGGTTAAAACCTTCAAATATATTAACTTATTTAACGAACATTATAAACATTCGATTTTTATATTTTTTTAGGTCTGGAAGCTAAAATACATCTCCAGACTTTTTTTCGAAGGTTTTATCTTTAAAAAATTTTTTTTATTGAATTTAATTTATAAACGTTAGCATTAAATACGTTTAATTCTAATTTTTTTTAGGTTTGGAAGCCAAAGTATAGCTCTGGACCTTTTTATTATTTAAAATTTAACAAACGTTAATATTAATGTTTGATTTTTGCTTTTTTTTTAGGTCCAAAAGCCGAAGTATAGCTTTAAACTTTTTTTTCTGATGGTAAAACCTTCGAAAAATTTTTTTATTGAAGTTTAATTCATGAACGTTAGTATTAAACACGTTCAATTCTAATTTTTTTTAGGTCTGGAAGCTAAAGTACAGCTCCAGACCTTTTTATTATTTAATGAATATTAATATTAACATTCAATTTTTGCTTTTTTTAGATCTGAAAGCTGAAGTACAGTTCCAGACTTTTTTTATTAATTTAATTTAACAAACGTTAATATTAATGTTCAATTTTATTTTTTAATTTTATTTAACGAACATTATCATACGTTTGTTCTTACTTTTTGTAATCCAGAACACCAAACATGCGGCTTTGGACATCATTTTGAAAGTAATTTCAAAAAAAAATTTTTTTTATTTTTATTAACAAACGTTAACTAACATTCGATTTCTTTTTCTTTTTTTTAGGTCTGAAGTTTCATTTGAGGCGGACCGGGTATTTCAAAGGTAAAAAAAAACCTCAAAATTATATTTTATATTGAAACGAAACTAATTAACATTTTGCTTCTCTTCTTTTTTTAGGTCCAGAACTCCATTTTGAGGCAGACCATTAAGTAAAAAAAAAAGTAATTTTTTTTTGTATTTTAGCGAAACGTTAGTAATGTTTTGCTTTTCTCCTTTTTTTAGGTCTGAAATTCCATATTGAGACAGATCATTAAGTAAAAAAAACATTTTTTTTACTTTAATTTCAACAAACGTCAACTAACGTTCATTTTCTTTCTTTTTTTAAGTCTGGAACTCCTTTAGAGGCGGACTATGGTATTTCGAAGGTATAATATCTTCGAAATTTATTATTTTTTCTTTTGTTTTATTTAAATGAACGTTACTAATGTTTATTTTTTTTTTATTTTTAGGTCCAGAATTTAGAGGCGGACTGGTATTTTGAAGGTATAATACCTTCAAAATTTATTATTTTTTTTTGTTTTATTTAAACGAACATTACTAATGTTCATTTTTTTTTATTTTTTAGGCCCAGAATTTAGAGGTAGACTGGTATTTTAAAGGTAATACCTTCAAAATTTATTATTTTTTTTCTTATGTTTTATTTAAACGAACATTACTAATATTCATTTTCATTTTTATTTTTTAGGTCCAGAATTCTAGTTCGAAGCGGATCGCAGTATTTCAAAGGTAAAAAACACCTTTTTTTATCTTATTTTTATTTCAACAAACGTTAAATAACGTTCAGTTTCATTTTTTTTAAATGGACCCACCTCACGGCGGATCTGGTATTATCCTAAAGATAAAAAAAATTTTTTTGCTCGTTTTTATTAATGAAATGTTAATTAACGTTTTGAATTTTTTTTTTAGATTTGCATTTTTCTGGAGGTTTTCTAGCGGAATTCGAAAGTATTTACCTTCGAAAATTTAAATTTATTATTTTTTTTAAACGAAACGTTAACTAACCATTTTGTTTTTATTTTATAAGTCATCAGTTTTTCAGATGCTTACCAGACGAATTTTAAAGATTAAAATTTCAAAAAATATTAGTTTAAGTTTGCAGTTTTCTGACCTGTCTCTGGATAGAATTTCAAAGTAAATGGTATTTAATTTTCTTTTTTTTTTTTTATTTAATGAAACGTTTACTGACAGTTTCGTTAGTTTTTTTTGCAGGTGCAGAAAATTGAAAGAAAGGTTCCAATCCTAATATAAAGGTAAAAAACCTCAAAAAAAACGTTTTTTACATTTTCAACAAAACAGTGAAAGTAAAGAAAGAAAGGCCAGAAAATTTAGTGCATTTAATACTCAAAATAGTGTATTTAATAGTGTGGTAAATTGATTTATTTGTAATGCTTTAATTAAATAAATTAAATAAATTAATTGATGTTAATTAACAATAAAAGTAATTGTAAATGTCAAAAATTTTGAAAAATTTTGCAGATTTGTTTTTGAAAATTTTCGCAGATTTTTTTGTGTTTGCAAAACTGTGCAGAAATCCATGAAATTTTTCAGTGCTGCACATTGGCATGTCCTCAGATCTGCGCAGAATTGGGTTCTGCAGAATTGCGCAGATCTGTAAACCAAAATTTTTCCCGATGGCTTCTTCCTTTAATATTAATAAAAATCATTAATAAAGTTTTATATGATATATGTTAGATCAGAGATATCTGGGTTTAAGACTTATAATCAATTAAATCATTAGACATGTAACACATAATGATAATGAATCTATAATAAAAAGTTTATAAAAGCTTAAATTTAAATTATATATAAATCTTTAGAAAATAGTATTTTATTATTATATTCATTCTCTTTTTTCAAAGTATATAATTATAAAGTACTTAGTAAATATGTCATTATATAGAGCAATTATAAGTCTTGAATTATTATAAGAGAAAAGAAAAGCCTTATAAGGACTCCGAACAATATATATATAGATCAGATGAAAATTTCAAAATTTACTATAATCAATAAGCAAATTATTTTAAGTTCTGCTAAGCAAACTCTTATTATAACCTTTGAATTTTTTATTCTGCTACGCAATTTTTTTTCTGATATATATAACTTTATTTAAGTATAAAAAGATAATTTAATTATAATAAATATATATATAGTAATAGTAAATTAATTTTTTATATCATTGCAAAAAAATTTATTCACTAAATATTAATAAATTAATAATATAAAATGATATACCAACTTCAGAATTTTTAATTTTAATTAATATTAATATAATATTAATATATTATTGTTATTTTAAAAATAGTTTTAAAATTTGAAATTTTTTATAAATATTATTATATTTAGATTTATAAAAATTATTATTGCCAACCCTTATGAACAACTTCTTAAAGTTAACAAGTTGATTTAAAATAAAAAAAATTACACTTTAAAATTAAAATCACTTAAACGATAAATAATTGAAAGTACAAATATTGATCGCATTCCACGAATATTAATCCAATCATTCTAAAATTTTTACTATAGGTAGATTCGACATCACTAAACAACTTTTTAAACATAAAAAAGTAATTTCATTTGACCAAAGTGATGTTATTACATCCTGAAGTTAAAAGAGAAAAAAAAAAATTTTTGGAGTTAGTACTGTTTAAAAAATATAATTATCTTCACAAATATTATACTTAGAATCATAAAAATTAAAATACAAATACTTTTTAAAATTGCTGAACAATTTACTTAAACATAAAAAGGTAATTTCATTTATTCAAAATTCAATTTATATATGAGTAAAATTAGCAAACAAAAAATAAGAATATGAGAATATTATTATAAAAACATGATTTTTTTTATAAATATTAAATACAATATTGTGTTTATAAAATTAAAATGTGTAAAATAATAGAAAAGAAGTATCAGTTTAAAAAAATTTTTTGTAAAAAAATTTTTTTAATATATGTGTGAAATTAAAATTTTCTCTCTCTATATATATATATGAAAATTTTTGTTATACGAATAAGGGGTTCTGCTACGCAAATATAATTACTGAGCTGAAATAAAAATAAGTTTAACTACGCATTTAAATATCTAACCAACTAAAAAATTTTACATTAAAATAAGCAAATAAAAGTCTTACATAGGGTTTTTTTTATATGATTATTAAGCAAACTCAAATCTAACATATTTATATATTGTTCAGAATCCTGCCTTATGCGTCTTATTCACTAATAATCTATCTAAAAAACTGAAGTGGAGGAGATCATTCCTACTTGTATTAATTAGAGTTGCAGACATTTCTTTTATTGAGGATAACTATCTTGCGGCATACGTCACAGCAATACGTCACATACGCCGTTTGCTACAACCATTGACTTATAACATATATATTGACTTATGCCATTCATCTTGACGTACGACGTATTTATTGATGTATGACATATCATTTGACATATCCCTTTTATTCTCCTTTACTATAGAATTTAAATTAACGTGAACACGTGATATGCGAAATGCATTTTTACAATTTTTTTACTCTCTTTACTCATGAATCGTGGAGAAAGCAGTTCAAGAAAGAATAAAAGTCCAGTTTCTAATGAAAATAATGAAAATGAAGAAATTGTAATTTCTTCAGATGAAGAACAAATAACACGAAATAATAAAAAGCTAAAACTATCAACAACTCAAAAAAACACAAAACTTTTTTCAGAAATCTGGGAATATTATGAAAAAGGTTTACAAAAGAGTAATGGACATTATGAAGCTATTTGTTTCTATTGCAAGACAAAATGGTCAAGAGGAAAACCACAAAAAATGGAAGCACACCTGGCAACTGAATGTATACAATGTCCTGAAGAAATATCAAGATACTGTATAGCCAACCGGCAAACAAACTATACTCGTAATAATAAATCACTTCCTTTTTCACAACCACCTAATTCAACTCAAACGCAAATAACCGATCATTATAAATCTTCTGATCAGTCTTTACCCAAATTTGTTGTTGACCGTCTTGATAAAAAGGTTTTAAAAACTTGGATTATGGCTGGTATTCCTTTTAATGTGATCAAAAATCCTTTTGTTACAGATCTATTTAAAGATCTAAATCCTGGTTATTCTCCACCATCACGAACTATACTCTCTGATCGTCTTGTTACTGAAGAATATACACGGGTGGGTTTAGCTATTGATCGTGATTTGGAACAATCTGAACATCTTACATTAGGTAAATGTAATTAATATTATTATTAATTATTATAAATTTTAAAATCTTACAAATAAAAATCACTCATTAAAAGGATACTGATGTTACTTTAATTTAAATTCTATTTCTAATAGCACTAGATGGTTGGAGTACTTCCAAAATGGAATCAATCTACAATTACATAGTTACAACTGATACACGAATGGAATACTTAATTGGTTTATATGATTATTCATCAGAATCGCATACAAGTGAATTTTTAACAGAAGAGATATCTAAAATTATTGAGAAACTTGATAGTGATAAGTTTGCGGCAATCGTCACTGATAATACTTCCAATTGCCGAGTTGCAAGACAAAATATTCATGAAACATACGTTGTGCAGCTCATGCAATTAATTTGATCGCATCTGATTTAGTTAAACTCGAACCTATTATAAAATTTATTAATGAATGTAGTAAAATTAATCAGTATTTTAGTACCTCACATGCTAGTAATGCTCTTTTAAAACAAGGTTTTACCAATATGAAAATTCAAGGAGGTGGATTACAAACTTGGATAAAAACACGCTGGGGATCTTTATTTATGACAACAGATGCGTTATTAAGAGCTCAACCAGTATTTGATTGGATAAGTAAATTAATATAACTAATAAATCAAAATAAATTTATTAAATTTTAAATTTTTTTAGATTCTTAGAGAACATGCTACTTCTATTACAAACAGTGAGGTTGCTGCTTTAATGGAAGATGAGTCATTTTTTTCTACATGTCGATTGGTTCGTTCTATATAGAAGCCAATAAAAGAATGTATAAATCTTTTAGAGGCAAATGAAGCTACTTTATCTGATTGTTTTATCCATCTTATTAAATTGGCCTATGCAATATACCAATTACCAAGTACAAATATCTTCAAACCTTTTGCTATTAATATTTTTAATTGTCGATTTGAAGAATTTTTACACCCTCTTTATATTTTGGCTTATTATCTTCATCCATATTATCGAGGTTATATAATATTCTAAATTATAAATTAATTCAATAATAATATAATTAATAATTTTTTTTTTTACTAGGTAAAGGTCTAAAAGATGATGCTTTTCATAAAGTTGCTTTAGCCGCAATTGAAATATGGCAAAGTCTCGGTCATACTCGCAAAGAAAGTGAAGAGTTAATTGCTCAACTTCGCAGGTTTGAATTAAGACTTGCTTCTTTTGATCTTCCTTATTCTCCTGGACTTGAATCCCCAAAGGTATGGTGGAAATTAATTAAAATGCAACCACGACATTTGGCTGAACTCGCATGTTGAATTTTTTCTATCAATCCAACTCAAGCAAATTGTGAAAGAAATTTCTCAATTCTTAATTGGATTTTGGGTGAAAAGCGAATTAATTTGACTTTAAAAAAACTTGAAGCTATTGCCAAAATTCGGTCTTACTATATGAATAATTTTCAAAGAGAATTAAGTTATGTAAGTAAGAATCTTACTGAGAGTGAATTAAGAGAAAGTATCAATATTTCATCAGTTAGTAACATTATTAGTTTAGATGATGATGATGATATAGGAAATATTGATGGGAATAATTTAAATCTGACTTTACCATCATCAAATACTGAATTAGCCATTAGAAATATTGTTGATTTGACAGCTATTGATGGTATTAATGAAGAAATGGGTTCTAATATTATTCCGGCACAAGAACAACCTTTAGATCCAGCTGATTTGAATTATGATCCCAATGATATATTAAATGGATTTTTAGAACATGAAAGAAATCTTACAGAAATCCCGGAGAATCATGAGCCTTAATTTTAGTTTAGCTTTTAAACATTTATAATAATTTTGTAATACGATAATGTGGTAATTTTACAAGAGTTTTAATGGTGTTGATATTTTATAATATAATAACATTTTAATTACAAGTAGTTTAATATGAATAAATAATGGAATTTTTTTGCTTTTTTGTTTTCTGGATTTTTTTTTTTTAGATTGAACTAAATAATTTGTGGTTATTGATTTACATACGGCATAAAATATAAAATGTCACATGATATAACATACAACACATAATACGGCATACGTCATATAATACATCTATTACCTTATTACCCCATACGCACATATGGCAAAACTGTCTAAAGGTAGCACACCACTTATGTCATGACGTAATGACGTATTAGGTAGTTACTTTAAGAAATGTCTGCAACTCTAGTATTAATAAAGAGTAAGTTGATTATTTGAGAGAATTATTGACTTCTAGTATGATCCCTTTAACATAAAATTTTGTATTGTAATAATTAGTCATGTCATGCAACTCATTTTTGCTAACCAGCTTTGTCTTTTTTTGGTCTTCAAACCCAATTTAGAACATCCAGGTAAGCCTTTGTGTCATAATAATTGGTCAACTTAAACGTACTCAAATGTGACGCTTAACTAATAGATAATTTTTTCTTCAATAGAAAAAGATCATTGAATACTGAATTATTATACAAATAAGAAAAGATGAAAAAAACTCGTCTTGAAGCCATTTTAGATATGATGACTTATAGCCTTTCCTTACTATAGTATATATATTAACTAATGCATTGTTAAATCTTATGGTTTGAACCTGTTAAAAAACCATTTTCTATCATTACACTACTAACAGGTGATAAAAAAAACATATATCAAAGTTATTTTTGTGAAAAGATCTTGTTACAGCTACCGTACAGCGCTACATACAGTACCCCCCTGAAATAATACCCCCCCTTAATTAATACTGGGGTATTACTCAAGTTTACATTCTAGTATTTTTGAAAAGTACCCTGATACTAATCAAGAACTGATTTTGTATAGTACCCGGTATTAATCAATTATCGATTTTGCAAAGTATCCAGTACTAATCATTTATATATTATAATAAACAATAATATCATATTAACTTTAATAAATAAATTAACTTATAAACATAAAAAAAAAACTTTGAAAACCAATTTTATTGACAATTAATAAGCATTATTACACAATCAAAGCCATCTGTCAATCATCTCATACATTAACGTAATTTGTTCCTTGATTATAGTGATCATAGTATTCATCATTATATCCATCCTTTTCTCCTTCGTATTCTTCCTCTTTATCCTCTTCTCCTCCCTCATCAACATATTTCTCATCCATTTCCTCTTCCTCATCAACATATTCTTCATCTGTTTCCTCATCCATTTCCCCCTCCTCACCAATATATTCGTCATCTGTCTCCCTTCCTTATCTTCTTCATTGCTACGTTCATCATCTGATAGTATTTCTACTTCATCTCCCAGCTGATTTCCTTGTCCAAGACGGTTATAGTTAAAAATCCAGTCATCTTCAGTTCCATCACGCTTATTAGAGATACCACAGCATTTAAAAAATTTACGAATCAAATCAACATCAACTGCATTCCATGAATCTCTAACCCAATTTGCTACAGTTTCGTAAGAGGGCTTTTTTAAATTACCAGCTGGTGTTAACTCTTTTACGGCTTCTGCCATCCACTTATTATAGTTTTGTCGCATCTATAGGATAATAATAACAAGTTTTAATAATTTTTTTTATTATAACTAGAAATCAAAAAGTAAAATAGAAATTAAATGATAATATCAAAATGATCAGAGTAATAATTATTACCTTGGTCTTAAATGATTTATTCACTGAAACATCTAAGGGTTGTAGGCGGAATATTAATCCTCCAGAAATTACAGCAATATTGGTATTTTTTTCACCAAAACGTCTTTTAACAGAATCAACTATGTGGGCAGAAAATGAATCCAAAACCAATAATGACTATGGATTAGAAATTCTTTCATGTTTAGTCCAAATGTTTTTGATCCAATAAAGCATCTCATTTTCATTCATTCACCCCTTTTGATTTGCGCAAATAATTACTTCTGGAGGAAAATTTCCTCAAGGGACATTCTTAAGTTTGAAAATTATAAGTGGGGGAAGTTTTGTTCCATCTGCCATACATGTTAAAACTACTGTAAAGTTAGCTTTTTCATGTCCTATTATGCAGATGCTAACTGATCATGCACCTAATTTATCAATAGTGGTATTCTAAGGAAGATCAAAAGATACCAGTATTTTATCCATATTACTGATATATGCTAAAGGATAATCATACTGAATACGCCTATACATGATGTATGATAAAAATTCTTGTTGTTTTTCAACTAAATCATCAGGTAAACATTGCGCAATAGTAGTATGGCGATAATTACTCAAATTTTTTCGTCGCATAAAACCATCTAACACAGATCAAATGAAAAAAATCAGATTTTACTCTATTTAAAATAGCCTTGCCAATTTCAATATAGGACATGCTGAATTTTGCTTATTTTAGTATAGCTATCTCTATTTTTGTCAATTTTTGTTATATTCCGATTTAAAAATCAGAAATGCCGAATTTAGTGGCTGATTTTTACACAGGTCAAATGAAAAAAAAATTGGATTTTACTCTATTTAAGGGTAGAGGGATCGACATGGCTGATCATATGGCTAAAAAAAAAAATCATTTTTTTTTTTACTTCGCTACAAGGAAAACTCACTCAATATTTTATGAAAAACTGTTTAAAAGTATTCTTTAGAAAACTAGAGTTTCTGTCTTTCAAATAAACTTTAGTAAAGTATAATACAAATAAAGCTTATAACGAAATATTACACTATGAAGTCGTCATTAAGTTGCGAATCTCCTATGGTAAGTTGCGAATCACCTAGAGAACATATCTTCAAATTAACTTTAAACTTATGAAACCTTACAAGTTAATAGTATAATAAAAAAGAATATTTATGTCAAAAAATCATTGTGCATTTACTTATTCAAATAAAATTTTTTATTAATACCATTTTATTTTTTTATTATTAGTCATATTTGATTTTAAAAGTCTAAATACATTCAGAAAGACTAATAGCAAATGGTTAAACACTTTAATAAATAAATGAAGTGCATGTTTATACTTTTTTTAAATGTGTATTTAACAAAATTCATATGGTAGTTTGCAAGAAATCATAAATTTTGCTCGTTTTGGGTCACGTGATGATCTACATTTTTTAGTCTAAAATCATATATATGTTGTGGCGTAGATACACTCTACCCTTAAAATAGCCTTGCCAATTTCAATATAGGACATGCCGAATTTTGCTTATTTTAGTATAGCCATCTCTATTTTTGCCGATTTTTGTTATATTCTGATTTAAAAATCAGAAATGCTGAATTTAGTGGCCGATTTTTACACAGGTCAAATGAAAAAAAAATCGGATTTTACTCTATTTAAAATAGCCTTGCCAATTTCAATATAGGACATGCCAAATTTTGCTTATTGCCGATTTTTGTTATATTCTGATTTAACAGTCAGAAAAACTGATTTTAGCGGCCGATTTTTACCTTTTATAACAATTGGCAAAAATTTTGCTAAGGCGTGCTTTGAATATGCTGGATATTTATAAATTAAAATTAAAAGTCAAAATTATTTGAACTTCAAAATTTATTGCTGAATAAAAGGAATTTATTATACAAATTAATAATTTTACTGAACTGAAATTTTTTAGAAAGTAATTTATTGATCAGCATTTTTATAGTAAAGAAACAAACAATCTTAACAGAAACCTTAGATTTTTAAACAGCCTTTTTTTATATTTTCTGCAATATGAATTTAATTAACATTATCATCATATCAATTTGGCATTCAAGATAATATTCAAAAAATGTCTGTTAACTCTTTATTAGGAATGTAAAAAATTGAAAAATATTTCATACAACAAAAAAGAAAGTTCATCCTGCCACCACGACCCAGATAAACTTTTGAAATTCACCACTGCTACCAGCAACCCATGGTAAATTTCGTAAGAGAAAAAAAAAAAAATTAAACTAATTTTTCTAAAAAAAAAAAAAAATTAAACTAATTTTTCTAAAAAAAAAAAAAAATTAAACTAATTTTTCTAAAAAAAAAAAAAAAATTAAACTAATTTTTTTTTTAAAAAAAAAAAAATTAACTATTTATAAATCAAAAAATTTACAATCGCTTCCAGAGAACGAAATTCCTCGTTAAATGGCACGACCTCTGGTTCATTTTTACATTCGCTGATATTATGTCTGGGCTTCCAACACTGTAAACAATAATTACCCTATCGATACTGCGATTTTAAATTGGGGTAATTTTTTACAGAATGGCCAAAATACTTACAAATTTTACAGGCCTCTTTATATTGATTGTATGGGATTATCCAATTGTTATTTGTAACGGATATTAACACATCCTTTGAAGAATACAAAATTCTTGGCGATACCGATGAAGAAGATGTTGACAGCGAGAGGTAGGGAATAATTTTTGTTACATTACTCAGAGCTAACATTGATACATTGTAGAGTTGTTTTAGCTCTCTGTAAGAAATCCCTGCTCTATTGCAATTAATAAGTTCGAAATCTTCAACATCACTATCTTTATCTTTATCTTTATCTTTATCTTTATCTTTATCGATAACCGTAATCATTATATGCTCGTTAATCGGTATACCGAAAGCTGTGAGTGTACTTCTTTGGTATGCCAAAAGTCTTTCATTGTTATTTAGAATAGGGACGTGAACGTGTACTCCTTTGAAATCTTTCGTTATTATTTATAATAGGGGATGTGAGCAGATATTGTATGTCTAGGAGACGAAAAACAAAAAAGAAATAAAATATAAAAACTTTATGCAAAAAATGAAGTGATGATGATTTATAAAATTACGTGGTAATAAAGTGTTATTTTATGAGAGAAACTAAGGCCCTCTATATATAAATTGATATTTTTTTTCTCACGAGAAAATATAACATACGAGAAAATTTTTTACACCCTGTAATGCTACCTAATATAAACAATATACATAATGGATAAGCCTATTCATAAGCGGTAGTTACCTGCCGATATGCCAGATATAGTAATAATACAGCCACTTTAGCATGAAAAAAAAGTTCCAAAAAAATAACGTATTTGATCTACAACTGATCTATCAGATTTATTCTTGTTAATTTTTTCTTTAATAATTGTTTTATACTTTATGTAATATTTAATATCAAAAATTATTACACGATTAGAATTATTAATCACAGAGTATGGTGCTTGTATTGTAATGCTGTAATAACACTATTTCAATCATATAAGAAAAACTGATTTGCAATACAACTTTACCAGCTTAAAATAAAATCTCTAGGTATCTGAATTATCTGATTTTCTCATGTGGTTAGAATTAATTACGGTATATATAACCTTTATCGTTATTCTTGTGCCAAAAAAAAATGATAGTTATAATTTAATCAAATACAAATGCTAAAATTGAAATTTGCCATTCCGATTTTACATATAATTCATTTTATATTATATAAAGTTTTTAAAACGAAATTTTTTTATTTAAAGGAATCACAGCCATATATTCTTTTATCTTTCTCGTTCCAATTTTAAAATTACATCTTATAAATTTTCCTAATATATGATGTATCGGTATAATACTATCTCGTCTCATATCATAAAACTCATCTGTCCATAATTCTACATTACATGATTTTATGTCATCATCTACTTGACAAAAATATCTTGTCCTGTGATCTTGAACAGGCCTGTACCATTTAACTAACGCTAATGTATGAGTTAATGATCGTGAATTTTTTAAATAAATAGTATGTTCAAAATAAAATTGAACTTGACCGGGGTATATATCGATTGATCCATCTTCTTGTACAAATCGAGCTAATATATACGAAGATTTTTTATGGCGAGCTGCCTGAACAGAACCATAAATGTCCACCCCGATTTTTAGTCTACCGTATTGTATAATTTTATAGTTTACAACAATATCGTTATTTGGAACCATTATAAAATAAATAGGGACAAAATTTTCTTCATACAAACTATCATAAAATTCTACTAGTAGGTCCAAGATGTAGTTTGGGAGACAAGTTTCTTTGCATGGTTTCATTAACAACCTGGAAAAACGTTCTATTCCATAAGCCGATTCATCCTCAATAAGCGAAAGCCTCAGAAAATTTTGATACTCGTCGCTTGTAAAGTCGTCAAGTGCAGCAAGGCTGCCAGCAGATTTTCTAGGTTTATAATGTCCAAAGTGGTATTTAAAATATTATCATCACAATTCGTGAGAAAATAGTCAAGGAAGGAATTTTCGATCATGATTTTTATTAATTCAGTTTCAATGTTACGCTTGCTATTTTTATACGATCCTAAATAAATTGGTCAAATTATTATTATAATTTAAGATAATGTGATTTCAAATCAGTAAAATTAAATACATACCAAGAATTCTATTCATTCTTTTGAAGCTAAAACACCAAAATGAGGATAAAGATCCATAATCGAAAGCGTATTCACATATGTGAAGACATAAATGAAGGTTTAGGCTTATTTTTTCTTATCCGTATTTTTTTTCGATTAATTTGTTCATCTCGAGTAACTTTGTAAACGCTTCATCTAATTCACTTTTTTGTAGTGCACGACTTGTTAGAACCTTGCAAGCGCACACAAAATAAGCAAGGATTTTTTGATTGATCTCTCCCAAGAAGCTCCATGTGATAGGTATAGCAAAAATTAGAATAAACGTTTTCCACATATCTGCCGTAAAATTTGAAAAACCATCACCAGTTGCTATTCTAACAGGATGATGACCAAGGTCACTTGGAAACTTTATCATGTCAGCTCGCTCTTGCATTATTTTGAGTTTTTCGTCATTTAATATACCTTCACCGATCCAGAGCTTCATTACAATCCACTTTGCTACCCCAAGAAAAAGACTGCATGGGATCAACTACACAAAAGCGCACAGGATTAAAATAAGGCAATTGGTATATCTCCGACTAACGAACATGATACCAGGAGATATGGGCTTTCCGCGACTCTTCAGTTGCGCATTTCTTCCATTCACTTGCTTTTTCCCTTATTACATCAATATCTCTCTCAACAAACCAGTCGTCAATGTCTTCAAACCCCCTAAAATTGGGTTGATTGTTTACCAAGTTTGCAGATTTATAGCATCGATAATATGCGATGCGAGCTGATATAAATTCATATAATTTTCGGGTAGCAGGAACATCACTGGCACAACCTATGATCACGCCACAGATAAAATGACCGTTGTTGTTTTCGTAGGTTTGTATATGATATCCTTCCCATAACCGATTTAGCTGACTTATAATCGGATATAAGTAATTGTTTATTTCATGTAGCTTTGGCTCTTTAGGACCGGGTACAACTGCTAATGTGAAAATGTTGTGGGGTTTGAAGCGTTCGCTTTGGGGTAAATTACATATAACGGCATAAACAACACCAACAGAATATTGCAAATTTATAAATGGCTGGAACCAATCCAAATTTAGCATTAATCTGATATGAGTATCGGCAGATTCTTTTGTAAAAAATGGTTCTTCACTATCATCTGTAAAATTTTTCCAAACATCACCATCATAGATATCGAATAAGGTTTCAGTTTCGTTTTGTCTTTCTGCCCACTTTCGACATGTGATCTCAAAATTTTTGCGATCGAAAAATAGGGTTAGTTGGTGTCTAATGTTAATTAACAAAAATGTCATTATCGAATGGTAAATTAAATTATTACCATTATCTCTATTACTATCTATTTTTCTGACTAGAGGGTTATTACATTTTTGTCGAAATCTTTCCTTGCTATGATTTGGATAGTTTATAAAATTACACGTTGGGATTTCTGTCTTGTTTAATATTTCTTTTATGTCATGCAATTTGTGGCATTTATTGCATGTAGCATATTTAATAATATTCGTTGATATTCCCAATATTTTTTTGGCTACGTATAGGGAGGAAGGAAAAGCTAAAAATCTATTTTCATCGATCATTATTAAAGATGCATGTCATAAATAAAGAATTTCGACATGTCGAAAATGTCGAAAAAAAATAAACAATTCGTCAATGCAAATCAAAATGACAAAAAGCCGAAATAAATTTGTTAAGTCGAAATTGGCAAAATTGTCGAAATAATGATTGGCTGCAGATCATCATTTTTTTGTGATGTAATGATGTGGCTGGCAAAATTGAATATAAATAAACACGTCATAAAATCAAAAAAAAATATTTTTCTTCTTGATTTCACACGAAATATTATCAAGTATTTTTTTGTTTGAATATGTTGAAAATACCTTCCGCTATTCTCAATTCAAAGATTTGTGGAAAAAAAGCTTTTTTACCTGACGATGTTGAAAATTCAGTTTCAACAGCACTTTCATATATTTGGACAGTAACAAATAAAAAAATTGATTCGTGTGTTTTCGAATAAGATAAAATGAGAATAATATTTAAGAAGAATAAAGGTCGTACGTATATTGACTTACAAGAGTTGTCATCAAGTTTTACATTCATCAATAAGGTATAAGATTTCCTCGTTTTTGGACAACTTTGTTCACTTTTTCTTTTTGGATAATTTTGTCCACTTTTTTATCAGGTTTGGTCACTTTTTACAGGTTTGAACAATTTTATCCAATTTTTTTCGTTCTTGGTCATTCATTTCTATCCACTTTTTTTCATTTCTGGATAATTTTGTCCACTTTTTTTTTCTTTATTTTGGACAATTTTGTCCACTTTTTTTTTTATTTTTGGACAATTTTGTCCACTTTTTTGTCAGGTTTAGTCACTTTTCTACAGGCAATTTTGTCCACTTTTTTTCGTTCTTGATCATTCATCTCTGATCTCTGTCCACTTTTTTTTTTCATTTCTGGACAACTTTGTCCTTTATTTTTAGACAATTTTGTCCATTTTTCCCTTGGTATTAGAACAATTACATTTTTTCTGAATAAAATATTTTATTTTTTTAGGATAATTTGACTGAACTCGAGAATTACAAGAATCTATATGAATTATACAAAAGTAAATATGATTCAGTATTGAATAATAATGCTAAATTACAGGTAAATATAAGAATGATGTTTGGTTTTTAATTTATATATAAAATTTATATCTTACTTTTTTTATTACTTAATTTCTGATAATAGAACGAATTGCAAAAGTACTCTAATCTTCGATTAGTAACGCCAGAAAATACGCGTCCAGTTAGTGTTGGTACAGCTGATACTATAATTTCAGATATGGATGAACCATTAAAACAATTGTTACAGTATTCAACACCTGAACATTTACCTGAATCCACAACATCAACTTCCTACTCAACATTATATCACGAAATTAATGACTCAGAACTTGCCTGTGCTCTGAATTGTGATTTAGCTTTAAATCACCTCACAACTCTTGATACACCGTCAAAAATTTGGTCAAATCTAAATAATCGTTGCATTGAAAAATTTGGCAGCCAAAATTGCATAAAAAATAATGCTACCATTTCAAATATAACATGGGCCAAAACAACATTGTCAGGTTACCGCAACTGGAACATGATGCGAAATTATTATGATGATATTGATAAGTGGATAGTAAAAATTAATAACTTCTGTAAGTAAAATTTATCAAATAAAATTGTTCTTGATTACAAAATCTTATAATTATTCACATCTAAATTTTATAGGTTTTGTTGAAGATGAGGTTAATGATTCTCAGCCTATAAGTGAGGAATCAAGTAATCATGAAAGTACCAAATTAAAATTACCTTCGCAAGCGCTACTAGCAAGTACCAAATTGAATCTACCTTCACGATTGTCACTGGCAGCTGATGAAAGTACCGAAGCTAATAAAAGTACTGAATTAAATCTACCTTCACAATCGCCACTGGCAGCTGATGAAAGTACTGAATCTAATGAAAGTACCAGATTGAATCTACCTTCATCAACAAAAGTACCAACAAAAAAGCTACCAGCAAAATCACAAGTAAAATCACCTACATTAAAGTCAGTAGAAAAAGTATCAAATGTGGAAGTGGCAGTAGTAGTAGAATCACCAACTTCAGAGACATTAATCTCAGAAGTAGCAGATAAATCTCGAGTAGTACGTACATCAATATCAAAAGCATTAACAAAAAAATGTAAGCATGAGTGTGTTGAAGTTTCAGTTTCTTCAGAAGAGGATAGTGAAAGTGATCATGATGATGATGATGATGATGATGATGCTATTGTAAATGAAGAGTTAAATTCTACTCAGATGCTTTTGTTTAGTAAGATAAGGAAACTATGTGAAATTTTGCTGGCAAATGATAAACATTTTGTTGCCTCAGAAAAATCAAAAACTACTGAAATATTTACTGCATTGGCCGAGTTATCAAAATTTGAAACAATTAAAGTAGTTGACAAGGAATCTGCTACTAAGAGGATAAATCAATGGAGGAATCAGGAAACATATTGTGAAAAGCTGCTAATTGCGGCTGAATCTTTTAACTTATTGCATTTGGCATCATTGGTCCAAATTTATGATGATCTTACAAAGCTCAGTTCAGAATTAGAAGTTAAAAATGTAAAATCTTGGGTTATTTCGTTCATGCGATCTATACTTAAAATTGGCAGAAAAGCCGAACAAAGAAATAGGCTGGGTTGCGATAGGTTACGTAAGTTATTTAATGAAGGAATAACGGCTGCGTAACTTGCGCAAGCAGGTTGTCGCAAATGTGATTTTTTTGTTACAAAAGAAAATTACGAAATATTTTTATCACAAATTCCTTCTTTACAAACTCACTGATCAATTACTTCGAGCATGTCAGTTGAACGTATATCAGAAATTATTGAGCCAAAACAAAAGTGAGCATAATTATTTTAAAGCATAATTAAATTATAAAATGTAAATGTAAAGTTATATGCATTAGAATATAAAATGCAAATTGCAATATTTTTTTTATAGCAATTAAAAATAGTTTTATTTTGACAAATTTATCCAATAATATATATTATATGTATACTATAACTTAGTAATTTTATTCAGAAAGTGGACAAAATTGTCCAAAAAGACATTATGCTACTGATAAATTAAGTAATTTTATAATAAGATCAATTTTATAATAGGCGACGCATTTAGAATTAGTAGTACAAACGCGTAATAATTAGAGTAGACAAAATTGTCCAAAAAGCCATTATGCTATAATAAGATCGCATTTAGGATTAGTAGTACAAAACGCGTAATAATTAGAGTGAACAAAATTGTCCAAAAAGCTATTATGCTATAATAAGATCGCGTTTAGGATTAGTAGTACAAAATGCGTAATAATTAGAGTGGACAAAATTGTCCAAAAAGCCATTATGCTATAATAAGATCAATTTCATAGCGTTTAGGATTAGTAGTACAAAACGCGTAATTAATAAGAGTGGACAAAATTGTCCAAAAAAAAGTTTTTGAAAACGCGCAAACTCTTTTTAATTTCTTTAATTTTTTTATTTCAGATATATATATTTTTTTCTTCTAGTCTCACACAAAATGGATTTGCCTTTCGAACTTAAGCTTCTCAAAAGAGGTAGACCAAAAGATGACGTATGGCAACATTATTTAGAAGGGAACATGATTCACAGGGACACGCGAGTGCTGTATGCACTTATTGTAATTTAAAATACAGCAGGGACGAAACTTCTCTTCTTAAGGGTCACCTTGCTAACCACTGTATGAAAGCTCCAGGAAATGTTATACGAATGTATCAACATAACTTTGAAGAAAACGCCAAAAAAAAAATGAAAATTAATGGCCAATTAACATTAAATGAATTTCATGATAAAGATCAGCCACTTCCAAAAGGAAAATCTGATAGAATCGATAAAGCGCTAACGAGATTTTTTATCTGTTGTGGTGTATCATTTCAAATAATCAAATCACCATTTTTTCTGGATTTTCTTCAAGAATTAAATTCAGCATATAACCCTCTTTCTCGTGATATTTTGACAAATCGTTTATTTGAGGAAGAATTAGGATATGTTAATTCCAAGGTTTTAAGAGAATTGGAAGCCACAAAAAATTTAACCTTAGGTATTTAAAATTTTGTTTGTTTTCGTTTTTAATATACTTTTTTAATAAATTTTTTTTATTAGCTTTGGACGGGTGGTCCTCTCCGAATCACCTTTCAATATGGAATTTTATAATCTTGACGCCAACAAATAAAGAATATATTTATCAACTTTTAGATTTATCTAGTAATTCCCATACAGGTGAATTCATCGCAGAAAAAATAGAAGATATTCTAATTCGTGTTGGTGCTGAAAAATTTTCCGCTATAGTAAGCGATAATGGTTCTAATGTGCGAAAAGCACGTGGAATTATTTAAAGCAAGCATCCATACATCGAAAATGTTCGATGTATTTCACATTGTGTAAACTTAATATCTTGCGATATTTAAAACATCCGTTTGCTGAAATCTACTAAAAAAAATCAATATATTGGCAAATTTTTTTCGAAACAATGCAATGGCAGGTATGAATTTCCAGATATTAACAATTTTTTTTTAGTTTAACTTACTCTAATTACTATTTAACTAGGAGCTAAGCTTCGTGATCTTATAAAATCAATGAATGTTAAAGGCGGTGAAATTGTCCCCTTTTGCAAGACCAGGTGGACTACAGCATTTCAAAGTATTTCAGATATTATAAGGCTAAAAGCTGTTCTTGAAGAAGTATGTAAAAAGTTACAATTTTAATTACTATTATATATATATCGCTTATTCTTTAATCTTTATTACAGTTAGCTAGTAACTATTCAAACATTTTATCAAATGAAAAAATCAAACCAATTATTCATTCATGGAACTTTTTCAATGACTTGAAGGTTCTCACATTTATTTTAAAACCCCTTCGTGATACTATACTATTATTAGAAAGAAGTTCAGCTAACTTAAGTGACTGTTATCTTGGAATGGCTTGTATCACGGCTTCCATGAAAAAATTACCAAGAACCTTTAATCAGGAATTCAAAAATCATTGTATTTCAATGATTAATAAAAGACTTGAAGAGTTTGATGATGACAATTATTTACTAGCATTTTTTTTACATCCTCGCTTTCGTTAGTATATTAATTATTTTAATTATTCAATTTTATTATAAAATATTTAAATAATACTAATTAAATATAATTAATTAGGCACTTGCTTAAAATATGGTGTTTGGCAAAGAATAGTGATAATTGCTGGAAAAGTAGCTAAAAACGCGGGAATGGACTTAGAATGCTCTCGTATACTTTGTTCACAACTTTTAATGTATAAAAATAATGAAAGACCTTTTAACCAACCTTATTCTAATAGAATTGATGATTCAATCAAATGGTGGACAAGTATGGAACTAGAACCACCCTATCTTCAATCACTCGCATTACGATTATTTTCTATTTGCCTGAACTCTACATCATGCGAACGGGGTTTTTCTATGTGTGGCTGGATATGTAATAAAAGACGGCTTCAGCTTGGAGTTGAACGTTTAGAGTCAATAGCAAAGATAATATCGTATTATCGATCAAACGCACATTCAGAATTTAGATTTTATGGAAAAGGTACAAAGAAAGAGTCAGTAAAATTAAGCGATAGTGAAATAAATGCTATCGTTAATGATAGTTTAGCAGAACTAGAACCTGAAGAAGAAGACGATGATGTAGAGATCATCAAGGAAATACAAGTTTGAGGAACAACTGACGGACATCCTATTCCAAATAATCAAGTTGTAGTATTAATTGAAAATACTATAAATGTATTGCATCAAAACATTATTGATGGTTTGGATAAGGATTTTTTGGAAGATGATAATAATTTAATCGAAGATAATTTAAATAATGATGATAACGAAAACAATAATTGCGACAATGAAAATGATAAAGACGAATTTGGAAGAGGGATTATAAACTATAATGTAGAAGATTTGGCAAAAGAATTTGTTGATAAATGACAATATATTTTTTTTTTTTGGCAATTTTTTCTTACTTTGTAGGCAATTTTTTTGGACAATTTTGTCCAAATTTCATACTTTGTATTTTTTTTTTTACTTTTTTTTTGGACAATTTTATCCAAATTTCGTACTTTTATAATTTTTTAGTGATTTGTCTATTTTTTTTTTTACTTTTTTTTGGACAATTTTGTCCAAATTTCGTACTTTTATAATTTTTTAGTGATTTGTCTATTTTTTTTTTTACTTTTTTTTGGACAATTTTGTCCAAATTTTGTACTTTTATAATTTTTTAGCGATTTGTCTATTTTTTTTTTACTTTTTTTTGAACAATTTTGTCCACTTATAGATGATTTTGTTTATTTTTTTCACTAAATAAATAAGAATTTTTGCTTTAAATAAAACATTAACTAATTATTTTTATTTAAATTTACATATTCATTTATTTACAATATCAATTTTGAATACATCAGTTTTTCATTTCGACAATTTTAACAATTCGACAATTCTACAAATTTTGACATGTCGAAATTAATTTCGTACAGTTTGTATATTTCGACAATTTCGTCAATTCGACAATTCTAAAAATTTCGACATGTCAAAATTAAATTCGTACAGTTTGTACATTTCGACAATTTCGTCAATTCGACAATTCTAAAAATTTTGACATGTCGAAATTTATTTCGTACAGTTTATACATTTCAACAATTTCGTCAATTCGACATCTCAAAATTATTTTGATAATTCTGACTATTTTGACATTTCAATAATTTCTACATGTCGAAATTATTTTGGCATTTCGGCATTTTGACAGATTTTAATTTCGATATTTCGGCATTGACCTTTACCATTTTGGCTGGTAACTTTAATCATTATAAGAAAAAATCTTATAAATTTAAACAAAGAATCTATTGCAACATTGGAAAGTTTATATCGTTGTTGATATTGTAATATCTATAAGATAATCCAGACATAATTATCATTGATGATATTGGGAAGTTTTGGTTCACCATCGTCAAAATCTTTTGACGCAAAATTGACTTCTTCCTCATCATCATCATCAAAGTCTTTAGAATCTCCATATTCTTCATCGTCTTCAGAGCCTCTGGAAACTCCATCTTCGTTATCATCTTCATAACTTTTAGAATCTCTATTTTCATCGTCATAGTCTTCAGAATCTCTATCTTGATCATTATTCATATCTCTTTCGTTATCCGGTATTAAATTTTCAAGAACCAAATTAGATAATTTTCCTTTTTTTAACGACTTGTATTTTGCCAATTCATGTATATCGGGTAACAGCTTTATTATCGACAGCATCAGATTGCTTTGCATTAGAAGGGATCATCTCGAGCAATGGCTCATACTCCATTGCATAATTATCGTCAACATTTGGTCTAACATTAGAAGGCCCAGCTTCTTGATCGTCACTAAAAATATTATTCGCATATGATTTATTATATTTTAACTTATGCGAAGCTTTCGTTCTTGGATCCACCAACTTTTCATTACATTCTTTACAGAAGCAGTGTACTTTAGTTCTTATTCTTGTGGTCAAGTCGGTTATGCTTCTATCGGATTTGGCAATAGCTTGAGAGTTGGACATTTTTTTTTTAATTTAGAAAAATTTTTTTTTTAATAAGTTAAATACATTACAACCAATCAAATTATAACACAATTACATGCATATCAGCTAATTGTTAAAATTGGGTATAATGATTTTGATCAATATTACACAATTTTAATTAATAAAAAAAAAACTTAGCAAACGCACCCTAAAAAAAAAAAATTTTCGGTCACCGTAATATATTATTTCAGGCAAAGTAGGGTAATTTTCATGTTCACAACGTCTTTGCTGCTTAGAGTTCGACATTGAAGTAACAACTAACAAAATCTTTTTACGCGTTAAAAAAATAAGTTTGTACGGCAGATATACAATTAAAAAAATCTACTAATTAACTTGCGATTAAAAGCGAATTAAAAGCGAATTAAAAGCGAATTAAAAGCGAATTAAAAGCAGATTAATATTTAATTATGCAAAATTGTAACACAGATTTTATTGCCATTGAAAAATTTTTCTGAAAATCACAATTGTATAGAATTAAATATTACATTACATTCAGTAATTCAAAAAATTATTATACGTACAAAGCGCACATTATCCATAAAAATCATTAACGCAGCCCATCAATTCATACGTGCTTTATATGCAAGAATAGCACTATTAAGAAAAATGCATAAATTTGCAAAGAATTAAGAGTATGTACACTGCACGTATCCAATTTACATACATCACTGATTACAAGGAATAAAAGGACAATTTATCATTAATTGATTATGTAGTTATATTTGCGAAATATATTTAAATACCCATTCTAAAACTTTCTTACCATTCTAACAACATTTTTATTAAAAAAAAAAAAAAATGGCAAATAATCAAGTAATTCAAGTACTAAATCCGCATGAACTAATTGCAGAGTGGCCTGATGATATTGCGTTAACATTGATCGAACAAAAATGAAGACATCATCAGCTGTTCGAAGATAATACTAACCATTCAGACCTTTGGACTCGAATTGCTAATTATATCTGTCATCACCATTAATATGAAATATCGGCTAGACAGTACCAAGTGAAATGGTACTCTCTAAAACGCGACTACGAAAATTTAAAAAGGCTGCTAAGTAGAGATCCAGATGCTGATGGATATGAATTAAGAAGTCCAAATTGGCATGATTAGGGCTCCGATCAGTTCGGTTCAGTTCGGTTTTTGCAAAAACCGATACCGAACCGAATTAATCGGTATCGGTATTAATGATTACCGAAACCGATCGGTAATTACCGAAAACCAAACTGATTTACCGAACGAGTTTAGTAAAAAAACGTTTCGCAACGTTTAGCAAAAAAAAAGTTGCGAAACGATTTTTTCTTATCAAATCATCCATAAAAAAACGTTTCGCAACGTTTTTTATTAAAATGACAAAAAAAACGTTGCGAGACGTTTTTTTATATTAAATCGTTTTATAAAAACGTTTCGCAACGTTTTTAAATAAAAAGGAAAATAATGTTGCGAAACGTTGTTTTCTATATTAAATTTCTGATGTAAAAAACGTTTCGCAACGTTTTTTACAAGTTTCGCAAAAATAACGTTGCGAAATGTTATTTTTTTTATATCAAACGTTTATGTAAAAAACGTTTCGCAACGTTTTTTACAATGTTCGCAAAAATAACGTTGCGAAACGTTATTTTTCATAATAAATTGTTTATGTAAAAAACATTTCGCAACGTTTTTTACAAGTTCCGCAAAAATAACGTTGCAAAACGTTATTTTTTATATCAAACATTTATGTAAAAAACGTTTCGCAACGTTTTTTTTTAACTACATTATTTACGTTTTTCTTATAAAAAAAAACGTTTTTATTATCGGTAAATCGGTTCAGTAAATCGCAAAACCGATACCAAAACCGAAAGTTTTGGTTTGATAAATCATAAAACCGAAACCGCTCCGATATCGAAACCGGTCAGTACGGTTCGGTAATTACCGAAACCGATCGGAGCCCTAGGCATAATCGTAAATTTTATGATGAACTTAATGACGAATTTTGGCTTCGAAGTGGTGACTATATTTATATTTAATTAAATTTTTATAAAATTAGTTATTCATTTATTTTTAGATCATTTTAGGTACGCTTATAGAAGATATAGAAGAAATAGGCATAGTAGACGGAGTAATAGATGAGGTAGATCTCATTATAGATGAGATAGTTCCCGTTCTATTTCAAGGAATCGTCGTAGACGATCATATTCTTGATCTCGATCTCATTCAAGAGATCATTGTAGGCAACGATCACATTCTCGCTCTTGTTCTCGTTTGAGAGATTATTGTAGACGTCATAGATGATATCGCTCTCTTTCAAGAAATAATCGTTAAATTTATTTTTTTTTAATTATTATTTTTATCTTATTTTTCTTTTTTTTGCAAGATTTCACATATATAAAATAATTCTATTATAATAAAAATATAATATATTTTATCAAACTTAATTTTCAAATTTCGTGATAATTGATAACGTTGGGACATTAACCATTTTTTTGGGATGTGAATTGGTACTGATATCCACGTCGTGCATCCTGAGAGCTATATTCAAAAAAAAAATTTGTTGCGATCAAGTACCAAATTAGTAATAAAAAAGTAAAGATATTAAAATATGATGCTTTATTTATTTACTCGAATAAAATCGAACAAAAATTGGTTAAAAGAAATTTAAATTTATTTATTTTCTATATTTTTGCCATCTATTAATTTCATTATCTAATTTTTTTCCTACGTCTATTATTTGTTTTAATTTTTGTTGATATAAATCAACAGCAAGTGATTTTTGTCGTTTTAGATGTGTAATAGTAAATTAAGAATAAAATTAAGTAATTTATTAAAATTTATACCTTTATTTTTATTTTCAACTGTTTTATCGATCTAAACCAATTTTTTGAATTAGAAACCAGATATACAACCGAATACAATAATCCATAACAAAGCCTTTATAAAAAAACCCTCCAAAAAAAGTAAAAATAAAAACAATATATAAGAAAGAAAAATTATAAAAAATTATCTATCTAAAAAGATCTAAAAAACTACAGGCAGACCAAGTAACCACTCTAGGCGGTTCGAGTGTCCACTCACCTTTTTTCTTTTTGAAAAGGATTTATCTTTTCGCTCCTGTAATTTATTTTCACTTCTTTTATGAACCATTTTGATAAAATAAGAAAAATTGTTTTTTTTTTCACAAGAAACATTGAAGGATTACATCCTAAATCCTAATATAACACTCAACATGTGCGCCACTTCCTTTTTATGATAATACCACCACCAAAGTTATATCTAGTAAAAAATTAGGGTTAGGGTATAGATCGGCATATATGATTTAATACGTTGGGCGTAGTTTGTTATTATCACGTGAATAGAGATGCTAGAGATGCATAATTGCAAGAACGCGCCAGAATGCCTAATTTGAAATTTTCCCGTGAGAATATGGTATATTTGTGTATGTTCCCCACGCTTTCTTTCTTTTTCTCACGCTTTCTTTCACTTTCTTTCTTTCCTCACGTTTTCTTTTCTTCACGTTTAGTATGATGTAATAAATTTTCATTGTTACTTTTCGTTAAATATTCAATGATATTTATATCGCTTTTCGTTCATATCACAACAGTTTCGACAATATCTTTATCGCTTTTTGTTCACATCACAAACAACTTTTTTATCATTTTTTCGTTCACATCACAAACAGCTTCGACAACATTTTTCATCGCTCTTTCGTTTACATCACAAACAACTTCGACAATATTTTTTTATCACTTTTTCGTTCACATCACAAACAGCTTCGAAATATTTTTTATCACTTTTTCGTCACGTCACAAACAGCTTCGACAATATATTTTATCGCTTTTTCGTTCACATCACATCACATACAACTTGAACTTCGACAATATTTTTTATCGTTTTTTTGTTCACATCACATACAACTTTGATAGTATTTATCGCTTTTCGTTCACATCACTTTTCGGAAAAACTTACTTCTGTAAGTATAATTTTGAATATAATATCATTTATTAATATATATAGATTAATGATATATTTTAATTAATTGATTATTGATTGGTTGATAGCGATATAGTATAATTAATTAATATTTTTATTGTTCATTTTAATTAGGTGATTAACAAGGCTAATAATCAGATGATTCCAAATATGTATATAAGAGACTTTTATCTCTTGTTCGATCTTTAATAATACCATAATGAAAAAATACAAATCTTTAAATTTAAACCTGATCTTTTGGGATGTCTCTATTCCTCATCATAATAGATTTCAACAAGAATCAGATTCCCATTCCCATCATCATTGACGTCCTTATCATCATTCCCAATCAAGACATTCGCATAATCGTTTCCAATCAAAATATTCACATCATCGTTCCCAATCCTGACGTCCTTATCATCGTTCCCAATCTCGACATTTGTATCATCATTCCCAATCCTGATGTTTGCATCATCGTTCCCAATCTTGACGTTCGCATAATCATTTCTAATCTCGACATTTGTATCTTCGTTCCCAATCCCAATGTTCGCATCATTGTTCCCAATCTTGACGTTTGCATAATCGTTCCTAATCTTGACATTCGCATCATCGTTCCTAATTCCGACATTCGTATCATCGTTCCCAATCTCGACATTCACATAATCGTTTCCAATCTCGACGTTCACATAATCGTTTCCAATCTCGACATTCTCATAATCGTTCCCAATCCCATTCTCGTTCTTGTTTCCCTGGATACCGTCCTCGATCTCGCAATTCTCATCATCGATCCCACTATGTTCCTAATGATCAAATGATAATCCTCTCTTCTTCGGATTCATCCCCACAAAACAGAGGGAGATCATTAACGAAAAGTAATATTATTTTAAATTAGTGTTAATTATATTTCATATGACTTATACCGATTTAATATTAAAAATTATAGGAACATTATCTCATATGTCTTCAACATTAAGTTCAACTGCTCCAGACCCAAATAGCGGTATTGCTGCTCTCACACGCTTATTCTGGCTTAAATGTAAAAATTTTCGTGCTAAAATGATTTATATTAATTACTGACTTTTAATAGGTAATGCTAAAAGTAAGGAAATCCAGGATTTGAAAGGTGCAATCTCAAATCTCACGTAACGTTTAGAAAATCTATCTAAGGGTACCAACTCTAATAAAACGTTGTCGCCTGTTTTTATGAGTAAGGAACAAAAACATGAATTAGCACCCATGTCAAAAAATTATAAGAAGACACTTCACGTAAATATACATCTTTATTAAAAATTTATCTTTATTAAATATAAATTGATATTTGATCATTTTAATGATCTTTTATTAATAACTAGGATGAAGTGGTCCATATTTTAAATAATATAAATCTGTCGCTTCAATTCGACGTATCTAAAACTTACAGCAATCAGAAAAAAGTGATGAACAAGAAGCTTTTGCCGGCAGTAAAATCTGCAATGAACCCTTCCATTCAAGCATATGATGTAGAGATATTAAAAATCATTAAACAATTATATAAATCGCACTGAGTGATGTGGAAATTGAAACAAGAAGGTAGAGCGGAAGAGCACATTAGAAGGCAACATATGAATTCAAGAAGGGAGCAGGTATAAATTTTAATTATTCGAAATAAAACGTACACAATTAATTGATTTTAATTTACTGTACTTCATTAGAAGATGTCTCAGCGTAGGAGAGGATTGCAACATATGATATTGATACGAGATAACCTTTTATATGAATGCCATCCTAAGAATTTGACTTGGGAATCCTATATGAAAGATTGCGAGAAGGCGTTAAATACGTCAGATCTTCATTCAGATGAATGGTCATCAGATGATGAAGAATTGACGAAAGAAGAACGTGATAAAAAAATAAGATCAAAACGATTAGCCAGCACCAATTCAATAATAAAAGTATATGATAAAAAGTGGCGATCGTCTAGGGTATGTAAAGTTGTGAAGTTAATTAATTAATATAACATTTATACATAATAAACTACAAATTTTTATAGATTAAACAAATCTTATTCTGGGCGGAAGAAATCGGGATAAGCATCAGAACAGGATTAAGTTGTAAACGTTACTGCTCAGATGATATTGTTGATAATAAAAGTAAGCCCAATAAAGATATGCCGGGCTGGTGGATTTCCTCAAGGTGGATTGCACAAGAATTAGACGAAGATGACGACGATGAGGATAATAATGACGAACTAAACGATGGTGATAACAATGTCGATGGTGGTGATAACGATGGTAATGTTGGTGGTGATAACGATGACGATAATGATGTTGGTGGTGGTAATAAAGATAACGATAACAATGTTGGTGGTGGTAATAAAGATAACGATAACGATATTGGTGGTGGTAATAAAGATAACGATAACGATGCTGGTGGTGGTAATAAAGATAACAATATCGATATCGATATTGAAAAGGATGACAACGGTAATAACAATGATGTTGTTAATGCTAGAAAGAATAGTTTGGATGGACCTTTTTACTTATTTGTGCTGGATAGTATTAAGAAAGGAAGTACAACGTTAACTTCATCAAATACTAGCAAGCATTCGTCAAAGACTAGGAAGCGTTCAATATTTTCTTGTCATTAGGTAATACATTTATACATAAATAATCGTATAATATTAGTAATAATAATAATAATATTAGTAATAATAACAATAATATAGTAATAATAACAATAATATAGCAATAATATGTAATATTGATATGGTAATAATATAGTAGTAATAAATAATAAAAAAATTTATATATAAATAATATATTCTATAATTGTTCATATTAAACGTAATTAAAAATCGAAATGAAAATAGAGACTCTGGTTAGTACGAAATAAAAACCAGCATTGGTTATTAGAAATTTGCTTATATCGATAATAAAATTGTCATTCCTATTTAAAGATTAATATATGTCAGTATTAAAATCGTCATTTTTTATTTGAACGATTATTGTATGTCAGTTTTAAAATTGGCATTTTTTTGAGAGAAACGGCATTGGTTGTTCGACCGTCGGCAGTCTGATTTTGGATGATTTATAGTAAGAATCGGTACAGAGATTTAAAAATCGGTGTTCCTATTTTTTTTTATCAAAAAAAAAGAATTCCAATTTTTTGCTTTTCGCGCCATAAAATCGGCGGGAAAAAGCCACAAATCAGACAAATAAAGCAAAATATTGGCAGTCCGATTTTTGACCGATTTTTACTTATTTAACGTGTGTAACCACTTATTACTAAAAGCAAAAGACCCAACTCCAGAACATATAGCTTGCCATTGGCATTGTTGTACAAGTGCTTTGGCTTTCATTTGAATCATGCTTCACGTAACTGCATTTTGATTTTTTCTTTTTTCTTTTATCCAAGTAAGCAAAGCAGTTTCTAAAGCAGGGTATTTTGGTTTTGCTCCCGTATTTAAACGTTTAACGCCTGGTTGTACTTTGAGTAACTGAGGTTTTTTAGATATCCAGTTGCGAAGTTGGTTTGTTTGAATGTTAAACTTTGCTACTGTCTTATTTTTACTATGGCCATTTTCATGATACATAATAATTGCAATTTTTTTGCGTGCATTCCAGTGTCTCCTTTTTTTCTCTGTAATTGTTGAGCAGTTACTTCTTTTATTTGCTTGAGGACGACCCATTTTATAAATGAAATAAAAATTTGTAAAAATACCATAAGAACACGACGCGATCAAATTTCATGACCATTTTTCAAACCCCCTGCAGGTCATCTGATAAAAAAGAGTAAGGACAATCACACAATGCGATAAATCTAATTTTTTTATTATATTAAATTGAATTTTTTAAAAAACTGTTAAAAAACTAATTTTTAAAATTATATTAACATATGATTAGTACCCCCTCTTTCAATGTATCCCCCTGTTATAGTAACTTTCTCCTCACATAACACCCCCCCCTTCGGGTACTATACAATCTAAGCAGAGTTTCTTGAATAACATCGGGGGTGTTATATGCAGCGCTATACGGTAGAAATGGATAATTACGTCAAAACTGTTAACTGACACACATTCAAAAAAATTTCTTGATGAAAAGGCCTCAGACATATATACTCATCTTGATGACTATTTAATCACACATGATAGAATTTATAGGCGAAATTAAACCTCACAGTTCATGTTTTATACCAACTAACTATTATGTATGCAACAATCGCATTAAAATATCAGAAAAGTCGTCATAGTATCACAGGATTTTTGACAGATTGTTATCATATAATGTTTATTTAAATAACTAAAGACAATAGTAAGAAAGGCTTGTACAAAGTAACATACTCTAATCAAATTAACTTCAGCAATCAAACACATATAAATTATTTACAAGGTCTACTAAGTACATTATCCTACCATCTGATGACAGGTATTTATTTATATATATTATACGATCTTATTTTTACAAATATGATTCATTTTAGTTTTACTTTGAGGATTAAATGTCAAAATGAATGATTTGATTACGTACATATTTCTATCGAGTGTATTTGGGATTTATTATGATGAAGACACAGTTGTTAAAATTGTGTTATGATCTGACATATTAATGAACGAAATAAATATATAAGGAAATTTTTTCAAGAAATAATAATTGATATATATTATTTTATCAGTAATTATTTCATTTTATCACATAAAATATGACAATAATTAACAAATTAGGTAATTATCCTGTTAGTTAACAATATTGATAACTATCAAAAAAATTTTTGTAAAATGATTATTAATATTGATAATTATTAAAAAATCTTGTAGGGTTAATTCCTATTAGTTAACAATATTGATAACTATCAAAAAATTTTTTGTAAAATGATTATCAATATTGATAATTATTAAAAAATCTCGTAGATTAATTTCTGTTAGTTAACAATATTAAAGACCATCAAAAAAAAATTTGTAAAATGATCATAATTATCTAATAACATTGATAACCATCAAAAAAAAATTTGTAAAATGACCTAATTATCAAAAATTTCTTATTTGATATAAGAGATAGTTCAAATAGATTTAATTAATATAATATTAATTGTGGAGTAAAATTTGCATTTCACAATTATATTACCCATTCAGGAATTTGTCTTATACTACGATTATCTGTTATTATCTCGCAATTAGCTCTGATAATTTATTTATAATATTGATATTTAAAAAACGTATCTATTGACAAAATATTTATTTTCACAGTTATTTCTTGGTATGATATGAATTGACATATGGGGTCTTTGCAATAGAAAGGTACGAAACTCAAAAAAATTTTTAAATTTACTTTATATGTTAATTATGTTTTTTATGCTAAAATAAGTGTAAATTTAATATTAATTAAATTTTTATTTTTTTTTGAGTTTCGTACCTTTCTATTGCAAAGACCCCATATCTACTAAATCTAAATAAATGTATGTGTACTGATCAGTTAATCATATTCTTTTATATCCATACATTTCCTCGCTTATCTATTTCATTATACCATTGTAGTAAAATAAGATTTATTGGATCTTTTTTTTTTGCAAAAAATTCTATCAATAAAAGTGTCTAAAAATTAAATTAATAATGTTATATAACTTAAAAAATTTTGTTTCATAATTATAATGATTAAATTACCTTTTTGTACCATTCAGTCTCTTCAGAAGAAACTGCTACATCACTAAACCACTCACTACCATAAAAACTTTCTGATGTCTAAATAATATCTGTTGATTTGACAGATATATTTGAATATATTTTGAAATATCCAAAATTCTTGTCATAAGTTACATCATTTTCTGTCAAAAACTTTTTCAACCCAACACAAAAATTCTTAAATACTATTTTATGCAAGAAATTAATAGTGACATCTTGTATTATTTCTGATACTTTTTTTTGATTTTGGTAAATTTAATCATCCACAACAGGTTTTTAAATCTACTAGATTTTCTTATTTTAAGTTGCTTTTATTTGGAAGTAATTAATTAATGTCGTATCTATCATAAATTCAAAATATATATTAATTATTATCGATAAATAGAGTTAGTTATGATAAACTATCAATATATACCATTTTAAGTATTTGTGGGATGTATTTTTTTTTTATTAGTCATTCTGTAGAGATTTTTTATACTGCTTTTGTATAATGTTTTATATGTTTCAGTTGATATTCTGTTCATAGAATTATAAAGGCAAATTGATGGGATTACATAATAGCGAAGCAAATAAAGGTTTGGAATTTTACAATAGCTAGAAGAATATTCAAAAAATATATTTACAAATTCTTGACAAAATTCGATTATTAACATCTAATTATATTAAGAATTAAATTAAATTAAAATAATTAATAATGATTTTTTTTTAAATATTTACCTTTAACTTTTCTAAATTTAAGTTTATAAATATTTCTTATCACAACATCATGTATATTTTTAAATATTTATAAAAAATATTGCATAACCTTTTGCATGATATCCCATCTTCTTTGTAGTTGGTATATAAATTATCTATTACGAAAACTATCACTTTCATTATATTGCGATAATCATTGGCTGTGAATTTTGATACATTTTCTAACCTATTTTTTAAAATAATCAATCCTGAATAACGTGAAATTTCACAAAATCTATAATCTATTTTATTAACAGCATTACTTCTGACTTTTGTTGTAAATATTCACATGTATACTTCAGAAGATATTTTATGATTCTGAGATCAAGCATATGCATTTAATCCAGAACTATTGCTAAGTAAATATTGAAATCTTCAAATTCCAGAAATAATTAAATTCTTCATGAATTGAAAATTTATTAGCTTGATTTTTATAAATGATTTCTTTTATTTTTTCTAAAGTTCATAAAGTAATATGAGTTAACTTTATATTATTAAGATTGTTGTTATCTACCAAACAATAATAATAAGGCCGTTTTGATGTTGATGAAAGATATGTTATAATAAATGTACTGGCTTCTACCATATTAGCAAAAATAACTGATATTTTTAGTGCAAATAAGTATATTTCATTTTTTATGACAAAATACATATCATGTTTATTTAATATTAGTGTTAATAATATCTGAAGATATCTTTGAAATACTTGTCTTTGTAATTTTCAGAATGATTTGAAATTTCTTGTGATATTATCCTTAACCCTTAATTTTGGTAAATATCTGATAAGTACTTTAAAGTTAGACTTATTTTGTATCCAATTTGGAATATTTTTAAGTGAAATATATATTGGGTATTCTGATGTCTTTTTGAGGTGATCACAAGTAGTTGAATCTGCATAGATTATTATTGATAATAGATGATTATCAACGGAAATATCTTTTTCTGTAGTATACCACTATTCACTTTCATATTGTTCACCATATGCAGTATTGTTATTTTAACGATACTTGAAAATGAATTCATTATTAATATCAGATTGAAAAAGTAAAAATTTAATTCCTTAAATTATTGGTTAATAATAAAAATCATAGTCAATATCTTGAAAACTGGTAATATAAACTTTTTTAAATTTTATATAAGGAAAATCACTAATATCAAGGAATTTTCATCCCTTCTTGATAGATTTTGGAAATAAATTTTTATTGTCACTTTCAATTAAATTAAATAATTTGATTAATTTGTCACTGCATGAATTTGCATTTGCCTCACTAGTATTCTTCTCATTTTCATTATTTATTTTTTGAAATTTGTTTGATAAAGCTTCTGAAGATTTTGAAACTGCAGCTAAAGATTTTGCATTTTGTCCTAATATCATTTGTTTAGCTTTATCCTGTCAAATATGATTATGATTAATTATTATTAATTATCGCAATCATTTTCTTAGATGCTTGTTAGATTATTTGTAGTATTACCTCAGAATAATTCATTATAAAGTCATTATCCAAAAAAAGGTTTTCTTCAATCAGGTTTTCATTGTCCTAAAGACTGGGTTCATTGGCTTGTATGGTTGGTTTAATTTTTTTTTTGCCTCCAATGTTTTTAACTTTATCAATAACATACTGATGTTTATCTGAAATATGCCTTTTTAATCCATATGGGCTTGAATAAGTACATGAACAATGTGAACATTTATAAGAAGACATTATCAAAAGTTAATTAAATGAATTGAAAATGAATTTAGCAAAATCAATTTATTTTGTATATGGCTTTGATCACAATATATGTAGATTTTATATTTTTTAGCAGAATTTCGTGATATACCATGACCAATTTTTTTTATAAAAATCAGTATGATTAATTAGTTTACAGAAAATAAAATTGATAAGAAATTAATATAATGATTAATTAATTAAAATAAAGTGATGTTAATTAATTAAAATAAAGTAATGTTAATTAAGTGATGTTAATTAATTAAAATAAAGTAATATTAATTAATTAAAATAAAGTAATGTTAATTAATTAAAATAAAGTGATATTAATTAATTAAAATAAAATGATGTTAATTAATTAAAATAAAGTGACGTAAGTCAATAATTATTTTCAAGTGAATGTAGTTCAAAAAAGAATCAATCAATTACTAATCAATTAAATTAATGTAATTTTTCATACTTTCATATACTTTTAGTGTGCCATCAGATAAGTTTATTAAACTTCAGCATTTTTTTCTCATTCTGAATTTCACTCTTTCTTACTGTTATTTAGTCAAAAAATGAAACGAGCATATACCACCAGATCTCAACAAAAAAAATCTCAAACAACTAATGAAAAAAGTAAAAAATCAAAAAGTAAAACATCTATATGACTATATTTACTAGCGAACATGAAGGATGTGATCATACAATAACAGAAGGTAAATAACTAAATACATTTATTGTTTATTTTAAATTATTATCATTAATATGTATTATGTTTAATGTCTTGATTTTTTCTTTAGATAAAAGGCAATGTCTAAGAGAAGATACTACTTTGTGTACTTCTACTCATAGTAAAAATTTGAAATGAAGTGAGTGGTTTTATTATGATATTCACAACATTTATAATTATAACAACGATTTTTGATCAAAAATATATATCATGATTTAATATTATTTAATATACTATAATTTACCAGACCGTGATCCTGACGATAATACTGCTACAACATTAACAGATACTGAAACCACTGTTAGATCCACCACAATCATTCTTAGTTCACGTCTAGCTACTCCAGAATCTTTGACTAATATTACTTTTATACCTAACACCACTCCAGTTGTCAGTGTTAAATCACGCCAAACCACTTTAACGTATCGTTTGATCATATCAGTTCTCAAATTTGAAAACCTAACAGACGAAAGAGGCACAGCATCTAATTATTTTCATAATAGATAGAAAGAAACTTTAGTTAAACAGGGCAAAAATATCCAGGAGATTTTACTTAAGCAAGGAAAACAAATCAGAGCTCTATATAAATTATAAAAATTCATAAATGAAAAGTTGACTTGGATTCAAAATCAATTGAAATCACAAACTGATAAAAAAGATGATATCAATTCAGACTAAAAGGTCTTCATGGTGAGTAATTCTATTTTCTTGTATCATAGCATCTTTAAATTACTATTGATTGTTCATTGTATATTAATAATAATATAGGAAAGTTATAATCAAGTATGCTAAAGTTTTTTCACCGATAATATGTGGCTCAGCTTCAACGATTATAAACTTAGATTAGAGAACTGGCCCAAAAAAGGTCATCTGAACTATCTTAATGAATTTGGAGAGTGAAAGTAAACGAACTTATTTACAGGGTAACATCATTCTATGGTAATTATCACTTTATACCATCTAATTATAGATTATAGATTTTATTAATTCTCGTAATCAATCATTAGTTTTACGCAAAATGATACCACTGTGATCTGAAATGCGATTTTTAAGAAATTTGGATTACAGATACCTAATAGCAGGAAAAAATGTGATTTCATTAATGTTTCAAAATGGAAAAGATCAAAGAAGATTAAGGAATGCTATATTAAATTATATGACAAGCTATTAATCAATTATTTTTACGCTATTAATCAATTATTTTTCATTATTAATCAATTATTTTGATAAGTTTTTTTTTGCAAGCCAGAAGTATCTAGAATAAACCAAGAAGAGCATTAAATGTATTTTGTTCTGATAGTTTATTACTTAATTATCTATAAATATAACGTTAATAAATATGATGATTATTTTTGATATTTGTCATTAAGCTAAATCACGATAATTATAATTTTGTCAATATTCGATATTTATCACTTTAGTTAAATTCTGATAATTATAATTTTGGTTGACCTTCGAGATTTATCATTTTGGTTAAATACTGATAATTATAATTTTGGTCAATATTCGATATTTGTCATTTTGGTTTAACTCTGACGATTTATCACTGTTTATCCATATCAATTTTACTCGACGAGTGTGATTATTATCGATAGATATCATGTGGGTTTTTCATCAGCATATAACCCCCTGAAAAATTTCTGATGTACTGTATATTAACAAAGCTTCAGAGACGAGGAGTTAATGATGGTATTGTAAGACTTGTTGGTTCGTCTGATACAGCAATGCTATTAAGACCACAAGCAGTTGAAACATTCAAGGAATGTAATAAACCTGTATCCTTATTAGCGGATATTATTGAAAAAATTAGTACATGGTGATACTCGATTGACAAATATCCTTGTGGATAAAAATGGCAAACTTATACTTATCATGTGGTTCAGATGCAGGCAAGGTAAGTTATATCAACACTTGACAAATGCAAATTCGACACCATTATTCATAAACCAAACTAATGATCGATTAAATTTAAAGGGTTTAAAATAATAAATAATTTTATTAATTATAATAGATAAAAGATAAACTATCTATTTATTTTGAGTTATAAGTACTCTAATATCATTCGTAATATTTAATACTATTATTAATCTTAAAATAATATTAAACTTAAATATGGGATTTTAAAAACATTTTTTGAGTGCATAGGTAATGAAAAAAAAACTATTTTAAAAGAAATACTAGAGAAACAAAAAAAAAACTTTTTCAAAATTTTTAAGTCATAAGGATTACGTTCTGGAAATAGAATTAATTATCTGTCATAAATGAGAAATAGAACATCAATAAATTAATTCAATAAAGCAGATCATTTAAATTGGAAAATCTTTTAAATCGAGGTGAATCGTATATCTAAAAGTAGTGAGGTTTTACGCTAATAGAGCTAGGTCATGAATTGATTCGTTACAAAAGTATGCTTAGCTGTTGATATAAATAAGGAGTAAAGGAATAAAAAGAATAATACCAAGGTTTATCATCATGTGGACAGTAAACGATAAGGCAATTAATATAATTTGAAAAATGTTTTAAAAGTCCAGGTTAAAGAACGTTAATGTTAAAAATAGTTTCAGAATACTTTTCAAAAAATGAAATATTCTCAAAAATTGCGACTTTATATTGTTTATATTATATACATACAATTTATTTGTAGCATTGCATGTTTAATTCAAGGTATGTTTTTACGATATTTTTTTTGTTGATCTTTATAATTTATTATATTTATTATTGTTTTGTAGATGTGTTGTTTCTTGCAAATTTAAAAGCTGTTATAGATCTGTCTAGATTTTCGTTAGGGTAATAATAATTTATTCCAAAATCTTTTATTTGGGATCCAATAATCATAAAAAAATTTTTTTTTTAAATATTTAGTTTCTTTATTCTCCTAATATATTATATTTTTGTAGATGTTTTTTGTATGATTTTTAATGGTAAACAAACTTTGAATTTTTTTGAATCTGTTATTTATTCTTTTACAAGTTAATTTATGATGATAAATTAAATTTAGGAAATAGTGCAATTATTATTGCAAGAAAATGGCATCTAAACGGAATTAAATGGGATCATGCCATTTTTATGTAAGTTTTTTTTTTTATTATAATGTATAGAAAATATAAACATATCTGACATATTTTTTTTTTTTTTCTGAAGGTTCGAATTTATTTTATGGACAATTTATGGTAAGAGAATTAAGAGAATAATGAATCTACTGTTATATTATGAAACATACTTATTTAGTGGTAAATTCTGTAGTTATCTTGAAACTTGTGTCATGGAACGGAAGAATTGTATCCTTCTTTGATATTTTGGGACTTGAGTCAGAAGTTACACATTATTTAGGAACACTTTTTCTTGGCTTCATAAATTTATCTTTGTATATTACTTGCTATATTCTTAATGGAACAACTTGGACTAATGAACTAATTGAGTAAATAATTGATTAATGGGATTAATTTTCATTGGTATAAATAAGATTCACAGTTCGTTGACAATTCCCTTACTATTTGATCCATAACAATAAGAAGAAGATTTTATTTACAAAATTGTAACTATAAAGATTCAATACTATATGAAACTTTCAATAAATAAATAATTTAACAAACCAAACCTATCCTACTTACAACCTATTTACAACAGCATTGATTTACATTACATGTACTTCTAATAAAAAAAATTTTTTTTTCTTAAATTAAATATCAAATTTATAATCACTCACTTTACCAATATAAAGACATTCCCAAAAACTGTTTCTACTATGGAATTCAAAAAATAAGCGGCATTGGTTCATGATTCGCTGCAGTGAATTTTTGCCAATATTGATCTAAAAATTCATCACTAAACATTTCATAAAGTACGTCAGATGAAATAACTGGATAGTTAGCCCGAACAGCGAGTTCCGTAGAAGGTTCTTGTTCTTGTCTAAAATATTTTTCAAAGATTTCAAAAGCATCTTCTTGGGATTGTGATGAAGTTTCTAACAAAAATAAATTATTTAGATTATTTGTTGTATCTTGAAATTTATCTATCAAGAAACTAAGCATAATAATCATAATGATAACTAGGAAATTTCGATGAAATGCCATAATTCCTATAATTTTTATATTAAATCTTGTTTTTTTTTTGAACTTATAAATATTTTTTAGTTTTTAAAAAATAAAAATTGTATATTTCATAGAACGAAATTTTTTTTTTTTTTTTTTTTTTTTTCTTAATAGACAATAGCTAAAGAAAATGACATTATTTAAGTGAAATAAAAGTTCCACAGAAAGCACGTGTTCTATTAATTAATTCTTTTTTAGAAGATCGTGAATCTTTAAACCAAGATTCATTTCTTGAATTTCGATAAATTTGGTTACTAAATCATCAAATCTGGAAATCACGAAACTGCTACGTTTATCTATAATTAGTTTAACTGAAATGTAACCCCATCTATGCATGGAAAAGAAAATGACGACTTAATTTGACTATTCAATAAATGCTCAATTGGAATGAGGGTGATTCACTTGTTATTCACCCCATATTTTCATGTAATCATGTGACCGATCTACATAATTACGTCAATGCTTCATTGTTTATGTTCATAAAAAATTATAAATAGGAGGCCCAGATCAACAAAAAATTTTCCAACAACGTTCTATCAAACAAAATTTTTCAGTCTGTTTTTTTGTACCTTAGCCTATTTAAAGTTTCCTTACTTACACACTCGGTAATTTTTATTCAGTTTTTTATTTATTTATTTTTCATTTTTAATTTTTTTTTTTCTTTGGAAAATACTACGAATTATTAAATTATTAATCTTAATAATTAGTCAAAAAAAAAAAAAAAAAAAAAAATGTCGAAAGTATTCGTAATCAATGGTAGAGCTGATCAACATGGAATTCCAAGTTTTATAAGTGTAAGTGAATTAGGTGAACACAACAATTGCGATTCAAAATTCGTGATAATTAATCTTTTTTAAAATAGGAATTAAAGGATGATTACCAATGGGTGGGCATTTCAGGGAAATCGGAGGAGGATGCTAAGAATGAATTATATCGAATGGTTAATTTAGTTATTATTTATTTATTAAAATTAAAAATGAATCATCTGTCCTTACTTATTGATTTTTTATATCACTAGATTGATACAATGCCTAATGGCTATAACAGAACAATGTCAGGGCTTTTATATGGAGCCTTAACTGACGAATTTCAAACAGTATGAACATGAAAATAATGTATTTTTGCTTTTAAATTATTTAACTCGTAAAAAGAATAGTAATTTTTAATTTAATTATCCTAGTATTATGATTACATTGGAGACCTGGATAAAGATGGATATGATCATATGATAGAAATGTTGAAGAAATTGGTCACTTATAAATGCTTTGCGTTATACTCCACGGAAACCATACACCGAGTAAATATCAATCTTCGAGATTAATTATTAATTAAAAAGCTATCATTGATGACTATTATTTGTTTCTAAATATTATAATAGATCATGTTGTTAATTGAAAATCTTGTGACAGATCATAGAGGCGCTTTAGGTGGAATTTCGGGTCTATATGAAGTGTGTGAATCAATATTACGACAAATCAGAGGTATTTATAAAAATTTTGTATTTTCCACAAACATTTTTTTCTTTTAACATTTATAATATTTAGGTGGTGATACTTCCGAAGTAAATATATGGTTAAGCAGTGAAGTATTAGAATTTTTCCAGCGCGAATCGTAATATCATTTTATATTAAGAGAATAAATTTATTTTATTTTATTCATTGTTTTAATATATATTAAATTTCATTACAGAACATGGCTTTATAGTAATGAACGTTTATTGCATATTACATTTTATACCTTTGCAAGTTTAATACGTGATCATAGTGAGCCAAGATTTGAGGCTTTAAAGGCAAAAGAAATAAAATTTTGTAGAATCATATTTGACGCTCATGTATGTAACAATTTATATTTATTTTTTAATTCTTTCTGAAGAATAATTATTATTAATTAATTTTTTTGGATTATAAATAGTATAATTCTTTCTTTAAAATAGGGAGAGATTTAATAAGATTGTTAAGAGACAATCAAATCGTTCCCGAATTTTCATACGTTATAAATGCGATTCATGATGAGGGTTAGTTATGTTTCTTATCTTTTATGAATTTTATTTATCACTTTATATAATTAACACTGACATTATTGCACGCGTCCATTTAGTAAAGGCAAATCTCATGAAGCAAAGGACACTAAGTTATTGTTTATCAAGTCGTCTATCATACGACATGAATGAAAGGTTAACGCATATGTTGGAACAAGTAAGTATTCCTTTCTAATTTCTAATTTTAGTATATTAGAATTTAAAGGCGCACTTTTTTAAGGAACATTATCATTTACCATTTTTGTAGCATTCGATATCAGCTTATAAGCGAAAATTTGATTTTTTTAAAACAAATTTCTTATCTACAGAACCTCGTTACTTAATTGCTGATATAATTCGATGGATAATCTCCGCTTATCGTCCAATCAACGAAAAGGCCACAAATAATAGATACATGTTAATTAATCTTTTATTGCATGAGATAGGAGTAAGTATTAATTAACTGTGTTTAAAAAAAGATTTAAAATGAAAAGATTAGTAAAAGAAAGAGTAACTCGAATTTGACCAATTAACATAACGAGAATGTTTAATATTCTTATACTTTAGAACAATTGGGATGCAATCGAGTTAGCAAAGATGGCATTGGTTTATGATTGGTTATGTTTTGATAGAAATGGTAAAGATCTTAGAGAGGGTTTATATTGTATAGGTGAGTCTTATTACATTTGTTTATTGATTTATCGCAGAATTTGTTTTTTTTTTTAATTGTGAATATGTCATATTTTATTAAATTATTGGTAGAGCCTTGTATACAATTAATTGTAGAAAATGTTAAAAAAAATAACCCAAGAATTGCCAAAGATCTAATAGAAACTCTACATTCTTCAATCAACATCTTTCCCGGCCTTGAAAATGAAATTCGTGAAAATGTCAGAGCAGCTTCTCAGGTTGCAATTTCACATAATGTTATGACGTAAGTAATATAAATGTACATACACGTATATTTCTAGTATCATATACATTTATGTTTATAATTTTTTTTGCTCGAAAAATAATAATCGTAATAAATAGTGTAGAAGATATCAGAATTATTCGCACAAAACTCAGTGAATTTGCTGGCGACACACGCATTATAAAAATTATTGGTGATTTATGGGGCCATCTAATAAACGCACCACCAAGTTCTTCATTACCTTATCATCCCAATCCATTACAACCACTAATAATGCAAACAACCTCTGTAGCGAATATTCAAATGTCACATCCAGATGTAAACGTGAACCAACGTTTTCCTGCATCATTGCCCATTCCTCAAACACCACTAAATTCCGTTCAATCAAATCCTTTGTTTATGCCTTCTCACGATAAACCACCAGAAATTTTAGATTTAACCGGATCAATATCAGGAACAAATATTCAGAATCTTGATAATCAAATGTTGTCCACAAAGAGACGCGATTCAATACCACTCTTGGATCAACCTTCAATTGCACCTGTGACTCAACCCTCAAAATCGCACGAAATGAAATCTGCTGTAGAAGAAACATCATCAGCTAATGTATCTACACGAATTATTGCTCCGTCTGTGCCTGTACCAGATAGTTTATGGTTTTACAAAAATCTTTTGAAAAATTTTAAAGTGGCATCTTTATCCAGCAACACTGTAGATGAAATACAATATTTACGTCAAATATTAGATCTTTTTTTAAATGTAATATATTTTAAGATTTTATGAAATTTCTTATTTTCAAACTAAAACTTTTTATTTACTTACTATTTAAAAATCTTTTTTCTTTTTTTTTAAAAAAATGTAAGGGTGTTAAATTGGATGCTCCAAATTCTCCACATCTTACAGATTTACCCACTTTTATTGGACCTGATATTTGCCGAGCGCTAAATTTTGATGAACTTAAAGGATGTTTTGACTTGAATTCTGAATGTCTTGAAATCAATCCGTCAAAGCAGAATTTATTTAATTGTTTAGTATCTTGGGTTTTTGATCATAAGGATGAACCTTCGAGAATTGATTCGCCTAAATTTAAATCATTTGAGATGTACAGGCTAATTGTTAAAAAGGACGAAAAGGTACATGCAGAAGGCAGGTTGAAATTACTGGTATACTGTTTCAGGTATGTAATATATATTACTATTTGGATGTATTTGACTATTAACATCATAAAATATATTTAAAAGATATATTATATTCGTTTTAGATCACTAAAACTGGATAAATTAGGAACTGTATTAACTAAAGATTTTAAATCTTTAATTAATTTATATATTGAATATATAAATTACGAGGTAAAACGTGAAGATCCACAACCTAACGTTGAAGAAGAAGTAAACAAACGAATTTTAATGGGAGTACAGGTGATTTCCTTTTAACATATTTTTACAAACATACATACATCTTTTATATTATTTCATTAATTTTAATTTATTTATAGTTGTTGCAACAATATGAGTGTAATGTTTTTGATTCAATCGTACCCAAGCTCTTACAAAATTGGCCAGATATTTTTGTTGGAAAATTTGAATTCATAACTTCGATTATTCATGGAATAAATCCGATGCTTGTGCGTAATTTTTTTTTTTTTTTTCATATCTTGTTTTATATAATTGGTAGACACATATTTTTAACTATTATTTTCTAGATCTATAAATTTGAGACGGATTTACGATTGGGTCATTATAAAGTGTTTGGAAATATAAATCTGGATGTTGTTTTAGGTACGACTTTATCGTATGTTTTTAAGAGGGCCTTTTGTTTTGCTGATTGTTATATACATTTATTGTTGTTATTATTATTATTAGAAAATTCGCTGAATTACTGGGGTTCATTTGAACAATTATATCTTTTTCAATTGATAAAAGCCGAGATAGGCAATAATATTGAAAAGATTGAAGAATTTATAAATTCAAGTTTACAATTGAAAGTTTTAGAACCGATAGGTAATATAAGATTTACAATATTATATACGTAATAATCTCTTACATACTTAAATTTATTAATTAATTATTAATTAGAACATCCTGAAGCTTTGTGTGGACTTTTATCTCTTCTTGAACTTGTTCCCCCAACTGAGAATAACGTTTCGTTATTAACAAAACTAATTACTAATGCAAAATCACCAGAGAGCAAGTTTGAAAATATAAAATTTGCCATATCGATCTTTACTCGGTGGAACGATATCTTTTCAGATAAATTGATTAAAGTTATGACAAGTGAAGTTGATAATAAGATACACAAATTGAATGAAACTGAAGCCGAAATTGAAGATGATGAAAATGAAGCAAGTGCTTTTTTTGATGTCATAGTAGAATTATGGAAAAATGAAAAGCTTAAACAAGGTAAAAATATTTTATTTGATAGAAAATTAATTCTATATAATTAAATGTATGAATTTATGTTAATTATATTAATTAATTAATTTTCTTTTTCTTTTTTTTTTTTTTTTAAAAAAAAAAAAAAAATTCAGCTTTTATGTCAATAAGACCTAACTTTATGCTTTTGGGCGAGTCTGTTGAAAAAGAAACTACATTTTTACAACGTCCATCTGAAACTGCTGAAGATGATGGAGAACAAATGGATGCTGAAGATGGTGAAGGTAATTTTTTTTAGTAATTTTTTTTTAAAAAAAAAAAAAATTTATCTAATCTGATTTCTTTTATAAACGTATTTTAAGATATGACACATGATCAACCGACTACCACAATTTCTACCCGATCCAGAGGTAAAGCAAAACAAACTGAGACAGAGGACCGATCAAAGCGAGGTTCACATAATAATCGCAACGCACAAAATCGACAAAAAGCAGAAGCAACAAGTGATGAATCGTCCTCCTCACATGGAAAAACTCCCGAAAAGGCTCAAAGTCGTAAAATAGCTAAACCGAAGCGTGTAAAAAGAAAAATTCCTACCAGTTCTGAAGCTTCAGATGATGAACAAACTGCTAGTAGCAATAAAAATCATCGTCAAACTAAAAAACGTCCTACTACGTCAGATAGACGAAAAAGTGTATCGAGTGGAGGTGAAGAAGAAACTAAACCAAACAGAAGTGTTCGGTCAAAAACTAAAAATGCTTCTGTATCAACACGTTCAGAACTTTCAAAGGCATCATCCTCTGCACAAAATATTAATCGCCGTAAAAGTGTTGGTGGACCAAACGCAAAAAAGAGAAACGCAACGAAAGGAGGTTCCGATGAAGAATAATAACTGGATAGGATTCATTTTAATTATTTAGGAGGAAAGATGATAATTTGAATTAATAGATTAATGTAGATTTATTATTTAACTTATTTAAAAAAGGAATAATAATACAATAGATTTTTATAATCCATTAATTAATTTTTTTTTTTAAATATATTAGATTATTTTTAAAATTTTGGTTATTAATTAGACCATTTTTAGTTACTAAGATTTGTATCAATAAATGCGATATTGTTTATCAAAATCTTAATTTTTTTGTCTCAAATTATGGCTCAAAAACTTATTAATAAAAAAGCTTTATCACTCTTTAGAAGATTATGGAGAGCAGGAGATTCATCTGTATTATATTCGAGACCTGCCGTTTATTATATTAGACAAAGAATCAGAGAAGGATTTGATGAATATAAAGATGTAAAGAATAAAAGAATTTTAAATGAACTATTTGAACGATGTAAGTAATAATATACGATAAATTTACTTATTTTTTTAAATAGAAAAATAAAGAATTATTCTTGTAATTAGGTGAAAATACTATTAAATTTTTGGAAATTTCTGCTAAAAGGAAAGGATTCGAACATAATGTTATTTATTCTTTATGTGAAATGACCTATATTCAAAATAAATATAAAAAAAGGTAAGAAATATATTATATATATATATATGTATTTATTTTATTCTATTGAATTTATCGCTTTTTTTTTTTAGGCCACCACATTATAATAAAAGGATGAGTTTAGAATTATATAACTTACATGCTCATTCTTATGATGATTATTATTTCACAGTAATGATGTTGAATGAAAGTTTAAGATTATGTTTAAGATAATAACAAATATAATTGAACTATTGGACTTATAAAAATCTTGAAATCTAATTTAAAATCCAAATAATAGAAAGCACGATATAATGAATTTAATTTTTTTTTTTTTTTTTTTTATCTTTCTGTATGAATTCAAATTGTAATAAAAATTTGTCCTGTTTTTTTATCTCTCAATTAAAGGAAACTGCTATTAATCTGTATGATGTGATTATATGAATACCAAAGTTATACCATTATTTCAGTAATTAAACCTTTTAAAATATAATTGTTTCTTTTAAATTTGTCGTAATGATACTTTGAATCGGTTTGCTTTTCGAATTAGTAATATTACATTATGTTTGTCACTTTTCAACTGTCAGACTTGCAATGAACCAATCAATTTTAGATCAATTTGTAAAATTCAAGTTGGGGCAAATTTAATATAAAAGTAAAAGGTTGAGTGAATTATGTTGATCCAGACTAATCAAAATCAATTTAGTTTAATAAATTGTGGCTTGGAAATAGGAAGAAAACTGATTGAGATAATTGTAATCTGCTAAATAACACTTTATAGTAATAGGATTAGGATCTCTCCTTTTCAGTTATGAAATTTCAAATTTCATTACGTTATAATGCTAAAAGAATATATTCTTCCCGTTAAAAAATACTTCTGCAAGAGGAAAAAAAGTATTGACCAAATACAGAATAGGTAATGATGTTAGCCAGATTCCTTTTGGAAATCACGTTAAACCATTCTCCATATATCCTATGTAACATTAAAAGATAGGATTCCAGCTTGAAGTAGTTGGTGAAGCAATCGGGTTTATATCGAGGGAAGCACAGGATAGTCATGAGAATATCACAAAATCTGACTAAATATAAAGGTGAATAGAACATGTAATCTTTAAGGTTTGAAAATTTTGTGCTTTATTCAAAATGAACAAAAAAAACGTAAACTGAAAACCGGATGAAAGCCGGATGAAAACTGGTCGAAAACTGGTCGAATATCGAAAACTGCGATAATACAATAAATAAGTAATTCCACTTTTTTTTTCTACTGCTTGTTTTTGGTAAATATCTTCGCAGGATTTAGGATATAGAATTTAAAATTACAACGATTAACTACAATTGGTCAAAATGTCTCTTTGACTGTGAACACAACCATTTTTAGATCTGGATTATAGAAAAAAAAAAAAATTAAATAAATGAAGATATATTATTAATAAAATAAAAAAGTAACATGCTTCTCATCCCTTTAAATCATACCAAATAAATCTTTTAAAAAGTCAGATAAGTGCATTGCTTGATACAGTATGATATTCCATTATAGCGTTATAGTAGTTACATCTATTAGTTCAATGGACAAAATGTTTAATGTGAATGAGTTGATGCTATTTCACCGCTAATTAATTTAATAAATTAGTTTTAATTAAAGACTTAATAACTATATGTAATGTACTTGTTTTATATTTTGTTTTATATATATATATATATTTTTAAATCCGATTTCGTGATAAAAATAATAGGTATTATACATACATCCAAGTCACCTATCCTAACGCTCAAACAGAGAAATGTCGGTCACACCCGAGGTGACACGATACATTTAACAGAACACAATTAATTAATAATATGCACTATGCAGTTAATAATTATTTTTATTTTAAGGAAGTAGAAACATTTGTAGTATACATGACTCATAAAAGTTACAAATATAAAGTTGCTACACAGGACATACCAGAGAATCCTATATGAACTAGTCGCGCATACAGGAGTTGGGGCGAAAATTATCATCTTTGAAGAAGATTAATCCAAGTTAAATGATATCCTTAAAATGTTAAGTGTATCGATCCAAAATAATCTATCAACGAAAGAAGATTATATTTTTCTTATTAACATGACTCAATATAGATTAATATGGTAAAACTTTGATTGCCCGCATTGGCGCAACATACATACAATCAACTTTTAAGCATTGAAGCATTTACATTTTTTAACTCCATTCATTATGCACCTCCATCGGAGAAATTTATTATAAAAATTTGCAGAAACATAATGACGTAAAAAATGAAAGGTATAATGGCTTAATGAGTTTATTCACAAAGACTGTTGTACGCAAGCGTCACTATTTTTTCAGAAGGAAAAGTTTCCAAATATATTTTTTTGCTTAAATGTAATAATTTAACATAAATACCCAACCGACTACCCATAAATTGAAAAATAACGTACAAGATGACACAACAACTCAACGAAGTAGAAACCAGCACCCTTTTTGAACGATTGGTAAAAACAGGAAACCAAGAAAAAGTGAAAGAATTGATCAAGAAATATTATGAGAAAAACGATATTGGAGAAGGTTCTTCTCAAGATTATAGAATAAATAAATTAGAACTAGAGAAAAAAGCTTTAATAAAAGAAATAGATGAGTTGTTAAAAGAACCAAAACCGGATGTCCAGATTGAATCAACCAAGGAAGAACTAAGTGAGGATAAAGGAGGTTTAGAACATTTGCTAAATGAAGTAAAAATATTAACTGTGGATAGAACTAAGAAAGAAAAGGAAATAATATCTCTAGAAGAGAAAATTAAAAAGTTGGAAAATATAGTTAAGACATCTTATGATCCAAAACGAATAAGCGAGTTACAAAGGAAAATGGAAGATTTACGAGGAAAGTTAGCAATCAAGAAAACAGAACTGTCAAATGCGAGAGAAAAATTGGTTAAAAAAGATGATTCTGTGAGAAAACAAATAGCTGATTTAAAAGGTAAAATTGATTCTTTACAGAATACAGTTAGAGGATTAGAGAGTGAAAAAAAAAGAAATAAAAGCAGTAAAAAAGAATCAAAACTTCAACTGGACAAAACTCGAATTGATGAGTCTGAACATAAATTGAAGGAGATAAGTGAATTAGTTCTTCAAACACAAAAAGCCAAACGGGAGTTAGAGAAGATGATTGAAGAATCTAAGATTAAGCTTGATGGTGACAAAAAGAACCGGATAAAGGAACTTTTTGAGAGACAAGAAGAAAATGATGATTCTGAATTGGAAGAAATTAAGTTTCTTTTAAGTAGAAAATTAGATAATAAAGTAATACAAGAACTTCTCAACAGGAAAACCGAGATCGTTCAAATGGAACAAGAATTAGTCACAAAAATTTTAAAAATAGCAAACGGAGCAAAAAGAAATTTTTAATGAACAGTAGATAATCGATTGATAAAAACGTGGCACAGTAAAATAACGTTATTAATTAAATAGAGTTCCATTTAAAGTTATATATTTTAAACTTCACTATGTATAATGAACATTTCAATGCACCTCCCTAAGTGCACACACTTAGAGAAAATTTACATATTAGGTGCTCCTGTAGAGGGTGCACTTAGGGAGATGCCACTGTATCAAGAATAAAGTAATAAACGTCCTCAATTTATATAATATACAAATTCATTGCACTATTTTTGTTAGCTTAAATGTGTTCAATGGTTGATTTTATAAATTTCGCGAAATTATCATAAAAAAAGCTGATACAGATGGAATTTTAATAAAACTAAAATTTGAATTGCTTAAATTTCGAAACAAGTACTGTATGCGACAAATACATAAACATGCGACTAGGTAATAAATGTTAAAACTTTTCATGTAAAATTATGGACATTTTCTATAATGCAATAATTCATTGATAAAGAAATCACATGATGTGAGTTTTGTTATAAAATTCAGTTTTGAATTTAAATAAAAAAAGAATTGTGACACAATAATAATTTAATTACGCATTATATGCATGCATGACTGACATAAAGTACATTCAATGTTGAAATTATTGACAACAAGGACACTAATTTACACTAACTTTAGTATTTACTTTGCTACTTCGCCACGTGAATAATTGTGGTGAAATTAACAAAGGAAAGATAATTATTGCAGTGAAATGATATTTGTCTGTAGGCGTTCACTAGAACAAAAAGATTGATTTAAATTTAGAAGGCGAACTAAATAAATATTATTATTATTTTTCCAGTTCCTAAGCAATAGGTTAAGTTTCCATGAATCTTTATTTCGTGCAAAGTATACAACACTGACTACAATAAATTTGTCGAATGATAAAAAAATTAATATTTATTATTTAAATGAAGTTACACTTTTCGCAAATCAATTTTCGGGAAATATTAACTAGTCGGAAATATTCATTCAATTATAGGGTAAAAGGTACGTCCGGAAAATGGATATTGAGTATCTAAAATTCCAATTTGACAAAGTATCGAAATTATATCGCGCATTATAGTTTCCCAAAAATAATCAAGGGTCATAAAATGAAATTATAATATTGGTTTAACACTCATCGTTATTACAATGGACAATTGGGATTGTTGAACCATTGAACTGTTGACTTTGTCTTTGAATCTTATTCGACTATTAAACCTATGAGAATTTCAATCGTTAACAATTATTAATTATTTATTAATAATCATATATGAATAATTATAAATTAAAAACCCTATTAAGTTTAAATGAAATAATCGGATGATATTAATAAATATCATTTAAAGAGATATTAGACTATAAGAACTCAATTAGATTCGGATTATGAATATCTACCTTTAGTGCAAGTTCAATGGTTTAAATTTTTTCAATTGGACCTTGTTCAATTTATTACTCATTGGCTTTCATAAGTATCTATATCCAATCATTACTTAATTTCGTTTCCAAAAATATAAAGAGTTTTCGTTTGTTCAAAGAAATAATTACAGTTTCACAAAATTTTATTATATCATGATTAATGAAAAAAACTAAAAATAATCACATATATATATATATATATTTTTTACTAACTTTTGGATTATAAAATTTATCCGACAGGTTATAGTTAAGTCCGAGAATTCTCATTGTTTTTGTCAATTACAATATGAATATCGGTTCATATATTAATTTATTTTTATTCGTTATTTTTGACATTTGTGGTACCATCAAATCATTCGACCTATCGTTGAGATGCATTTTATTAAACAGGATATAGTTAACAAGAAAAATTATGTTTCGGAATGGTAAAATACCACCTAAATTAAGCTAGAGTGATTTTGATGTGCTTTATTCGAAGAAACAACCATTAATTGAACTTTCACAATGACGAAATTAATTTATAATACAAAACAAAATAATTTATTGGATAATAAAAAATTGGACATATGATGAAATAAAAAATATATATATTTCAAATATGATACCTGCCTATTGTCTTGAGCTCAGCGATGGCGCAAAAAAAGATAAATCCGGCAATAAATAATATCATATATATATATATATATATAGAAATTTCCAACTAGAGGAATTAAGAATTTTGTTATGCCAAAAAGTAAACAGCATTTATCCGTTTTAACGTTGAATCATTCTAATAATCCCTCCTGCATATATTTCGTAAAGTACACATACAGATATAAACCTTAAGATTGTTACAAATGATCGTACCAATAATAATTAATTTCTAATATGTTGTGTTGAATTACGGTTAATTTATTTATGAAAATCGTGAACATCTATTTTTGCATCTTTTAATGGAATTTTTATATACCGCATTACCACGTCGTTTTGAAACGGTTTGAAGATCATCCTATCCATAATAGTCGAATTCTTTTGAAGATTATAAAAAGGATCGGTGTGTTTTTAATCAAATATTTGTTCATTGGGACTGTTATTTCTTAAAAAAAAAGCTATTTGATATTTTTATGGTTCAGTGAACCATATAAATATCCATTCCTTTGTTTGTATATATTATTTGGAAGAGCTCTGTGAGCTTATATTTAAATTTTCTTGGTCCCATTTGCGATGAAGTTTCAAAAAAAAATTTCTTATAATATCACTTAGGCTACAACGTATAATAATATTAAATGAAAGCTAAAATATTCTTCACAGTTTTACTACTTTACATGGTAGAATTTGTAGATTGTGCAATAAAAGATGAAGATTTGAAAATAAATTCACGTTCTCAAGCTGACTCTAGATTAACAGTTATTACAAGTTTAATTTTGTCACAAATTGATCTTGTAGCGAGTCTATATATTCTTGTTAGAACTTATTTTCAATGGAAAAAGAATAATAAAAATTCTATACCAAACCATCTTAAATATCCTTTCTATATTGCATTAGTTGGTAAATAATTTCATATCTATTATATATATATATATCGGTTATATATCGGTTATGTTTTGTTATTAATAATATAATTTTATTTATTTAATTTTTTCAGAATTATTAATTTCCATTTTTCAGACTATTGATTGGGTAAGTCAATCTTTTAATCTTTTAAAAATATGTTTTTATTTTATTTACACTATTTAAACTTTCTTTAGAGTTCTTCATCTGCAAGTAATATGTGGATGCGTCCATTATGCGGTTCAATTGGGTTTATCTCAATATTCTTATTAGCCTTTGTGATGAACTTGGTAACTTTCATATCTTTCATAACTTGGTATAAAGTTAAAAAAGATATCGAATTTAATTCCGGTCGATACGATTATATAATATTCTTAATCTCGACCGGATTTTCTGTATTTTATACTTTGCTCGGAGTGAATAAATATGGCAAAGCACAATACTGGTATGTATGATTTTATTGCATCTTCGTTCGATCATTAGGAATATTGCGACAACCAATAGAAATTATCGCATCGATTGAATAATGAAAAATTTTTTTTTTTTTTTTAATCGTGTTGTGTTCTAACTAACTAAAAAAAAAAAAATTATTATTTTTAAGGTGTGCGGATCAAGCAGATAATAAAACAGTTCTTTACATCATTTTAGTCATCATAATAATTCATGCATCATTATTATTAACTTTTTATATAGATACTCGTATGCATTTAAGGAGATTTAAAACAAATAAATTATCTTTCAATGGACAAAATTTACCAGCAGAGGATATTAAGTCGTATGATAGAATGATGACAAAGAAAGTAATTTCGTATACATTGGTCTATGGTTGTCAATTGGCTCTTTTAATGTTTTATATTATTATTTCAATTGGTACAATTGGAAATACGGCTGTCAGTTTAATTCGCATACTTGGGATTACTATTGGTGGTTTTTTAGTATTAATTCAATATATTACAAATGAAGGTTGGAAAATTAATCCAATTCCAACGCGTCCTTTAGAAAAACACTTTTCACGAAGTAGTTCACAATTAACACCGCCGTCCATACGAGATTCAGACATTCAAAGCATTCAAAGTGGATTTCGATTGCCTTTCACTAGAATTCAAGTTGAAGTTGTTCGACAACAAACGACGACACAACAAGATGATGATTGGGTTGCTTAATAATACATATATTGTAATTGATATTTTTTACATGGATTTTACATGGAGGAATAGTGAATGGAAAATAAACATTGTCCTATGCTGAATATCTCAGGATGATATTAATCACGTATTGGCAAAAGTTTTGGCTTCGTAAGAAATAATTATTGCGACACAAGCTGTGTACTTCTTAGCCGTTATGAAATTTTTTCTATCTGTACTCCACATACACAAATATCAATAAAGTTTCGCAGTTTCGCCCATAGTTCGGGTATATATTATTTTACATATGTATGGGTGTGGGGTGTGGTGTGTGGAATGATGAATTTTTTGTTCGTAAAAATTAACACCGCGCCATATATTTTATCCATCACTACCAACACTAAAACTTGTTAGATTGACGAGTACTGCGTCGTTTCTTCTGTGCAATTTTGGCGAGTCCGGACACACTCTATCACCAGAAAAATATTTCTTGCACGTGCATTTCAAATCATGTATCTGTCCATATCAATAAACTTTTGCCCACATCGGGTCTAGTGTTTTTTTTAACGTGTAATTATGATTGCTTTACTTCAGGGAGCGTCTGTGCTACTAAATTTCATGATTAGCCGATCATTTCGTGATTTGAGGATTCTAGATCTCATGTAATACAAATTTTTATAAATACGTTCTTTCTGAAAATAATTTAACCTGATTATATTTAATTTAACCAATAAAAATTAGCGTAGCCGGAGGTGATCTTATATATAAAGCTTTTAATCAAATAAAAATGAATAATATATTATTATAAATTGCTAAAAATGCTATAAATCATTAAATCAGTTATAAATTGCTATAAACTCCCTATTCCAATTAAGTAATAATTTCCCCCTTGATAAGGCATATTTTACTTTAAATTGCAATTGATTCAATAGATAACATCTAATTTTTTTAATAGGTTTTAAAGCTATATGTCGGCAGAATAGCTATTGGCAAAATGGGAATGGTTTCGGAAAACAGGATATCGGTCGGTAAAGTGAAGTTGGCGGATTATATGTCGGTGTCTGATAAAATGGGCGAATGCGAAAAATTTATACCATTGTTTAAATTTCATGTGATTTCATAATAAAATCAGTACTACTTCAAGCCAATATAACTTGTTAAATATTAGTAATTTATACTTGTAATTATTATTGTTTATTATTTCTATTGAATAATATTTTGAATTTAATATTTGAATTTTATGAATATAGAGGTTCTGCACTGTAATGAGTTATCTCTGTTCTCTTATCATAAATCAACCAAAATTATATAAAGTGCTCAATTAATTACTTACTATCCGTGAGAAAAATGTAACCATTCTTTCGGTAGTGCTTATTTTCGGTAAAATATGGTAAATTTTAACCGTGTATATTTATTCGATAACATCAAAAATATCAAAGTTCTAGTGGAAGTACATGTATGTGCTTAAAGCAGTGAAAGATTTATATTAAAGAATCAACCCCTGATCACTTATTTATTCAGTTAAATAAAGATCTTGTGAAAATTGCCATAAATATCTTTTTACGAACAAAGAAATTTACAATCATTAAAATTTAAATTTTAAGCACTTGCGAATAATCATTTTGATTACGTTTCGAATAAAAAAAGAAAATTTAGTTAAAGTATTTATCATTGAAAAAATAAAAGTTTAGCTGAACATATGTTAATTGGCGTGTTAAAACTTATAATTATTGATATATTTAATATTTATAAATAATAAATAATTTGGTTTTAATAGTGAACCCAGACTGACTGCTCAGTATCTGATTCAAATTCTTACGGAAAATTAAGTTTGGTAAAATTGGCTACTTACGCAGCATGATATTCGCACATTTTTATGGATAAAACAACCATTTGAGAAAATTTTACTATATAAGTAAGCGTTATTTAAAGTACAATATTATATGTTTTAGCACGAAAATTGGCGGCATTAACGATGTATTTGGATGTTTTGTGCAATCCTTCAAAAACAAATTACAGTTCTCTTACCAGAATTACTATGAAGTACTTAAATCATAATTCAAATACCTACACATCCTGGATGCTTCCATATTTTGAATATCTAAACGAAATCCGTAACGCAAGAAATAGAAATTTATTATGCTCAATCGGATATTGATTAACGATAAATATGAGAAAACGTTATGAATGTAATATTCGCACTTGTTGACCACACATAAAATACAAGCGAAATGTAATGTAAAAAACGCATTTTTCTAGAGGTTTGTTATTTGCGGTTCAGTTTTTTAATCATAATGCATTAATGTTCTAGCTCGGCTGGTCACTTCATTGATTCTTGTATTCCGATAGATAAAAACAACAATCATTTATAGTTATTTCCAGGTAACAAAATCTTCTATTTTACTTCTATTAAATTGATTAAACATGACGTAATTTGATTCCTAATCGATTATGCAGGTTGGAACTAAATGAAGTATAAATTTAATACTAACCGACATAAATGATTGTAGTATTTACAATAATGGAAACATCTTTGGTAACAAATATTTCGGTATTGCACAATGCATATCAAATGAGCATATTTATCAAAAAAGGAGTCCCATTTAATCAAGATGATCTTTATTAGGCTAAAATCGTGGAAACAATGAACTGCTTTGGCCGTTTGGCGCTTCGGGTACACGTTTTTGGATGTATAAAAGGTAATACAATCAACACTTCCGTCCATAATGAAAACAAATATATAAGAAAGTCGAATAAAAATAAAATTATTTGATCCAAATCTTTTCTTTTCTCTTCTTTAGAAAAATTTTTACAAAATGCAAGTTATAATAAACACTGCAAGAATTTTGCAATTTGCGTGTGGTTTAGTATGTTTAGTTATAGGTATAGTATTGAAATTACATTTGATTTGAGTCAATATTTAATTTATGTATAATACCTTCTTTTTTTCTCGCAGACACAATATTTTTGGTAGGAAATTTACCTCACTTATACTTAATGATGGATTTTTTATCGATGTAAATAAATGTTTCTTTACATTTTTCTAATCTAATAAAAATATTAAACATATTTAATTTATTCTTTAGTAAACTTATATATTATGTTTGTGTGGATGTTTATTGTATGTTAATAAATGGTAATATACAATGAATATGGTTTTTTGAGCATTCCACAATAATAGTGTTAATAATCTTGAAATTTAGGATATTATATTATTACTATTGAATGTAATTGGAATAGAGGAACGGGATGTATGGGATGTTTTATTCACTGGTAGGTTTTTTGCCATGAATTAAATAATTGTAAATTTAAATTAATATTTTATAAGGTTTTAACAAAAAATCAAATGTATATATAATTTTAATAGGACTGAAATAGGCGTTTGGATACCTTATGGTGAAAAAAACGTTATATATTATTTTGTTATTTTTATTTTCATTTTTATCTATTTAACGAAAATTTATTAATTGTATAGTTACCATGAAATTTTTGTTCCAAATCATTTATTATTCACATTTATTTTATTTTATGACAGCAATTTTTGGCTCCATAAACTTATTTTTATCAATCATTTGTGTTATATTAATCCCTTGCTTGAATCGTAAAATAACTTCTGAAAATTACAATAATACTGTGAATAATACCGAATTTGAAACAATTGGAATGAATAACGCTGGGACTGAAGAGAACAATGCTGGAGCTGAATGGAATACATAGGAGAAGGAGAGAGGGGAGGGAGGGGGATTTCATAATATTAAAATTTAATACCTATTAATTATTCTTTCGTTAAATTACCAAATCATTACAATATTCTCAAATTCTAAATTTTTGAAAATTTTTTCCTTCCCATTTTCAAATATTAGAAGAGTAGTTTACAAATTTTCAAATTTTTTTTTTTTTTTAGTTCAGTGAAGATATTTATATGCCTTCTAACTAATAATTTAATAATTAATAAAACGTAAAAGTTATAGATTTAGTAAATTATAATTTTTTTTAGGAGATCGAATTTTTAATGAATCTTTTTTTTTTTTTACCCGCGAAAAAGTTGCACAAATACCATTGTGTCTATAAAAAATTTAAAAATAAAGTATAGTGAATCGCGATCCACCGAAAATCATAACCGGGACTTTTTGTCGATATATGTTACACAAACAATTGAAAATCAAAAAGTTGTAGATCTGTGAAATTACACAGGATCTGCGAGACAAAAAAACATTGCGAATTATTTCTGTATTTATTCAATAATAAAATCTTTTCATATATATTCGTTTGTAAATACTTTACTTTTAAAGAAATTATAATGTGCATTAAAATAATTCGACAATATCTTTAACTGGTGTCTTTTATTTATTAATTCGTTGAATTTTATAGTACAAAAGTTATTGAGACATTCAATCTTTTTTGAAAATTTTTTTAATTTTTAAATTATCTGAGAAGGTAAACTGATTTCATTTAGTTAAATAGAAGAAGTAAGGTGTTTTTTTTAATTCTGAAAAGACGCGTAGTGGATTAAAGTATGTACATATAAATAGATATACCATAATAAAACAAATGAAACTAGATTTCATCATCAGAATTATCTCTTCCATAATAAGTACTTAATGCGAAGTTCTTTCTTGAGAGTGAGACTGTTGAAGTAACAAAATACTTTTAAATAAAGTTTTGACCAGGTATTTCTAGAAAAAAAAAATTGTATTATCATAGTTATGAAATATAACCAGACAAGTTCCAGACAGTACACGCATTATTCACCTCTGTGAATGTTGTATACTAATGATGTGGATCAAAAAAAGTTCGAAGAGACCAAGATTGTTTCATCTTGTAATTTGTAAAGTGTGCAAAAGTGACGATCATGTAGCGAGTCACGCGAAAATATGTGTTATAAATCTTTATTAATCTCAAGGCATTGAACTCAAAAAATTATTTTTTTTTTTTTAGAAATAAGGCGAACATTTAGATGTGAGAATAATTCGTTTAATTTACATGAGGAATTTGTCGCAAATATATACTGTGAGTAGAGTGTAATTAGTTTAAAATCTTTTATAATATTTCAATATTCAAAAGAGGAAATAATTGTTGTACGTATGAGTGATGATTAGTATATTATGTATGAATAATGATGCGTAAAACAAAAATGAATTTCTAGTAACAAAAATTACAATTGCAATCACAGAAAAGACGGGAAGATACTCTACTATACATCAGACTAAAGTAAAAAAAAACCAAATACAATCTAAATAATCCCTTCACCTTTACCCATTGTTATAAACAAAACAAACAACAAATAAATAAATAAATAAATAAATGTTCGTGATCTATATATAAAACTTCGTTTTAAAAAAAATGAATGAATATACATCTATTTCTAGTATCCTCAGAGTTATTAAAAAAAAAAAAAAATCCTCAAGTTATCATTTCATGACCATATTGCTGCATATGACCCCTTCAAATCAAGTTGTAATGGACCACCTCCGGTAAATAATTTAGTGCCAGATTCATCATATGAAAGAGCATAAATAGCATTCTGTATAGAATAACCGGCAAAATGATTCATATAAACTGAATCACGATTCTAATAAAATTAAAGATTGATTCAATTAATTTTTTTTTGTTTCGGAGAAAAAAAAAAATTACGTTTATAATAAATTTGAACACATACCAGCCAACCGCTACCGGTTCCTTTATAATTAAGTACCAAAGAGCTTTCAGAGTTAGATTCCGGAGGGAAATATAAATATTGTTGTGCGCGCAAATCATAAAAGGATAGTCTTCCATAACCTCCGCCAGTTGTTATCATATGGTTATTAAAACTAAGAGATCTTACACCTTTAAACATAATTAAAATTAGTACACATAATAGAAATAAAAACATATAAATATAAAAGAAAACTCGTATAAAAATATTTACCACATCCTTGATCGACCGATCTAATTTCGTGAACTATTGATGAAGTTCGTGGATCAACAACCGATATATGTTCTTGAGATCCCACAGCAAATAAATTTGCTTTCGAATTCATTGTCAGGCATACATTCTCGTTTGTATGTATTAACGGGATTTTGATGACCTAGAATATCAGCAAAAAATTAAAATTAAAACGTTATTTCGTTCGAACAGCAATTGTTGTGATTTATTGTTTATTTACCTCAGTAAGGTATGAAGCATCCCACAATCGCACGTAACCTTCAGTTGAAAGAGTCATGATTTGCTAAAAAAATTTGATTATAAAATTAGATATTTTATCATGGCTAAACAAAAGTCAAAATAAATTAAAAACGCAAAGTATACCTCAGTTTTAGGATTAAATTGTAAATCTCGCACTTTACCAGTTGATTCAGATCGGGCGAGTAAAGGTTGATGTACATTGATGTATTTGTTTGGTAACAAAGGCATCTCTGAAATGATCTTAGATTCGATCGACCAGAGCCGGATTGTACCATCACGTGATCCTATATAGCAGAACTTTTAATTTGTTGTTTGAACAACTTATGACATTTAATATATATTCACATACCTGATACCAAATGATAATCATCTAGCCACGCGACTGAAAAAACAAGATCATTATGGCCTGAAAATATAGCAACAGGTTCAAATGATGGCAATTCGTAAACTGTAACTTGAACAGGTTTCCCCGCTCCTACGGCCAAAAGTGTTTTCGAAGGATTCACTGCGATGCTACGTATTCCTGAACAGTTTCGAATTTCTTGTGATGAATCCAAATTCTGCTCACTAACTAATGGAATTTCGAATCTTTTATTCGTTTGAACGTTAAGGATTAACAACTATTTTAAATATTAAAAAAAAATCAGCGATCGAAAATAAATATATGCGCGTTTTGACATTTATTTGTATACTGCATTAGTTTTGTGAATTAACCAAATCAATGCATTATTTTCATAATTAATGATTTATACCTTATTGCATTTTGATCCTATAACCACTTCATCATATGATATCCAATGTGATGAAAAAATTTTGTCATGATTTTCCAGGTTTATCTCATTTTCTTTCATTAACAACGGTACTTTATCGGACTTATAACTAGAATAATTCATGGGATATCTAATGAATGTGCATAATAAACGGTATAAGTTATATATAAATATTTTCTAGCGTATAAACACGTCTCTTTATATTCTGTGTTTCACAATTATTATCGGGCACATACTACGTGATATTTGTACAAATTCACAAATATTTAATATTTCTCACCTTGATTTTGATGTTCCTAGCTCTCTTCTGTACAAATATTCAGTTATATTTTCTTTATATTCTTCAGGATAACTATATAATCATATACATGGTTAAAGAGTTTAGTTCACAAAATTATTGATAATGATCATTGAATAACGAATAAAGAATAGAGTAAATTCTACCTCCAAGGTTTCGTTTCTGGTTGTTTAGAAAAGAACGACAACTTGAGTATTGCCATCTTGCTGTTTCGAACGTTTCTAAGAAAAGCTCCTAAAGAGACCTCCACGATTAAAAAATATTAAATAAATATCGTCTAATAAAAAGTATATGAATCTAGGTCGACAAATCTATTATGTGCTTGTGTAATGCTAATGTTTAATCTAATGAATTTTTTTTCTTTATTATCTAAAAAAGGAGTTACGATCTAGATTGGGAAGGTTGGAAATAAATTATGTCGGAAGTTAATGGTATTAATTTATTAATTTTTTTTAAAAAAAAAGTAATAATCTATAAAGCTGTTTATTTGATATGTAAAAAGAAAAAGAAAAAGGAATGTGGTATTGTTTATAGAGAAATCAAGTAAAAGAAAACTCTCGCATACAATTATCCGTACAACGGATATTATAATATTAAAGAAATTTTTTTTTTTTTTGTGAAATTGGTAACTTAATATGTATCGGCCTTACACAAACAAATTTAGAAATTTATTGTAGCCAAAATCCGACTTAAAGCGAAATGCAAAAAGATCCAGACTTGCATGAACACAATGCAGACAATCAATAGGACAAGTTTCACCACCTTTGTTATTTTAAACTTAAAGTCTGGACCAATTGAATTGTTCCTTTTTTCCATTTTCAACCAAATTTAAATATTTAGTGTTGCAAATTGAATAAGATGAATTTGATTGTAATTATACTTTTTTGGATGAAACCGTTTGATCATCTAAGGGCCGTCATGGCTTAGCTATAAAAACACTTTAATTCAGTTAGTGTTTAATATTATTGCGGCATTATTGTTATCTGTATTTATAATTGTTAGTATTATTATATGAATGATAAATCCTTAAAATACTTTTTAATACTAAATAAAGTAATGTAAATAATTATAGAAAGATTTATTTAAAATTAAAAAAAATATATTTTACAAAAAATCTTGCAATTTTAAAATAATATTATTTAAGTATCAAAACAAATATTACTATAATACCATTATAATATTAAATTATAATATTAAAATAATATTAATAAATAGGTGAATTTATTCCTCAGATTTGATATTACTTACCCTCTATCATATAATATATACTTTTAATTAGCTAATTTTTGATTGGCTAATTTTTTTAACTTAAATTTATTTTTATATAAAATATAAAAAAAAATTAAAAGTTCTATAATATAAAACAACTTTTATATTACAAAATATTTGTGAATTTATTTCTTTGAAGTTTATTGTATTTAAAGCCAAACTTTTATTTTTAACATGACTAGTAATAATGATGTGAAACATATATATATAGAAAAGTAATAAAACAAAAACAAAATAGATGGAAAAGAAGATAAGATCAAAAGGAAGAGAAATAATATGTTTGATAAAAGTGGAAAAAATAAAAGGATGGTAAATAAAAAAACAAAATTAAAATAAAAGGGAAATGAAAAGAGTTACTAATATATAGATATTGATATATTCTTTATTTTTTTTATATAAAAATCAATAAAATATGCATTTACCAATTAAAAAAAAAAAAAGTTACCTATTAGAATTCTGGTATTTAATTTCAAAATCATTTTCTCTAAAAAATAAAAAGAAAAAAATGGTATAATATTTTTTTTTAAATAAATTAAAGTTAGAAAAGTTTTGATAATTAAAATTTAACTATCTGGATTCTATATATTTAACTTTAAAGTCATTTTCCTATTAAAAAAAAGAAAAAAAAATTTTATATAATATTTTTTTAAAGTTTTTAAATTATGGAAATATGCTTGTATATCTGGATTAATTCTGACTAGTTTTCTATAAATAAAAAAAAGAAGAGAAGAAAAAAAGTGATAAAAAAAAATGAAAAGATAAAGGATAAAGGATGGATAAGAGAATAAAAAAAAGTAAAAAATCAAAGTAAATAAAAAAAAAAAGAGAAAAAAGTATGAATAGTTTAAAAAAATCAAAAAAAAGTTTGATTGATTATTAAAAATTATATCATGTAATTCAAAATTAAGGCCAATTTTTAATTTTTACCAGAAAAACCAATTATTAACTATAGTGAATTGATATAAATATATAACTTAAAAAATAGTATACTTTTTTTTTTATTCTTTTGTTAGAAACGAATGCAATAGTTTCAGGACCAGTATTGTCTAAACTATTAACCAATATTATGGACTGCTAATAACTATAAGAATTGTCAATAATACTATCCAGAGAAGGTCAATAAGTAATAGCAACGTCTCTCTAATAGGAATAACGCATACCATGCCCCTCAGTCTACACAGAAGTATCTTCATATAAATCACATTCTTTCAAAATTAACCAATAAAATTTGTGTAATAAAAAAATAAACAAAAAAGAAAAATTCAAACAAAAACTTCAAGGTAAACTAAAAGAAAGAATACCTATGTTTCTAAAATATAAAAGCTTAAAAATAGGCAGGTAAAACATAACTGCAACTGCATTATGTTTACATAATAGAAAGACTACGCTATTAATAAAATCCAGTAGGAAAAAAAATTAAAAGCTTTGATAATATTCTCAAATATACTTTATGTCTAAATGTTCTAGTAAGTACTACTACTAGAACTTGTTTCTTATTACTTGGATAACTCTCTCTGCTTGTTTCTGTATGTTTCTTGAACAGTAAAACCCTTCTGTAGACATTTTGATCCTTGAACCCATCATCAGCATCTTGTTTGTGATGTTTGTGAACAAAGAATCCTCAGTACTCAGCTGAATTTCACCATTCTTGTTTCTAAAATTTCTTCTGTTTAGTATTTTGATAAGTAGTATATAAACGAAAATACTGTTTACAATACTTTGTTTACTGTTTTATTTTATTTTTTCAAAATTATTTTTTGAAAATTTTTTTTGAGAAAAAATGGGCGTAATGATCAGCAGGAAGAGTTTTCTTTCTTAAAAAATAGTATGCTATTCGGCCTCAATTAATATAAAATATATAACTATTCATCCTAATTTAGGTTAAATGTATTTAAATTAATTATAAATTTAATAACAACTGGCTACTTTTATTTAACTAAAATATGGTTAGCAATCAGATAATTATTTTAATATTTATTTTAAAGGTAAATAATCAGTAAATTTAAATTAAAAAATAATTATTAATCAGGTAATAACCTGATTGATACTAATTGAAATATGAATAAATTTCTAACTATTGAGCAAATCAGATGACTGATCAAAAAAAAAAAATTACCAATCAGGTAAGTATCTGATTGATTAGTGTTTTACCTATGCAATTCAATAATAAAAATATATGATAAAAAGTAGTAATCATCTAAAATATATAAAGTTGTAAAATTAATTAATTAATATAATATTTATATATAATAAATTACAAATTTTTATAAATTAAATAAATTTTATTCTAGTCAGGCAGAAAAAATTGGGATAAGTATTAGAATAGAATTACTACTCAGATGATATTATTAATAATAAAAGTAAGTTTAATAAAGATATGCTAGGCTGATGGATTTTCTTAAAGTAAATTGTATAAGAATTAAACAAAAATAATAATAATAAAGATGATAATAACAAACTTAACAATGACAATAATAATATTAGTAGTGGTAATAATAATAGTAAAGTGATGACAATGATGATAGTAATATTAATGGTGATAAAAATGATGACAATATAGTAATACTATAATGATAACAATATTAGTGGTAGTAATAAAGATAATATAACAATATTAGTAGTAATAATAAAGATAATATTAATATTGATAATAATAATGAGGTAATAATAATGTTAATAATAATAATGTTGTTAATACTAGAAAGAATAGTTTAACCTTTTTACCTACTGTATTTGTATTATAGTAAATAATATTAAGAAAAAAAATACAATGTCAACTTCATTAAATACTAATAAGTATTTGTTAAAGATTAGGAAGTGTTCAATATTTTCCTGTCATTAAGTAATATATTTATACATAAATAAACATATAATATTAGTAATAATAACAATAGTAATATAGTAATAATTATAGTGGTCTACTGTAATATGTTGTAATAGTTATAATGGGTTGTAACATAATTGGTGTAAGTTGTAAGTACAATATGCTGTAATTTTTAAAATTGGTATTGTAATGGTTGTAATGGGTTGCAACCCAAAATTGTAGTCTAAAATATTATAATTATTACTTACAGCAAGCCACTTTAGTAATAATAATAATAATATAGTAATAATAATATATAGCAATAATAATATATAGCAATAATAATAATATAGCAATAATAACAATAATATAGCAATAATAACAATAATATAGCAATAATAACAATAATATAGCAATAATAACAATAATATAGCAATAATAACAATAATATAGCAATAATAATAATAATATAATATAGCAATAATAACAATAATATAGCAATAATATGTAATATTGATATAATAATAATATAGTAGTAAAAAAAATTTATATATAAATAATATATTCTATAATTGTTTATATTAAATATAATTAAAAATTAAAAATAAAAATAAAGACTCTAATTAATATAAAATAAAAATTGGTATTAATTATTAAAAATTTTATTTATACTAATTTTAAAATTATCAATCTATTTGAAATATTTTTGTATAGTGAATTAAAATCAACATTCATATTTAAAGATTATTATATACTAGTGTTAAAATTGACATCTTTTAATTAAAATTAGTAATAATAAATTACAAAAAATAAAAAATAAAAAGATTTTAGCTAATATAAAATAAAAACTGATATTTAATTATTAGAAATTTTGTTTATGTTAATTTTAAAATTGTCAATTTATTTGAAAGATTTTTGTATATTGATATTAAAATCAGCATTCATATTTAAGATTATTGTATGTTAATATTAAAATCAGTATTCTTTTAATTAAAAATTAGCAATAATGAATTATGAAAAATAAAAAATAAAGAGACTTCAGTTAGTATTAAATAAAAATTAGTATTGGTTATTAGAAATTTACTTATGTTGATATTAAAATTATCATTTTTATTTGAAAATTATTATATGTCAGTATTAAAATTGATATTATTTTAATTAAAAATCAGTAATAGTAAATTACAAAAAAAACAAAAATAGAAAGATTCTAATTAGTACAAAATAAAAACAGATATTACTAGTTATTAGAAATTTGTTTATGCTGATTTTAAAATCATCATTTTAATTGAAAAGATTATTATATGCCAATCTTAAAAATAATATTCCTATTTAAAGATTAATATATATCAATATTAAAATTATTATTTTTTATTTAAAAGATTATTATATATTAATTTTAAAATTAGCATTTTTTTTGAGAGAAATGGCATTAGTTATTTGAATATTAGCAGTCTGATTTTGGATAATTTATAGTAAAATTAGTACAGTAATTTAAAAATCAGCATTTCTATTTTTTATCAAAAAAGGATTTGTAATTTATGCTATAAAATTAGCAAAAAAAAGCCATAAATTAGACAAATATTAGTAGTCTAATTTTTGACTGATTTTTATTTATTTAATGTATAACAATTATTTGATAAGTAAATAATACTAAATATGATGCAATTTGTATTAATCAAAAAAAGATTTTGCATTAGTATCATTATAAAAAAAAATTTTTAACTCAGATTAATGTAATTATACAAAATGGAAAAGTCAAAATAGACAAAAAAAAAATAAAAATGATAATTTATGATAAAATGTTGGAATATTTATTTATATTGCAAAAATAATGATCTAAAAAGATAGGATTGCATCTTTCAAAAATCTTCTGTAAAAACTTACAAGAAAAAATTCAAAAAATTGTAAAGATACTATATAAATTATTTGAAAAAATAAGCATAAATAATATTAAATATATTATATCATATAGTGTAAACTCTATTTTTAAGTTGACTAATAATAAAGTTTAAGATATTATAAATAATTTTTCTAAGTATAATAATAATGATAACATTGATGTGAAAAAAGTATCAAGTTAGCTATCAATAAAATTGCCTGCTGAAACTTAATTGGCCAATGTCAAAATATCAAAACCTAAAATATGTCAAAATGCTAAAATGCTGAAATAGTTTCAACATGTTAAAATTGTCAAAATGTCAAAACTAATTTTGACATGTCATCGTCAGTGCTGACCTCTGGTCGCCTGGGCTAAAGCCTCAGTATACATCCACCCCTCTGTGGTGGACTCATACCAGATCTCCTATCCAGTTAGCCTCCCAGCACCTTTACGGCACGTCTCTAATAATACCATAGATAAATACCATATTCCCTGGTATGACCTCCTATATATACCCCTCGTACCAACTTCGTACCAGTTCTTGTACCAGAAAACATATCAAATAACCATCAAAATCACAAAATAAAGGCAAAATCATACACAACAATGGTTTAGTATGATGGTACGAAGACAATTTCCAAAAAATATTATTCAACTCCAGACACCATATACATACAGTATATACCTATATATAACACTTATAATATATAAAACTTTTTGGAAAAATCCCTTAGACCAAAGGACCAGATCCAAAAGTATCGATTTTATATTTCTAAAGCCTTCAGAATGCCAATTTCCCTATTATCATGGTATGAAAAGTGGTCAGAATTTGGTACGATGAAAAATCCTATTTTTTGTACCAAAATATTAGGTATATATATATCATTACTTCTTGTACCAACTACCTATATATACCTACTCGTACCAGAAGTGGCTATACCTCCCAATAGCATACAAATATACCTGAAAAAAATTGTAATTAAACATAGTCAATATATAGGTATCCAAAAAAATAAATAAATTAAACAGAGTTTGTACTAAAGTATTTAACTAACAATGAATAACTAAAGCCAATCACATAAAGCATCTCGTAGTCAATTCTTCTTAGCCACACCTACTTGAGAATTTAGTAGTAAAACTCTTAGAAAGTACTTATATTCAGCTAAGTCTTTTCAAGAGCTTGCATCTGCTAAAGAGTAACTGATAAGTTACTTTGCACATAGTGATATAGGTGTATATAAGTGGTTTCCAAAAAATCAAGTTTTCAAGCATTATTCTCAAAAAGTTGCTGAAGATTCTTTTATCCAAAGTGATACTGTACAATTCAAAGATAATGAAGGAAAGGTAGTTGATACATTTAATATTCAGGCTTGGTTCTTTAGAAATATCCCATTCTTTATTCCTCAAGTGAATCAATTTTAGTCTAAAATTTATCATGATACAGATGGTGGATACTATATCAATGAATTTGCTGGTTTTCTTTATCCTAATCCACCTCCATTTCATGAATTTAATCAAGAAATTTGTGATCAGATAAAGCTAATTATCAATCATATAAAAGAAGTGCTTTGTTTATCAGATAAAGGCAAGCTTACTATATGAAAAATCTGGTTATGCGTATTGCTATTGGTTAAAAGATGCAAAAAACAATGTTTCTATACTCAGGTCCAGGAACAGGTAAAACAATGCTTACATAGTTTCTTCGTGAAAGAGTTCTTGGCCCAAAAATTACTATGAAAATGGCAAATGAACGAATTATTACTGGACAGTTTAATAAAGAACTAAAAGGTAAGTGCTTATTAATTTTAGAAGAAATGTCTAATTTCAAATCTACAGACTGGATTACTTTTGCAAATCACCTTAAAGACTTCATAGATAGCGACACTCTAATGATAGAAGAAAAATATAGAACACCTTATCCTGTTACCAATATTACAAATCTAATCATTAACAATAATAATAGCAAAACTATTCGGCTAGACAGAAATGACAGAAGATATTTCATTCCAGATATCTCAGAAAAGTACGTTAATAATGGTATTGGTATGGACCACTATTATGCTCCATTAGATTTGGCTATAAAAGATCCAGAAGTTGGTAAAGCCTTTTATTCCTATGCATTAGAATATGTAAAGCTTAATTCAGATTTTGATGAACGTAAGATCCTTATGACAAAAACCGATAAATAGAGATATCAATAAAGTTCACGAATTCATTAAAGAAAAATATATAATCCAGTATAGAAATCTAGATGAATCCTCATCTGTATTATATCACGATTTTAAAGCTTAGTTTGCTACATATGCCAGTTCTAATAAAAAGCCCCCCACTGTACAGGAATTTACTCATACAATAGGAGAGCTTGGAATAAAGCTAAACAAAAGAGAGTTAGAGATCGAAAAGCTGGTAAAAGATTTCAATGGTATTCAGCTACATATACTGATCTTTATACTATATTCATGAAAAAGAATATGATAAACAAAGCTGAAAATATTAAAGTACCTGAAAATTATAAAGAATCTGAAGTTCTTATAGAGATTCCACCTGTAAGACTTCCTAATTCTGTTTGTGAGCAGGAGGAAGTAATGGATATTCAGTCAGAACAAGAGGAGACAGAAGACCAACCTGTTGCTTCAGAATCTGTTGAAAACTTAATAGATAACTTCATAACAAAACTAAATACTCTTATACCACCTTCGGCTAAGTTAGAGCAAGAACCAGAGTAAGAATCAGAGATAGAGCCAAAACTATATGGAATACCTGGTCCTTCTATACCAGCTGAACTGACTATATTACAAGAAGTATCAAAGCCAGTTCAAAAAGTTGATTCAGATCCCATGCCTAAAATGAATACCGCCAAATATTGGGAATGGTTAGATAAACATAAATATGACTACATAAAGCCCTGGTACAAGAATTCTCATAATGAAATGATAGATGAAGCTATATTCTACAGCCAAAGAATGCTAGGCTAAATATATAGACGAAGATGACCCCTATAACTGGGATATCCTCTTAGCCGAATTGGAAGAATTTGATAAGATTCCATATAGAGATAACCTATATCTTGTCAAATTTGGTGATATCATAGATAAGCTAAAAAAATAGATCAAATACAATGATAATGTAGATAGGCAAATAAAATGCTTAGAACTTGCCAACTATCTAAAAAGATACAATGAAAATAAGGAAACTGTATTTGTAGAACCTTCTTCTGGCTATAAAGTTGCAAAATTACAACCACAGATAATAGAATGCCATAGCCAAATAAATGAACGTGAATGTATGGAGGCCAATGGTGAGGAATACGAATCAGATTATAATGATGGCTTATCTGATAATGGCTTATTTGGTGAAATTGATCAATTATAAAGGCTAGTTATTTTATTTTTTCAAATATATTAATGAAAAATTAGTAATTAAATAAATACTATATATTTCAAAGAAATGTTTTCAAGACTAGTTTGTCATTTACCAAATAGGCCAGATATTATAGAAGTTAAGTTTAGTGGCCAACAGTTCTCTAGAGAAAGAATTGCAAATCTTGATCAAAAACTTAAAGCCTGATATCTAGACAAGCAGTTTCAAATCTTACTTCCTTATGAGAATTGGAAGCCAGGTTGCTGGACTACTAATGAAGATGACGCAAATTTTTTCTCCTTACTTGACCACTATGATGAGAGCCAAATGCCTGATAATATAGGTGATCCAGAGTGGTTTAATAACTTTATCATTTATATAAGAGATTTACCAGTAGTATTAGGTGGATGTGGCGATACAAATGATTGCCTTTATTAGTGCTTAAAAATGGCTTATGGCTCTTATTCAAATATGCCTCAAAGTATTGAAAAGCCTGAGTACATTAAAGATTATATAAATTTAACACGAGATGATCTTATTCCAATTGCCTATATTGAAAAAATAGAACGATTAGCTCAAAGTATTGCATCAATGTAGTAGGTGATCATACTTATATTTCTAAGAGTCCAGCACAAAGAAGAATAACCCTTACTCTCACTAATGGACACTATTCTCTCGTACTCAATCCAGATAGAAAACATCCCAGCTTTGAATGTAAAAGGCCAAAAAAGTTTATAACTTATCAGGAGAATGAAGTAAATGATATAGTTCACATATATAATGAAAAGGCAATTAAGTCTATTACCGTCCAGCAATTTCAAAAACTTAAGTTTAGCAAAAACTACTCCTTCGTTTCAGCTAAACGTCAAGAATCATTGGAAAAGGCATATATCAGAATTAATGCTGAACGAGATGTATTTTTACTGGAGACGAAAAAGCTGGGCCTTCCAATTGATATATTATTACTTGATTGGGACATAAAGAAAATGGCTCTTTGGCTATTCAAAAAATTAAGTGTAGGTATTCCTGCTAATAAATTTCTTGATGCACTTGAAGCACAATGGATAAGTAAAGCAATGATGGGAGGAATTATCTGGACAGAAAATAACTGGAAAAGATATGGAAGGAGTTATGATGATACAAGTCTTTATCCTAGTATTCAACAGTCAGCCTTAAACTTTCCTATCGGTAAAGGTAAGTTTCAGATTTTAAAAGACTTTACTAACCATCGAGGATATAGCCATTTTGGAATATTTCGTGCAAGTATTAAAAGGAAGGATACTCCACTATTTCGATATAATTACCATAATATATATACTCATATTGATTTTACACGTGCCAAAACTCTTGGCCTCCAAGTTACATTAATTCAGGATGGAGTCTCTAATGCCCTTATTTATGAAAAAGAAACCTGAATTTAAGGTAGTGTAATCTTTGGAGAGTATGTAGATTTTCTCTTTAAAATTAAGAATCAAGGTGGTATCGCTAGCCAAGTAGCTAAAAGAATTCTTAATACATTATGGGGTGCACTTTGCCAAAGAAAGAAAACATACAAGACTCTTACAACATCGAGTAAGTCTTTTGATTTTCCAGATGGTGAGGTATTAGACTCGATTGTACCAATAGGAGAAGATCAGTGGAGATTTCAATTTACGAATCCAGGTAATCCCTTCAAAGGTGAATACCCAAGAATTGCTCCATTTCTTTTAGCACATGGTCGAAAGATTATTTCTGAAACAGTACAACCCTATATAGATAAAGTTAGACGTATTCATACTGATGGGTTTGTTTTAGAAGAAGATGTTAACAACTCTTCTCTTTATACCTGCTCTAAAGATGACTTTAAGACTCTAAAAGCTCTTAAATTCGAAAGAAAAGAAGAGTGTCATGTAAAAAATGCTAACCAAGTAGTATGGACTGTATAATTAAATATTTTTTTCCTTAGATGTAGTAATAAAAAAATGGAACACGACTCATTCCCATTCACAAACAAACATCCTAGTTTTATCAAGCACGAAACGTATTTGGCTGATATTATAGAAGCTTTAAAGAATATTATATTGGCAGGTTTACGAGATGGATACAGTAAAGAAAGTTATCTTATAAAAAATCACGTAAACTATATTAAGAAAATAGAGTCTGCCAATAATCCAGTAGGTTATATTCATTATACAGCTAAGAAATTGTTGTCAAATAAAGAATCGCATGCTGAGAAGGTTGCCCAGATTCGAGCAAAGTATTCACATAATCCAGACCTTGCTTTTAGTATTATAAAAGTCTATGATTTATATAATCGTATTTCTAAGGAAGTACCACCTAGACGTAAACTTAATGAAATGAAGCTGAAGATATATTAGCTGAACTTCTTAGCAATAAGCCATAAATTTATTATTAAAAATTTGCATAAAAACTGATGACGAAGTAACTTTGTTACTAGGCATTTTTCATTTTTTTGTACAAAGGTTGATGACGAAGTAACTTTGTCACTAGGTATTATTTATTTTAGAAAAAATTATAATTGAACATAGCCTATACTAATGTATTAATAAAAAAAGATGAGTGCTAATAGATATACTATTAATCCATTGACTGGTAGAACAATTCGTGTTGGCGGTTCAACATTCAATCAGTTAGTTATAGAAGCATATGATTATCTTGATAGCGGATTGGTTCAAAGAGCAACTGCACCTCCACTTACAGAAGCAAGGCAAAGTTATCTCAATATAGAAACTGGACGTATAGTTCAATATGGAACTAGAACGTATTTTTATTTAATTCAAAGGGCTAGGTATGAAATAATAGAAGATTATTATCTTGTTCCTCCAAGATTTGTAGAAATTGTGCAATCCTATCCATCTTTATTATATTTACATGGTACTCAAAGAAGACTTGAATATATAGATGTTGCACTTAGAAGAGTTAACTTTTATGCTGAACGGAATCGACTTAATCCAGACTATAGGCAAAGGGTTGAAGAAACACACCAATTTGTTGAAAGAAGACAAAGAGAAACACAACAAGAGTCACAATTAAGAAGGCTTGCTGAACTTAACATTGCCTTATGTAAAGAGTGCCAAATGCTTGTAAATCTTAATAAGTTACCTAAAAACGGTCTTTGTGAAGACTGCAGTAAAGAATAAATATAAAAAACAAGTAATTAAATTATTTTATTTTTTATATAGAAAATTTCGAATAAAAGATGGTTGAGCAAATTAGAAAATACTGCCCAGTTTGTGAACTTGCATTAGCCAAGCTAAGAAGAGGCTTATCTACTATCAAATTTTGACGTACAGTATATGGATGTGCTGATATAGATAGTTTACATGAAAGTATATATAAGCTAATCAAAATATTTAGATGTATTTCACAAGATGATGAACTTACTTTTGCCTTTACTCGAGACTATGAGTATCAGTTGGAATTTTATGATTTCTCTGTACCAGAAGAATTTGAATCAATTAAAATTTTGTTACTCAAACAAATTAATGGGCTGGATAGAGATGTAGAGGAAAAAGCTTTATATCGATTATTATTTGATTTATATGGAGAAGAAGGGATAAATGAACCTTTTGCCGTATTTTATGATATATATTGCGATAGAGTAAATAATCCATTAAGCAAAAACTTTGTTTTCCGTGCATTGAGGGCCCTTGGCCTAGTAACGAAAATGTCAAGAATAGTAATAGATGGCAGGGAAAAAAGTATTATATCTATAAATGCGAATAGAGAAGAGTTGCTTGAGTTTTTTAGAAAGAATGGAATAGACTATTGATTTCTACCTGCAAGATAGGCTTCTTCATTAAGCCATTATTGAATAGTTTTAGAAGTGCTTCGATGCCTTCTATTATTTTTTTATCATTTAGAGAACGCTCATTCAAAAGTTTTCTATATTGATCAAAAGGTGATACTGATACTGGAAAGTTATCTCTAGTAATATATACATTCTTAACTTGAGATAGGAATTTCTTATACTCATCTCCAAGAGTACGATCATTTATTTCATAAGCTTCTCTAAAAACATATTTAGCCCAAATATCTGAATTTTTTGCCTTCGATAAGGCGTCTTGTATCAAGTAAAGTTTACGTTCCTTAGGAGAAGGAAAGTTCTGGGCAAATTCCTCTAACAAATTATTTTTTTTAGCTTCAGCTATTGCCTTTTGTCCATAAGAAGTAAATTGACTAAGATCATTCTTGGATGATTCTAAAATCATTCTAGAATCATTCTTGGATGATCTTAGATCGATCGTAGATGAATTTGTGATAATTCTAGAATCATTCTTGAATGATCTTAGATTGATCTTAGATGAACACGTGATCATTCTAGAATCATTCTTGGATGATTCTATAATAGTTCTAAGGCTAGTATCCCATTGAACTCTAATTGATAGGGAATCAGTTTTAGGACGTCTCAAGTCAAATACTATGAATTCTCTACTTAAAGTTAGTTCATCAATTATTGGAGCAAGAAAATCTGATTCATTAGTATATTGTCTAATGATACGCCTTGTATCACTTAAACTGCCATGTCTACCATGTAGAGAAATATAATTTACATTTTCTTGAATTGCTTTTGGGATAGCAAAGAATCTTTGGGTAACATAAATGGCTGAAATATTTCTATGTCGTCCATGAGTAAAATAGCCAGTTATTTTTTCTTGAATATTTTTAGAGGCATCCATTAAATCCTCAAATATAACTACAGTAGCAATTTTGGGATTAAAGTCTTCTACATCTGGCATTTGGTGATATGAGATTACTTTGAATGCTACACTCTCATCATCATCAAAGAAATCCTTTACTATTTGCCATTTAGGTTCGTCTAAATATCTACCAATAAGGACTATTTCATCACAAAGAATATATCGAGTCCCATCCTCTTTGGCTTTTGCGTCTCCCATTAGTAAATTAATAAGCATAGTAGTTTTTCCAGAATCTGAGCTACCAGCTACAGCAAGACAAAAATTCCATATTGGAGCATATTCATTTCCTTGCCTAGTATCACTACTATATTCATCCAAATTATACACATATAAGTCCATTTTAAGCAATTAGTAGTATATAGTGTATAGTATATTCAAAATGGTATATGTTCCCACTGATTCTACAGGGCCCCTTTCAGCACATTTAGTAGCAATGGATATTAATCAGCTAATTAATGCACTTAAGAATGATGCAGATGCCCTGCTGGTAAATGGTCGAATGACTATTACACCAAATCTTATAAATATTAATCACGAGATTAAGCACATTATTGGATTGATTATAGCTCATAGTATACAGGTTGAAGAAAGAGCAAGACAAACTAGGGAAGAGCTTAATACTTCGACTGGCTTATTAAAGTATTTGCGAGAAGTGACCAATGCTAGAGAACGTGAGATTCATGATATTAGACAATGTCTTATTATATGTCAAAATGAGAGGAACAGATTGCAAAATGAGAGAAATCATCTGGTAAATGCAAATCGTGATCAAGCTAGTCAATTACAAGATCAGCAAGTACGGCAGAGAAGAATTAGGAATACTTTGCAACGAAAAATAATAGATTAACACACCAACTTGCAATAGAATGACTTACATCTAGAAACTTAGGACGAATTCATAATAGAATGCAAGCACAATTGGCTGCTCTTAGAATTTAAACGCAGTGGTTTTGAATTAGACAAGCTGGACCTATAGTTAACAATCTTCATCTGGATAATCCACAAGTAATATGGCTATCATTGCAATAAGAATGCCAGTTTTTGCTGGAAATGATGATGATTATTTTGAGAGATTTTTTGAGTTATATAAGGGCTATATTTATAGTATTGGAATTGATCTATCGGCTGTTGCTAGTAATCCAGCAGGTTAGGAGAAAGCTATAGGTATACTTCATGCTTACTTAACTGGTCTAGCTGCCAGATGGTATGATAGTAATATTTTAGGAAAAAGAGTTAAGCTTAGAAATATTCTTCTTCATCTTGCACATGGTGATGAGGCGGCATTTAAAGCTTTACTTGGTAATAATGTTAATTGTCCAGCAAATATATGGGTTAACCCTGGTGCAGTAGCTTATATGGTTGATGGTGCTGATAATGGTATTGCTAATCCAGTTACTAATATCTGGCCTAATTATGCCATAGAAGGGAATAGAGAGATTTGGCTAATCAGACTGGTATGGAGTTTACTAATGACCCTCTTAACCACAATGTTGTTGGTGGTGCAGCTGGAGGTGGTGCTGCAATTGCTGGTTTAGCAGGTGTCGGTCAACCATATGTAATCCCAGCCTATCCCTGTCATGTTCTAATTAAAATGCGCAATGAATTTCCTACACAACAGAATGCCAGACGCCAGTTAAGGTTTGGCAATCTTTTTCAAGAAAACATGCCTGTTCGAGATTTCTATGATAAAGTTAGAAGAAGTGCTGAGCTATTAGGCTATGGTAATGATGTTTTAGTTAATCAGTTTCTAAGAGGTCTGAATGATGATTGTGCTATTGAGGCTGAAAGAATTGGTGCTGAACGGGATATAGAGGAATTGGTAGGTATTCTTAAACGAGTTGAAAAAAGAAAGGCTGAATTACGTCTTGGTAAAAAAAGACAAGAAAATATATAGTATCAGAAGGATAGACAAATTATTCCAGAGCAATTGCCACCAGTTAGTCAGGAGCCAGTTATATTAAAACCAGTCCAACATCATGCAGTTACTCAAGAAGAGATGAGTCGTTTATTGCAACAACAGGCTGGAACTTTTCAATCCCAAATTCGTCAATTACAGGAGAGTCTTAAGGCTCTAGATGTAAAGCCTGTTTATAGACTTAAGCCTAAACCTAAGCCTCAATATCGTGATGATTGGGAACTTATTGTACAGGATTCATATGCTAATGAAGGTTCTAATCCGTGTAATGAAGATAGGAATGATAATAGGCATTTACAACAGCTATTCGATTATGCATCAGGTGGACCTGCTCCTAGAAATACATTAGAACAAAGATTAGCTGGTAAGATTGCTAAAAAAATCACAAAAGCTAGAAAAAGACGTGAAAATGCAGAGTTAAATAGGGCAATATGTGAACTTTCATTGGATGATCATGATGATCCTATGGATACTTCCAATGCTATTCGAGGTGTATCTATAAAACTTATTCAAGGTGAGAATGGAGAAATTATGCTTGTCCAAAAAAAAGATAGTTTCAAATAAAAGTAAGACGTCAAACCCTAGTTCTGTATCTAAATCGACATCTAAATTAACATCTAAATTGACATCTAAATCGACTGGGGTGGTGAAAATTCCACCAACAAACTTTACTAAAATGGAGCTTATAAATCTCCTAAAGCTTGCTGATATCAGAAAGATTATTCTATAAAATATTAGAAAATTATGAAAGCGCTCCTCAAGAACAACCTGAAGTACAAGAGGAATATTTAGATCTGATGGCTATGGATATTGATGTTGCTCGGTTGGAAAATTCTAAGAATCTTTTGGCTATAAATGGAAATGTAAATGAGATAGATATTCAGTGTCTAGCCGATTCCTATGCTAATATCTCTTTTATCCAAAAAGAAGCAGTTTCAAAACTAAAACTAAAAGCTGATAAATCTATAAAGCATAGCATTACTGGTGCGTCAGGGCCAAGTGAAACACTTGGTATAGTAAAAAATGTATCGATAGAGCTTTTACCAGGTTGTATTATTAAAGAAGATCTTGTAGTACTGAAAGGATATAAGCATAGAGAGATTGGTTTGAATCGAGCATGTCTTAAAAGGTATAATTATGATGTTCATGAATCTAGAAAGCATATCGCCCTTACATGTAATGATAAAGACTATTTTATTCCTATAATTTCAGATACAAATAGAACATAAAAAAATATAAAATTAGATCCATTCAACAGATTCTAGATAAGGGTAATCTGGATCTTCATCAGAATTACTTGGATCCTCTGAGTACTCTGATTACCAGTTTGTAGGATCGTCTGGATCTTCATCTTCCCAGTAATCTGGTTGCCAAATTGGTTCTTCTGGTTCTCCAAACTATATTGGGATTTCATAAGGATCTAATCCATTAGCTAGCATTCGAATATTATCAAGTATACGATTCTTTTCTATTCCATCTTTCTTATATACAAATCCACCTTGTAATAAAATTTTTTCTATATCTACTTGATATGCAAAGGCTTTTTCTTTTTTATCGGCTAAATCCATAAATTTTTTGTATAGAAAATCTTTAAGAGCTTTATTCATACCTAAATATTTAATATAAGCATGATCTAATTCTTCCTTACTATTCTTATAATCTACTACAGCTTTCCAATAGTCTTCTTCAGCAAGCTGATCAAGATGATATATAATGTTACCAGCAATTTCATTTATCTGAAATATATCTGTTCTCTCGATTGAAGCATTTATAGTATGGCCAGTTTCCTTGATTGGAGCATTTAGCCAATTTTCTACCCACTTTGGGGATACAACTAAGAATGTAGCAATGTCAGTATACATTTTTTAGTATATAATGGATATGTTTAATTTCGAATATTTATTATATGATTTACTTTATTATACCCTTATCTTTAATTACAATTTTAGGATTTTTCAAAAAAAAATATAACCTATTTTATATTATTATAAATGTGTACTAGATTGGAAACGTCTTCTTGTAATCTATCAGCTGGCTCTCATGTAGATTCGTTTTCTGGATAGCGCTTCCATTTGACTAAGTATTGGAGTTGACCTTTTCTAGTACAGTGGTTAAGAATTTTCTCAGGTACATATCTTTCTGGTTGACCTCTTATTACTGAATCAGGTGAAGGCTTTTCGTTGATAGGAATGACTTGCAGTTCTTTTCTAGTATATGCACATCTAAATAACTCCTAACCTGCCATGTGATCCATCAAGTAGATATGTAGGCGGTTGTTCAGGAGAAAGGATAAGTTTTTTAATTATACGAACTTTTGGGTCCCATTTAATATCTCCTGTTCTAAACTTACCATGTATTTTTTTTCCAAGTACTGATATAGGTTCAAGAAGTTTGGTTTAAACTAGTGTCCCTTCTAGTAATAACTCTGTATTTTTATCGTTTTAGGTGGACCTTTTGGGATTTTAGGTGGATCTCTTTGCCACTTTTCATCTACTAATCTTACTATATCATGGAAATCTTCAGACCATTTAACCGATGTCTCACCAGTTTTTAGTTCCTGTGCTGTTATCCTTTTAAGAAGTGGTTCTTGTATAGTCTGAATTGCCCTTTCTGCATATGACTGCTGTTTGTGACGTCCAGGTTCACCAAATCTCATCATAACTCCTATACTATTAAGGAAAAAATCATGTATTTGTGAGTTAGTAAATTCTGAACCAGAATCAGTTTCTAGTCTATAAGTAGGAGGTTGGATACGACCACGTCCATATATTTTAATAAATGCTTTTATTACACTATTAGTAAACTTATTTTTAATAGGTTCAGCATTTACTCATCTTTTAAATATTTCTACTACTACGAGAAAATAATGGTATCCTTTGGGATCTATAAGCATTTCTGCTAAATCAGACTGCTGAGTAGCATTTTCTTTCCAGACGATTACTTTTGGATGTTCAGATCTTTTTTCTTTAGGAGGTTTTTAATAGATGTTATAATGCTCTTGATCTTTAAAAAGACGTGCTGGTACCCCTGATAGGTTATAAAATTTGTAATACCTCTCTAAAGGGGTCATATTGTTTAAAATTAAAGATTTACTTCTAAAATTCAAATTTGTGGTCATGACAGAGATATATTGTGTAAAGTGTAAAAAGAAGACAGAAACGTCTTCAGAAGTTCAGGATATGACTGATAAAAGTCGATATAGAATTCATGGTGATTGTATTATTTGTGAAACGCATAAAAATACCCTTACTGGTGGAAATTGGAAGGTTAAAATACATAGTAAAAGAGAAATTCTGGATGCTAAGAAAAAAAGAAAGAAGACGGCTATGAATAAAAAGGCTAAGAAACTTGGTCTTAAAATTTTAGATGCTAATGAAAATGTTCAGACTTATATTAAGACGTATTTAAGGGATGTAACAAAAGAGGGTTAATTGAAAATATGACATCATTTATTAGCAATAAACATAACAATGGAAAGACCATCAACCCCTCCAAGTATTTTGAGATTACAAAGTGATCAAGAATTTGAGCTACCAGCTCCCAGACAAGATGATAGATCCATTAGTGAATATTTTAAGTTTATAAAATTTTATGCTTTACTTCGGAATAAGGATTTGAATGATGTAGACATTAAAGTAAAATTCATCGTTGGATTATCACCAGATAATAAAAAGCGTGCAGAAGAGTTTGGAGTTAAAAAACCATTAAAAGAAATAGTTAAATATTTAGTTAGAGAACTAACACTTTCTACTGAAATACAGAAATATAAAGTAGAAGAATTGAAACAAGGTAATGAATTGGTAAGAAAATTTTATCAAAAATTAGAAAGGCTTAGAAAGCTTTCTGAATGTGATGAGGAAGATCTTAGAATGAAAATCTTTTGTGGAATTTCATCTAAAAATCAAGATGAAGTCAAATTATGGGGAATGAATTTCCCTTTGGATGAGTTGATAGAAAGGCTTGAAACACTAAAACAACTTTCCGAATAATGTAGAGTGCCAATCATTTAGTAATATACTAAACAAAACAATGTTCGAATATAGATATTTTTTCAGGTATATTTGTATGCTATTGGGAGGTATAGCCACTTCTGGTACGAGTAGATATATATAGGTAGTTAGTACAAGAAGTGATGGTATATATATACCTAATATTTTGGTACAAAGAGTAGGATTTTTTATCGTACCAAATTCTGACCACTTTTCGTACCATGATAATAGGGAAATTGGCGTTCTGAAGGCTTTAGAAATGTAAAATCGATACTTTTGGATCTGGTCCTTTGGTCTGAGTGATTTTTCCAAAAAGTTTTATATATTATAAGTGTTATATATAGGTATATATGTATATGGTGTCTGGAGTTGGATAATATTTTTTGGAAATTGTCTTCATACCATCGTACCAAACCATTGTTGTGTATGATTTTGCCTTTATTTTGTGATTTTGATGGTTATTTGATATGTTTTCTGGTACGAGAACTGGTATGAAGTTGGTACGAGGGGTATATATAGGAGGTCATACCAGGGAATATGGTATTTATCTATGGTATTGTTAGAGACACGCCATAAAGGTGCTGGGAGGCTAACTGGATAGGAGATCTGGTATAAGTCCACCACGGAGGGGTGGATGTATACTGAGGCTTTAGCCCAGGTGACTGGAGGTTAGCGCTGATGACATGTCAAAACTACCAAAATTGTACAAAACTGTCAAAATAGTTTTAATACGTCAAAATTGTTAAAACTAGTTTCAACTTTCAATATGTCAAAACTGCTAAAACTAAACATCACAATATTTCGCAACAGATTTCATTCATTATAATAAAAATTAAAAAATAAGAAACATTTTGCAACATTTTTTATTAAATAATTGAAAAACTATTGCAAAACAATTTTTTTTTTAAGTGAAAAAATAAAAAACATTTTGCAATATCTTTTATTAAATACTTGAAAAACCATTATAAAACAGTTTTTTTGTTTAAAAATTTAAAAATAAAAAATGTTTCACAACAGTTTTTATTAAATAATTGAAAAACTGTTGCAAAATAGTTTTTTCGCTACATTTTTTATTAAATACTTGAAAAACTGTTGCGAAGCAGTTTTTTTCATTAAATTGACACTAGTGATTGCTGTTTAATATATATATATTATATATATTATATATCAAAATAGTTTTGACAATTTTAACATGTCAAAACTATTTCAGCATTTTGACAAATCAGAAGGCTAATATCAAAATGTCAAAATAATTTTGACAATTTCAACATGTCAACACTTTTTAGTTTCAGCAGGCAACTTTAGCTATCAAGTTAAGAACTTTGATTAAAATTTAGCTAAGATAAACAAATAAATCACATCTATTTCTATTATATATACTGTAACTCTAATTCTTTAAGTAATTTATCATTTATATTTTAAATATTAATTTTAATTTTACTAAAACAAACTTTATTATAATTGAACTAAAAAAATAAAATAAAAAAGCTACATACTACAATATGTGAATTGTGAAATTTAGGGCTCCGATCGGTTCAGTTCAGTTCAGTTTTTGCAAAAACCGATACTGAACTGAATTAATCGGTATCGGTATTAATGATTACCAAAACTGATCAGTAATTACCGAAAACTGAACCGATTTACCGAACGAGTTTAGTAAAAAAACGTTTCGCAACGTTTAGCAAAAAAAAAGTTGCGAAATGATTTTTTCTTATCAAATCATCCATAAAAAACGTTTCGCAATGTTTTTTATTAAAGTGACAAAAAAAAACGTTGCGAGACGTTTTTTTATATTAAATCGTTTTATAAAAACGTTTCGCAACGTTTTTAAATAAAAAGGAAAATAACGTTGCGAAACGTTGTTTTCTATATTAAATTTCCGATGTAAAAAACGTTTTGCAACGTTTTTTACAAGTTTCGCAAAAATAACGTTGCGAAACGTTATTTTTTTATATCAAACGTTTATGTAAAAACGTTTCGCAACATTTTTTACAATGTTCGCAAAAATAATGTTGCAAAACGTTATTTTTCATAATAAATCGTTTATGTAAAAAACGTTTCGCAACATTTTTACAAGTTTCGCAAAAATAACGTTACGAAACGTTATTTTTTATCAAATCGTTTATGTAAAAAATGTTTCGCAACATTTTTTACAAGTTCTGCAAAAATAACGTTGCGAAACGTTATTTTTTATATCAAATGTTTATGTAAAAAACATTTTGCAACGTTTTTTTTTAACTACATTATTTACGTTTTTCTTATAAAAAAAACGTTTTTATTATCAGTAAATCGGTTCGGTAAATCGCAAAACTGATACCGAAACTGAAAGTTTCGGTTCGATAAATCATAAAACTGAAACTGCTCCGATACCGAAACTGGTCGGTACGGTTCGGTAATTACCGAAACCGATCGGAGCCCTAGTGAAACCTAATTAAATAGAAATTAAATTAAAAAGAAATTAAAACATAATTATAATTACAGTTCTCTCAGTCATAATCTAAAAAAAAAAATAACTTGATCTTGTAAAATACAATAATACCAATTATATCTAAACTTTATCAGAGACATCAATACCTTAAATACCATTTGCTCATTAAACAAATAGTATATAAAATACTAGGTAAATTATACAGTTATTACAAGATAACTATTACATTAATGCCAATCCACATTAATCATTAGGTACTAAATTTAAAATAAAAAAATCAACTAGAAGATTACAGATGATGCCCAAAATTATCTGGCCACTTTATTTTGCCAAAATTATGCGATCATCACGTGTTATTATGATGTAAACAAACAATAATTTTGTATTTATAATCACAATGAACAATCCTTTGCGCCACATTTCTTCTGGAACTTTCTGGAAAAATGAAACCACTTACCCCAAAAACTCGTGGTGCAATTGTTTACGGTCACAATTGTGGACATTCAAGTCGCACAATTGCCAAACAACTGGGGTGTGAGAAAATAACAGTTAATGACATATTTAAATGCCTTTGTGAAACTCACTCTTTAACACCAAAAAAACAAACTGGGCGTCCACCACTTCTCGACTCACCAGCTTAACAAAAACTTAAGTCCTTCATTAAAGAAAACAATGAAAATTGTTGACTTTGTTCAAAAAAAATTGTGACCACTTGGACAGCCCAAACAAAGCAACCTATTTCTTGTAATACTATACGCTGAAACCTTAAGAAAGTTGAACTTACAGCATGTATTCCTCATCGTAAACCTGCAATGACAGAAGCACATTGTCAGGCTCGGCTTGAGTGGGCTTATGAACATGAAAATTGGACAGAAAGAAAATGAAAAAAAAGTCCTATTTTCAGATGAAATTACTTTCACTCAATTTCAACAGGGTCGGCAGGGAATGGTATGGCGTGAACCTGGGAAGGAGTTAAATCCTGATTGTATTTCAGTTACTGTGAAATACAGTCCTAGCAAAATGTTTTGGGGGTGTTTTTCCTGGAGCGGCCTTGGGCCAATTGTTTCATTAAATGGTTCAGTTACTGGCCAAATACATGCTAAAATTATTAATGATTTTGTTGTGCCTACCTTGCATACACATTTTCCACAAGGTAATGGAATCTTTCAGGAGGATAATGCTGCACCACACCGTTCAAAAGTTGCTACAGCCACACATAAAAATACTGGGATTGTGACGCTTGACTGGCCAGCTCAGTCACCAGATATCAATCCTATAAAAAATATCTGGGCCGAAATGAAGATGATGATTCGACGTCATTCGCCACCACCATCTAGTATTAGTGTGCTTATGGAGTATGTTACAGATACGTAAAATGACATTCCTCCTGAATATTATAGAAAACTGATCAAAAGTATACCTCAGAGGGTTGATGCAGTTATTGTCGCAAATGGAAATAGAATAAATTATTAAATTTTTGTAAATTTTAATAAAGGAAGGCATAATAAATATGTTAAACTTAAATTTTTATTTTCATCATATTCACTGGTCAAAATCAATTCTATCGGGTACATATCGGGGACTTATATATCGGCGGCTAATCGGATAAATATCGGGTATTTTTACATATCGGGTACCCGATTTATTACACTTCAAAATATGCCTAATTACCAAGACCCCGATATCTAAACTATTGGTCACCGATATGTTATTTAATATATATCGGGCACAGTTCTATCTTACACATATCGGGTACCCGATATGTGATACAAATTTTAATATGTTAGATTTCATATTATATAACGTATTAAGAAATTTTTTAGAGTTTACTTTCTTTATAGATTTTTCTTTTTAGAAATTTTTAATTCGTTTAATGTAGTTAAAAAATTTTTATTGTCTTATTTATTGAATGCATTATCAAGTTTATAAATTTTTTGTAAAGTGTTTAAAAGTATAATTATTATTGTTAATATTTTTATTTTATTACGTATTTTATTACAATAAATTAATAAAAAAGTTACAGTCATTTATAATACAATTTTAAGAAAAGTTTGCTCAAACTTTTCTTAATCGTGATCACGTTAGGATCAAGAGGAACAAGGGAAACTGCAACCTAAAATAAATAAAAGAAACGTTTAAACTGTTTCTTTAATATTCAAAAAATATCCCTCCCTCTCTCCTTACATTTCAAGTCCGGAGTCCAGCAATCTGAAAAAAATAAAGAAAGAAATGTTAGTAACGTTTCTTTAACATTAAAAAAAAATCACCACCCTTTCCAACTTACATTCCCAAGTCCGGTTCGTCCAAGAAGGCCGGCAACCTAAAAAAAATAAAGAAAGAAACATTAGTAACGTTTCTTTAATATTAAAAAAAAATATATCCCTCCCTCTCTCCTTACATTTCAAGTCCGGAGTCCAGCAATCTGAAAAAAATAAAGAAAGAAATGTTAGTAACGTTTCTTTAACATTAAAAAAAAATCACCACCCTTTCCAACTTACATTCCCAAGTCCGGTTCGTCCAAGAAGGCCGGCAACCTAAAAAAATAAAGAAAGAAACATTAGTAACGTTTCTTTAATATTAAAAAAAAATCCCCCGCCCTTTCTAACTTACATTCCCAAGTCTGGTTCGTCCAAGAAGGCCGGCAACCTAAAAAAAATAAAGAAAGAAACGTTAGTAACGTTTCTTTAATATTAAAAAAAAATCACCACCCTTTCCAACTTACATTTCCCAAGTCCAGTTCGTCCAAGAAGGCTGGCAACCTAAAAAAAATAAAGAAAGAAACGTTAGTAACGTTTCTTTAATATTAAAAAAAAATTCCCCCCACCCCTTCCAACTTACATTCCAAGTCCGGGAGTCCAGCAACCTAAAAAAAAAATAAAAAAAAAATTATGGTTTAGAAAACCGTAAAAATAGATTGATCATGATAATCAATGATCGTCAAATTAAATTAAAATGCCGAAACTATTGCATGTAAACGCCAAAAGGTTTCGGCAGTTTAGCAAAAATGAGTTTGATCACGTATTTTGAAAATGTGAAAGATTATTTCAAGATTTTATATTGTAAATTGATAGATTAGTTCTCTCAATTTGATCTATGGAAAGTTTTTAGTAACATTTTGGAAGAATCAGCGGTATTAGATCTGTCACGCCTAAATGTACCTTTTTTAAAAATTTATTGGGGACATTTCATCATTACAATATATTATATAATATATGACGACAGATTGTTTATTTAATTAATACTTTAATAAAAAAAAAAAATGAATGTTTATTGAATAAAAGCAATTTATTATAATAAGCTTTAATTACTCATAATTGAGGTCGAATTTTTTAATTTCAGTTGAATATAGGCCGATATTAAATCAAATTATAAAATAGTAAAAATATTAAAATAATAATTAGATGACTATATAAAATATATATATATTTAATAAAAAATAATAATAATAAAAGATAATAAAAAATAAAAATAATAATAATAAAAATAATAAAAATATAAAAATATAAATAAAAAATAAAAATAAAAATAAAATATAAAAAATACAAAATAAAAAAAAAATAAAAATAAAAAAATATAATTTACGGATTCCGAGGCCGCCGATGCGCAGTGTTTCTACGCCGCCTACGACTGTGGTGGTTCCCTAAGAAATATATATAAATTTAGAACTTAAATAACTTAAATATAAATTAAAAAAATTCTTAATAATTACCAGGTCTGTCCCAAAACCTTGTGCGGAACTGCCTATAATATCTTTCTCCTTCCCGGGACCACCTTCCATTTCGCGCACCATTCCTCCATTCACAGAAATTCTAAAAATGTTAATACTATTAATTTTTTATTTTTTTTTATTTTTTTTTATGATTTATTATTATTTTACTAACATTAAAATTCCTGACCAAGTTTCTCCACTTTCTTTCTACCTGTTGGCCAGTGAACCTCACGCGGAACCGTCTCCGAATTCTTCGAGCTAGGCTCTCCCAGAATTCGGAGCGGTCCCTCCCGGGTATGTCATGGTAGTAGTTGTTCCTTCTCCTTTACATTATTTATTTAATTTTTAGATCAGGAAACGTAAGAGAAAAAAAAACTAGAATATGATCAAAGTTATTTATTAGTTTTCATTTAATTTTTTACCTCCTATATCTTATTAAATATTCAGTTATTGCATCAGTCCAATTTGCGGGCATTTTAAGAAAAAGAATATATAATAATAAAAAATAACGGCAACAAATTTTAAGAAAAAGAATATATAATAGAAATAACGACAACAAATTTATTGTAAGAAAAAAAAAAAAGATGAAACCTCTTTTTAAAAACAATTTTTTATCACCTTGTATTATTATATTAATTACCCTTCAAGAACATTTACGTAAATTGTTCTAATTTCTCAAATATGTCATGATTGTTATGATCTGTCTTCTTTATATTAATTATAATACAGATACGGATCTACAATACAATCAATCACAATGAACAAGTTAAACTCGACCTAAACTCAATTGTTATGATCGTGATTCCAAAATATCAAGATAAAGGTCTTCTTTTTAATTATATATCAAATCTAAAAAAGGTAAAATCTAATAATACAGATACGTAAATAAATAGTGTTTTTTATTTTGGTTTATAATAAGCTTTTGCCAATTATAGACTACAAATAAAACAATTACGGATCTACAATACATTACACAAAGATCTTGAGCGAACGAGTTAAACTCGAGTTGAACTCGAGTTCAACTCGAGTTCAAAGCGAACAATTTAAATTCAAAATAAAATATCCAAGATTAACAAAAAAGTTGGTAACGTTATAATGAAATCGGTAGTAAAACTTAATTTAATCATCTTTAATTAGGTATAAAAATTCTGATAAATTTAATAAAATCAGTGATTTTTTAATAATTTTATCAACTCAAGTTGAGCACGAATAGTGAATAATCAAGTTTGTGCTTCTTCGCTAATATTGACTTGTGCATTCGATAGGTGACCGATTTTGTGGCTGATGTGGCTGAATATAATATTACCCAAATAACCAATAAAAATTGATAATTTTGTTGATCATGTGATTGCACGATCATGATTTAATTATTTATTTATCGTATTTTTTTTTTTTTTTTTTTTTCAAAAACTTTTTCTCTCTCTCTCAAATTTTTACTTTATTGTTTTGTCTAAAAAATAAAGATAAAGGTATATTTTTTGTTGAAATTTCTTTTCCCATTATTATGTTATTTATAATATTACCCAAATAACCAATAAAAATTGATAATTTTGTTGATCATGTGATTGCACGATCACGATTTAATTATTTATTTATCGTTTTTTTTTTTTTTCAAAACTTTTTTCTCTCTCTCTCAAATTTTTACTTTATTGTTTTTGTCTAAAAAATAAAGATAAAGGTATATTTTTTGTTGAAATTTCTTTTCCCATTATTATGTTATTCTTAACACTCTTATTAATATATTTTTCCAATGTATTTCTTCTCACTAACGTCCTAAACAATGTTCTACTATCGAGTTTTTTACTTTATTGGTTTTTCTAAAAAATAAATACAAAGGTACATTTTTTGTTGAAATTTCTTTTTCCATCCTGTTAACACTCTTACTAATATTTTTTTCTAATGTGTTTCCTCCTACTAACGTTCCTACTAACAATGTTCTACTGTTAAACATTTTTTATTTCTTACTTTTACTAACACTTCTACTAACATTAACACTAACATTAATACTTATACTTTATATTTTTTTTTTATTGACGTTCCTTTTCTACTTCTACTAACTTTCATACTAACATTAATACTAACACTTTCTAATGTAAAAATTTTTTTATTAACGTTCCTTTTCTTTTGCTAACACTTCTACTAATATTCATACTAACACTTTTATTACTAACATTTTACTTTCTTTCAAATTAAATAGATATAATGAAATGAAAACAAGCAAACAAGTGAACATTAATTGTAAATTTGTGTAAAGAGTAGTGAATTTTTTTTATAATATTTTTGTATAATATTTTTTTTTATTATCGATTGAAAATATAAATAAAACTTTCAGTAATTACAATTAAATGAATTAAATTACTTTTAAATTACAATTGTATTAAAATTATAAATCTACTACTATTAATGCCCCATAAATGCTATACTTTTCGGCTATCCGATATGTGTGAAAATTATGAAATTATGCTTATATTTCAAATACAAATAGGATACATATCGGGTATATATAGGATACTTATTAGCACTATCCGATAAGTGTATAATATCTGTCCGATATTTTTTTAAAATATATCGGGTACCCAATAAATCTATGATATGTAACCGATATTTAACTACCCAATATGTATGAGAAATGTACCCGATATGTACGTTATATGTCACCGATTTTCTGCATCCGACGGGTACATATCGGGTACCCGATATGTGTAGTATTATTAAATAGCATACACATATTTCACACATATCGGGTACATATCAGGTACCCGATATGTACCCGATAGCATCGATTTTGACCAGTGATTTAACATATATAAGTTTTTCAAATTTGAAAAGTGGCCAGATAATTTTGGGCATCATCTGTATATTACTAGAATTACTAAACTATCTATTAATAAAATCTCAAACAGGTTGATCAACTTGGCTGCATCTAGATAAACCATTTAGATTTTTAAAATTCATCTGGTTAGTATATCTAAAAGAAGAATCAAAAACTATAGTAAAAACTTATAATAGTTCAACATATGCTTAATATAATTTGATCTAATTAAGAACTGATTATCCAAATTTGCACTTCTCTTAAAAAAACACCAAACTCTTTTAAAAAGAAAAATACTAAATTGCTTATATTAATTAATTTTGAAATACCCTTCTACTTTCCAAATTAATTTAACTAGTATATTCAAAAGAAGAATTAAAAACTGCAGTAAAAACCCATGATAGTTCAATATATGCTTAATATAACCTGACCTAATCAAAAATTGATTATTTAGATTTTATTTCTCTTAAAAAAAATGCCCAATTTTCTCAAAAAAAAAATGCTAAACCATTTATATCAATTAGTTTTGAAATACTCTTCTACTTTTTAGATTATTCCAAAAAATAGAAAGCAAAAAAGAAAGATGAAAAAAAATAATAAAAAATAAAAGAAAATCATCATAATCTTTAGAAAACTATTTATCTGAAAATAAGAGTAAAAACTAGGTAAAAGAGGAAAAATACAAATATTACTAAAAATGATATCTTAGATAAGAAAACAAACTTCAGCCATTAAGTACTGTGAAAATTTCTCTCTTCCAGTTTGAAGTCTTTAACCTCAGTTCAAAATCTTAAAAAAATATCAAAAGTGCCGCTGAATCCAATAAACATAAATAGCAGAATCCAAGTTGGTATATAAATATTTTAACAATATGCAAAGTAATTTCTTTACATAAAGCTTTTTACTAAAAGGCAATATGCCAATACCTATAAACAAAATAATATTACCAAAATATAAAGTGAATAAAAAGGAAGAGAGTTTCTATTTTATCATTTATATTTCAAATTGCTTCATTTGAGATAAAAAATAATATTGATTATAATGATGTATATTTTAATGATTCTATACTTTCGCTAATAAAAAAAGAAATAAATAAAATTAAAATAAATGACTATACATGAAACTAAAATTGACTAATTTTGATTTCTAAAATGGTCAAAATGGTCAAAATGATTTTGACCTAGCCCTCCAAAAGTCAAAATGATCAAAATTACATTATAGATATATAATTTTTATAGTAAACAATAATATTAAATTCAACAGTAATTCAATTTTTATAATCTTTATATAGTTGGATTTAGCTCATCGAGAGGAGTCCAATGATATGTGTTGCATATTTGTAGCATCAATATTGACAGAGTTATTCATGTTTGAAATTTGGTATTAAATAGTATTGCCAGACAAAAAGCATGACCAGACTTTTAGAATTAAGGTAAGGGAAGGTGGAAAAGTGTTTTTTTGTATTTTTTTTTACTAATTAATTAATTATTTTTTTTTCTTTTTTGTAGTGTTACCAGATAAAAAGTACGATTAGACTTTTAGAATTAAGGTAAAGAAGAGTAGAAGAAGTAGTTTTCAGTATTTTTTTCAACTAATTAATTAATTATTTTTTTTTTCTTTTTTGTAGTATTACCAGATGAAAAATATGACCAGACTTTTGAAATTAAGGTAAGGAGGGTGGAGAGATGTTTCTCATTATTCTTTTTTTAACTAATTAATTATTTTTTTTTCTTTTTTGTAATATTGCCAGATGAAAAGCATAACCAATCTTTTAAAATTAAGGTAAAAGAGGGTTGGAAGAGGTGTTTCATTATTTTTTTTAATTAATATTTTTTTTTATTTTTTGTAGTATTATCAGACAAAAAATACAACTGGACTTTTTGGAATTAAGATAAGAAAGAATAGGAGAAGTGTTTTTTGGTATTTTTTTTAACTAATTAATTAATTATTTTTTTTTTCTTTTTTGTAATGTTGTTAGATGAAAAGCATGACTAGACTTTTGAAATTAAGGTAAGGGAAGATAGGAAAAGTATTTTTTAGTATTTTTTTTAACTAATTAATTAATTATTTTTTTTGTTTTTTTTTGTAATGTTGTCAGACAAAAAGTATGACTAGACTTTTAAAATTAAGGTAAGGAAAGGTGAAAGAAGTGTTTTTTGGTATTTTTTTTAACTAATTAATTAATTATTTTTTTTGTTCTTTTTTATAGTGTTGCCAGATAAAAAACACGACCAGACTTTTGGAATTAAGGTAAAGAAGAGTAAAAAGGTGTTTTTCGTTATTCTTTTTTTAACTAATTAATTATTTTTTTCGTTCTTTTTTGTAGTGTTATCAGATAAAAAGTATGATCAGACTTTTAGAATTAAGATAAGGGAGGGTAGGGAGGTGTTTTTCATTGTTCTTTTTTTAACCAATTAATTATTTTTTTTTCTTTTTTGTAATGTTATCAGACAAAAAACATGATCAGACTTTTGAAATTAAGGTAAGAGAGGATAGGAAGGCATTTTTCATTGTTTTTTTTTTAATTAATTAATTATTTTTTTTTCTTTTTTGTAGTGTTGCCAAATGAAAAACACAACCAGACTTTTAGAATTAAGATAAGGGAGAATGGTGAAGTATTTTTCATTGTTCTTTTTTTAACTAATCAATTATTTTTTTTTCTTTTTTGTAGTGTTGCCAAACAAAAAATATAGAACTTCAAATTTTCAGTTTAGTTCTGTTTTCAGCTTCATTTTCAATTCCAAACTTGATTCCTTACTGAACGTTTTTCAGAATAAGATTTTTACTGAAAATGTTTTCAGTATTATCTTTTAACTGAAAAATGTTTTTTAGTTAAAAATCTTCATTCAAAAACATTTCAGTTTGAAGTGTTTTTTGAAAAAACAGTTTCAGTTCCATTTTTTGATCTGAAAATGAAATCAGAACTAATTTTTCAAACTAAAAACATTTTTTGGTAATGTTTTTTAACTAAAAATATTTTGGTTAAAAGTATGACCTGAAAATATTTTTCAGTAAAAATTTTACATTAAAAAACACTTTTAGAAAAATTTTATATTAGAGAGCCAAATCAGAACTAAAAATAGAATAAATTTAGTCTAAAATACTGAAAAAAAAATGAAAAAATAAATAAAATAAAATAAATTTTGGTAAATATTGAATAATTTACATTTACTGAAATTAGTATTTTTTATAAAAATAAATCCATATATATCTATTATAAACTCTACGCAAACATAATATGTGAGTTACTCTCAAATTAACCAATCTACGCAAACTTAATTTGTGAGTTTAAAAAGTAATTTCATATAAACTCTATGCAAACTCGTATGTAAGTTATATTAGTATTATTCAGGATCCTTTTATTACACAATAATATTAAATTCAAAGTTAATGATTTTTGCATCTAGTAATCTAATTTTATGATCTTTATATAGTTGGATTCAGCTCATCGAGGGGATTTCAATAATATATGTTGCATATCTGTAGCATCAATATTGATGGAATTATTCACATTTAAAATTTAGTATTAAATTATAATTATAAAAATCACATGATTATGACGTAATTTCAATTATTTCAACTTTAATTTTGACTTTTGACCTTCTCAAGTTAAAATATTTTGATTTTTGAATTTTAATTTTAATTTCATATATATAGATGACTGTAATTATAACAATAATTTTGAAGAAAAGATGCTAGACAATTCAGTTGATAATGGATATAATGATTACAGTAGATATAATAAATATAGTGAATGTGATAAAGGTTATTATTATTGTAATATTTCTAAAAGAATTGTTAAATTTATATAAATCAAAATATAATATAGTTTATTTTTTTTTTCCAAAAAATCTTCTGTAAAAACTTACAAAAGAAAATTCAGAAAGCTATAGAGATATATAAATTATTTGAAAAAACAGGTGTAGATAATATTAAGTATATTATAACATATAGTACAAATTTTATTTCTAAGTTAACTAATAATAAAGTTTAAAATATTATAGATAATTTCTCTAAGTATAATAATAATGATAATATTGATATAGAAGAAGTATTGAGTTATATATATAATTGAGATTTCAGCTAGAGGTCCTAGCTAAAATTTAGCTGAGGTTTAATCACATTTATTCCTACTATTACACATAACTCTAATTCTTTAGATAATTTATTATTTATACTTCAAATTATTTCATTTGAGACAGAAAATAATATTAACTGTAATGATGTGTATTTTAATAATTTTATATTTTTATCAATGAAAAAAGAAATGAATGAAGTTACTTTACAGAAACCTTAAGCTTTTGAACAATGCTGAATTGATATAATAACAATGTTAAATTCACATCATTACGATATCGATTTATCGAAACAATATCATTATGATGTCACCATAATATTATTTCAATATTAACAAAAGATATCGTGAAAATATTCGCTTGAAAAAACATCAAATCATTACCATTATGATATCGTTGCAATAACAATAATTTCAAAAAAGAAATGCAAAATAAATATTGGTATCGTATCAATATTCACTTGTTGTATTGATAAGATATTGTAAAAATATTTGCTTGAAAAAATATCGAAATGATATCGCTTTGATATGGTTACAATAAACGATAATTTTCAAAAAAAAAATACAAATAAATGATATCGTACTAATATTAATTCAGTATATTGAAAAGATATCGCAAAAATATTTATTTGAAGAATATCAAATCAATATTGGCTTGATATAGTTAAAACAACGATATTTTTTTAAAAAAACGTGAAATAATGATGATATCAATATGATATAGTTAAAATAATGCAAAATAAAAATAGTACCGTATAGCGCTGCATACAGTACTCTCCTCAAATAGTACCCCCCTAAATAGTACCCGTGTATTATTCAAGTTTACATTCGGGTATTTCTGAATAGTACCTGGTACTAATCAAATACCGGTATATAATTAGTGATTAAAGCTTAAATAAAAATTCTTCATACTAACTACTAGGAAAAGGAAACTGTTACAAGTCTGAAGCGCAGTTATCATCACACATCATCACGTGCCAGATGGACATTTGTGAACGCGGGGACCCATTTTATATGATAAAAGTTGCAGAATAAAAACGCGAAAAACGCGATTGAATTTCATGATTTATTCTGATCTGAATTGTGATCATCATTACAATAATTTCTGAATTTATAAAATTTTTACATTTTACATCTGAAGTTTTTTATTTTATTTTAAATTTTGCAGTTGAAAACTGTTAGAGTTCTTTTAATTACTTAACTGTTAAATAATATTATCACATGATTAGTACCCCCTTTACAATGTACCCCCTTTTTATAGTACCCTCCTCCTCACATAATACCCCTCTGGGTACTATTTAATCTAGGCTTGCATTTTTGAATAGTACCCCGAGTACTATATGTAGCGCTATACAGTATTGATATGATATCATCTTAATGTTGACTCGCTGTGTTAATGATATTGTCAAAATTACAAATAATCAAGCCAAAATCATCTTGATATTGATCAAATAACGATTCTAAAAAAACACGAATTGGTAAATTCTCTTCGATTAGTTCAATAGTTCTTGTCAAAACTGTTAATTAGTTATTTGGTAAATATTGTACAATTGTAATATAATGATCTAATAATTGCTTAATATTACATATCTTGACAAGTAAAAACTGTTCTTTATTGAAAAAAAGAAATAGACAGACTTTTGTATATTCTTTAGTTTTCAATTGGAAAATTTTCTTTTTTCACTTACTTATTCAAACAAAATATATACCGGCAGCTTTGTTGTTATAGTTAAATATACTTTTTAAAATTGAGGACACTCTAATATGTACTTTCATTGTTAAATTAAAAAAGCCTCCCTGATATGACACTTAAGTCCTTCCTAAGTTTCGTATTCTTGTTTGTTTTAACTTTGAAAAATCTTACCTACGTCATTCTTCTTTCATTCCTACTCTTATGACTCAAAATTCACACTAAAGACTTTTTAAAGCAATATATTCTTACAAACAGGCAAAATCGTGACTTGGTTTTAAACGTTACTTTGAAAAAAAAAGTGTAATTTTAAAGTGATCATCATGTGACTTTAATTACACAAATTTATGAAAACTGCAAATAATTATGTGCATATACACTAAAAATATTCTTTAACTACTGCCTAATAAAATTTGCAGGGCTTCATCAACAATATTCAGATTCTCAGATCACTGCTCATCAAAAGCTTGGAATATCAAGCCACGTTTTTTCTTTTGAAGTTCAAATACATGATCTTCAATTGTATTCTCAATAAAAAATCTAAAGACAGAAACTGGCTGAGTTTGATCAATTCTATAAATTCGATCTATAGTTTGATCCTCAATACTTGGATCCCACCAAGGATCCATAAGAAAACATTAATTAGCAACAGTAAGATTCAATCCCAAAGATCCGCATTTTAAACTAATTAGAAAAACCTTTATTTCTGGATCATTGTTGAAATTATTTACAGTCTCTTCTCACTGATTACATGATATTTTACCATTAAATTGAACAAATTTAACATTTGCATCTTTAAATGCAATTTCAATCAAATCAAGAAATGATGTCATTGGCTGAAGACTACTGATTTATCGTTATTTTGATTTAAAAATTTCAATAAAGCTTCAATTTTGAAACTTATTTTAAAATCATTTAAATTTCTAATTTTTTCTTCTATTTGAATTGTTGTTAATTCAATTAATTGATTCATATTAACTGAATTTTGGCATATCAGATAAGAAAATGGTTTATCTCCAAAACTAATTTTGATGCAATCTTTGTCAAATATATGTTTACAAGGAGTAATTGTAAGAGTTGTTAATGGTTTAGAGCACATATAGCAACTTTTAATATTACTAACAGATATTTTCAGGGCAGCCAATCTTTTATCATTCATATTGCTATCAGTATCATTTATTTGTTTCTTACAAAGCTCTGTGTAATTGCAAATCTGTCGTAATCTCAGGAGCATTTCCAGAAACGTTACATAATTATATTTTAAATTGCTATTTCTTGATTCTTTCTAACTTCTAAATTGTTCTTTTATATTACTTTCCATTTTATCATAAATCTTTTTCTCATTTGTCTTAAACTTAATTTTATGAGTATAGAAATTAATAGGAGGAAGACATATTATAGGACGTCTATTGAATTTCATATTCTTTATTCTACAAAGGTAAACAGCTTTTATTAAGCTTCTAAGATTGTTACCATCTTTAAACTTTATTGGTTTGTTGTTAAATATACTATTCCATATTTCTAGACTATCAAAAGAAGTGAATTTTAAGAATTTAATTAAAGAATATATATCATTTAATTCATTCATAATTGGGGTTCCTATAAGAATCCATTTTCTCTCAGCATCCAAATTACATATGACAATACTTTGTTTTATTGATTATGTATAAATAATATGTCCTTTATCTAAGATAACTCGAAGCCATTTAATGGCAAATAATCCACTCCTTTCTTCTATATTTGATTGTGCAAGAATAGCATATGTAGTAATTATTATATCGTAAGTTTTAAGAAATTCTGGATCATTAATTCAATCAACGCCATGAAAAACATAATAAGAAAGAAACCCTTTCTTAACATGCTTGTTGATTTGGTCAATCCAATTTTCAAGCACACTTAAAGAAGCAACAATTAGAGTAGTTTTAGAATATGTGGAATCTAAATTGATTGCAGGTTTGGAAGCTATCAAAGCAATCATTTGTATCGTCTTACCAAGACCCATATCATTAGCGAATATTCCACCTCTGGTAAGATTAGAGCGTGTTATTGTTGCAAACCTTGCTAATGTATTAAAGTAGAGTATTTTTTTCATTTGATCCTCCTTTTGAATCCAGAATTGAACTTCCTCATTAATAGTTGGCTCTTTAGGGTGTTCATTTGATAACATCCAACCAAGGTCTTGCTTCTGATACAGAAGTAATTTCATAATTAATGTTTCTGGTTGTGGTACTTCTAGGAGATTTACTAGAAATTCAATTTCTAATTGTGGTACTAAATTCACTTTTTGCAATTTCAAAGTTTTTAGGAATAACTTGTAATTTTGGTAGTCTAACAATTGAACTGCTTTTGTTATTTTTATAAAATTTTTTAAGAGTATTTGATGTGTTATTATTAGAATTATTATTATTTTCATTGTTAACTCTTTTAATTTTAAATATTGATAATCCTGTATTATTATTATCGGTAGACATTTGAGATTTTATTTGAATGATTTATTATTTAAGAATATTCATAAAAAAAAATTATTTCTCATTAGTATATTAAATGGAAAAGAAACAAAAGATTTCAAATTATTAATAAAAAATATTATTACGTGAGTATACTGTGGTAAAAAATGTGAAAAAAATGTACTTACGTGCATATATAAAAAAAATCTAATCTCGAATAAAAAAAGATTACCCCGTATAAATAATTTTGAATTGTGTGACGCGTGATTCATCTGCAACACCTGTATGGTGTCTGACTCGCAATAAATGGATTACTTTATTGTAGATCAATATTTTATTTGTTACAACATTATGCAGCGTAGCATAGTAAAAAAAGAAAATCTTTTATTATATGCAATGCAGAAATATTAATGTTTGGTACAGATTGATTTTTATAAATCCCATGAGATCGACTTTAAATTTGATTAAGATTAAATAATGTTTAAAATAAAGTTCTTATATAGTTAATACCTAATTCAATTTATAAAAATTCCTTAAAGATAAAATGTTTAAAGGTTCTTAAGGAATCTATTAAATTATAGAATCCTTTAGTAACTTTAAACTTTGCTATAAATATTTTAAGTGTTTATAATATAATACTTTATAGATCTTATATTTATTATTAAAAGTTCTGCATACATTTTGAGTTTTAATAGTTTATTTATTTCTCTATTTACTTACAATCGAATCATACGTATTTAAAAATCTATTTAATACAAAAGTTGCAATCAAATTAATATATAGTCTCTTAAGAGGAATAAGATAGTAAATATGAATTATTTATATATTTTTTCGATGAAAATTTAATAAATTTTTCGATTTATTATTATTGTATTATTATTTTATAGAACTAAAAAATGCCGACTAAGAAAATAAAAAAAAATAACATGTACTGGATTAATTATAATAATGAAAAAGATATTTATCTCTTTAGACTGCTTTTTTCTTTCCTTTACTGTTACCAGCTTTATTCTCTCTTTCTCTTCCCCTTCCCTTCCTCTTCCTCTTCCTTTTCCTTTTTCCCATCCCCTTTTCCTTCCACTTCCCCATCCTCCGCTTCCCCTTTCCTTTCTACTTCCCTGTCCTTTATTTCCACTTCCCTGTCCTTTATTTTCACTATTATTATTACTATTGCCACCATCATTATCAGTAACTTCCTTCTCCTTCTACTGTTGCTTTTGAATACTTCTATACTCCTGCTGGGTATAATAGATTCCTTTTTCGATTATTATAAACCATCGTTCTGCACTTTTTCTACTCAGCAATGGTTCAAATAAATTGGATGTGAGACCAGTTACAAGATCGAATATTACAAAACTTTTATTGTATATATTCCACAACTTGTTTATTCTTTCAGCTGAAGTTCTGTAGCTTCTCCATTGTCTTTGCGTCAGTTTTTCTTTAGCTTTCTTAAGAAAGTTTTCTAATATATCTTTAGCTTTTGAAGCATTTGTTTCGCCAAATGATTTTAGCTCGAAAGTGACTGCTTCTAATGTTTTCTTATATAAATCATGAAAATACGAGTATCTCCTAACATTTCTTTTTCTTGATAATTCAGAAGTTTCATCTTCTGATTTTATTTCATCTAATATTATAAGCATATCCTCTATTAATAAAGACATATTACCATCATCTACTTTATCCAGAAAATTAATTTTTGAATTATGATCGTCATCAATGTTTTTAGTTAGGGAAATAGCACCTTTTATTTTGGAGCCATCAAACTCCATTCCCTTTTCCAAATAATTATCATAATATTCCTGTAGATTCTGTATATATTTTTTGTTATCGTAATTAGGTTGCATCATCAGGAGGTTTATTGGCAGACGATCTTGGACTGTTCTTAAATGATATATTAGCCAAGCAATGGCTAATATATCTTCCTTAAGATTTTCATCATTAGCTGCCTTTTCTTTATATAAAAGATTGATCTCTATTGTTGTATTATTATTGCTATTGTCTTCAGCAGGTAATCATCGAAGTATATAGGGGTTATTTAGAAACCTGCTCTTTTCCATTTTTATAAAACGTTGCTCAGCCATGTAAAATGTCAGTTTTATATCTAGTGAACCTGATGGAAGTATTGCAGTCAATTTTTGTTCATCTATATTCAAAATTATTTTTTTACAATTGCTGTTACTTATGCTCCTTAGAGCAACCAACCCGTCTTTCAAAATATTTGCGGAAATATTTTCTAGAAATTGCTGAACTTCGTAATGATCTTCTGAAAGAATTTTGATTGTGTCTTGAATAAAAATAAATTTGTAATGCAATAATTAATAACAGATTCTCATAAAAAAAGTCAGATTTTTTACATAATATATGATTCTACATCTATTAGAATAGTATATGTATATAATAATATATATATTTTACCTTTTTCTTTCAAGTTTCCTACTGAGATTAATTTGACTTTTTTTGCTTCTTTACTTTCAATAGGCTTTTCATCCTTCCTTTTCCTTGACGAACCTGTCATCACAATTTGTTTGTCTGATGAACCTGCTGTCACAATTTGTTTATCTGACAAATCTGCCATTGCAATTTATTCATCATTTTCTAATGGAATTATATATGGGAAATGTTTATGTTTGGTCCTTTTCTGGGAGATCTTGAAACTAAACCTTTGGTCCAATTTAGAAGGTGAATTATTTTCTGAGTTGGTCTCATTTTCTGAATTGGATTTATCTTCAGGATGAAATGATAGCGAAGGTTGAAACATTTTAAAAATTTATGAAACCAGATAAATTTCTTGATTGTTTATTATGATGATTTTTCTGATTTTTTTGAAAAGGAATTTTATCTCTTTTTATATATATATTTTTTTTAATTGTACTATATGATAAACACCATTCGATTAAATAATATGTGCTTTCATCGAGGAATTAGTCAAAATCATGTAATCTTAGTGCTATAATTACGCGAGTGATTAAAATAATGATATTTTTTAAGTGACGTAAAAGGCTGACATATTATAATATTTGAAGATTTGCAATCAATTAGATGTCAATTGTTAGACAACAAAAATCTGATTGGCATTATAATGCACATTTTTTTAAATATTACGCATGTAATTAGATATTTTTAAATGACGTAAATAAACTAAAAAATTTTTTACGCAGGCACAGCACATAATTAATTATTTGACACACTTAAAATTTTTAAGACTAAGACGCCTCTAGAATCACAAATATAACAATGGAAAATTCATTATAAAGTTGGAATGATTCTGATGTAGTAATAATATAAATATTAAATTGTGATTGGTTAATTCAGTTTACACAATCAATAATAAAAAAATTTAAACTATTCGATTAATTAATATGTGCTTTCATCAAGGAATTAGCCCAAGTCATGTAATCCTAAATTTAAAAATGTACACTATAATGGCGATCAGGTTTTTGTTGTCCATCTAATTGATTGCAGATCTTCATTGTTATTCGGCACATAGCATTACGCATGTAATTAAAATAATAAGATATTTTTAAATGATGTAAAATAACTAGGGCTCCGATCAGTTTCGGTAATTACCGAACTATACCGACCAGTTTCAGTATCGGAGCGGTTTTAGTTTTATGATTTATCAAACTGAAACTTTCGGTTTTGGTATCGGTTTTGCGATTTACCGAACCGATTTACCGATAATAAAAACGTTTTTTTTATAAGAAAAACGTAAATAATGTAGTTAAAAAAAATGTTGCGAAACGTTTTTTACATAAACATTTGATATAAAAAATAACGTTTCGCAATGTTATTTTTGCGGAACTTGTAAAAAACGTTGCAAAACATTTTTTACATAAACAATTTGATAAAAAATAACGTTTCGCAACGTTATTTTTGCGAAACTTGTAAAAAACGTTGTGAAACATTTTTTACATAAACGATTTGATAAAAAAATAACGTTTTGCAACGTTATTTTTGCGGAACTTGTAAAAAACGTTGCAAAACGTTTTTTACATAAACAATTTATTATAAAAAATAACGTTTCGCAACGTTATTTTTGCGAACATTGTAAAAAATATTGCGAAACGTTTTTTACATAAACGTTTGATATAAAAAAAATAATGTTTCACAACGTTATTTTTGCGAAACTTGTAAAAAACGTTGCAAAACGTTTTTTACATCGAAAATTTAATATAGAAAATAACGTTTCGCAACGTTATTTTCCTTTTTATTTAAAAACGTTGCGAAACGTTTTTATAAAACGATTTAATATAAAAAAACGTCTCACAACATTTTTTTTTGTCACTTTAATAAAAAATGTTGCGAAACATTTTTTTATGGATGATTTGATAAGAAAAAATCATTTCGCAACTTTTTTTTTGCTAAACGTTGCGAAACGTTTTTTTACTAAACTTGTTCAGTAAATCAGTTCGGTTTTCGGTAATTACCGATCAGTTTCAGTAATCATTAATATCGATACCGATTAATTCAGTTCAGTATCAATTTTTGCAAAAACCGAACTGAACCGAACTGATCAGAGCCCTAAAAATAACTGAAAAATTTTTTTACGTAGGCACAGCACATAATTAATTATTTGACACACTTAAAATATAATTTAAATTTTAAGACTAAGACGCTTCTAGAATCACAAATATAACAATGGGAAATTCATTATAAAGTTTAAATGATTTTGATGTAGTAATAATATAAATATCAAAATTGTAATTGGTTAATTCAGTTTACATAAAAAAATTTAAATTTTTCTTGCTAAATAAGAATCAAAAAAATATATCATTTTAACCAAAACAATTGTTATTTACTACGAAGTTTATTGGATAGGAATCATGAGAAATTTTTTAAAGAATGGCATTCGAATGCCTTTCTTATGATAATTAATTAATAAAAAAAAAGTCACAGTCACAAAGTTCAAATCACGAGAAATTTTTTTAAAGGATGGCATTCAAATGTCTTTCTTATGATAATTAATTAATAAAAAAAAATCACAGTCACAAAGTTCAAATCACGAGAAATTTTTTTAAAGGATGGCATTCGAATGCCGTTCTTATGATAATTAATTAATAAAAAAAAAAGTCACAGCCACAAAGTTTAAATCACGAGAAATTTTTTTAAAGGATGGCATTTGAATACCTTTCTTATGATAATTAATTAATAAAAAAAAAAGTCACAGTCACAAAGTTCAAATCACAAGAAATTTTTTTAAAGGATGACATTGCCGTTCTTATGATAATTAATTAATAAAAAAAATCACAGTTTGCGAAGTTTATTGGATAAGATTAAAATAATTTTACGCTTATATTAAACTAATTTTGACAATAGATTTTCAAAATTATTGAACCTTCATAATAAATTAAAAATTGCATCTATTTTTTCGATAAAAAAAAAAATATTTTTTCTTTATATAATATTCTAGGAAAACAGCCTGACATAGAGACACAGGTCGAATGGTGGCAAATCAGTCACCAATCAGCTATCAATCGGGTACCTTATTGATAACTGATTGATTCAATAAGTATTCAATCGGGTGGCCGATTGATAGCCGATTTCCGCCAAAATCCGTCATCAATCGGGCAGGCCGATTGATGGTCAACTGATGGTCGATTGATGGTCGATTGATGGTCGATTGATGGTCGATTAATGGTCAAAATATGGTCAAATGGTCGAATTATGGTCAAATTATGGTCAAATTATGGTCGAATTAAGGTCAAATTAAGGTCAAATTTAAGGTCAAATTAAGGTCAAATTAAGGTCAAATTAAGGTCAAATTAAGGTCAAATTAAGGTCAAATTAAGGTCAAATTAAGGTCGAATTATGGTCGAATTATGGTCAAATTATGGTCAAAATTATGGTCGAATTAAGGTCGAATTAAGGTCAAATTAAGGTCAAATTATGGTCGAATTATGGTCAAATTAAGGAGGTCAAATTAAGGTCAAATTAAGGTCAAATTAAGGTCAAATTAAGGTCAAATTAAGGTCAAATTAAGGTCAATTTATGGTCAATTTATGGTCAATTTATGGTCAAATTATGTGGTCAAATTATGTGGTCAAATTATGGTCAATTATGGTCAATTGATGGTCGAATGACCAATTTTTGTAGAATAATATAATGAATAATAAAATTTATTATAGCACATAATAAAACACATAGTATCTTTATTTATATTAATAACAGATAAGTATTTAAAATAAAAACATTTATTATAATAATATGTTAGTATATGACTAATAAAGTTAGTAATATTTAATAAATAAATAGTAAAGCGTAAATATAAAAAGTTAGTAATAATTATAATAAAATACACAAATACAAAAAGTTAGTATTATGAAGAGTTTGATAAAATGTATAAAAAAAAAAAAAGAAAAATACGTGATGATGTTAGTAAAATATAAAAAAAAAAGAATAACATTAGTAATAATAAAATACACAAATACAAGAAGTTAGTATTATGAAGAGTTTGATAAAATTTATAAAAAAAAAAAAAAAGAAAAATACGTGATGATGTTAGTAAAATATGAAAAAAAAAGAATAACATTAGTAATATTAAAAAAAGGTAAAGTTAATATTATAAAATAAAATATAGTCAGTAATCATTACCATAAATTTAATGGCAAAAATACAGTAATGAGAGTAAGAAGAAAACAGAAAAGAAAGGGTGTATGATTTTTGAAAAATAAACAGAGTCGCGTTTGGTTATTTATATGCATGTTAAGATCAGGTCACGTGCATAAGATCAGACCGAATTTTGATTGGTTAATAATAGATAAATTGAAAACCTACTATCGTTAGTTGTAATTTTTCATCTCATATAGTCATATATTATAATTTGCCTTGGACTTTCGGATACCTAATTTTTTTAATAATATTAACTTATTTAAAATAAATTTAATAAAAAGTGTATTGTTTTTTTAAAATGTTATGAGATCTAAAAAAATCCTCTATTAAAAATATTTCATACAAACTCTTAGGAAACCTCAAAAAAAAAATCTATTTATCAAAAATATCCTATACGAATCTTAGGAAATCTCAAAAAAAAATTTCCTATCAGATATCCCATACCATATGAACTTTTAGAAATCTCTCTCAAAAAAATTTTCTATCAAAAAATCCCATGCGAATCCTTTCCATATGAACCCTAAAAAATTTCACAAAAAAATTTCCTATCAGATATCCCATACGAACTCTTCCAATACGAACTCTTAGAAAATCTCTTAAAAAAAATTTTCTATCAAAGAATCCCATGCGAATCCTTTCCATATGAACCCTAAAAAATTTCACAAAAAAATTTCCTATCAGATATCCCATACGAACTCTTCCAATACAAACTCTTAGAAAATCTCTTAAAAAAAATTTTCTATCAAAGATATCCCATACGAACACCCTACTATATGAACAACTGGAAAATCTTTATTAAAATATCCCATACGAACTCTTCCCACACGGACTCTAAGAAAATCTCTTAAAAAATTTTCTATCAAAGAATCCCATACGAACCCTTTCCATATGAACTCTTAGAAAATCTCTTAAGAAAATTTTCTATCAAAGAATCCCATACGAACCCTTCCATATGAACTCTTAGAAAATCTCTTAAGAAAAATTTTTCTATCAGATATCCCATATGAATTCTTCCAATACGAACTCTTAGAAAATCTCTTAAAAAAAATTTTCTATCAAAGAATCCCATACGAACCCTTTCCATATGAACTCTTAGAAAATCTCTTAAGAAAAATTTTACTATCAGATATCCCATACGAACTCTTAGAAATAAAAAAAAATCTATTTATCAAAAATATCCTATACGAATCTTAGGAAATCTCAAAAAAAAATTTCCTATCAGATATCCCATACGAACACTTCCCATATGAACTTTTAGAAATCTCTCTCAAAAAAATTTTCTATCAAAGAATCCCATGCGAATCCTTTCCATATGAACCCTAAAAAATTTCACAAAAAAATTTTCTATCAGACATCCCATACGAACTCTTCCAATACGAACTCTTAGAAAATCACTTAAAAAAAATTTTCTATCAAAGAATCCCATACGAACCCTTCCATATGAACTCTTAGAAAATCTCTTAAGAAAAATTTTTCTATCAGATATCCCATACGAACTCTTCCCACACGAACTCTTAGAAAATCTCTTAAGAAAATTTTCTATCAAAGAATCCCATACAAACCCTTTCCATATGAACTCTTAGAAAATCTCTTAAGAAAAATTTTTCTATCAGATATCCCATACGAACTCTTAGAAATAAAAAAAAAATCTATTTATCAAAAATATCCTATACGAATCTTAGGAAATCTCAAAAAAAAATTTCCTATCAGATATCCCATACGAACTCTTCCCATATGAACTTTTAGAAATCTCTCTCAAAAAAATTTTCTATCAAAGAATCCCATGCGAATCCTTTCCATATGAACCCTAAAAAATTTCACAAAAAATTTTCTATCAGATATCCCATACGAACTCTTCCAATACGAACTCTTAGAAAATCTCTTAAAAAAAATTTTCTATCAAAGATATCCCATACGAACCCCCTACTATATGAACACTTGGAAAATCTTTATTAAAATATCCCATACGAACTCTTCCCACACGAACTCTAAGAAAATCTCTCTCAAAAAAATTTTCTATCAAAGAATCCCATACGAACCCTTCCATATGAACTCTTAGAAAATCTCTTAAGAAAAATTTTTCTATCAGATATCCCATACAAACTCTTAGAAATAAAAAAAAAAAAATCTATTTATCAAAAATGTCCCATGCGAATCCTTTCCATATGAACCCTAAAAAATTTCACAAAAAAATTTTCTATCAGATATCCCATACGAACTCTTCCCACACAAACTCTTAGAAAATCTCTTAAAAAAAAATTTTCTATCAAAGAATCCCATACGAACGCTTTTCTTATGAACTCTTAGAAAATCTCTTAAGAAAAATTTTTCTATCAGATATCCCATACGAACTCTTTCCATATGAACTCTTAGAAAATCTCTTAAAAAACAACTTTTCTATCAAAGAATCCCATGCGAACTCTTTCCATATGAACTCTTAGAAAATCTCTCAAAAAAAATTTTCTACCAGATATCCCATACGAACTCTTCCCACACTAGAAAATCTTAAAAAAAATTTTCTATCAAAGACATCCCATATGAACCTTTTTCCATATGAACACTTGGAAAATCTTTATCAAAATATCCCATACGAACTGTTCCTTTACGAATTCTTAGAAAATCTATAAAAATAATTTTCTAACAAAGAATCCATACGAACCCTTCCCATACGAACTCTTAGAAAATCTCTCAAAAAAAATATTTCCTATCAGATATCCTACACGAACCCTTCCCATACGAACTCAGAAAATTTCGCAAAAAAATTTTCTATCAGATATCCCATACAAACTCTTCCCATACGAACTCTTAGAGAATCTCTTAAAAAAAATTTTCTATCAAAGATATCCAACAAACCTTTCCCATATGAACTCTTAGAAAATCTCTTAAAAAAAATTTTTCTATCAGATATCCCCATATGAACTCTTTCCATACGAACTCTTAGAAAATAAAAAAAATTTTTTATCAGATATCCCATATAAACTCTTTCCATACAAACTTTTAGAAATCTCAAAAAATAAAAATATCTCTATTTATCAAAAATATCCTATATGAATCTTAGAAAATCTATCAAAAAAAAATTTCTATCAGAGTTTAGAGTTTTAAAATGGTTTATAAATTAAATATTTTAAAACGACATTATTGAAAAAATCTAAAAAATCCGCTAATATATAATAAGCCAATTAGCAACCAATCGGTCATCAATCTGATATGGTCGATTGGTAACCTATTGATAACTGGTAAATTCAACCGTACACCAATCAGTCATCAATCAGTCATATGACCAGTTGATAACCGATTTGGAATTTATACCTGATTGATGACCTATTGAAAGAATCAGTCATCAATAGGTATCCAATCGGTTACCAATCAGTCACATGACCGATTGATGACCGATTTGACTCCATTCGACCTGTGTTTTTGCGCCTATTTGGTTGCCTTTCTAGATCCCAAAATGTGGTAAAAAAATATCGTGTCGGGTGGCGCAGTAGATCGCAGTAGATTCGCGTCTAAATTTGGTTGGCACTATGGCATAATTTCTGGCCGATCTTTGGGACACATGATCTGAAGGATCCAAGTTGGCGCTATGATAGTAACCTGGTAGTGCCCGGAACTCTCCTGGAACTGTCATGGAACTGGCAGAGAACTGGCAGGGAACCAGAAAGGTTGATCACTTGAATGCTGAGTTATTGTATCCAAAGATCTGGCCGAAATTAAGCGAATTCATACTGCGCCTTACTGCGTCATGGTCACGTGATCCTGTTACGGCACCGAACACCCTCTGTCATAATATAGCAAATTTAGTTAACCGGTTGTCACTAGTTCCGTATACTATGGTCAGCCCATTTAATTGCCAGAAGTGAGCCGATTTTGTAATCCTATTTGTTGCCGGTTTATGTATGCCAACTTTGTGTCCCTAGTAAAAGTAAAGTTGTGGCCGAATTTATGGAATATTACGTCATCGAAATTGAACAAAAATCTATTGCGCCAAAAATAATAATAACATTTGTCTAACTTTAATATCGATTTTGGGTATTCTATTGGGCGTGCAATTTGTATTAGCTTGGCCGGCCCATTTGTTTGCTAAGAAGTACACCATCTTGTGGTCTAACTATTGCGCCGGTATATGTATGCCGATTTCGTGTCCCGAGATTTGAATCATTAGAACGCATTTATATTATATTTTACCACATTTTCAGGCATATTAGGATATAAATTGGGACGATTTTTTGTTGTCATCGGCTGTCACTAGTGTCACTAGTTCCGAATACTAACTGGTGACAGAACTAGTGACAGCTTTGTTATCTTTCTTGAGATTATTAGGCTATTTTATTTCTTTCTTGATTAGTGTCACTAGTGTCACTAGTAAAAGAGTAATAAATTAGAAAAAAAAATCAAATTTTTTCTATGCTACCTACTTTACGCAAGATATATTATAATAAATGTATGCTATAAAAAATAAAAAAAGTTAAGGAACTCAGATTTTTTCCAGTGACACTAGTGACACTAGTGACATCCATCAAGAAAGGTTTCTTTCGGCCTAGAATTCTTAAAGAGCCTATCGTTCGCGTCACTAGTTCTGTCACTGGCTTTTTTTTCTAGTGACACGATCCCTTTGGAATCCACTAGTGACAAGTTGTATTATTTTTGTTTACCTCTAAATTACCTACCAGTATCTCCGCCGAAGCTAAGTCTACCATCCTTTTCCGATGGTATTGTTCCCTTTTACGGTGCTTTCTAGCATGATCATCACAATATCCATATCCGGAATAAGATAATTTTCCACATTCTTTGCAAAATACCTGAGAAGGAGAATTGCGATGAATAAAACATCCTTCCGGATGGTAGCATCCTCGATTGCAAATCTTACCACTCCTGTGGATATAAGTACATCGATAAAATACCATTTTTAATAACTATAGATTGTTGATTTATGTATCGATCTATATAGTTCAGAATTAATTTCATTTTAAACTTTTTTCTCCGGAGTATATAGTTTCTCTCGAACTGTATATTTGCGATATAATATCATGACCGAACAATCCTCACTTTCAGAGTTCTTCGACGCCCCTGCCCCGTATGAGTTTAAAAGCGCCGGTGTAGGCGAATACCGTTATAAAATTTGGGATGATAGTGTCGGACCAAGACATTTTCTTGGCGCAGACCATGAGGATGGAATAGAAGCCATACTCTTAGAACGCGAAGGTCATTCCTTACACGAATTTATTAGTGGGGATGAGCCACTCCGGCCTATTGTAGATTTCGATTTACCACAAGAAGTACTTGATACTATTGAACCTAAGCTAACACGCAAAGAGATAGGTGATTTGCTATATCATGCTTTTATAAAGACATGTCATGAAGTATTTCCGGAGTGGAATCATAAAACTTTAACAATTGCCAGCAGTAGTGATGCAAAAAAAATGTCTCTCCATATCTCTACTACTGGCATGAGACTTCCAAATATTGCTCGAGTCGCTATATTCACCGAGCTTGTTCGTAAAAAACTTCCGGTGGCTCTACAGGCAAATAGTATTATTGATAACATAGCAAACAAATCTTCATTTTCATTGAGAATGCTTGGATCGCCCAAATACAATGAAAAAACAGGAGAACACGTTCGTGTGAAAAAGGCTATTCATCCAAAAGATGGATCTATCTTTGACTTCATGATCCGCCCACCCAATGATGAATCAGAAGTCGTAAAAAGTTCTCTTTTAGATATTCCGGAGCCAAAAGTCCAAAGATTTGATGATACAAATAGCGAAACCACTGTGGCTGAATTCGAACTGGTAGAAGGATTGCTTCAAGAAGCTAACATCGAAGGGTATAGTCTTTCATATCCATCTGAAAATTTTCCTGATAGATTTCCACTATCTCGCCTCTCTCCATCACACTGCCCAATATGTGACCGAGAGCATGACAGTGATAATGCATATATTATCCGAAATAAAAAATCCTACAGCTTTTTCTGCTACCGAGCAAACCAAGATAGGCAACCCGGATCCAGAAAGCCTTCAAAAAAGCTTACTATTGGCGAGACAGCCTTAGATAGGGAAAAAAAGCTTCCAATTCCAGAGAAACAGGGTCGGCCTAGAATTTCTGACCCTAATGATCATTTCGTATGGTGGGATTTAATATCCATGTGCACCTCTAAGAAAAGATTTACACGTAATGAAGTGTATAATACAATCCAAGCAACGATCGCCTGCGTTCAAAAAAAATCAAAGACATGGATTCTCAAGCACAAAAAATCAGATGGTGGCCTATACTTTGATATGGGATTCAAGTTAGATATCGGTAAATTAACGATTAATATCGTCGAGTTAGGTGGGGAAGCGATAAAATTACAATCTTTAACAGAAAATGCATTCAATACTGGTTTGATTGCTTATGCGGATATCGATTTCCTACCATATCCTCCAAATACTATTCCGCCGAAAACCGAATTCTTCAATCTTTTCTTAGGATTCAAAGCAAAGCCAGCTTCCCATATTAATTACGATCTCGTAAATCCAATTATCTGGCATATAGAATATATCTGGTGCAATGGGGACAAAAATCTTTCCGAATATGTTCTGAAATGGTTCGCATTCCTAGTCCAGCATCCTAGCATAATCCCTGGAACTATTCTTGTATTACGTTCCCCACCACGTTGTGGGAAAAACATTATTACCGATTTCGTTCGAAAAAGCTTATTTGGCTCAAAGCTCGTATATTCAACTTCCGACCTTGGAAAAATTCTTGGAAAATTCAACAGTGCTATTCAAGGACGCAAGCTTATAATTATGAATGAGGCGGGAATGGCCAGTGGTGAATGGCATAAAGCGAATGACCATCTAAAGTCCCTTATTACAGAAGATTACGTCTCGATTGAGCGTAAGGGATTAGAATTTCAAGAGTGTGGTCATTATCCCGGATTTATGGTTTTAAGTAATCATGATACCCCAATTCGAGTGGAAATGGGGGATGGACGTATTGTATGTTTAGATGTTTCTCCCCGCTGTAAAAGTAACTTCACATATTTCGATCAGTTGGGGGGAATTCTTGAGCACCCTGATACGCCAGGATCATTTATGACATATTTGCTTAATCTTAATCTTTCAGGATGGAAGCCACGTAAGATTCCACCAACTAAAATGAAGGTAGAAACAATGCGAAATCAGCTTTCTAATCCCATTCGATTTATAATTGACCATATTGCATCTTGGGCTGAGAGTAGTGGAATCAGGACCAGTAGCAAAGCATTTTTATACCAAAAATATCTTGAATGGTGTGGGGATAATGGTGAAAAGGCATTACCTAATAACATTTTTGGTAAGAAGCTATCAGAGAAAAATATTACTGAGTATAAACAAGTACGAGTGGAAGGCGGAAAAAGAGAGTGGCAGTATATCCTCGACCGCTCCAAAATCATAGTCAAGCTTCGTGAACACGGCCTAGGTGATATCGAAGAATTTTCCGATATATCTCAGGCTGACTTACCCACAAACGAGGCCACAGACATACCCATATTCAATATGCCAGAAATAATTCCTCCAAAAATAATCCCGCCTCAGCCAGATAAGAAAGCGAAATCCCCAATCGCCTCAACATCTGGGACATCCGAGAGTTCTAAGACTTCCGAATCACCTGAGCCACTAATAGATAAACCTGAACCTAGCAATAAAAAAGCTTCTTCCACATTCCCGGCTAGACAACAGCGCGAAGAGCGTCTCAGAAAATGGGCTATCGATCACGGTGAAGACCCAGATATATTCATGACTATTACAGAGAAAGATGTTGACCTATCCCGAGAATATCGAGACAGGATGATGGCAGACGCAGATGTGATCGATTTTGCGAAAGAAAACAAAATGAACCCGAACGATTTATTTTACATGACTAGAAGGGAAAGGTTAATAAGCGAAGAAATATATCTCCGGGAGTACGAAGATGTGGGAAAGCCCCGGGAGTATGTTTACGATGATGAGGAATGGCAAAAAAATATAAGCATACTCCAGGAGAATGGTATGCTTTGGTAGGTTCGATATCGAGCTGAGAGGCGCATGGTATAAGGAATTATTATTTTTTGCCTATCAGCATAATTATTTATTTTTTTTCGAATTGAACTTTCTCCCACTTAATATAATCTGAATACCACAGATTAATCTAGTTACCACTCTATACTCTACATACCACTCTATATAATGTCTGCTATTACAACCAAGTTCGTTACAGACCACAAACTCACCAATGAGATGAGTCTCGAAGAGCTTAGCCAGTATGCCCCAGAAATACTTGAGCTCTTGACAACTGGTGTGCCAAAGATAGATAAAGAAAAAAGGCGCCAGGCTCGTGATCGTCTTCAAAAAGGATATAAGTTTAGCAAAGAACAGGCATATGCATTAATTCCCCATGAGAGAGTTGGGCGAAGTAAAAATCAAGTAATTCCCAAAGAGGGTGGATCGGAAGCCGGGAAAGTGAATATATGCAGTAATAAAAGTGCCTGCCAAGTATCTGATATTATTCCAGAAGGAGAAACTATTGGAGAAACTGCTCAGCGCATTATGCGGGACAATCTTGCTGTAAGAGATGTAATAGCTATAGCAAATGCCATAGCCGAGACAGCCTCTAATCCAGTTGCCGGCACATCTAGTCTCTCTAGGCTCCGAAGTGAATTGAGGAAGCTTAATGCTCCAAAGACGATAATTGATGCTACATTTAATCCAGTTATGACCTGTTTATCCAACAAAATCCAAAAGGAGCGTAGGGATCAACGTGAAAGCGAAGGAATTGATTATCCGGATCATTTCTCGTTAGAATCGGTTAAGGAAAGGCTAGATTTGTACGATATATCTAATATACCTGATAAACAGGCCCTAGCTGATGTAATGATCATGCTCTGTATTCGCCCTGCTGAAATTAAAAATCTGCGTATATCTAATGGAGGTGTAACTGGATACTCAAAAAACTGGGGACAACAGGACATTCCTCGAGTGTTTAGATCACTTGAAAAGAATGAGAAGCGGGCTAAGCAACTCCTTATTTGGATTCAGAATGCGATTTCTTCTGGACAGTTAAGAGACCCTGGGAAGCGTGGATCTACATACTTAAGTTCATTTCTGAAAAAAGATGAATTTATTCCTAAGCCTGATAAACCACTACTCCCTAGCTATTTGCGCAAATTAGGGGCAGTATATGCGGTTGTATCGAATGGTGTGAAGAATTTATCAGAAGCTATGACCATTGCCAGTCAAGCATTAAGGCACAGTCCTGATAACCATGCCTCCCCAGCGCAAAACTATACTATAATCAATTTTCGAAAAAGAGGACAGCCTTATGATCAGGCAACAGCATTCGAGCTCTTCGACGAAAACTAATCGCATATAAGGGTTAGAGGATCGGGAGGGCGTTACCTCTGGTAACCTGATATCATTTATTAATTTTATTTTTTTCGTTCGAGGTAATATATAGCATATATAAAGTATCGTAAAAATGGTAACCGACCAAAACCACTCATCCGATAGTGCACCCATTGAGCAGGAAGTGTCCAGATATGAGAAAATTGCTAAGCGGATTGCAGATATGGATAGTGCGCTTTCTGAAAAGATGGGGGCACTGGATGAAAAAATGGATAACTACTATTCCGAGTATAAAAAGTCGGTAAAAAGACTGGAAAAAGACATAAGATCCTTAAAAGTCAAATTGGAGGATCTGGACGAATGTGTGGATAGGAAGATTGTGGTTGACTCAATACATAAAATAGTTCCCATACTGATTAATGAAAAAAGTAAGGATTCTGCCTATTTGTCTGAGTCTTCCGAAGATTCTGATTCGGTTAAGATAATTGAGAGATCTCATGGGTACCGGGTAAGAGAAGAAAGGGCTGACCAAGAAAGGTTAAGCGGTTTGTAGTTTGAAGTGGGCCAAGCCAGGTGTTTTGCTATTTTTCAATCAGAGATATTAAGTTTAATATATAAATAATCAAAATGGAAAGTGACCAGCCGAAGGCACTCAGGGTAAAGCATCCGACAGCCTTAACCAATATCCCACCCAAGTCTACTTCATCCAAGACTAGTTCGTCTGAATCAAGCTCTTCCGAGTCTAGTTCGTCACCTGAAAGTAGTTCCTCCGAGACTAGTTCATCTGAATCAAGTTCATCCGAGAGTAGTTCCTCTGAGACTAGCTCATCTGAGAGTAGTTCATCCGATTCTGATATTGATGAAATAGTAAACATGATTAAGCATCAAAGAATTCGGAAGCGCCAAGCCCAAAGGAAAGATCAGGAAAAAAATGCATATAATAAAAATAGGGCTAATTAGCTATTCAATAAATGCCAGTCCGAAGTGATGATAGAGGTTTATTTTTTCTGATCGAAAGATATTCTAACCATATAAAATGCATACAGTTAATTTACTAGAACAACTTCCGCCTGAACTATTACCATTCATTCTAAAGTATCTTCCAGAATGTGACCTAGAAAATTCTCGCAATATAAATGATGTATGGGAAAGAGAGGCGAATCTTGAATGGCACAAAAGGATGGAATTTTTATTTGGGAGAATAGTTCAAGGCAATTATACAGTAAAGGAATATTATTCGAAACTGAAAGAGTGTAATTTAAGCAAAGACTATCCAGAATGGCTTTTTAAAAATCTATTCATCAGAGGATTATCACCTGAGAATAAATTTAAAGTTCGTTTGGATGGGCTATTACTACTTTCGTTAGATGAGATAGTGGAAAGGCTTAGTCCAGAGCACTGATCGTGTAATTTTATTTTTTGTTTAAAGATATAATGTATAATATGCACTATGTATGGCGCATTCAAGCATCTTTTATTTACCAGAACTACTAGAACAGATTTTACATTTTTTAGCGATAGATAAATCTCTCTATCCCGCTCTATATGTTTCCCGATTGTGGTACAGATGCGGTGCCCCTATTCTATGGAGACGTATAGAGCTAAAGGGGAACGAAGTAGACGATAGATCTCGATTGGAAAGATTTTTTAAAATAGTACGTGGAGGAGGAAGACCAGTTTATAGCTCAAAACTAACTCATCTCAAAATATCGGACTATCATTCACTTTCAAATAAAAAAATCAAAGGCATTATGCATACTTTCCAAAATATAATACATTTAGATTTTGGGGGGAGTATGAAGCTCGAGTCTATTGGTAAAGTTCTAAAGCTAATAGCAGAATCATACCCAAATTTGAAGTATCTTAATATATCCGCTTTATGCAGTGGATTTGGAAATGATAAAGGCCTATGTGCAATCGCGAATTCATGTTATAAAATAGAATGTCTAAATATTTCTAGACGTACAGAGTTTTCTGAAACATCAATTTGTAATGTTATTCGTTCTTGCCCAAGGCTCCAGCAACTCGACCTTAGCTTTTGTCATATTACCGATATAACTATCAAAGAAATTGCTGGTTCATGTCTTAATTTAAAGTACCTCAATTTGGAAGGGTGTAATAATATTAGCAAAGAAGCCGTAGATCAGCTGGTTTCCTCGCTTAGTCCAAATATCCATGTTGAGAATTTTGTGCTGATTCGGGTACCTTCCCTAGATGTGATCCGTGAACTCGTAAGGAGTCTGGGGATACCACATGATGCACCAAGAGATGTTGTATCCTTAGATAATTCTATCATCGACGGGTTATCAAGGAGATTGAGTGAACGCTGTATTCTAGCTAGAACATCGCTCCGGAGTGGTGGTCGGTTATATAACACCCGGCATAGTGTTGATAATAATCAGAATTCGGTCATATCTCAGATACACCGGCAACCTAACAGACGATCGCTAAGGATTAATTTCGGTAGAATACTAGCCGATCAAGTAGAATGGTGGTACTCTACCGATCTAACTAACCTGGATCAGTGATCAGCACGGAAGATTTTTTGTTGGGTTATACTACCCTGTGCGACAAAAAATAGATTAGCTAACCTGTTCTAGACATGGGCATTGGTCTGTGCCAGCCAAATTTTTTACGAAAATTTCGTGCAATTGTTGAGGAGTGACCTTCGGAAATAACGGTAGTCCCTCTTCAGTAAAATAAAATATTTTCACTCCCTTATCGATGAATCTCTGTATTAACACACTTGGGACATCTTCTAAAGGACCGTGATATTCCTCAAACTTTTGGAGATATGCTCTTGCATTTTTATCGGCTTCTTCTGCCATTCCTTGATTAGTGTAGCCAACAATATTGAGTTTCTCCTGAATTGCTATTATATCCTCTTCCAAATACATAAGCAAATTAAATATCTCCCCCAATGAAATATCCGTAGAAGCTTCATTGCTTTGATATTCCACTTCTAGAACAGGATTACCATCAATGTTGAGTTTCTCCTGAATCGGTATTAAATCCCCTACCAATTCTAACAACAGCTCGTAAGAATCGGCAAGTGTTTTCCCCATGAGCTCGGAATCTGGAGGCACTACTAATTCATTTGCATTGCCAGGGCCAATACCGAGTTTCTCCTGAATAGCTATTATATCCTTCTTCTTATATAAAAACAGTCCATAAAACTGAGCAAGCGTTTCGGGATTATTATTATTTGCCATGATTGCTATAATAAAGTAATATATTTAATGCGGAAAATTTAGCGAGGGCCGAGTCCGGAATACTGATTATCATCCCGGAGCGGTGATCTCCAGCTCGGAAGAATTTGCTGAGCCACAGATTGTGCAACAAAAAAATAGGCTGATCACATAATAGGTCTGTGCGACATATTAAATTTTTGCATATATTCGGAAAGAAAACATATTAACCTTTATTCTTTATTTTTTTTTCCCAAACAATCATGAGAAAATGTGAAAGAATGTCTACAAGCAACACAGGACCAGCTCTAAAAGTAAATATTAACGTCAAAAGCATATGTTATGGAGGGCTGAGGGACTCGCAATTTCGAGATCGCCGGGCGTAAAACCAGCTATGGTCTTTCCAAGTAGATCTACATGTGAAAAGGTTTGAAAATTTCACTTGCGTGTACTTTTATGAAACTCTTGGCATCATACGACAATGATAATCATTCTTCTTATCTCCTTAACTCCTCCCAGCAAGATATAAAGCATGTAGGAGTATGTGGAAGTTCAGAGGTCCCTTTAGGACCGGGCCAACTTTCCGCAAAAATATTTTCCGTAAAATAACGCAAAACAAGGTATGTATATGCCATAAATTATATATGTATGGGAGCGAGTTTTTCTCACTATGGGCTTGTATTTAGGAAAGCAAGATGACCGAAATTACTCTCAATTGTCTTATCGTTCCGGTGGGGGATTTTAATAATGTCCAATGTAATGCGGTACACCACACGATTATAATTAGTACAGGCCAACCGGTCAGTGTTCTTATAAATACAATTAGAGGCAGATTGGGGCTAAATGTCGAATTAAGCATTTATCAAATTCATCCCGGAAGTATTCAAGAAAAGAAAATGGAACCGCAGGATCTGATTTCTAAATTTTTTAGTCAACAACCTCAGGCGGAATTCTTCCATGTCACTGTATATTCCCGTTAATAATTCGTTGCCTCTGGCAACAGCGCTATAGTAGCAAATTTTATGTATTGTAGGCCCGGGCTACCGGCAACGTTTTCATTTATTTCTTTTATTTCATAAATAAAGTATTTTTATTGAACGTACATGAGAAATGGGTCACGTGTAATGATGCAATGCCTGTGCTACATAAAAACCTATATTAATGCCCAGTATTCTCTTTCCCGAACAGAAATAAAATTTTATCTTACTCCGGAACGTAACACTATTTTTTATCCGAGCCTATTTCCACTAGCCGTTAAGGCGCTAAAGCATAAAAACGTAACACTATGTCCACCTCAACAGCTGAACACGACTCTTACTTGGTTGAGAACTGGGATACAGAAACCCTTATCGATTTTTTGAAGGAGCAGAACCTCAAGCTTGACGACGATGACTTGGGAATACTCCGCAAAGAAAAAATCGACGGCCCTTCCTTCCTTGATATGACAGAAGAAAAGTTTATGCAAGCTGGCTTGAAAATGGGACCGGCTATGAAACTTGCAAAAGAGGTTCAGGCCCTCAAAGAAAAGCCGAAGCGTGCGTTCTCCTCGTACCTCAGCTTAAATGAGGTGTTGGCTAAATATGGTCTTGACTCCGATGGTATAGATTCTATCCCGCTTTTCTCCCCCCCAACTTATGAAATTCAAGACGACAATAAAGTTTTCAAGCGTTGCATGGAAGAAATTTTGGGTAGGTTGCGCTCCTATGGAACTTTACAACCGGATAGTTTGGAGGCTATGCGTAATGAATATGTCGTAGCACTACTTCACGCTTCCATCCATATCGTCATGGATATAACGAACAAGGACCTCAGCATGAAACCTCAGTATGGAATAGTTGGAGAAGAAAGTCGAGGTCGAGTCGATTATGCAATTAAGGTACAATTCCCTTTTATCCTACGTATTGCTCAGAAAAAATATATCACTAACACGAACTATGTAAGTAGGAGGCCGAAGAGCTTATCTGCATCACGGAGGATAAACAACACAAAGTCCCCATAGGCTTTGCACAGAATATCAAACAACTTGAAAGCGCATGTGAGACGAACAAGAAGAAGAGAAAGCGTGGTGATAATGATTTCGATTACCTCTATGGTATTGTCACAACAGGTCGAGACTGGCACTTCCTTCTATATAGCCCCGGAAAAATATCCAAGGCAAGTGATACCGCAAACTTGATCGAATTTTCTAGGAAGGCCTTGGAACCAAACTCAAAGTCATACCAATCATTATGTGATAGCGTGAAAGAGGTTTTGGGCATAATCGTAGGTTTGTTAATGGATAGGGCATGTGCTGAGGAAGAACCTGAAAGGAAGAGGGTTAGGATAGAGGGGTATCGATCGAAAAAATAATCACTTTGTATATTAGCCTAGACGTCATGTATCACGGGCTAAGTCCCGAACATTTGTATTTATTTTTGTATAATATATTAATAAAAAATTTTTCTTGGCAATTTTCAATGACGGCCCGTCATGCAAATTTAATAATAGAATGTATATATACTAACGGACTTTTGAATATTTCATATCTTCTATAAGAATATTATCGATCATGTCATCTGAGCTTGAATTATTGAGACAGCGTATCACCGATCTTGAGGCCGAGAATGCGAAGTTGAGACAGATTATTGAGGAGAATGCCAAGCGTGATGCTGAGAATGGCGAACACAAGGTTAGAATTGAGGAATTGGAGAAAAATAGTGCAGATATTTCAACCGAGAATGCTGAGCTTAAAGCTGAATTAGCCAAATTAAGGCATGATTTCGAGGAGTTAAAGACTCGAAGCTATGCTTCCTCCTCCAACCTCACGAGGCCTCAGCAACCCCAGCATGTTACTAATGTGCAGAACTCATGCTCTGTTGAAGAAGATATATCTTCAGCTAAGCCCGAGAGACGCTTCGCTTCGAATGATATACCTGATCTTGTAATAGACCAGCGTGTAGCTGATAACGCGGACATCGAGTCAATGGACACTTTCTTAGATGAGACATTTAAGAAAAGCGTTAGTGATGGGTTTAGGCAGAGGAATAGGGAAAAGAAATTGTTGCGTGAATCAACTACCCAGGACTTATCTGGTGTTTCAAATGAGACCACCTCTTCTGTAATAAAGGACGAAAAATCTCAATCACATAAGAAGAGGGAAGCGGAGAATATTGTACAGGATGTGTTTGATTTCACAGCCACTTCGGCACCTGAGAAAAATCATATGACTGAAATTTCCATGACGGCCCGTCACGAAAAATCTGATATGGATAACCCCCCAGATATATTACAAAATCTAGCCTGCTTAATCCAAGAAGCATGGGATGCGAAAGATGAAGCAATTCTAGCTAACCAAAAAGAATTATTGTGTTGGTGTTCCTATATTGTAGAATTCAATAAAAAGACCACAGAGTTTATGACCGAGTATAAAATTGGCGAGAAAAAAGCGAAAGGTATGATTTATGACAATCTTATTAAACTCCTTCGTCCTGGTACTAAACGTAACACATTACTAAAACAAACTCAGAGAGCAAGAGACATATACAAATTATTTGAGAAAATAGGAATTGATAAAATTAAGTATATCACAACGTATAGTGCGAATTCTATATCGGAATTATCTGATAGTCAAATTCAAACTATTGTTGATTATTTCTCCAAGAATCCAAACACTGAATTACCAGATGATCGGGATGGCACTATTATCGATTTCGAAGAGGATATTTCGAATGATCAGGATAATGTATTGGAGGAGCAAGCAAAACCCTTGGTTTCAGCAACGCGGGCTGAGGTAAGCATTCCAACTGCACCTATTCCATTAACTCATGTCTCCAATTCTTCAGGTGATTCCTCCAGCTCGAAAAAATTGGATACCAAGATAGAGGTGGTGCCACCTATTCCTCAACCCGAGAGTCTAGTCCATGACCGCTCCTATTTTCGCAACAAAACATTGGACCAATATCCCGCTTTATATAGAGAATTTAGTAGTGAACATTTCGATTATTATGGCATTACTGACGAGACATCATGCCCATTATGCAAACTAGGTCATGATGATGAGGAAAGTATAGAAGGTGTGTATAAATCCGGATCTTACTTTATTAAATGTGAACAGCGCGAAATTGAGATAACTGCATAGTCTCATTACCCCTTTTCTTATATCATAGATATTTCGAAAGATGATCTAACTATTTTTTGGAAATATGATAAAAGATATTAGACAGCTTTCTATCTGGGAATTTTAATCTTTTTTCGAACTAAAGAGAAAAAAGGGATTTAAATTGATCTGTAATCATAGAAAAAAAAGGAAACATGATCAAGTCCAATAAAGTATTAACCTCTGAATATCTGGATTGGCATGCCAAATTAAATGGTTTACCAAGTGTTTTGACAGATAGGATTCGGTCTAACTTATACAAAAAATATAAAAAAGAAACTGGGCATGAGCCATGGCAATTATCAGAAGCTCGCCTTCTCATAAATTCGAAGCCAGAAAACAAAGTAACCGATTTATCTTTTCCCTCCTCCGGTGAGCAATGTCAAGAAAAAGGGCCCATCACTTTCAAAGCCAGACCCAATCCAGAATTAATTATCAAATCCGTCTTAGAGCACTTCACATACTTGAAATTCCGAAATAGCTATAGGGGGATCGATAATTATAATTTTGCATCACTTCAGCCGTGGAGCTCACCATGCCCTATTTGCAATGGAAAACATGGAAATTATGGATTACATGGCTCGTGGTACCGCAAAAATGGGAATCAGCTCCCCTATGATCCTGAATTAGTGAAGTTGTATTCTCAAGATAAGTTGGAATATTGTCTTACCTGCAACACTTCAAGCAATAAACTCAAGTTCGCAATAGTACCATAGCATAGTTTATAAATCTTATTATTATCAAGCTATTGTATTTATTTTTTTCATCACTAATTAATAAAGTACCTTCTCGCTTATCACCTGATATGTAAAAACTACACGCGTCACGATCTCAAAGTTTAGCACTTTTTTTATATGAAGTATTGTAAGATGTAATTTTTATAATCTGGTGTGACAGAGTAATGAGTCAGATCAATCTGTACGACATTCGATTTCTCATATATACCCCCATAACCCAAAAAACCCAAAAAAATTTCTTTCTCGGATTAAGCAATTTGTAATACCAAAATGGAAGCACTAACGACTCTTAAAACGGAAATTAATCGTCTTGGTTTCACTCCAAATGAGCAAGACAGTTTGCGTAAATACTTCACTCGAAACGTAGAACAAATAAATGTTGTTGTGACTTTTCTTCCTGACTACACAACGGATGATGAGAAGCGGGGTTACTTGAAGTCTTTAATATCCACGCCTGGTATGTTTCAACCTTGCGCATGCTGTCACATTCGCCAATAATACCGAATACTTACTTATTCTTGTGCTTTTTTTCCTGCTTCTTATCGTCAAACCCGCCCAAAAAACACATTCGCGTTATCGCAGAGCAACCCGGTGCTAGTGGTAAGTGAGTCGTAATAAATTTGGTCAACGCGAGTGAACGGTCCTGGCTTATTTTTTCTCCAAATAACGTTAATCTCTGATATTTAGATTCCCTTAGCAAACGAAGAAAATATGATGATGATGATATAAAACTGCAAAAGGTTTGGGATGCTTTAAAGAATGCTCCAGTTAAGAATTTTGACGATAACCACGATGACCCATTCCTTGAGTTTTCCGAGGAAGTCTCCTACCTTTTTGGCAAAGATGATCAAAGTAACAATATAACCACCTTGTTTGTCCGTGAAAGTTATCTCCACATATCTAAGATTATTCTTGAGAGAACCAATATCCGTCGTTTTTTTATTACCGGAAATCCAGGGATCGGTAAAACTTTCTTTGGTTATTACTTACTTTATAAACTTGCACAACAAAACAAAACGGTTGTATACCACAAGCGCAACAAGCCTCCGATTCTTTTTAGTAATGATGACGTTTACAGTATTTCTGAAGACAATATTTACACATTCAAAGATTACCTGGGAAATGAAAATGTCTGGTATATCGTGGATGGAAGGGAACCGACGGATTATAACGCCAAAACAATTCTTGTCAGTTCGCCTCAGAAGGTTAACTACGGAGCGTTTTATAAAATAGGAACAACTATTCAATATATGCCGGTATGGTCTTGGGAAGAGACTGATACATGTAGGAAAGAACTTTTTTCTCAACTTTCTCAAAAAGCTGTTCGGGAATTGTACGATCGTTGGGGTGGAATTCCCCGGTTTACCTTGTTTTATGCTCTTAATGAATCTCAGCAACGTCTCCTTGACAAGGCAATTAACTCAGTTAATGCGTCGATATTCAAATTTGTTGGCGAATCCACAGATGACAATAGCGCTAGTCACAAAATCGTCCATATATACACGAACTTACCAGAGAAGGAGACAACGGGAGTAGAGGAAGAAGAGGAAATAGTGGAAGTAGAGGATAATCCTTCGTCCGCTGTGACGGAAATAGAGGAAGAGGAGGAAATAATAGAAATTGTTTCGTCGTCCACTGTGACTAAACCGGACAAAGGGAAAGGTATTGCAGGGAAAAATAGTGGACCGGTTCCTTTCTATACCATGTCAACTTTAAAATTTGCGTCCGATTACGTCTCTGAAAAGGTGATGAGTATACTTACACTTCATTACAGAGATGAGTTGTTGAATTTTGTGCGAGCTAGCTCAGCGATAACTGATTACAGTACACTTCGGGGTACTATATTTGAGAGACTTGCTCATAGAAAGATACTAAATGGGGGATCATTTAATTTTCGGCCTTTACAGTCAGTACCCGCCTCTTGCTTCGGGTTGAACAACCCCAAACTACAAATACCTCGCCGGGAAAAATTGGTGTTTAGAAATATTGAGGAGATTCAACCTAACATGTACTGTATACCAATCCAACAAAACAACGCGTCCTTCGATGCGTATGTTCCTCCCGACACATTCTTCCAAATGACCATCGCGGAGAGTCATCCTATCGTCAGGAGTGGCGTGGAGAAATATATTAATCAAGACGACAATTTCGAAATCAAGTTTTATTTTGTCCTGCCGAAGGAATTATATGACTCTTATGAAGAGCAGGATCTTCACACTGTAAAAAGAACTGTTCTCAAGAGAAAACCACCTTGGGTTGCTCGCTTTCGACAATATGCAGTGGAATTTGACATGAAGTTGTAGTTTGTATTGAAAGATAGTTATCAGTTATGTTCTCATATAGGATCATTATAACAAAAATAAGTTTTACCTTTAGCACTGTATATTCTCAATTTGACAGACAAAACATATGTCATACGTAATTTGATATGACAATTTGACAATCATATTGTAGTTGTGAGATCCTAAATGTAATAATAATTCACATCGAAAATTAATCAATAAAAAACATGCTATCCGAAAGAAATCAGACATTTATGATCTTTTTTTTCGTATTAGCGATGATAAGACTCAACGGTTGCTGTTCATCCAACGAATAAAGACAATTTCAGCTACATCTATTTCAAAATTAAGTGATGATGATATCAAATACGTTGCATCTCAAGTTAGGAAGAACCCGGTTCAGTGCAGTAGTCACGGGATATATAAATTCTGAGATGAGGACACGATGTCCGCTTCTCTTTTTTTATATGTAGTATTGTAAAGCATGATTAACATAAATTAACTAATAAAGTTTTTCTTGGCCCACGTCGGACCTTTCTCCTTTTTAATTTATGTGTATCAGCCCGTATATCGCTGTGTATCTGTAAATGCTGTATGTCTGCTTATCGAATAAAATCATAAGGGATCTGCAAACTAATATAAAATAATTTGTACGGTCAAGAATAAAATGAATCTGATTGGCCGATCATCTTGTGATTTATAGAAACTCGCCAGCGCCTGGAACATTCCTAGAACTATCAAGTAACTGGCAGGGAACTGGGGAGGAATAAAAATGAATATGGTTTTATTATAGTGTATAATATTGCTAAATCAGCTAAAATCGATAAAAAACACATATCAATAAAATTATTGAAATCTATCTATCAAAAACTAAAATGGATTTAGATAGTAGAGCCTATTCTAAGCTATTTATTGAATACAATACTTATGGAGGCTCCGAAGAGTATAAAAGAATTTTTGATGCTATAGGCTCTTTATCAGAAAGATATGATCACGAAACACCAGAAATGTGGTGCTCCCGTATCCGTAATCCATTTAGAAAAATACTTGAAGATAACCCAAGAATCTTTTCTAAGAATGGGTATATTACAATGAATGTAAAACACTATTCCCATGATAAGGCAATTCGTTTTCCATCAAATTACATATATTGTAGTGTGTGTGACTCCTTGGTTTTCACACCTTATAAATATGCTATTTTGGTTGATGATTCCTTTCGAGATAGCCACTTAAAGAGATGTATTTCTGGAAATACTATTTCGAATAAACATGCTATAACAAATGAAATTCTCGAATCTATTGATATATGGGAATATCAAATCTGGCGAAATAAACAATTCATATTAGAAGTAGAAGCAAAATTGTATCGTCTTCGTCTAGAACTTTTCTTCCAATCTACCTTACATTCAGAAAAGGATAAAATGGCATCAGTATCATATGATAGTGAAAGTAAGTCAACTAGCTATGATACATACAAGCAGGTTAAAATGGGAGAAAATACTATGCCAAGTACTCCAAAATTTGAGCCAGCTTGTATTTCACCTACTAGGCAATGTGATGTAAGTGTACCTGAGTTTAGAAATCTTTGGAACGATCGATTAAAGATATCTAATATTTCTAGCAGTACTACTTTGGATGATCTTGTTAAAGCATACTTCGATAATATACGAAAAAATGCATGAAGAAAATAGACTTATATCTTTCAACCGATCATTAGTATTATATAGGAGTCCAGCCCACATCTTCTATAGTATGAAGCTTCGGCGAGGACTGTTTCAAATTGGTGATTTACTCTACTTCTATTGACCTCCCCCCATATTTAGCCAAACACAACTTATAGTTTATTTTTTTGCGAAATAAATAGCTATATAATTTGGGACCTAAAGTTGCAGGTGCAGGAGGCAGAAAAAGAGCTGGCATCTATGAAGTCAGATTCTATTCATTCAGCTTCAAAATTTTAATGGCGCATCCCAACCCAGTCTAATCGCTAATGGATCGTCTACTGGTTTAGTGAAATCGAAGACCACAAAATTTCGATCTCGCAGGTGCTTGTCAATAATCTTGGATGCTTTTTTGGGGTTATCTGTGTATTGATGCACAATACGGCTAATATCGTCCCGACTACCACTCCCTCGACATAGGCTAAATGTGTAATATTTTCACGGATTATTTTAGGAGTTTGCGTATACTTCTGACTCACATATATACTCGATATTCCTTGATGTCGTCCGCTAATGAAATATGGGACAATCTGATCCTGAATCTTTTTTGATTCAGCGCAAAGGTCTTCAAATACAACAACTGTATTTCTATCTGAGGAAAACTTAGTTACATCTGGAATAGCGTTCGCCTTTAATGCCTGAAATGTAACATTCTCCCGAGTCGCTTCTGGAGCATTTGCAAATATCTTATAACACTTTTTGACCAATCTCCATTTCGGTTCATGAATATGCTTCCCGATAAGGACCAGATCATCATTCTTGACATATCTTTCTCCTTTTCTTTTCTTATGTAATCGCTGGATTTTATTACCAAGAAGAAGATTAAGGATCATATTGGTCTTTCCACTATCAGATCCACCGCAGATTAATAGACGAAAAGGAAATGCAGGACTTGCAGGGTGATTGATGTTCTTCATACTTTTAATTTCATCGAGATGATAAATATAATATTCCATTCTTCTCATTTTGATAGGCCACTGAATTACTATATACTATAAAATGTCTGAACATTATTTTCCAAATCATGCGACTTATTGCTTTGATAAGAATCCTTTCTCAATGAGAGTATGCTTAATGAAAAGGAAAAGGTCACATGTATAGGGAACTTCAATGAGACATATTTTTTGTTTCTTGCATATGTCCCGCTTCTTCTGATCGCGCTGACTTTGGGTTTTTAGACTTTCACTTCTCTGATGATAGAAACTATTGTGATGATAGTGTTGGGGACCCTGGTATTCGAATGCAAGACGCAATTCCTCATTATATCCATCCAAGTGTAGTCCATCCAAAAAATTTGGCCTACGTGGTGGGAATTTTTTGCCTAGCAGATCCTCAAAAATATATCGTACAGTTCTTTATCAAAATTTGAGGTTGGCTCATTCAATTCTCTTTTATAATCACAAAAAAAGAATGGCATTTCGGAGGCCTCATCCAAGGCAGAGAAGAGCATGTGAAGAATATAAAGCTGAGCTGGAGGAGGAGAACTATCATCTCCATAGTGAATTGCAAATAGAAGTTGATAATAATCGCCAAAATGAAAGAAGGATCAGAGAGCTGGAGCGGGATTATTCCCGATGTGAGCAAGAAATTTACGATCTCAGTAGGGAAATAGAGCGTCTTGAGAATGCTTCAGAAGAAGAGATAAAAGAGCTAAAGTCCGAAATCTCCAGCCTAAAGAATCAGCTATATCAAGCAAGGAAGGATATACGAGATAGGGAAAAATATATCTCTTCTTTAGAAAAACAGATATTAGAATCCGAAGAGCAGGTGGAGAAATTGAGATGTCGGATCAAGAACATCTCATCACGGAAAAATTCTCCAGAGCGAGGGAATTCTCCAGATTTATATAATTCAGATGAAAATATGGCCACAATAATAGAGCTAGTGAATGCCATAGATGGATTTGTAGATAATGCAACAACAACTAGAGCAATCTTGGCGAATCAAGTTAAAAGGTCGACAAGACAAATTCGCCGAAAATATGCTGATTTACAACGAGACTTGATAAATGAGCAACGGAGGCGATATGATGCAGAAGCTGAGCGGGATAATGAAATTATACGAAGACAAAATGCTGAAGGGGTAGAACAAACGGTTATTGCTGACCTTCATCAGTTGCGAACTAATGGCCGAAATCAGGTTAACAGATTGTTAGATAGGATGACAAGAAAGCAAACCCGTATAGGTACACTTGTACAAGAAAAATTTGCCTTACAATTACTATATCAGCGAAATGCTCATCACCTACAGCGAAGCAGAGGGGATGTGGCTTTATTAGAGTATAATCAGGACAGGCTCTATGAGCGATATGAGAAATGGAAAAATAAGATCCAAGCAGAACGCCAGAATAATTTAATTTTGCAGGGACAAATATTCGCATTACAAAATAATCTTCCACATTTAGGGATGGCAGGATATGCACCAAAAAGATTCTCAGGTAGAGCGGATGAAGATATAGATGAATTCGTAAAAGACTACAGACTCTATCTTACGGCGGCCAACATTGCTACTGGTAATCCAGCTGGCAAACAGAGAGCTTTAGAGCTATTCTGGTCCTGCTTGACAGATGAGGCATCACGTTGGGCTGAAGATAAGCTTAAAGGTAAAAAATGGCGATTGAATCATGTAAGATGTGGGAATGCTTTAGCAAATATGGCCGGCGTAGTGGCCCTAAATAATGCTAACATAACGGCCGCCATGATTAATGCGCCTGATGGTACTCCACCACCAGGATTGCCGGCTGGAGCTACTGGCGCTACAGTTATCCCGGCACATAATGTTCATACGGATGAGGATTGGTCTCTTGCTGGGGGGTGTCCTGTAGACGCTGGTACAGCAACTAATGCACCGAATGGAGTTTTAAATAATAATAACCATATAGTTCTTCCTGATATCAATATTAGTCAGGTCATCTATTGGTTTAAAAGGAATTATCCTACAGTTGTTCGAGAGCAACAGGAGTTGATCTTTGGTACCCTGACTCAAGGATCTGATTCAGTTAGAAATTACTATAGAAAGATAAATAAATATGCTAGCTGGGCTCGAATATCTGATCGTGAAAAAAGAATACAATTTATACGTGGTTTGTCTCCCGAAAACAAGTTGGAAATGAAGCGACTGGGTTTAAACAGACCTTTAAATGATGAATTGATTGAAACATTGGAAGAGATTGAAACGGAAAGAAATAATTTGCTTTTGGGTGAAGATATTTATAACCAGCCAGTTTCTAAAACAAAGCTAAAAGTACCTTCCCATCAGAGTATCACTACAGAAGATGTTGATAGGATTGTAAATAGTAGGATCCAGGCGTTACAACAATCGGCGCCAAATCAATCACCGTTATCTTCTTCTAGTCAGGAAAATATCACTAAGGCTGATTTACAGGCCTTAGCTAAATCCTTTCAAGAGACTTTGACTCGAGCGTCTAAAACTCTGGAAAATAGTAAAAAATCAGTCGATAAGAAAGCAGAAGATCGTGCTGTTATACGTTTTTTGAAAGATATAGCAAGAGAAGCCAAGGATGATTATTATTATGATTCTGGGGATGATCCTGTGGATGATATTACTGATAGTATGGCCGGCATGATACTAAATAGTGCCAAAATAAATGCTATCAAATCTGTGGTTAGAAGTGCTTTTAAGAAATGTACTAAGTGCGGTAGATTTGGACACACTTCCCGTAAGTGCCCTCGAAAGAAGAAAAAGAAAAGCAAGAAGTCAAAGAAAGGTAGGATCAATCTCGCTATAGAACCAGATTCTTCTTCAGACAATACTTCTTCTAGCGATAGTTCCGATTCTGATACAAGTTCTTCTGATTCTTCTAATTCTGCCGACGGTCTTGATGCTCATATATCTAAGTCAAAAAAAAAGTAAAGAAGGAGAGTGAATCCGAGAAATTATCCTCTAAAGAGATCTCTAGTGCCAAGCTGAGAGAAATACCACTAGAGGAGATTATTCGTAAAGTCCTTCATAGTGAGCTTAAACTAATTTTCCCCCCACATTTTTTCCAAGATTCCAGTCTCATTACGTCCAAACAGATAGTGGCTCCTATGGAGCGTGCCTCCGGTCAAAATGACACATCGGCATCTTCCAATGATTTATTTTCGGATGAGTCTAGTCAAGAAGAGGAGTCTTTAGATGGTCCTATGGAGATCGATTTCGTCAAGAAGAAGGAGCCGAAAACGAGTGTTGCTACTGTAAAGTGCAAAATCAAACGCTTAAAGATTCCAGCCATGACTCTTGACTCCGGGGCGGAGCCTCCGATTATAACAAAGAATATTGTTGTTCGTGTTAACGCTAAAATAGATGAATCTGAAAAACACGACCTTAGCGGTGTCGCTACTGTCCCTATTGAATCTATTGGTATTGTCCGAAATTTACCAATTACTTTAGCTCCGGGGCTTACTATTTACGAAGATTTTATAGTTGTAGATTATCATAAGCCAACCCTAATATTTTCTAACCAACTCTTGAAGAAATATAAATGCGCAATGGATTGGGATACCAACGAGCTAAAGATCTCTCTGAATGGAAAAGATTATATTATTCCTGTCACTATGCATAAGGTCAAGAACAAGCTCGAGGTGAATTGTGCGACCACTACTTCCAAATGTGATGAATCCTCGACCCCGGACTGTATTTCACAGGATTTAAGTGAGGATGATGATGTATTAAAAAAAAAGTGAGTTATAAGGAACTTGAAAAAATGCTATATAGCACTCTTAAGTATAATGCAGAAATCAATGAGTATTGTGAAAGATTACAGGCGCGCTATGATGAACTTCTTACCGAAGGCGCTTAAGGCAGAGAATAGGCGAGTTATTTTTCTAATATATTCTTCATATTTGCTATATTTTTTACGTTTCTTTCAACTATCTTCTCATGCGACGTGGGAATTGGTTGAGACTGGATAGGAGATGGTATTAGCGGTAGTATCCCATCCTTGGACTTCGATTTCTTCCCTCCGGCCTTTTTTGCCTTCCCACCTTCTTCCAAAACTGAATCAATAGATTTGCTAGGCTCTATCTTAGCATCACGTATTTGTTTTTCCAGTTCTGTAAATGGAGAAACGTCTTGGATCTCTGGCTCGGTCTGCCCGCCCACAACATTTATATTAGAAAGCGAAGCAGTCCCTCCAGGAGAAGCTGTTGACATATGAATTGGTTGATTCCACGCAACCCTATTTTTTTCTTCACCTCTCCAGATCTGATAAATACGTTTTTGTGATGTGTGATATTTATCCGTTAAATCCTTTAAAACTTTATCTCTAGGCTTTTTTTCAGCACATTGCATAATATGATCATAATCGGCTGGTGAAAAAGGAGGGGCGTCACATCTCATGCGTTGTCTGAGCATGGTAGCAATATTTTTTTATATCTAATATAATACTCCGAAATAATTTATTTAATAGGATATATAGAAAGTATGTATTATTTCGAAAATATAGGATATACAGGATATATAGGAAGATATTATTCCAGACATATAGGATATACGGGATAAATAGGATATTTAGAAAGATTGTATTATTCTGATTGTATAGGATAAGTTTATTATCTCGGAAATAAATTCGTACATTTTTTTTTCTAATATATAACCATGCTAATATTATGTCCAATGTGCATACATTGAATGATATAAAAGATAGAGAGGGTGGTTCTTATAAAAAACCCGGTCATCGGCTGGGTAGTGTATATGAGCAAGAGCTCAAAAAAAAAATAAGATCCGTTACCGAATTTAACTCTGAGATTAATGATCTCAGCGAAAAGCTGGTAGATAAGTACAATGAGCGAGAAAAGGAGTTTGAAAATAAAGCTAGCCAATTAATTGCGTCCACTACTAAGGTTAGATCCCAACTTATTTCTGAACGGAAGTCTCATTCTGAGAGTCAACGTGAGCTCGAAGCCAAATATTCTGCTGAAGTCAAATCGCTCAAATCACAGATTAAAACATTGAAGAGAGAGGGAACTTTGGCCCAGAAAGCTTCGTTTGCTGACAAGATCAAGATTATCTCTCTTGAAGTTAAGGTACGTGAATTGGAAGGTAAATTAGAGGACTTGAAACCTGATCCGTTATTCCATAATTCGGTGGGAGAGACAATAGAGGATCTGACCCAAACCGACCCCAAAGTGATCGATTCTCTCAGGCTTGAATTAGAACGGGTAAAGGAGGACCTTAATTCAAAAGAATATGAAATAGAATGTATGGAAAAAGGGAAAGAGTTGTCAGATAGTGTATACAAACGGGAAATAGATGATTTGTATTCAGCACAATCAGAATTAAGGGAGGCAAATAGATCCCTTAAGGACCAGTTAGCGTTAAAGAAAGAGCCAAGAGGCGCTTCGCATAATGAAGTGGATACTCCACTCCCGCCTATGAATAATTCATCACAACTATCTACTCTTAATCCTTCGTCTCAAATAATTTCTGTAGGTGGCGCAGAAGTGGTATCTTTACCGGCGACCGCTCCTATCATTGCGAGCTCCTTGATGTCACCCATATTAATATATTCTATACTTACCCTAGTACTTATTGCGATTATATGGTTCATGGCTAGGAAATGGTGGAATTCGTGGAAAAAAAGCGACCGATATTTCTCTCACGAAAAATACGAAGATAGGCCGGGTATAATACCTAATCGACTACCGTATAAGTACTGGCGCTAATGGGACTTTTTCGAATCTTTTTTGGATATGAGCTAATACCTTTTCTGATAAATCTCTTTCGGCTTGGCGTTCGGGCGGATTTATTAAGACTTTTTTAGTTTGGGCCACCGTACATGCTAGTAACCATCCAATATGAATGAACTCACCTCCCTTACCATTATGCCCATAACGTTGTAAAAATTGATAGTCACCCATTACGATATCTGCCATTCCTTCCTGATCTGCTATTATCTTACTAAATAGCCACCTATCCTCTTCTGTGATCGGGAGGCGAATTTCATTTGGTTCGAAGCCTATGTACTGAGAAACTATGTCGCGTAGTTCAGCAATAAAGACTATGTTTAAAATCTGCATATTTTCGGCTGATCGTAAACTTTGATATGCAAAATACTAATGATTATCTCCGGGCATTTCCGAGGCCGGACTGTATGATCGGAGGCCGGAAGATCGAAGATTGAAATTGAAGTTAGCCGGTATTATTGCACGAGAAAAAATATATAAATAATATTATAAGTTTTCTTAGCTGAAATTGCCATACCTCCGCTAGAATACTTAATAATATAATTTATTTAAGTGCTTTGCTTTACTGCCTCCGGCTCGGTCACATCCTCAAGATGGAAATACCATAAATTACTAATCTCATCTAGTGCCCCAATTTCTGATATGTGAGGTAAGGAAGGTAGGTCAGCAATTATCTCATTTTTTCGCATGGATGAAACTGGTCCGATTTCTTCTGGAATTGACACATGCTCTTTGTAACGCATATGATAGACCAATTTGTGAAAGAATAAATTATACTCTTCAATACACTTTGCAAGCTCGCTAGGATATCGAGCAAAATCAGAGCATATTTTTTCCTTCATTTCGTCATCTACCGAGAGGTTTTTATCTTTTGAAATTTTCCTAGCGCATTTCATAAATTTCTCCCATAATACCTCGATAGGGTTACTTACCATGAAAATCTCGTAGCTAAGCCATTCGCCATGAAATATTTCGTATAAGTACCCTATCTTTTGATACAACATTTCTTGTGCCTTTTTGACCGCAGTTCTGTAAGCACGCTTATAAGCAATCCCACGAGATTCCATCATCTTGGAAGTAACACCATTGACTATGATATTTTCTTTTACGAATCCCTCAAGCCATGACTTGGCCTTGTTTTGAGCGTAGTCATCAATTTGCTTATATTTCTCATCCGGGTCTTCGATCCGCATGATTCGACTTGAGGGTTCTGGCTCATATTTCTTGTCATACATGATAAATCGGGCACAGAGGCCAATAATAGTTTTTTCGAAATAATGGTATAAATCTAGTTCCTTCCCCAATTCCTTAGCTACATCGGCGAATTCCATTTTTTCGCCTTTAGTTGGTTTTAACTTTCTACCATGTAAATCGAAGGTAGTATCGGGATGGGTTACTACATAACTAAAGCGCTCACCTGGTATCGGAATTTTACTATCATATTTTCCTCTCATTCTTCCTATAAAACGTTGGACGCTAATATTATTTACATCAGGTTTCCATGCATCAGTCTCTATAAACTGTTCGAAATTCCATTGCTCAGTATTAATTATAGCGTCCCTAAGAACGTCCTCAACAATTTTATGGAGAGAGTGCTCGTTGTTGATATCCCTAACTTCATTCATAATCCGATCCCCTATGGTTTTGAAAAGCTGGGATTTGCCTTGTTTTACAGTATCAATTCCTCTTATGAAAGGGTCCTCCAGACTGAAATTTACTGCATCTTCGTGCTTGGTGCCGAAATATTTTTTCTTCCCAGTGAAGACTACTGGGAATAGCACTTCTTCATAAGCCATTTCGAGATAACCCGATCTGGTTTTTAGCCTAAGAAAACTGTTTACTTCATTACGCAATTTCTCCATTACGCCCATAGTAATTGTGACCATTTCGGTCCAGTACTCTAGTTTCGAAATTGTGCCTTTCCCGCCATTGTAGGCCAGATCACATTTCTCATAACAAGAATCTGGGCAAGTGAGATATAGGGAATCAGTATCCCCGTATTTTATCCCAAAGCCCTTCTTTTTCACGAATTCTGCGACGAGTTTGATATTCTCTCGCCCAGCTGAAGTAACACCCCCAGCAAGTGCTAGTGTATAGAACGGGGAATCACTTTGGCCGGTCACACCATAGAACGAATTCATATATAATTTAATCGCCTTCTGCTTCGAATTTAAAGAATTGTATTCAAAACAAATAGAACTATATTCTTTCATAAAATCATCATATGATAAATCAGCTCCATCAGAGCGCTCCTCTGGAACAATAAAGGGACTTAGGATCTTGGTCATCTCTGCGTGCCTCTCAGTATTTTTTACAGAGGATAGAACATCTTTGATTGCGTCCACTACCAGGAAAGATCCGCCAGCTGAATCCATTTTACTTTTAACTTTCCCCATATATTCCTTTTTCTTTCTGAGAACTTTAAGTTGGGCCTTTAATTCATTCCGTATATTGAGCAGATTTTTCAATATTTTTGTAAATAGACCTTCCTGATCAGATTTATTTCCATGCAGTATGGTCCAGGCTCGCACAGGTTTACCGCCATACTTGAACTCGATACTGTGAAGCACTTTATTCTCTCTCTTTAACTTATCTACTTCCGAAAGTGTTGAGACCATCTTCTCGGGTGAGAGGTTGTAAGTCATAATTATGCTGGGATACAAGGATCTAAAGTCTAAACCAGTGACAGGGCGCTTATTTTCAAGACCCTTTTCTGGCGGGAACACATACGCTCCTGGAAACTTCCCAGATGCTTTCTGATTGGAAATTTTCGTGGTGTATAGAATGTCCTGCGCCCAAGCTTCAGCGCCTAAGAGATTGGATACTTTCGTTCCTATAGCATAATAATGTGAGTCGAATAATGATATATGAGCGATTGAGGCCACCTCTCTGTAATCATTTATAACATTAGATTTGACCATGAGCTCCTGACAACGTAAAGCATCTATAACACAATAATTTACGATTTCATGCATATGTTTTTTGGAAGAGTCGGAAGCCCTGTCTTTCGCTTCCAAATAATACTTCCATAATTTGCTCATGGGCATATCGGCTTTACCATCGAGACCATATTTTTCTAAGAAGTATTTTAGTGATGTTTTCTCAGAGCGGGGGTGAAGTTGCATAAAACTTGCGCGAACATCGATCGGTACACACCCCGGAAGTTTAAGAAAGGAGGATTCGAAAGTCAAAGAGGGATTGATTTTGATATTAATAGATTCGCGACCTTCTGTTTTTCTGAAATTCCTATCCGTTTTCTTCGCCCATTGGTCCCTATGGAAGTAACCACTGCTTAGTGGCTTTCCAGTTCCACCGAAATAATTCCAAGTGAGAGTGGATTGAGTATTGGCTGTCTTATACGGATTTGCTGACATTTGTTGGACCATCCAGTCGAAAACATTTAACTTGGTGGCCTTTTCTACGATGAAGGGCCAATCATAACCAGAGTCATTAAAACCGAGCTGGATGTCTGGAGCAAAAGATTTCCAGCATAAAGCGAAAGCTTTTAATACATTGGCTTGGTTTCCACATATAATAGTAATCCAGTCCAGGTCTGGTGCCGTCTCAACGTCGACAAGGCATATCTGTTCTAGTGGTTTCGGGTCGTCTTTCCAGTGTAGAGTCATACAGATCGTAAAAACCTGGGACGTGTCATTTTTCGCTTCTGGGAAGTTCCCCAACCCACGTGAATCGTATGTTTCTATGTCTCACGTTAGTACTAGTGCTCGATCGTGGGCAAAGAGAGAAGATGGATAGATTTTGTAAAGTGGTTCGAAATTATCTATGAGACGAAAGTTATTAATGTGGACATAAAATGCATGTGGACAATGTTGGGATTTCGCATAATAAGGTGCACTGAAATTATATCTATAATCACTCACTAAGCCCCACCCAGAAAGTGGTATCTTATACTCTCTTGCAACTTTACGATAATATGTGCCTGTATCATCTGAAGCGGTCTCTATCCTATTTTCTTGATCGGTCTCCGAATTATATCTTGAGATAATATCGAGAGCGGTAAACCTTAGGTCTTTATTTGGCGCAGTAATGCGAAGATACGGCTTTTTTTCTGCATGGTAACCACGGATAGGATATGCTTTTATACATTCCATCCGGATTAGATTCGTGTTCATAGTACCCCCCTGCTGTCCCCCGGTAGCGAGTATATCCTTTATTTTGGACCAGAATTTGGGAATACTTGTATTATTGGGAACACGAATATCGAAAAATACCTTGATACCAGTAATGGTAACAACCGCTTTCTGGCCATTAACGAGGTATCCATAAAGGCGAAGAATATAATGGGGGGTTTTATTAATATATTCTTTTGCTTCTTCTATATCGATTGACATAAATGGAATATCTCGATGGTTTGCTATCTCATCTTTGAGAATTGAAGTCGAACTCTCATCGTTTCTCATGGCTAATTTATCACGGGTTGAGATACCCGCCAAGTAATTCTCACCGCCATATCTGATTACCTGACCCGATGATGTTTTTTCTTTTTCAGCCTCTGGGTGAAAAAGGGCGGGGGCGTCGAAGAACTCTGAAAGTGAGGATTGTTCGGTCATGATATTATATCGCAAATATACAGTTCGAGAGAAACTATATACTCCGGAGAAAAAAGTTTAAAATGAAATTAATTCTGAACTATATAGATCGATACATAAATCAACAATCCATAGTTATTAAAAATGGTATTTTATCGATGTACTTATATCCACAGGAGTGGTAAGATTTGCAATCGAGGATGCTACCATCCGGAAGGATGTTTTATTCATCGCAATTCTCCTTCTCAGGTATTTTGCAAAGAATGTGGAAAATTATCTTATTCCGGATATGGATATTGCGATGATCATGCTAGAAAGCACCGTAAAAGGGAACAATACCATCGGAAAAGGATGGTAGACTTAGCTTTGGCGGAGATACTGGTAGGTAATTTAGAGGTAAACAAAAATAATACAACTTGTCACTAGTGGATTCCAAAGGGATCGTGTCACTAGAAAAAAAAGCCAGTGACAGAACTAGTGACGCGAACGATAGGCTCTTTAAGAATTCTAGGCCGAAAGAAACCTTTCTTGATGGATGTCACTAGTGTCACTAGTGTCACTGGAAAAAATCTGAGTTCCTTAACTTTTTTTATTTTTTATAGCATACATTTATTATAATATATCTTGCGTAAAGTAGGTAGCATAGAAAAAATTTGATTTTTTTTTCTAATTTATTACTCTTTTACTAGTGACACTAGTGACACTAATCAAGAAAGAAATAAAATAGCCTAATAATCTCAAGAAAGATAACAAAGCTGTCACTAGTTCTGTCACCAGTTAGTATTCGGAACTAGTGACACTAGTGACAGCCGATGACAACAAAAAATCGTCCCAATTTATATCCTAATATGCCTGAAAATGTGGTAAAATATAATATAAATGCGTTCTAATGATTCAAATCTCGGGACACGAAATCGGCATACATATACCGGCGCAATAGTTAGACCACAAGATGGTGTACTTCTTAGCAAACAAATGGGCCGGCCAAGCTAATACAAATTGCACGCCCAATAGAATACCCAAAATCGATATTAAAGTTAGACAAATATTATTATTATTTTTGGCGCAATAGATTTTTGTTCAATTTCGATGACGTAATATTCCATAAATTCGGCCACAACTTTACTTTTACTAGGGACACAAAGTTGGCATACATAAACCGGCAACAAATAGGATTACAAAATCGGCTCACTTCTGGCAATTAAATGGGCCGACCATAGTATACGGAACTAGTGACAACCGGTTAACTAAATTTGCTATATTATGACAGAGGGTGTTCAGTGCCGTAACAGGATCACGTGACCATGACGCAGTAAGGCGCAGTATGAATTCGCTTAATTTCGGCCAGATCTTTGGATACAATAACTCAGCATTCAAGTGATCAACCTTTCTGGTTCCCTGCCAGTTCTCTGCCAGTTCCATGACAGTTCCAGGAGAGTTCCGGGCACTACCAGGTTACTATCATAGCGCCAACTTGGATCCTTCAGATCATGTGTCCCAAAGATCGGCCAGAAATTATGCCATAGTGCCAACCAAATTTAGACGCGAATCTACTGCGATCTACTGCGCCACCCGACACGATATTTTTTTACCACATTTTGGGATCTAGAAAGGCAACCAAATAGGCGCAAAAAGGTAAGCACTCAATATAGAATTCGGCATCCAATCAGGTATAGGAAGTCAACACCCTTAACATAAAACCAGGTATCTAAACAGCTACAGAAGGCCAACAACCCTATTATATAATTTAGCATGTAAACGACTCAGAAACAAGAAGAAAAGCGTGGTATTTAGATTATATAGTGGTAGTTAGATTAAATGGTGGGTGGTAGTTAGATTATATGGTGGTAAAAAAAAACAGATAGCAAGAAAGATTTTAAAGGATAGCTAGAGCATAAAAAAGATACCTAATTCGTAAAAATAAATAGATTATATGGTGGTGATTAGATTATATTATTTAGATTATATGGTGGTAATTAGATTATATTATTTAGATCATATGGTGGTAATTAGATTATATGGTGGTATCCAGATTATATGGTGGTAATTAGATTATATGGTGGTATCCAGATTATATGGTGGTAATTAGATTATATGGTGGTATCCAGATTATATGGTGGTAATTAGATTATATGGTGGTATCCAGATTATATGGTGGTAATATAATCTAGGGCAAGTGGGATACCACCATATGATATAATTATATCATATGGTGGTATCCCACTAAAGATATTTTCATTATTTTTTATTTTTAAGAAATAACTAATTTATTTTTTTTTTGTTTTTTTTTGTAGGATTATCAGACAAAAAACATGACCAGACTTTTGAAAACAAAGTAAAGGAGAACTGAAGAAGGTTTTCTTTAATTTTAATTAATTATTGAAGTAAAGAAGAACTGAGAGAAATTTTAGTTATTTTATTTAAGAAATATTCTATTTTTTTTTATAAATTTGAAAAATTTTTCTATTTTAATAATAATAAAATTTTTTATTAATTTATTGATGATTTAAATAAAAAATTTATCTAATAAAAAAATCAATAAAAAGACCAGATTATTTGATCAATCCAGTTAATCTGGTCATCTATGTATTTTTTTTTTTAAAAAATCAATAAAAAAGACTGGATTATTTGATCAATTCAGTTAATTTGATCATCTATGTAATATCTGATCAATCTAATCATCTGTATAATATCTGATCAATTAGATCATCTATGTAATATCTGATTAATCTGATGTTATCCAACAGATCCATCTGGATTATCTGCAATCTGTTTATTTTTAATCCAAATGATCTGTTTTTTGATCAGATTGGATGATAGATTGAATAGATTTTACTGGAGTACATCTCTAGATCAGATAACTTGTCTGACCCAACCTGATCTGTTTGAACCATATTAATACTTTGAATTAGACAGGTCAGATCAGGTTAAACAGATTAGATTAAATTAGACAGGGCTATAAAATGTTTTTATTAAAATAACAATATAATACAAAAACATTTTTTTTATATTAAATACCTATAAAAACATTTTGTAACATTTTTTTATTAAGCTTCTTTTTAAGGGTAAAGTGTAATGATGATCATTTTCTATATAATCATGCTGCAAATTTTTTTTGTATTACGACTTCATGACAATCTGATTTACTGGCACCCAAATAATTTTCTAAAATTTGTTCATCACTTTTTGCCAGACTTATCTAATAAAATACTTTAAAGAAATTTTTTGGATTTTATTGTTTTTTATTTTATTAAAAATAATTCGGCCAAGATTATAATGTTAATGCCAGCCAAAAAACTGCTAATTTCTACAACTTGTAATAGTAAAAACAAAAAAAGTAGTATTTGTATTTGTATAAATAAAGTTTTTTCTCAGTAGTTTATCATCCATGTGAAACTTTTTCTTAAAAAAGTTTCCTTTATGCGAAAGATTTCAGTTTCTTCAAAATTTTTTGTGTCATGTTTTTTATTATTTAAAATATAAAATAACTAGAAAACATATATTTTTATTATTAAAAATAAAAAATAAAAGGTTTCTTTATGTTAGTTAACAATAGTGTAAAAAATTTTTTATTATTCTTTAGCCTTATATCACATCATCAAATAAATTTATGAAATCTGATAAAAAATTCAACATTAAAAAATGATCAGTGTACATTTTACCCTTAAGCAATTTAATTAAAAAAAGTGCCTTTTTTAGATGTTTAATTAAAAAATCAGTGCTTAATTAAAAAATACTTTTTTTTAAATGTTTTATTTTATAATAAAAAATGCTTTTTTTAAATATTTAATTGCCGATTTATTGATCAATCAGTGCAAATTTATATGACAATTTTGGGGTGATCATCATATAATAAGTTAGTAATATGCAGCAATCATCTTGATATTGGTCATACAAAAATAATATGTGACCTAAAAAAAAGTTAGATAATATGATAAAAATCATCCCAAATTTTACTTATTTAATAAAAAAAATACGTTTTAGTTTTCTATTCAAAAATTTTATTATGGAAGAAACGGAGATTTGGAGTATAGAAAATTTTGAAAATTTATTAATTTTAGATGTAATCAATAAAAAAAATATTATTTTTTCTGCCATTTATTCTTTGGTAGAGTATTTTTACTACTATTTTTGGGCCTTTTGCTAGTTTTAACCTAACTTTCTTGGTCACGTAATCTGTCCATTACTCTTTATTCTGCCGCTTCTTTACATAAGCTTGCCGAATACCTTGTAATCCACCCTTCAACTGTTTTGATTTCTGGCAACTCGTTTTCTTGAATTTTCCCTTCTTCAGCTATTTTTTCTAACTGTATTACCATATTTTTTGCAGACATTCGGTCAGTTTTGTTTAAATTTCCCGCTAAGAAAAAATCTTTCAAGTAAGTTTTCACCATTATTGATATGTGTTTTCTGGTGCCTCGTTGACCATATTTATGGTTATTTTTGAGTGCTCATCCACTTTCTAACAGAAAATTTTATTTGTATCTATAATAATTATAGTCTTCAATTATTTGTTTCTATAGTATCATGGTATTATAGTATATACTATAATGGAATACTTATAAAACGACTTGTACTTTCAAAAGTGGGGATACTATTTGATTTATCTGCAATATTCAAAAAAAAATTAGGTTCTTACATTAAATAAACAAACAGAATATTTACTATTGTACCTTTAGTTTGAATTATAGGAAAATTCCATATTGAATTTGGTTTGGTATAGGCAGAAATATCAGGAGTTGGCTTATGCAAGGGTTTTTTAATCAACTTTGAAATGTTAGCTGGAGAATAATATGGCTATTCATCTATACATGGTAAAGTCTGAGCCTGAATATAGCCAGTGAATGATCCTTCAATTGGCCATTCAAAATATAATAATTTGGTAATACCAGATATCATTTTAACAGGCACATGATTACATTTTGGTCTCAGATAAGCAACAGAGGTCCCACCCAGTTTCTTTATAGCATCTTTTATTTTCTCATTACTATCTAAATTATAACTAACTCTTACGTATCTCTTGATAGAATAAGCAATTTAAAAGATAATTATTTTTAGCAGAAAAATATTCAAATACAACTAATAATTTTTTTTTGAAATATAGACGCTGACCTGCACGTGATATGAATCAATGCTAGTTTTTGCCTCTTCAGGTTCAAGAAAGTGCTACCTGTGAACATCAATATTATACCATTGATTCCAATTTGCAACAATGATCATCAATTCTGAATTATGATAATGTCTACCATTATCAGAGAAAATTTTGATCTACTTTGGTTTTGGATCTAGCATTTCAAAAACAGCATCAAAGGATGATGCAGTGAACTGAGCATCTTGCTTAGTATCGGTAGACCAATGGTCAAATGTATGTACGTTTAGTTGCGAATTATCATGCTTTGTAAAAACTAAAATCGTATGAAGGGTCCATTCTTGTTTTCTGAAGAATTGCTCTTTTATTTCACGAGCACTTTTAGGTAAGATCCTCATTTTGTAAGTACATACCAGAATTGCACCGTCATCATCAAGATCTAATAATTTTGCTTTAAATTGATTATTCAGATAAACTTTTCTCTCCTAATGAGCAAGAAAATAATAAAGCTTATTTTGTGACCCTTCAATTGTAATTCGTAGATTCTCTAGAAGCATATCAGCTAAATGTTTAATAAGTATGAACAATTGATCGCATGTGGTGCAGCAGATCTTATGTTCTTGAGTACATTCTCCAAACGTATATAGTAAGCAATGGTTAATTGTATTTGAATGTGATATTGTACCTAGAGCTCCAAACGAATCAAGTCAAATCGAGTTAAAGGGTAGCTTGTACTCGACTTGAAAATTTGAGTCGAGTCAAGTCAAGTCAAAATTATAAAATTTTTTGACCTGACTTGACTCGAATTTAAAAATATATTAACTCGAACTCAAATCAGCTCATCCGAGTTCAATTTGAATAAGTCACATAACAAGTTGAGTCAAGTTTAACCTGGATTAAACTCGCGCATTTTTATAATTTTATTTACGTTATATCAATATTTATATCTACAATTTTTTATTTATTTCATATATACACATATTAATCAACTCATTAATCATAATATCACATAGATCATTTATATAAAAAAAAATAAAAAATAATTGAAATTATTTTTTTAATTCCGTTTTTCACTAAGACTTCAAATACATGCAAGCATGAATTATTTCGGATAAGAGACTACATCTCTTTTGACTTATACATTAGGAAATTTTATAGTGCGAAAAGTTGCGTAAGATTACGCATCATAATATTTTGTAAGTTTCCAGACCTGCCGCAAGTTTGCAGAAGAGTAATATTTTGTAACTTTTTAAAATATTTCAAAATATTATGATATGCAAAGTTTCGTAATTTTACAGTTCGTAATATTCTGTAATTTTACGCATTCACAATATTTCGTAATTTTACATAATATTTCGTAAGTTTTCAGACCCGCTGCAAGTTTGCGTAAGCGTAATATTTTGTAACTTTTTAAAATATTTCGAAATATTACAATATGCGTAATTTTACAGTTTGTAATATTGTGTAATTTTATTGCGTAATATTTCGCAACTTTTTAAAATATTTTGATGATTCGTAATTTTACATAAATATTTTGTAATGTTTCAAAATTCATTTTTGTACTATAAGTTTATATAATGTATATTTTATTAGATATATTATGAATTAAATTATAAAAAATTACAAGTATTTATTACTATATACAGAATATATAAAAGTAAAAAAAGAAAGAGTAACGATACAATTAGATGTAAAAAGAAGAGAAACAGCTATAGTAATGTTGGTATTGGATATAAAGATAAAAGAAATATTGTTAGTATTGTTAGTGTTGTTAATATTAGAGTAAAAAGAGTTAAAGAAACAGTAGAAACATGGATATTATCGTTAGTATTAAAGTACAAGTAAAAGAAAAAAAGGAAACGTAGATAGTATTGTTAGTATTACAATATAAAGTAACAATTAGGGTAAAAAATGCGTTAGTATTAAAACAATTAGTATTAATAAACAAATATTTCTATACCTGCAAAGAATAAACTAAAAATAAAAGAAAGAGGAAAAATAAACATGTTGTTAGTATTAAGTAAAAGGAGTAAAAAAAATATAATTAGTATTGTTAGTATCGTTAGTATTGAAGTAAAAGTAAAAAGGAATAAAGGAAATATGGATATTATTGTTAGTATTACGACACAAAGTAACAGAGGTAAAAAGAAAATAAAAATAATTAGTATTAATAAACAAATATTTCTATACCTGCAAAGAATAAACTAAAAATAAAAGAAAGAAGAGACAAAATAAAAAATAAATATGTTGTTAGTATTAAATAAAAGGAGTAAAAAAAACATAATTAGTATTGTTAGTATCGATCGTTAGTATTAAAGTACAAGTAAAAAGAAATAAAGGAAACATGTATATTATTGTCAGTATTACGATACAAAGTAAAAAAGAAGTAAAAAATAATGAAATAATTATTATTAATAAACAAATATTTCTATATCTACAAAGCAATAAATTATGAAATATATGTAAATATTCTGTATATAATTAAAAAAATATTGAACAAAAGGATAAAGAAATAATAAAAAGAAGAGAAAAATATTGAACAAAAAAAATAAAGAAATAAAAAGACAAAAAATAAATAGGACAAAAAACGCATGCAGATTATATCACATGCAAGGATCAGCCTAATTTTGATTGGCCAGAAAATATGATACTGTATGCACAATCATATCATGCAGATTTATTTATTTAATTATCAATAACACGGGCGTGACATAAATAAATCGTGACTGAAACTTGTGTTCAATTTGTGTTCAATTTGTGTTGATAATTCTGGTAAAAAATTATTAATTTTGGCCAAATTTCGTTAAATTTGTTAAATTTGTGTTGAATTTGTGTTGAATTTGTGTTGCGTAATTTTTTATTTATCACAAGGGGATGATATTTAGTAATTGCATGTACGATGTACAAGATTTTTTTTATGATTTTTTTAAGAAATGTACGCAAAATATTTAATCAGAATATAATTATTTTTAATTAAATTGATTAAAAAAAATTAATTTTTTTAAGAAATGTATGCGAAATATTTAAAATTCAATAGAATGTGCTAATAATAAATTGTTTTATTTTTAAATATGATATATTGATATTTATATTTAAAACAATTAAACATGTACATGATTTAATTAATATGTTTAATGATGAAAAGTGTAATAAATTAAATTTTAATTGAAACGAGAAATAAAATCAAACCAAAGAGGTATTGTTCAAATTTTATTTAAAGTGACATTTTACGACTTTCTTTCAAATTTTTACTCATCCCAAAATCAAATTATAAAAATCAAATCTAAACTAATAATGCCTCGCCACACACGTTCACGTCGTTCCCACTATAACGTTCATTGGAACTGGACTATGATGGATGAACTTGTTGACATACGCCGAGACAGAAACCGCGCCTACCACAATATTAATGGTAGAAGCCGCTATGATTTTTGGGACTCTGTTGCCAATAGATTCATATGACTAATATCTATAATTTCTTTAAGAAAGAATTTAAATTCAAGGCAAATGCGGCATAGTAGCCTTTATCTTTATTAATCATTATTAACTTGATACATTTTACATAAAATAAAAAGAAACAAAAGAAAATAAAACTAACTAAAAACAAAACTATATAGTCTCCTAAAGAAAAATAAAATAATAAAATTAAACTAAAAAGAATAATCGCATTACACTAAATTTCCCTAGATCTTCCCCCTTGATATATTCCAACCAAAGTAGAAGCAACTATGCTAACAAAATAACGGATAACACGCCCACTATAAAAATCGACATCCCATCCTGCAAAAGCTGTTATTAAGTAGCACCGTTAGACGACCCATAAAACCCGACAAATGTTTATACCATGGCAAACCTTGAGTCATCGAGTTCTTGATCCAATCAACTTCGGAGTCACGTGAAGTCACGATATGGGTCGGAGGAGGTAAAGAGGAGTAAGGCACATACGTAGTGGCAGGCAAATTAGAAGGCCGAGGAGAAGTTTTCAATTTAAAGGTAATGTTCATCGCGTCTTCCCATTTAGATTTGTCATAAGTGCGCGGATTCCAGATGTGTTTCCTGAGCTTCTGGATGAAATTATTATGTATCGCAGCTACGACCTTCATAGCAGATGGCCTGGGAATAGATAATTCAACAAATAAGTCAATAAACATGGTAGGTAAGCAACCCCGGATGAGCGCGTAAGAGGACCAGTTAGAAGAAGAGATGGTCCAACAAGAAAGAGAAGAGAGCTTCCTGAGCAAGGGTGTAGGATCGTGATCAGCCATTTCACCGGCTTCACGAAGCTTAGAGAATAGGTGATTTTGATAAGATTGCAATATCTGATGCATGACGGATCGGCGTTTAGAGCAAAGGATCAAGTGCATCAAGTCCTCCATACGATCACGACACGAACGGCATGTAAGAAGATCAATATAAAGATCGGAACGGGTGACTTTTAACTTTTCCAGGAGAGGCAAGTCATCGAGGAAGAGTTTAAACTTAAAGGCGTAATGTCTTGTGGCGTGAGAAGCCTGGAAAGAAGCATCATGAGCCGGGGAAAAATTAAGAGTAAACCAGGTAAGTTCCCAGTCCACTACATAGTCGTCGTTATCAAACAGGCAATATATAAATTGAAAACGTTTGAGAGATAAAAGGTCCTTCAAAAAGGTGGCCTGGAAGTGGAGCTTGAAAAGCCGCCTGGGATTAGATTCACAAACCACATTGTCATACACCAGACGGATAGGATGCGAGGAAGTGTAAGCGTACTCGGGCAAAAGAGGAGCCGTATCAGAGTGATGAGCGGAATTCGCAAGGGAATCAGCAAATTCATTCCAGTAGTTGCCGTCATGACCTTTGACTTTGACGGGAGAGACCGCGAGATTTTTGGAGTGAACGAGTCGCTCAATAGAAGCCCACAGCTCGAAGTTAGTAGATTTGTAAAATAGACGACTATTAGAGTAGGAAGAAGATGCACATAATCGCAAACCATCAATGGCAGCCTGGGAGTCCGTGTAAATAGTAACAGCAGAATCAGCCGGAGTGACGCATAAAGCAGCGTAAATTGCAGCAGCTTCAGCTCGGGTAGAGGAAGGCCAGTTCTGTATAGTACCGTGCGCATAAGTAGCAACAGAGTTGAGATACCCAGCATCGGGGATTATTTGAACCCAAGACCAACCCATCGAGACTTCAGGTGTTCCGAGGTTAATCAAAGAACCATCGGTATAATAACGATAGTGAGAGCCTGACGGGAGGGGAACTACTGAAGAAAACAAAGATTGATTATCTATAAAGGGAGACACTATAAGATCATCCACAATAACAGAGGAAGAAGAGGAAAAATCTGGCAAGAGATCAAGACGCCGGTAATAAGGAATAACTGTGATACTAAGATCAGCCCAAGTATGAGGAGAAATGACTTCCAAGGTAGATTGACGAATGCGTTCACAATTTGTAGGCAAAATCATGGATCGCAACAAAGAAATCTTGAAGGTGCAGCGAGGCGGAACGGCAGAATATTTACTAGCTGAAGGAAACAAAACATGTGCGTCACAGCCTGGACAGGGACGAAGGCGGACAACATCACCCGGAGAAGAGAGACAGTCAGATATCCAGTGAACAATCACACAGGTATCTTTCTTAGGTTGGACGCTAAGCTGTTTGCCGAAGAGAGGAGCGCCATTGCCATCAAGCGTGACGAGCCAATGCCGATTCTTTTGCGATGTAGTAGCACCGGGAAGCAAGACAATAGAAGAGGTAACAGCAGGAGGGCATACATATTGATCAGACAACTGATCATGAGAGCCGGGAATGGTCGTATGGGTCTTGATGTCCAAGTACCATTTGTGAGGGAGAGAACGGCCACGCTTATCCTCAAGTTGGGCAATATAGGCAGTCCGATAAGCAGTCCAAGAAATGAGATGAGAGCCAGATGGCGCAATTAATTGTGATAAATAATAAAGGTGACGTTTTCGAAGGACCTTGAGGCAAGCTTTAAAAACCTGCGGGCTCATACACGAGTATAAAGGCGTATTGCCGGGAAGAGTAAGGTCCGGACACGTTGAGGAAAATTGAGCATGTTGCAAGCGGAAGGGGGTAGAAACCATGGAAGCAATAGTGCACGCGATATAATCACATTTAAAAATGTTCATATTGGACCATAAGGACCAATCATCCACCTTCAAAGGAGAAATAGGAATCAAAAACCTAAACTGTATCAACATTAATCTATAAATAAACAAACGCTGAATAAAAGGTGTAGAAGAATTAGCCATCAAAAATAAATTATTAACATGACATTGTATCAAATGAGAAGATAAATTAATCAAGCCTAAAGCTTGGGAAAGGTAAAGTATAGGATTGGGAAGAGAACGGGAAAAGTTAGCCTTATGCTTGACGAGAGAGCGTATAGATCGTGTAGCAGCATAACAATCCGATGCTGAAAGGTGAGTAACTTGCATACGGTACTCGAGTTTAGGAATGAGCACCGAGTTATAAAGGTAAACCACTTGTTTAGCAGAGAGCTTGGCCGGGCGAAGAGTGGCGGCGAACGAATTACATTCACTGGCAATTTGTTTCCTGATGAAATCACGAGAGCCTTTGATATTAAACCATACCCCTAAAAAACGAAAAGAAGAAGTAATAGAAAGAGGGGTAACGGAGATGGAAGAAATGTCGTTCAAAGACGATAAGGATAAGTGAAATTCCACAGGGAGAATAGTGGACGTGGTGGTTAAAGGCAATGAATTTGATATCAAGACATATTTCTGATGGTTGGCAGAAGTATTGTTCAACGCATAGAATTCTTCTGTAATCGATAACATATGTTCCAGTCCAGCCTTCGATGAAGAAATAAGAGTGGAATCATCCATAAAGACCAGATTGTTGATAGAAATATCAGGAATAGAGACCGTATCAGCGGAAGTTAGCGATGGGGATCGCAATACATAAGGATCCAACATCTCAGATTTCAAAACAGTCAAAAGAGGATCGATGTAAATGACCCATAAGAGTGGGGAAATCACTTCGCCTTGGTCGATACCGATTCGAACCCGGTAGGAAGAAGTCTCACCGTGGGCGGTAAACACCCGATTAGAACGGTTCATAAAAAGAGATAAAATAAGCGTAATAGCAGTCGCAGGTAGACGAATGCGTTCCAGAGCGAATTTCAGCATAGTCAAATTGACAGAGTCAAAGGCTTTAGAGATGTCTTGCGATAAAATCCAGAGAGGAGAATTGGTGTGATTGGCATCGTGAATGATGGATTCAAGAGTGATGATTGGGTCACGGCAGGAACCTCCTGGTAGCCCCGCAAAATTGCCACCTTTAAGAACATTGTGAGTAGCAAGAACGGTAGATAATCGGTTGTAAAAAAGCTTGACAAAGGATTTCCGGATAACTTCTAGAAGCGTAATAGGACGGGTATTTTTTAATTGGCATCGCCATTCGTGCGGCTTGGGGATGGGAAAAACCATAGCTTGCCGCCAGAGATCAGGAATGTCAGCGGTAGCAAAACATTTACGGATCAGTATCAAGAGTAGAGAGTTGGCGGTAGGTCCCAAATGTTTGAGCATTTCATAGGTAATCATGGAAGGGCCGGGAGCTTTGCCATTGGGCATAGAGGAAACTGTAGAGAGCCATTCCTCCAAGGAAGGGGGAGACAATAGTGAACTATAAATATCAGGAGAAACAGAGTCCATGGGTGAATACTCAGAGCGCCATCGATCAGGCAGAGCGGATATATGCGAAGGTGGGGAGGATTTGATAGGAACAGCATTTTGAAAATGTTTAACCACAGCATCAGAAATGCCCTTGGGATCCGTCAACAGTTGGGGAGTGGTAGGATGGTCAATAAAGACACGGTCCAAAACGATGCGACGACGTGAGCGAGAAAGCGCTGAGCTTATAAATGAAGAAATGTCAGTATCAAAATTCTGGTCGCGAGACGCCAAATGAGCCTTAATAGAAGAGTCCTGGAATTCTTTTTCCTTCAAAAGATGTAAGCCTCTTAACAAAGAAGAGGCACGTGAAAGAGTGCTGTATAAAGAATTGAAATTATCCGTCCGACAAGAAAGTAAAGTTGAAGGTAAAACAGGGACGGAAGGAAAAATGGATTTATACAAATTAAATATATTATTTAATCTGATCAAATGGCCAGACCATTTACGGTCATGGGAAGAAGAAAAGGTATGCGGGTATTTACGCAATAATCTAATGGAGTGGAGAACACGATTGAGAAAGCGATAATGCTGTATTAGGGATTCTAAATCTTTAGGGAGCTTTGGGGTATGATCATTACCAACAGTTCGAGCAGGTAGGATAGCATTGGCACCGGCAATAATGTTGGTGTGTAAAAATTCACACATACGATTAACGTGCCAAGAAGCAAATACATTGGGAGAAGAAATGTTGCACAAATTGTCAACATGAGCAGAAAAGTCTTTCCATTGTGAAGGGGTAACCGAGTCAAAGGAAAATATACGACGAGAACGTCGTTGAAGCTGCCGAGCACGTGCTGGCTTAAGAGAAGAAGATAAAAAGGAAGAATCGTAATAAGTAATAACAGGATTATGATCAGAAAGGCTAAGATCACGCACGTCAAAAATGACAGAGGTGAGTAAAAACTGTTTAAGAAGGGGACAAGACCAGACATAATCAATGCGGGAAATAATATCCGCACGATGAAAGGTGCCCAGAGATGTAGAAGAGAAATTAACCGGGGTAAAGTCAACATATCCATTTGATAAAAGAAAATCGAAAAGACGATGGATACGTTTGGAGGCGATTTGAGGTTGATTGAAAAATATAGGGTAGAATTGATCAAGGTGCATATTAAAATCGCCACAAACTGCGTGGTGAAAGCCTAATCGTTTAGCATCCGACAAGGCGGAAATAAGGAGGTCGATAGTTTCATCTCGCAAGGATTGATCAGAAGGAGGAGGGATATAAACAACAAAAATTCGAAGCTTAATGTTTCCTTTAAAGTATAGGTCCACAGAAAGCAAGCGTGATGAAAGTGAAGTATAAGTGTGAACATGAGAAGCCAAAGAATTATCAATAAAAAGGGAAACACCCCCGGAAGAGCGTACATGTTGGGAGGAATCCAAAACAGAGGAAAAAACAGTATAATTAGAAAGTCTTTTAGACAAAAAATGCATTTGTTTAGGATGTATGTGAGTGTCAACGACACCACCAAAAGAGATGTGTTTGAGAGAAAAGAAATCATTTAATAACTCGATCTTATTTTGTGAAAACATCTTAAGACCGTTAATGTTGAGAGAAGAAATATTAAAGGAATTACAAGGGGAGAGCGAAGGAGAAACAGAAGAAAATAAAGAATCTTGCAGGGTAAGGTCATCAATGTCTATGGGGTTGGGGGGATAACGTACAAAAGAATCGTAATTAAAATTATTGTCCGTCATTATAGCACTATGATAAAATCAGACGGGGAAAGTATGAATAGGAGAACAATTAATTAGAACCAGCTTTACTAGCTGAGTCCGAGGAAGATGAAGAAGAAGTAATGGATCCAATAAAACCGCTAATAGAGTTGGCAAGCATATCCAATTTGTTTTCAATAGCTGAGTGCTTCGCATTAATGGCTTGAATTTCGTCGTGAGTTTGGGTGGAGGGGGGAGCCATATGAGAAGTAGAAGACAATGAGGAAATATCAGGGATATCAACAGGAGCGGAGATGGGAGCTCTAACTGGTCGCGAAGGAATGAAACCAGGAGATAAGGGGTTGAGAGTCGTTTGTACAGGCGAAACAGCGGGTCGAGGAGAGACCTGTTTAACAGTAGGAGCGGGTGTATCCGGTGCGTCTATGAGCATCTCAGAGGTCTGACTAGTGTTTGGGATGTCAGGCGGGGGTAGCAAGCCAAGATGTTGCTCGATACGACTCATACGTCTATCATTGAGTTCTAAGGCCGTGATACGATCCCGAACTTCAGCCATGTCTTGTTGGAGAGATTTCAACAAGGATAAAATATTAGCAGCCTCGTGAGGAGACATAGTAGTAGCTTGATTGGGTGTTGAGAGAGGAGGGGGAGAACGGACGACCGTAGAAAAAGATACAGAACGGTCACGTTTATCATTAGATGTAGAGCGATTCCGGCGAGGATTGTTATTAAGTCGGGCGTTGGCCAAAGGTTTTTGAGGCTGGGAGGATTGAGAATTACCAGGACCTTTTGATCGCGAGCGCGAACGAGAACCTGAGCGTGAACGCTCTTTAGTTCTGGCAGGTTGGTTGATATTGAAACGTTCTCTAAGTGCAGCCACCGGGTTCCTTCCCCTAGAACGACCTCGATCTTGGCGGCTTGGGCACTGAGAGGGGGCACAGCCTAATTTACCACATCTGTGACAAAGTTTGTTGGTATTGTCAGGGAGGTTCCATTGTAATGTATGGCCTCGTAAACCAATGATTTGTTCCATAGCGGCATCCATGGTTTCTTGAGAATTGAACGTGACATAAGCCCAACGTTTGGGTTTATAGGAATTCAGGAAAAGGGGAACGTTGACAGCCTTAGCACCAAGATCTCTTGTGAGGGGAGCCAGGTCAATATCCTTGGTGTTAGGAGGTAATTGCGTGAGCGTAGCAACAAATGCTCGGCGGGAGGATTTCTGGTCGACTGTGTAATGACACGGAGTCACCCGGAGGCAGGTGGAGAAGCAGTAAACGGCCCATTGGGTGTCAAAGCGAGTGATAGAAAGGGCAGAATCATAGACAATTCTGGCTTGTTGTACTTTGGCATTTTTCCTGGAGTAAACTCGACAGGATTGAATGTTACCGAATTTCTTGAAATAAGACATAATATTGTCTTTAGTTAAGAAGAAAGGAATATCAGTAACTTGGATGGCTCGGAGGTCCTCATCACTCCGGAGCTGCTTAGGATCGTGGGCATGAAATACAAGATCCGGGAACTGTTGGTGAGCAGCACCAACGCAGGCATCACGGGCCTCCTTGGATTGGAAATGAATAACGAGGCGTTTGGCATCACCAGAACCAGTCATTCTAGCTTTACCGGTGTACGATTCGTACATTTCTAAAAAGGTATTGTTGACGGCATCAATCAATGCCTTATTGGTAGTGAAGTTCTTTAAGGTTTCAGGGGCTGAGTTGGGGGCAGCCGCAGCTTGAAAATCATTTCTGTCGATGGAAAAGGTTGGAGATTGAACAAGGAATTGATCAGCCGAAGGATCAATTTCAGTAGCCATATCAGGCGACGCGTTAAGGGGGGATGCAGGAGTCGTTGTTCTAGCATGCATGGACGCGTTGAGTCCATCAGACGCGTTATCGTTAGGCGCAGAAAGAGCCGCAGCCATATTCGGGTGGGAGGAGAGAGAAGTCGAAGCAGTATTATTTTCGTTAGAAGGAGAAGAAGGACCTTCCACTTCAACGTCAGCCGCTGCGTCGGCAACGTTATCTTCATCCATAGCGTGATCAGAGATGGTTCGAGAGCGTTTTTGTTGAACAGTGTTCTCAGTGTCAGAACCAGAGTTATCAGAGTTATTATTGTTATTTCTTCGTTCTTGGCGGCTGGCCTTCCTACTATTAGGATTAAAGGAGCCGCGGCCTCGTCTAGCAACGTTATTAGGCATATTCGAGGACTTTTAGTAGGGAAAACTATAAGTTTTATTGAAAAAAGTGTTAGCTAAAAAAAATGGACAGAGTGATCAGCGGAAAAAGGAGCGCAGATCGTTCAGAATTTAAATTCAAATTAACCAATTCATTTAATTGAATCAGAATAAATAGAATATTTCGGACGAGAGTTTCTGGGCAACAGTGCAGCCAAAAGTGGAGGAACCTCGTCAGGGATTACCATGTAAGTAAATAAATAAAATTACATTCATATAAATTAAATGTATTTATCGAATATTCAAACTGATTTTGATATTTAGAACTATGTCCTTTATCGTAATGGTAATCCTGGGCGGCGGCTGTGGACGCGTACCGGCCAAAGATATTATCGCGAATTTAGAACGAGATTTTGGGAGAGGCCGGGTAATTATACTATAATAAAATTTATAATTAATATTTACGTTCATGTTTTAAATTTGATAAATTTGATCAATTTTAGTCACGCGTGATGATCGTAGGAGAAGGAGAAACTTACCTACGTATCGTAGAAGTTAATTATTTTTATTTTTTTATTTATTAAGTGAGTAGCTAGGCCCAGTCCGTACCAAATATCGGCTGGAGACTCACGTTTTTTTTGGGCTGTGACTGATACTGACGTCCACGCTGTACAGCCTGGGTACTATTTTATAAAATAGTAGCGAACAAGTATCAAATGTGTATTTTTTTATTAAGTTATAATAAAAATTAGAATTTACTTTAATTTTAACATAAAAATTGTAAATGATAAAAAATTCGTAAATAAAAATAAATTTGTTTTCCCAAACTTAAAAAAAAGGTGTTTATATAAAAGAAAAGGTGTTTATATTATTTTTGATTATTCAATAGTATCACATGCCCCTTGTATACGTTCTACTGCATACGCAGCTTTAACGATCGAATAGTAATATTAAATTTTTGAAATATTTTAACCGTAATATTACGCAGGTTTACAGTCTCGTAAATTTTCAAAATATTTTAACCGTAATATTACGCAGGTTTACAGTCTTGTAAATTTTTGAAATATTTTAACCGTAATATTACGCAGGTTTACAGTCTCGTAAATTTTCGAAATATTTTGACCGTAATATTGCGTAAATCTTACGATATTGAAAATTTGCGTAATATTTTGACTGTAATATTGCGTAAATCTTACGATATTGAAAACTTGCGTAATATTTTGACCGTAATATCACATAAATCTTACGAAATTGTAAACTTATGTAATATTTCGAAATTTTTCGAAATATTATGCTATAAACTTTCGTAAACTTACAAAATCGTAAACTTACGCAATTTTTCGCCCTATAAAATTTCCTGATGAAGCTCTTTATCAGGCAAATGAGCAGCCTCACATTGACGTGAAAACTTTTCTCGTCTTTGTGAAGGCGCATGTATCTTAATAACAAGCTTTCTAAGCTAAAATAAAATACATTTTTCAGATTAATTTTCGTAAAGATAATTATTAACTACATATTGAATACTGACTTTAGGTATGACTTCAGATACTTCATCATTATTCAATAATTCATTTTTATTTTCTATGTATCTAACTTTTAAAGTTGAAAGCACGTCCTATGCTGCAAGATTAATGATATACGTCAAATATTGAATGTGATTATTGTATGCGGTGAATTCAATATTTCGATCTTTACAAGTTTTTTCTAATGCTTTCATGAGAGTATCGTTATTAGAAGCATTATCAGTAGTGCATGCCACAATCTATAAATTTAATATCAAATATTATAAAGAATTAAAGAAAATGTTAATTATAATGAATTTTAAAAAAATATCTGAAATGGTGTTAAAACGTAGATAATACCTTTGTGAGAATTCTCATATTATCACAACACTTTACAAATACTTCGTGTAAATTTTCCCCAGAATGGGGCCCAGATAACTTACAAAAGTCGATCAAAATTTCTTTTAATTCCTATTCATAACTTATCCAGTATACGGTTATTCCAAGAAATGGAATGTAACTCAGTGATGTTCAAGCGTCCAGTGTGAATGAAAGTTGACCTGGTATATTCTAATAATTCAATATTATTAGTATTTAATATTAATTTATAGAATTAAAGTAAATTTAATAAAACATACCTGTAAAATTTCTCGTATTTTATTTCTTTCTTCATTAAATTTATTAATAATATCATTATGTAAAGTATCTGCTGAAGGAGTTTTGGCAATAGACTTAAGTATACAAAATAAAAGTCTAAGGTATTCACTTTTTACGGCCGTAAATGGTTGGTCATCGCAAATAATCCATCTAACAGTAAAATCTCAAAATATTCCTTAAGTATAACGCTAAATTTCTTTATTAATATTAAGTAAAAAATACAAAATGCAATATATAATATAAAAAAAAAGAAAAAGAAATATTTACAGGTAATTCTTTTTTTATAAATTTGTCTATTTCGCTACTTTCTACTTCTGTTTTGACTTTACTGGGATGTTTTTTCTGCAAATATTTGTGAAGATTAGTGGTGTTACCACCTGTTCTCTTATACAACATCCTAATTAAAGTAAATTTTACACTCAGTATACTGCTAAATTAATAAACTATTTTATAATAATAATACACTCACCCACAGTAATTACACTGAGCTTTTTCTTCATTTTCCACTAACGTGAAATGTGACCATACAGAGCTATAAGTCCTTGTTGAAGAACCTGCACTTTCGCCTAAACTGTCACTTATTTCAAAGTAGAAAAAAAGATGATCAGATAATTGATCAATAATTAAATAATTAAATAAATTCGTATCATGTAATTGCAGATCTTAAAATATTTGCCTGGGTTTACTTGAGTCGAGTTGAGTATTAATTTAACTTGAAATCGACTCAAATCGGAATCGACTTGTGACTCGAATCATTGTCACATGCCAGAAAATCTCTGACTCGAACTCGACTTGACTCGACTCGACTTAATTTGACTCGCGAGTTGACCTGACTCATTCAAAGCTCTAATTGTACCATCTTAAGTTCATTTTCAAATCCTCATTTTAGATGATGGTGTAACTTCTCAAGTTCATTCACCAGTGTATTCTTGAAAAATAATTAGATTTAATTAAAGAATTTTCATATGTATTTATAAATTTATAATAAACTTATTAAACAAATGATTCATAATTTCATATAAATATTTCAAATTATATACTTGTGATTCCCAATTTACATTTAATTTTACCAGATTAATCAACGTATTAAATATTTCATAGCAATAATCATTGCAAATATTACACAATCCACCTAAATCTTTCTGATATACATAACGATCACCTGCTAAGCGTGCCATAAAAGAAGTTCTTTTTATTCCATTAGGATAAGTCCCTTCAAATTTTTGTCAGAGAGCTTTCTTATTGTCCTTCAAATATAATAATGACAAGTTGGTTTTTAGATCAACATGATAAGAGTTCATAGTTACATTTTCTTTATCAGAAAAAAAGCTCTCAAATTCTCTGTTTTTTATTTTGGAGATGCAATTTCGTTTAACAATTAGCTTAACTTTCGCAGGACATCCTGGACCATTTACGTGACTATATAGGATCTTTGCAATAGAAAGGTACGAAACTCAAAAAAATTTTTAAATTTACTTTATATGCTAATTATGTTTTTTATACTAAAATAAGTATAAATTTAATATTAATTAAATTTTTATTTTTTTTTTGAGTTTCGTACCTTTCTATTGCAAAGACCCCATATTTTTTTGCTGCATTAATTAAATTGTTTGAAATCTAAAAATAGCAGATACATTATTTTTCTTATAATATAATTAATGAATTATATTTAAATTTACCATAAAGTTCTTTTGTATTTCCCTATATCCAAGATTTTTTACAATAATAGAGAGAATTCGTTGCTTTCCATCCAATCTACATTTATTAACTCTAATTGCCTCTTTAAAACTTTTCCAAAATTTTCAATTATCACTTTTAATTGTTTATTTTCTTTTATAAATTCAGATTCTTTATTATTAACGCTATTTAGCAGATTTTTATTAAACAAGTATAAAAGTGCAGTACTTTCACTACTGGAATCCACAAGACACGTCCAAAATTCAGGCTATTATAAAGCTATTGTCAGTTTTTTTGGTAAAAAATGAAGTCATTTAATCCAAAGAAAACTTACTTTTGATTCTTGCTTTTTATAGGGCGTTATATTTGTACAACTCACACTTTTTCATTATCTTTCTCCAAGCACGTAACTTCTGATTAGTAAATTCATAATCCAGTGGATATAGCGGTTTAAGATGCATCATAAATTTTATAATGTTTGATTTTTGCTCTTTCCATTCAATAAAAAATCCATGCCAATTAAGTTTAACAACAGAAATTTTCTGTTTTAGATGCTTTTCAAATGCTTCAGATATTATTTCAATATTATTCTATTCATTCACACTACATATTAGAGATTCTGCGTAATTTTTCAATGCATTAATTGTAGCAGGATGTTCGATTCCAAATAAAATTCTACCATTATAATTTTTCAGAATTCCAGTTTTTTCCCAAACTTTAGTTGGCGAAACATCACTATAAAATGCAACCCTTTCTTTCTTTTGAAATACTTCTATATAATAATATTTACTTTCAATTTTTTGTACAAAAAGACTTTGTTTGCTTTGATATTTATACATAAAACTTGATAGGTACTCAATCATATTATCACTCAACTCTATAATTAAAATAGAAAGTTTGTCTACTGTTATCTTAAAATGACAAAATAAAACATTTGATAATAATTCTTAAGTAATATTTTCATTATCAAACCCTAAAACTGAAGGTTCTGAATATCGTGATTTATTATTAAAAAGTTTGTTATAGGTTTTATTTATAGCTTCTGAAATAAATAGATAAATTTTTGAATCTACATCTGATTCGCAGACATAACCTGGATTTATATTACCTTCTGTACTAACAATATGAACAATAAGTTTAGTTTTGTTAAGTTCTATTTGGACTCTCATATTTAGTCTTAAAGGTATGCATATTTGTTTCTCTTCATTAGACATTTTTTTATTAATAAAAGTCTACCAATTTACTGCATATATACCATAATGAAGTGTTAGAATGAGACTACCAGTGACAAAAAGTTGTATTGTTTGTTTTTTGAAAGACATGAGAAGTTGATTAGTGAGGAAACGGAGATTTAGAAAATCTTCATTTTTACTATAATTTATTAATCCTGCGATTTACTATTAAATTTTGATCACATGCACTAATTGTTACAGTATATAGATCACAAATTAATTTTTTTAAAAAATGATCTTTTAAGTATTAAGCGTTTAAATTAAAAAATGCTTTTTATTTTTTTTAATTTAAAGGCAATGATATCACATGATCTTTATTAAGTAATTGGGAGGGCATCATAGATACCCACAATAAACAAAAAGACATATTCCTAACCCAAAGGCCAGTCCAACCAATATGCCTAAATATTACCGCACCAAATAAAAGAAAAAAAGGGAAAAGGTACAAAAAAAAAATATTCCATATCTATTGGAGAAACAAGGTAAAATCCTACTGATTATTTCTAACTTTAAGACTGTTTCTGAATAAAATCCAATAAAATTTTCTTAATTTCTACAATTTTTGCGTGCAACTGTTTTTTAGGAAGTTTCTTTAGAAAAGAAAGGCCATCGCTTAATTTTTTCTTAGTCTTCGTCATCTTGAACTTCTTATTCAATTTATGTCTAATAGATGATTTACCTGAATTTTTTGACAGACTCCTTATGGGAACATGATTAGATCCTGTAGCCATAAAGCGACTTGATCCATTTTTTTTGGAACTCTTCAAAGTGAAAGCTAAAGATTTATTGTTAGCTTTACCAGTACTATTACCTTGAACTTGCTGACAACTTTTCTGAGCAGTGATAAAGGACAGAATAGTATGGTGATACCAACTGAGTTTAATTCTATTCCAAAATGATTCATTACTTAATACTGACTGAAGGTCATCTCACATTTTGAAATATGCAATCATCTTGCATTAACCGTCTGAGTTCTTGACTTTCTTGAAAGCCTTAATACATAGAGGATTAATAAAATTTGTGAGGTTTTCTTTTAAGAAAAGAGCTGAAGTTATCATGGCATTTTGGTGGGTTCATAATAACAACTTGGAATCATTTTCTTTCTTTACATTCGTAAAGAGACCAGGCAGCAGGGAACTACCTAACTGTGATAGGACCAAGGGGAGCAATTCAAAGGCGATCTTTTTTCCAAATAGAAAAAGCATGCATAATATTCAATTTACACCTTACAGTCTTATATTTCTTTTGTTTTTTAACTATTACTGAGATTATATTGCCCCAAACCTTTAGATATTCAAGAAGCTTGACATTATCCCACTTGGCAGGAATATCATAAATCAGGATATCACAAACGTATTGTCCAAGACTTGGATTGGAATGATAACCTGTAATAATATGAGTAGCATTAGGATCTGATACTGTAGTTTTCACTTTCTTAATCTTTGGCACAAAAGATTTAGCGTCAGGTTTTAAGGTAGAACTGGAAGAGAGAACAGACATAATGGCAGGCTGTGATATCACTGGATTAAGTATTTGAGCTGTAGTGCCTGTAGTATTATCTACTTATTCCATGAAAATAGCCTTTTATTTATCTTTCTTCTGAGAAGTTCCTTCCTCATTTCGATTGGTGTTGAAAGATGCAGACTCCAAATTTGATTGGTGTTCATCATTTCAAGAAATTTTCAAATCCATAAAATGATCTGAGAGGCGTTCATCTGAATCTAGTAGATGCTGGGTTCTGTCCATCTGTTGTAGAATTCCAGAATTAGCTAATGCTTGCGCTCTAACCGTAGCAACTTTGAAGCCAATACGAAAAAACTTTGAGAGAAGGTAGAGTAAGTTCCTACTGAAGCCGTTATAGAAAGCCATATCATCGAAATACTGTTTCATCTGAGGGTTCTTTTTATAAAGACCGACCATCTGTTCTTGGTACTTGTCTTTACCCACATTCTTGGCAAAGAGTGACAAGTGAATCAGAGACCAGTTAGAACTAGCGATAACAGCGTCAAAACAATCATAATACTCTTCAAATAAAGCACTTTTAATAAAGTTGGCAGTAGTGTTCGAAGTTGATGAAGACATTTTAAATCCTAAACAAACAAAATATTCGATTTCAGAGTACTATTTCTACAAAAAATAAAAAATTATTTTTCATCAAGTTCTGAAATGTACGGAATGGGAAAGAGTTGTTTGTGACCTATATATGAAAAAAAAAATGCTTTTTATTAAATGTTTAATTTTTTTAAAAAAAATATACTAAAATGCGTTTTTTTAAGTATTTGAATTTTTTAAAAATTAGCATTTTTTAAATATTCACTTTGAAAATATTTCATTGTCAAAGCTAAATAACAATTACTAAGACCTTTAAGTAAAGGATTATGATTTTCTTTACCTTCAATTTGAGTTTTTCAAAATTTAAATTAAAAAAAATATATTTTTTAAAGATTTAATTTTAAAAAAAAATGCTAAATGCATTTTTTTTAAAGCATTTAAAGTATTTAATTTAAAAAAAATGCCAAAAAATGTTTTTTAACTTTGGATTAAATGAATCAATTAGATCAATCTAACAGATCATACTAAGTAAATACTAATAAAATTATTATTCACTCCAATTGCTGGTTTATATTACTTGATTTAACTGCATCAAACAGTTTGCTTTATAAGTATTTATTAAAGTGAAAAAAAAGTAAATATCTTTTTGAAATGGATCTCATAAAAGATATAAAAGTTAACTGATAGTACTAATGGATTTATTTCATTAATAATAGGGAAAATTTAATATGATTATCTGAATATAATGTAATGTATAATTACATCAAGAATGCTTTTAAATATAAAACCTAATACTGTTACATATAAAGTATTATTATGTAATATTATTTATAGTTTTATTTATAACAGATAAAGTAATATTAAATAAATAATAATTACAAACATTATTTGTTTTTATTTCTTTTGTAAAATTGGTTTACTGTTTAATCTTTAACAGAATTCATACTTTAACAAAATAATAAAAAGAATATAATAATAATTTTTGATTGTTAAGAATTCAAGGCTCTTTTAGGAAACCAAAAAAAAAAGCATAATGTTAATACTTTTTCTTATTATTTTATAATTAATAAATACTGCTTTATTTTTTATTTGTACATCAATAGAGATTCAGAAAGGGAATTCGGTGAGATTGGGCAAAGCACATGATTAATCAAAAATCTAATAACAATGATTGATTGTTGCATTTGAAAGCATTGTTTTGAGTAAAGAGATTTTCACAAGATAGGTATATATAAATTATAATTATTTGGTAACAAATTGATAGATAGTTAAGAGAAATTTTGTTAACTATGTGTAAAAAATCAGAATCCGAGATTAGTCTGTAGGAAAAGAATTCGTATGTAGATATTAGCATGTTATATAATTCATTTTATATACAACCCTTTATTAATCTTATATAGGAATGAATAAAAAGTGTAATTGAGCAAGAAGTAAGCCCAAAATGTATACAAGAAATAAGAGTATAATTCCATACCGTAAAAATACTCCACAATGTTGATACGTAGAGTTAAGAATCAATATAATCCATTTTTTTCATCAACGAAGTAACATAGCATTATTGGTTTCTATTCTCTCAAATAACATTTTCAAACATAATAATTCTGGAATAAAAATATTCAAAACGTGATAATCTGCATAACCCGAATGATTACCTCTAGCTATTTATTACAGTATTTGTAATTATAATCTTTTATTAGCAAAAGAAACCAGAAAACAAGAGCATAATTTTAGGTGGTGTTAGGTCAGTTCTTTAAATGCTTATAAAAATAAGAGGTATATAAAATATATAAAGTGTATATGCGTATAGCGGAAGGTTAACTAATAAAACGATCAACAAAATGAATTTTATATGCTACTAAACATATGTATGCAATTATAAAATATGTTAGATAAATCGACATATTAAACATTCGGAACATTCTAGAGTAACACGATAGAGTAGCTATTTTACTTGTTGTTTCTTTACATATACTCAATAAGCACTCACTTTATTCTTTTTTTCGTGTAATAATAATTGAAACATATCTACATATCTGGTGATAATTAACGTTATCAATCAAAGCGAGAAAGGTAGAAATGCTATAAACAGCAAAAATTCTTGATACTGTAACTCTTTAATGTTTGAGAACACACAATTAGGGATGGTTATTGATACAAGAAGCGACTTTTCATGTGAAGTCATTTTATGTCACCTACTGTGTACATATGTTGTATATATTTTGGATGCGATGAATTCAAATTAAGATAGTTACGAGTCTGTTAGTAAATATGGAAACTTTGAATTAGAAAGTGTAACATTCCTATGGTGACAATTTAGCTAACTAATTGTCACATAAAGGAGACATCTACATAATCTAACTAACTTTAAACGACAGTTGAGTATAAATTTTAAAATTAATAAATATATATATACTGCGGTTTTATTTTCATATAAGATTTGTACCTGTACAGCCCTGTACTAATGACTCATACTATTAATTACCGTTTCGACAAAGTTGTAATCATGATGTAACTCAATAGGTCGTTGTACAATTTGTAATTTTAAATGAATACTAGGTGTTATGCTTTACAAAAGTCATGGGCGAGAAGATTGATAAATTATTTCATGATACTTTTCATGTATAGTATTTTATATATCTTATATACATTTATATATAATAACATTATCTGATTTATATTAGTTCTCAAAAGACGAAGGAAAGTATATAAATATCTGCACTCCTATGGTGCTCTCTACATGTTCAACAAGTATCCAAGTTGGGGCTATTGCTCCGAGCCAATTTTCTGGAGGGCAATGCACGAGAAGAGAAGAGCTTTGTCACGATTGAATTAAAACATGGAAAAATGAGGATGATGCTTCTGTGTGCCAAGTGTTAGCAAACTCACTTGGGTTTAAGCTCCACGATGAAGATCAAGCAGACTATATCAGTTATATAAAAGCGGTTATATTGAGGAAGTAAAGAATATGGCTTTGATCATATAATTGGAGAACTTTACTGCAGAATACTTTTCCTACACTGCTTTGGCCACGTGTTTAATTTTACTCTATGTCAAATACATTATTGTTTCATGGGGATTGCTTCAAAGGAATGGAAAGAATGATAAAGATACTTTGTACTAAATGGGTGAAATGAATCATAAACGATGATGAAGGAAATATTTTGGAATTAATGGTATATGCAAATTTTGCTTATTTTAAAACATTTTATTTTTTATACCTATTTATTTTCTCTCAGATCCCGAGCATTATCTCCTCCCTTTCGAAAAGAATCAAATGAAAAAGATAAAAAAGAAGAGCTCAAGAAAGAAGCGTCACTGATTTAGCTTATATGCTTGATCGTTTTATGCTTGCTATTAAGTGAGAACGATTCAGTAAAGTAAGCTCTTATTGATAATTGATTTGTTTCAAAAAAAAATAAAATAAAATGCACATCGTTATGAGATGTTCATTTTTATGTGAACATATTCTACATATTGTTTCAAAATAAATCTTTTCCGAATTTTAAGAAAAGAATAGTAGTCTCCTTAATTAGAGAATCATAAATTTTTAGGATAGAACTTTGTAAAATTTGGTGAAAGATTATTTTGAGAATTTTAGCGAAGAATTCAGTTAATTGAGAACTATAATATAATAATTGTCAAAAAGGAAACACCTATTTCCACGAACGAGAGAAGTTTCTTCTTTTTCTTTTTATTAAGACTCACTGATACTAGTTTGATGAATAAAAGACGTAGTAAATTAAATAAATTTTATTTTTATTTTTATCTTTATTTTTTTTGTATTTTATACTATTATTTTGTTATTATATTTTATTATTTGTTTTACCGAAGAAAATAAATAAAGAAATGTTATAAAATTCAACAAAAATTCTATTCCTTTCCGACTTTCCTTTAGAATCTGGTGTGGTAACGTGATAGTAACGTGATCTGTGATTTGCAAATATTTTAATTTTTTTTTATATAAATATATATTATAATTATAAACATACTATTTTTAAAAGTTTCCAAATTTATTTTCTTTTTCTGAAACTTCTAGATTTCTTTATATTTTATTATAGTTACACATAATTTAAGAATCAAATGTTTATATTATTTATAGAAAGAGTTTCTATTGTTGTTTATTGTCTTATATCTTAATTTAACGGCAATACTTTTCAGAGCAGTTTTAAGTCGTCGCATTTAACGATGATCTATGAAACAGCAGAGTCTAAAATAACTCCATTTATCCATACAATGATAATAATTAACTCTATTTATTCATACGAAACTCATCCGTACGATCCTACAATATCCTAAACTTTACTAGGTTAGGTCGTTAGAGCATCTGACTTATTTAAGTTCAAAATAAAGGTTTCAGAATTCAGATACTATAAGGAACCTTCACTAACCAATGAAAAATTGGCGATCAAATAGTTAAAATTGCTATTTTTGTTAAAGAGAAGTTTGCTATATATTCGAAAGTGTTTAGACGAAATCTTTTTCAGTGAATTAACAGAATTATTTATTTATTTATTTTTTTTTCAAAAATGAGACTTTTTATAAGTATTGCCAGAACTTTGTTATTAGCGTTTAGTTTGGTGTGTTTGACTTTAGGTAATATTTAATATTTCAAAAAGAAATTGTCCTTTTGTTATTTGTATTCCACGTATATAATTTTTTTTATTAGATGCGGGAAGTATTAGAATAATAGACTCGCTTTATTCAACTTATTCAAGTTATTCAAGTTATAGGTAATTTAAAATTTTAAAATTCTTATCGTATTTAATTGATTTAATGTTAAACTTTAATTCTTTATTTCTTTGTTCTTTAGTTCCACCTATATTAATTTGGATGAATCACTCTTCAAAATTAGAAGGTGATTTAAAATTTTTAAATTTTTTAGTGTTTTTCTATGTTTGGTTTATATGAAATTTCCTTAATTTCTTTTATCCTCTAGTATCCTCGCATTCTCTATGTTTAACGACCTTCTCTCCTTTCTTGTCAGTGGTAAGAATATATGAATTTATCGTTATTATTTATTTCATAATAAATAATAATAAATCTTAATTTATTATAATTTAGCGTATTATATCGTTATGATTGAAAAGAAATGGAATCAAGTACCTGCTACTTATGATATTATTATTTGCGGGTAAGTTTTTGAAATTAGACCAATTCATCGTTTTTTTTTTTAATTAAGATTTCCTTTTCTTTTCATAGCGTTGAATTAGTCTTATGGGTTATCTATGGTAAGAAAGATAACTTTTATTCATTTACTTATTCTTAAAAATACTTATTTTAACATACGTAATTATCTCTAATATTTACAGCTGGCTTACAATTTCAGTATAAAGAATTAATTTTAACTTCTGTCTATAGTATTTTAATTATAATTTTATACTCAGCTCTTGGTGCAGTGCTCTTTAATCATAGAAGAAATTTAGCCCATAGTGGGGAAAATCCGACTCCTTTAAGTCGAGATTCTGGAACGAATAATACCACAAATAATGCCACAAACAATACCACAATTGAAGTCCATCAAACATAATTAAATTTATATTATCATATTATGTACTTTTTACAATTATACTTTTATTTTTTTTTTAGATTATTATAAATAAATTTATCAAATATTTCCATAATAAATCAAAGTAATAAATAATATCAAAAGATTTGACATAAAGCTTATATTACACATAAAAGCATATTACATGTAAAAAACATTGATATTAATAATTCTAAAAAAAATTTTAGATTTTGCATTTTTTTCAGCCATCTAATTTTTTTTTGAAGTACACGATCGCGCTTTCCGGATATTGCGTTAGAACAAAGTTCTTTGGATGCTCTGGCAATTTGTTTTGTCAGTGCAATTTAGGCTCGAATATGAGTTTAAAGTAGGAAAACTCTTCAAGGCTAATGAGTGTGCTTCGGATCATTTCACAATCACAGTTTTTCTGTTAGATAGAGATAAAATGAGAGCTTGTTTGCTTAATGACCACTTCTGAAATTCTTAAGAAGCCCTATATGTACCCGATTTCCTCAATTAGCTTCAAGAACTGGCTTACTTGTGCCCGCTTCTGAAATTTTCAAATGAATGTCGACTTTCTCAGTTAACTTCAGGATTTGACTTTCGAGTTGATGAATTGAACGTCAAGGACTTATCAATCTCGTTGAGTTTCTAAAATTGAATGATTTATACTTATTAGGTAATAATCATTAAATCTTCTATTACATGCCATATGAGTAGGATTGACCGTTCGTTCTATTGTAGAGGTAATTAATTTCCAGGCGCAATACACTGACTGAACTGTCACCAAATCCTATGCTTAGGTGAAATCACGAAGGTTTTCATTCTTAGCTGGAGAAATCGATTGTAATAAAATTTATTATAAACAATTATCCCTTACTCGTTGAATATATTTTCCCCAACGACTTTATTATTGAGTTTTTTTATCACAGAAAACATTTCTATCAATTGAGAATGTTGTAAACAAAAAATAAATATTAAAAATTGAAATATTTCTGTAAAAACAAGGTATATATACTGTATTCTTGTACAAAATATAACAAAATGATATAATTGAATTTGTATCCTTGATTTGGCTTGTGTACATATCCTTAATAAAAATCATTATACTATTGCGGAATATGAAAATATGTGTCTTCCGTTTATCTTTATTCGCAGGTATTTTGCATTAATCTATAGATCGTCACTAGCTTTCTTGAGTGATTTTAATTTCACCATCCTATCTTGTGTGTAATATTATTTCTTTTCTAATACGATAAGTGAAAGTTGGGTTTTCAGTAGGAATAGACAATATACTGTCTACTTGATCATGAGGGTCTCTTTGACAAATTCTTAGAGTATTTATACTCATCCATTTACTTCATCTCTGTTTGTTGACGATACGCGAGCAGGATATCCATATTTCTCCATCCTCTTTCAAGAGTGCATTTGAGTTTCTTGCGTCAGCTCGTTCACTCTCATCATATTCCGAATAAGGAAGGTCGTTTTTTTGTGCACTAAATCGATAATAGTTTTACATTCTTGCTAAATTTCTGGATTATTATAGATTGAAAATTACGTTATTTATATACGCTTAATAAATTATCATAAAACCATTCTTCATTCTTGAAGAGCAAGTTCTGGCCACTTTTACCATAAGAACCATTTTCTCGCGATAAAGAACATTGTAAAAAAAAAAAAAAAAAAAAAATTATCGTTAAAATTAGAAAATATTTCCGTAAATCAAATTATATATTTCCTTGTAGCTTGATATGACAAATATTTACTTTAAAAGTACGCTTTATTTTCCGTCCTATCAATATTTTCCGTCCTATACTAATTAAACAAATCATTTTGAGATACGTATGACAAAATTTGTTTAGCTTTATTCAATGAAAAGAAAAACAAAGGTCTTTTACTTACTTATTTTTATTATTTATCATACATTTTCAAAAATTGCCTTCTATTTTCTTACAATCTACAGCGACGAAAAAGATTAATAACAAACAATTAATCATTTTTAATATAAAAAATAATATTTATTTTTCTTTTAAAAACAAATCATTTTCTTTTATTTAGCGTTGTAATGATGAATATTTTAAATAATAATCATAAGTCTCTTGAGAAAAATGATTTAAATGATTTAATATGATCTTTTTAAGACTAATGACAATCAACATCTATTACATCTTTTAAACTGTAAACAAATTTATCAAAGATTGATTTATCTCATTGTTATATATATGTATTTATGAATCGGAAATCCTGTAAGTTACTATTTAAGAATAGTAAATAATGAGCGCACATGTTTATCAATAACATTTCTAAAATGTTCTAAGAACAAATTATCTTACTCCTGATTATAAAGGGACCATTTGTCATGGTGTTACACGGTTTCCATTTTTGACACAAAAAAAAATAACAAACAATTACAGATTTACTCACTGTAGAAATTTAAACTTAAAAATTTTTTAATTTTTTCTCATAAAAACATGCATGCATTTAGGGAATCATGATCCTACAGGTGTCAAATTTATTCAAATGGAAGTAGGAGAAATCCCGTACAAATTTACTATAAATCGTCTATTTCATCCTAAACGCAATTTTAAATTTGAGTTCTTACTAAAAAGGAAAATAGAAATTTATTTCAACTTCAATTAGATGATTTACACTTTGCACGTGGTTGCTTTTTTTAAACAAAAGAATATACTGTACTCCTTAAAAAAATAAATAAACCATGCCCTCGATAAGGAAATCTTTGACCAATCAAAATTATAACTTTTTTAAATGATGTCTAGTTTGTAATTATACGTGGGTAAATGAAAGATATAAATAGAATTAAATCTCCTTTTAAGCAGGATTTTTAACAAACTTTCAGTGTAAATCCTTATGATTATATTATGATATAAATTGAGTATAAATTTTCCGAAAAAAATATAACCACGATGGTAATACAAACAAATATTTACCTTGAATAATTTGCGTAGTAATATGACTCTTTCTTTAGCTTAATAAGGTAATTTACTTATCATTTCCAGAGTAAAAACGTGTAATTTTTAAGTTATAAATTGTTTGATTTTAAAAAGGGAGTATATATATATCAAAATAACAAGCTCTGTGATTTATAATATAAATAAAATGAATTTATTTTAGCTCCAAATTTTTTTTTTTTTTTTTTAAAAAAAAAAAAATTTTCCTTTTACACGGCTTAAAAAATTTTTTTTTTTTTTTTTTTTTGACATATTCACAATGATAGTCGAACGAAGAACTTTTCTCGTTTGGAGAATTATTCAATTTTGGATGTTTCTAAATATACTCATTCTAGGTATGAATCATTTTTTCGAGAAATCTTCTTTGACATAACCATTAAAATTTTCTGGGGTTTTTTTTCCATTCAATAGAATTTGTACAGTTTTCGGGATTTTATTCAACTTATTGGATGGACCCGTAAGTTAGTTTACAAAATTTGCGTGACTTTTTTTTTTCAAGAAAAATAAATTTATTTGTTCTTTTCTCTTTACAGAGCTAATAATCAAAGGATAATTTGGATTTCTGAAATGATTAGTTTTGCTATCGTAGGTAATATATTCTATCACGTGAATTTGGCGTCTAAACAATTTGAACGTAAAGTATAAATTAAAAAATTAAAATATTTATTTTTTTTTTTCAGGATATATATTGATCACTTTCAATAAACGATGGATGGAAGGACCATTTAAAATGGATATGATTTTTGATTGGTTCGTATATGTATATTATATTTAATATCTAAATATATATTACGTCTTAAACAATTCTTTTAACGAATTTAATTACTTCTAGGATTTTATTTATCGTTTGGAATATTCAAAGTAAGTTCGATTTATTGAATTGGGGTAAAATAATACGTCATCATGAAGATCATAAAGGGGTGACCATGAAAAAATTGACCCCTTATCCGATGATCGTATCATATGCTGTTCAAAATTACAACCCCATATTTATTTAATTTTTTTTTTTTGATCATCATTAAATAAACATGACGCACTTTGTTAAATAAATACAATCACAATTTTTTTTGCTAATAGGTTTTTTGAATATAACACCTGCCATTTTCGGTCGTGGATTAAATTGTAATTTAGAGGGAAACCCATATGGGATAACCACAATTAATGAACAAACGAGATGTCGTTTATTCGTTGGCAGTACAGCTCTTTCATTTCTCACACTTTTTACCACAATAGTTACATTGGTGTTATCAAAATCAAGGTGGGATAATAGAGAATTAATTCGATCATCGAATCGCGGTCGTAAACTGCAATCATTTTACAAAGTTCAAAAAGGTTCATTAGATAATGGTCATCCTGCATTATTCTTTTATTCAAAGAATACTTCTCCTAATAGTTTTCATGGTACCAAATTAAGAAATTCAATGAAAAATACTTCGCCTTCAATTTCTCCTATTAGTATTTCCATACCTGAACCTGAAATGGCTGCTATTGCAGTAGATAGTAAAGACATTCCTATTACTTCTAATGACGAAAAAATTGAAAATGAAAATGTTAATTCGGTTTTGAAATATTAAGAACAATTAAGCAATTTACATTTTATATATAAATATAAATTTTATAATCTTAATTAGCAAATATATTTTCTATATTGCTTGAACTTTTTTTTTTCCTTTTCTATTTTATATAATTTATAATAAAAAAAAAAAAAAAATTTTTTTCCTGCGTAAAAACTTTAAGGGATGTAACGAGAGAAAATGATCAGCAAATATGGAAGTGAAGTTCATGGATAAGAAACTAACAAATTAGCAATTTTAAGAATATAAAAATGTAGATTTTACCTAACGGCATTTCATTTTATTTTTATTTTTATTTTTACAGTGGGTGCCACAGTTATCGGCATTTCTTCAGAAATAAATTTTGTGCATTGCGATAATTCACGTGATTTTTACATGATTTTGCGTAAACTATTTTGGTGGTAAAAATTAGGATATAATAACTAAGTAGCGGATTATTTTTAATATTTTTATCTTTAGGTGTAATTTAACAACTTTTATTAAGTTAAAAAGGTCGATTATTTAACTAGTTTTTTTGTCATTTTTAATTTTCAATTAATAAAATCAACAAATTTTTATTTATTAAAAATTAGCAATGTATATATCTTAAATAAATGAAAAATCAATATGATAAAAACCTAAATTTGATGCGCAGTATGCGTGTAAAAATCTTGTAGCACAGCAATTTTTAGCATAAATTTTACTTTTAATACGAAATGATAGGTAAAATTGCTAATGTGTGAGTTTTCTATCCATGAACTTTACTATGGAAGAATACGGCATTCCATTTTTACAAATTGTGCACACCCATTGAGTAGCGGACTATCACCTAATTATAAATTAATATGAAAACGAAGACATTAATGTAGTGGATTGTCATTCTCATTGTCGACTTTCTGGGCAACTTGGTAAATGGTAACCTTCTCCAATTTATTAAATGATAAAGTGTGCTTAACGCCAAAGAAATTTATATTTAATTGTGCCCCGTTTCAAAGTACTCTGACTTGATTGTAAAATCAAAAAAAAAAAAACATTCTCGGAGATAATTACGACAAATAGTAAGCGCTGACGATCTTAATGTGGTGAAATTATTTTGTGACACTAAAATTGCAGCCTTTACCGAAATTTATATTGAATCAGAAGAGCATTTATCCCGGCCCGTAATTAAAAAGATCAGATTGATCTTTGTCGAAACTATCAAAATATTTTATGCGAGATAATCGATGGATATTGTATTGTAATCGGTTGGTAATATAATGTAATCGATTTATAATGTAATGTAAGCGATTTGTAATGTATCGTAAGCGATTTGTAATATAATGTAAGCGATTTGTAATGTATCGTAAGCGATTTGTAATATAATGTAAGCGATTTGTAATGTGTCGTAAGCGATTTGTAATGTAATGTAATCGATTTGTAATATAATGTAATCGATTGGTAACGTTATTGATAAATTTATAATCAATTTATAATCATCTTCCTCAAATCAAATTACCATTTTCTAAAAGAGAAAAAGGTTTATCTCATGTCAAAATAACAAGACATTTCAATTCCTCTATTTTGCAATCTTAATAAAAAAAGTATGATTAGTGAAAATTACAACGAAACAAGGAAATTATTATGGGAAGATGGAATTCACCCGCATTTTTCATAGAAAGGAATATTCTAAAAGAGAAATAAAATATGAATAAAAAATAAAATAAATAATAATCAACTATGTTTTTACTGTACCTCAACAGAACAATCCAAGATAGCTGTAAAGTAAAAAAAAAAAAAAAAAAAAGAGAATGAAAAATATTGTAAAAGAATAATAAAATATCGAAAATTTTTTAACCATGAAATATCAAATTAAAAACCTTTAATACATCCAGTCTTAACTCCAATATATTTGAGTGCTTGAATAATACTTGAACGTATAAACGTATATATAATTGTTTAATAAATCTTCTCGCGAAATTTTATAATTTTAGTTCTTACCTTAAACCAAAATGTTTGCCTTGATGATTTTTATCAATAGCAACATCTTCAATATGTCCAACCTTATAAAATTAAAAGATGAATATAAAAGTTTTTTCTGGATGAAAAATATAAATTATATAGATATATTGAATTACTAACAAGTCCAGCGTTAAAGATAAATTTACGTTCAACAAATATTGTTCCAGTTCCAATAATGCGACTTTCGGGAGAAACTATTACGACAATAAAATATTCATCGTTACGAGTTCTCATGTAATTGAAACGTTCTAAATAGTTTTTTTTTTTTTTTATACAGCAAGAATTATGGATGAAATATACATTTAAAACCAATGGTTATGAACGCGGCAAAAAAACAAATTGCCTAACCAAGAAATTGATCTTTAGAGAGATTTCCTATATCTTTAAATACAGATAATACATCAAAAAAGCCGAGTTCATAATCATCGATAGATAAAGGTCGTAAAGTATAACCTTTAGGTAACGACGCTTGAACTTCAGGCGAAATAAGATCAGTTGAAAAAAGATTTTTTTGTTGCGACATATGAGCAATGTATGGTTAATCTTGGGAATTTATAAAAAAAAACTTGGCTTTTATAAGTAAAACTGGGAATGGACTCGGTTTCCAAATGGATATAAGTTCATCCATCACACGATCATTCATTAAAATATTTAAATGGTTACACATTTTATTTTTATTTCAAAAATAGTTATGATAGTTACACTAAGGTAAGAGAAAAAAAAAAGACGACTATTTTTAAGCCTTTCCGCAACGCTCAAGTAAATATTGATCGTAAGTTTTAATATTTGGATGTAATTTTTTAGCAATAGAAATATCATTAACTTCAGTATCCTTTCCATAGTATCCATATTCTTTGAACCATTTGTACTATAAAACGAAATAAGAACGAGAATTTTATTTAGCAATTTGGAACAAGAATTCAATATGATTAAATATTACTGAAATTACCATTTGTTTAAATTCTTCGTTGTTAAAAGATGGGGGGAACTCTTTGGCGACCTCTTCATCATTATGAGCAGTTTTTATTTTATGAGTTTTTCCAGTAGCTAGATTAAAAAACAATTCAATTTAATTTTTTGGGGGGGGGATTTATAAATAAGATTTAATTATTTAATAATTAATTACCTTTAGTCAATGATTCAGCAATAGATTTTAAAGTAACATATTCAGCAGCAACGGGGACTTTTTTACCGTTCCATTTTTCAGGTCCTTCCTCAATAATTTTTGCAACAATTGGCTATAAAAAAAAGATTTTTTTTTTTTTTTGTTCGATCGATTTATTTATAAATAAAAAGGAAAGGAAAAAAATATTTATTAAAATTACGTACACCTGTATCCTTTTCGGCATCAATCACAGGAAGCTTATCATCTTCTTCTAAATGAGGAACCAGGATTTCAACTTCCCCACTTTCTTTCTGTCTCGTAGGTACAAAGACTCCAACATTTTGGCAGTAGAAACCGAGATAGATAAATGTTACATTTGGAATTCCTAACTTTCTAATGTACTGTTCTACGTTATTTTTACCGGCAAAATGAACAATTTCGGAGTACTTTCCTTCAGATTCAGCGGTAGTATCAGGGAGAGAACTAAATGATATTTTTATTTAAGTATTGACTTTCGATCCACAGATAAAGTATATAATGATTATATATTCACCTGTAAATTAACCAGTTAACTCCTTCTTCTTTAGCAACATCGGCAATCATTTTACCTTGTCTCTCTTCTTCTTTAACATCTTGACCAACAATTGACTAAAATTTACATAAAATTATAATTACATGGATAAAAAAAAATTAATAATAATAGTATTTTACTTACTGGATCCCAGAAATTAGTGACGACCCAAACAATATCTGCACCTTTTAAAGCCTTTTTAACCTCATCCTTCTTGGACAAATCGCATTTAAATACTTCAACACCTTTAGATTTCAATGTTTTTGCTTTATCCGAATCTGGTTTACGAGTTAATCCCCGAATTTTGTAATGTCCAGTAGCGAGAAGCGCATCAACAACGGATCCACCCTGAGCGCCTAATTAATTTGGAGTTAGCGATCAGATATGTTACAAGATGTACGAATAATTAGAAAAAAAAAAAATATTTACCGGTAGAACCGCTTACAACAATTAGTTTTTTGTTTTGAGACATTGTTAAACCAAAGAAAAGAATATGTTGAAGAAAAGATGATTCTTAAATTTTTGGAGATGGGAAAATTTCCGTTCTTCATTTTTTCTTATATTGTTAGTCTAAATTAAAAATTTTATTCTAAAAAAAAAAAGTATCACTATCTAAAAATTAAATTTTTATGATGTTATTTTTTATTTTAGCCACACTTTAATAAATAAACATTTGGTAATCGTTAAAAATCCACTTTAAAGTATGTGGCATAAATTGACATTGAACCATCCAGTCTACGGGAAAAGCATATTGCCGTTTTATTAAATTGAATTAAAGTAAATTAATAAAATATATTAAAAAAAATTTATTTATTTATTTATACCATCAATTATCCATTTTTTTGAATCAGCTGCATTTTTATTCCTGTTTCTCAATTATAATTATGTAAATCCCTTAAAGAAAGGGTCCGGAAGAATGAACTTGAACTTTTCGAAGGAAGTACGATATCCGGGAAAAGAAAAAAAATTGAATATCATTATTTAAATTTACTTATTATATTAAATGCTATTTTAGGCTATTTTAGTTAATTACCAATTAAAAGCATACGAATTATTTTCTCAAATGATGTAAAAAATTCTTGCATTTTTGATTTATAAAAAAAATTTTTTTTTATTTTTAAATGCAGTATGTGTGACCATGTACGTCATTCTTTTAAAATTTTCAACTTTAGCACTGATTTCGAACGAAATTTACAAAAATGATTTTCACTTTTGGGTCATAGTTAAATTTGAAACTTTTTATAAAAGACAAAGACGTTGAACTTATATTAAAGAAAAAAAAGGAGCAACTAACCATTTATAACTAAATTGGGAAAGAATTTCCAAATAGATATAAAATCATCCATTACACGATAATTAAATGGGAAACATTTTATTTATATTTTCAAAAATTCAAAAATATTTATGATAGTTATATTAAAGAAAAAAAAAGGGGGCAACTATTTTAAGCTTTTCCATAATGCTCAAGCACATATTTCTCAAAAGTTTTAATATTCGGATGTAATTTCTTAGCAACAGAAAGATCATTAACTTCAGTATCCTTTCCATAGTAACCAAATTCTTTGAACCATTTGTACTATAAAACGAAATAAGAACGAGAATTTTATTTAGCAATTTGGAACAAGAATTCAATATGATTAAATATTACTGAAATTACCATTTGTTTAAATTCTTCGTTGTTAAAAGATGGGGGGAACTCTTTGGCGACCTCTTCATCATTATGAGCAGTTTTTATTTTATGAGTTTTTCCAGTAGCTAGATTGAAAAAAAACAATTCAATTTTTTTGGGACAAATTTTATAAATAAGATTTGAACTCAAAGAATTATTTAATAATTAATTACCTTTAGTAAATGATTCAGCAATAGATTTCAAAGTAGCATATTCAGCAGCAACGGGAACTTTTTTACCATTCCATTTTTCAGGTCCCTCCTCAATAATTTTTGCAACAATTGGCTATAAAAAAAATATTTTTTTTTTCGTTCAAAGGTTTGTCAATTTGTTATAAAAAAAAAAAAAAAAATGAAAAAAAGAATATTTATTAAATTTTTACGTACGCCTGTATCACTTTCAACATCAATCATAGGAATCTTGTCATCCTCTTCTAAATAAGGAAATACGATTTCAATTTCCCCATTTTCTTTCTGTTTCGTAGGTACGGAACCTCCAAAATTTTGACTGTAGAAACCAAGATAATTAAATGTTACATTTGGAATTCCTAATTTCCTAATGTATTGTTCTACGTTATTTTTACCGGCAAAGTGAAGAATTTCAGAGTACTTTCCTCCAGATTCAGTAGTAGTATTAGGGAGAGAACTAAATGATATTTTTTATTTAAGTATTGACTTTCGATCCAGAGATAAAGTATATAATGATTATATATTCACCTGTAAAATAACCAGTTAACTCCTTCTTCTTTAGCAACATCGGCAATCATTTTACCTTGTCTTACTTCTTCGTTAACATCTTGACCAACAATTGACTAAAATTTACATAAATTATAAAAATTACTTATAATTACATGAATAAAAAAATTTAATAATATTATTTTACTTACTGGATCCCAGAAATTAGTAACGATCCAAGCGATATCAGCACCTTTTAAAGCTTCTTTAACTTCATCTTTATTAGATAAATCGCATTTAAATACTTCAACTCCTTTCGATTTCAATGCTTTTGCTTTATCTGAATCTGGTTTACGAGTTAATCCTCGAATTTTGTAATGTCCAGTAGCGAGAAGAGAATTAACAACGGATCCACCCTGAGCACCTAATTAATTGGAGTTGACGAACTGAGATGTTAAAAATATCACGAGATGTGAGAATAAAATAAAAGAAGATTTACCAGTAGCACCGCTTACAACAATTAGTTTCTTGTTTTGAGACATTGTTAAAAATCAAAGAAAAAGATTATTTTCAAAGAAAAAATGATTCTTGAATATTTTCAAATGAAGAGGGAAAAAATTTCCATTCTTTAAATATGTCATTTTTTTCTCGTATTAATAATCAAAATTAAAATTTGAAATCTTTATTCTCTAAAATTTCCCTTGCACTACCTAGAAATGATGATGATATTTATTTTAGCTATACTATAATAATAAAAACAATTGGTAAATCGTTAAAAATCCACTTTAAAGTATGTGGCATAGATTATTGCTGATATAATATACAATATGACATTGAACCATCCATAAACTACTGTTAACAATGAAAATCCATTCGAGTCTACGGAAAAAGTATATGCTTTTGAGGAACCTTGTTAAATCAAATTAATAATATGTTAATAAAATAGAAATGAATATAAATTATTTATAATATATTTAATATATTTATTCATTCAATTTATACCATAAATTATCCATAATATTATTAAAAATCTAGATTAAGAAAAAAAGAAAATAAAATATTTTGACAAATATAGTTTTCATTCATATAATAAATGTATTTACATGTTCAAAGCGACATCCGAATTAGCCGTATTTTTATTCCATTGTTTTCCGACTGTAATTATGTAATATCCGCTTAAAGAAAGGGTAATAAAATCTGGAAGAATGAACCAACCCATACCCGGGACTTCCGAATGGATACTTGAAAGTACGGTATCTGGAAATATATAAAATTATTATTATTATTTTGAATATCAGATATATTTATAATATTAAATATTATTTTAATTAGTTACCAACTGAAAAGCATACGAATGATAAAGCAAATTGTATTGTTCTCAAATGATGTAAAAATTCTTGCATTTTTGATTTATAAGAAATAAATAAAAAAAAAAAAATTATTATTTTTTTTCAAGAAAAGCTATAAATGAAAGAACGAGTGGTCTTTTAAATTTCATAATTCAAATGAAATTACAATTTTAGCTTAGCAGATTACCTGTTTTTGAACGAAATTACAGATGAGAGTCATAGTTGTTTTGGACCTTCCTTATAAAAGGCAAAGATTAACAATATTGAGTAATTATCGGAATTTGTCCGGAGCCGCTTGCTTGTTTTTTCAGCTCTATAAAATATACTTTATAAAAACTTATAATTAATTTTGCTAATTTTTAAATATATTATAACAAAATTATGTAGGTTCAATCTTCTTAAGCATTGTCTTTTTGAACAACAATAGTTAAGAAAAAATTTGCCTAACCAAATTGTAGTTCGTTGAAAAAATATTAGTACTAATTATTTTTTTTGACATCACTTAATGCTATATTCTCAAAAAATTACTAATTGTAGTGTGAATGAGTCTATTGATTGAATAAAAACTTAAATATTTTTATGGTATCATAGAATTTTGAAAGAACAAATAAAGGTCGCACCTTAATTTTGCTGCATAGTGCGCAAGATAAATAAATAAAGATCGAATAATTATCATTCCGTCATACTCCACGATTCATCAAAGTTTAGGTATTTCATTCATTAGTCATTTTCTTTATTAATAACGTATTATTAATCAATTGTTATCATCTGACCGTCACTATGTATTATTAATATGCCAAAAAATAAATAATACTTTAATTATGAATCTTTTTATCATAAATCTTTCATGAGTTTTTGCCGCGAGAAAGAATCGTGTTGCTTCTTCTAAGATAAACAAAATAAGGACATCATTCTGTTATATTCTGCGATTCTTCTTTTATTAATCATGTATTATTAATCATTTACTATCATCTGGCCTTGAATTATATATAAATCTTTCTCATATTTTCTATCAAATAATCAAGTATAAAATAGCACACATACATTGCACTTTTACTGCGCACATTATCTTTCAATTCCATGTTGATTTGTGTGGTACAATCGGATTTCCCCAGAGAAATCACGATTTCGCCGAATGTTCAATTTTCGTTACGCATTGCTTATATGGTATCCGATTAAATTCTCGACACCCACTTGCACGATTAACATGAGACAGACACCAAAAACTTGGCAGTCCAAAATCTCGACAACCCAAAATCCGAAAACCTAAATCCCTATACCGACAATTGTAGTGTATCTTAATAATAATAAAATATGATAAATTCGAAGTGTTATATAATAATTTGAATTCTATGACATATTAATTAAATATATTAAAAAAAGCATTAATTTTAGTTTTTTAATCTAGTGAATTAGTTTATTATAAAGAATAGATAATAATGGCTTTTAAAATTTAATATGTAACATTAAACAAAAATGTAGAAATTAAACACGAATAGTTTATAATAATTGGTTGCGATATAGTGATAAATCTTAAATTTTGTTCTAAGAATGTTAGGATAACCAACTTGTCGGAATTAAATATGTCGGGATTTTGGATTATCAGGATTTTAGACTGTCGGGATTCTGGGTTGTCGAGGTTTGAGATTTTGGTGTCAGACTTGTGTTAGTTGTGCAAGTGGGCGTCAAGATTTCGTACTGGGACCACTTATGTACGTATACTGTATGTATAATGTACTGCAGTCAATACTAAAAATACGCGAATTAACCTCTTATTTAAAAAATATCCAATCTAACTCGAATTTAGAACTAACTTTGAATTTTTTAGTATCAAATCTTATTGAACAATTTAGCAGTTTCCTTTTTTACCTCTGTCTTTCGTTGATCACAATTCAATAGAATTTCCAATAAAAAAATTTTTGTCATATACTTGATACTTCTGTACAATAGGATGAAAGATAGGGGACTATGATTAATCTAGACTTAAAATATTTTTTGATACTACTTATAATTTCCGTCATCTTCAATCTGCTGGAACTGATTAACAGGGTTGTGTTACGAATGCACCGCGGTTTTATATAATCCCGAGAACCAAGTAGAGTATTAAATAAAATATTAATATAATTAGTCCATTTAATTATTAGTCTTGCTGCATCCAGGAAATCCAATACCCCAAGTTGTGCATTTGCAATGAATTCCGCACCAAAAATCTATAACATTTCGACTAAACTATGCGGATTTTTAATTAGACCGAAATTTAATATGATTGGTGAAATGGCTGCTGTGTGTCACATTTTTATTAATAATTGTATGAAGGATTCTTCGAAATTAAAAATCTTTTTAATAATTTTTTAGTAAAGAACTTTCTCAAATTTTACATTTTTGGACGACCCGATGCCGTGGAACTGTTACCAATTTCTTTTTTCTTATCATTGTATCCAAATTCAGAAATAACTTCTATTTTATTCGATTTATTCGATTTATTCGAGTAATTGTTAAAAATGATAAGATCGTTATTTGTATATATGTATGACAGATAAATTTTGTGCAGCATGGCTTTTTACAAAAAGTTCTCATTATCAATGAATTATTATTGGATGTTGTATAAATTAAGGGACTGGGTTTGAAAATTTAGAAGGGTTCACAATTTAACGAATTCGCTATATTTTCTTTTCCTTCATCCCTTTCTCTTTCTCCCTCTACTTTTTTTTTTTTTTCTTGCTGTGGGCCACACTCTTTTATTTATATATGCAAATTGACTGTCAATTTCAGTTTCCTGGAGAAACTTTGTACAAATTATAATTGTTCTTCAAAATTTGTTCGATAGAAATAGAAGCAAAAGGAAAATGGTAAACCCACTTCATGAGCAACCAATTTTGTTTCGGCGACTGAGGATTTTACAACTTTCAACAGTTCTAATTATAATTTTTTTAGGTAAAAAATAATGCTGTTATTTTTTTCATATTAATTTGACAAAGTTTAAAAAAGAATTTTTTTTTTTTTATGGGCAGAAATTATACAAGTGATCGCTTTTGTTGGAACACTCAAGAATGCGAACCCTATTGCATATTATTTTTCTCCTATAACGTAAGTTTATAATTTAACTTCATTCTTCCGAATCCTGATGATTTCATAATTTAAGAATCCTTATGTTCGCTATCTCATTAGGTTTAATTTATATGGCGTTAAGCTATTGTACCATGTAGTAATTGTTTTTACTTTACTGAGCAATAGTAAGTCCTTTTATCAGTTATGTTTACAACTTACATTTCTTAAATTATATCAAAACACAATTTCATTTTCGTCACAGCGTATTATTTTGCACGATTCTCTCACCGATGGTATCATGGACCCTATCAGACTGATATCTATGTTGATCTGTAGGTTTAAATTATCAGTATTTAATCAATAACTTTATTTCCAAACTTTAAAATATTTAAAATTTCATTTCCTCATTCCCAGCCTGATATTTTATTTGTGGGTCATTTCTGGTAAGTTTTTATAGGCATGATTTTTTCGTTAAATTAAAAAGATTTACTCTTAGCCGTTGCCCTTCAATAGGAATCACGAATGTGTACCCATTATTAAAAGGAGTAACATGGGACTGTGTAAATGAAGCATTCGGTTCAAATATAGATTTTCTAATAAGAGTAGAATGCAATGGATATCTCTTTAGTACAATATTTGGATGGTTTATGATAATAGAATTTTTTACAAGCACACTGTTGTATTTGAAATTATGGAATACAAGAAATTGGTGGGATAATAATACAGCTGTTGAAGAAGATGAATCTGAGAGAGGCATAAATTTGAGAACTGACGAAGTAAATTTTTTTATTTTCGTTCAAACAACTAAAAAGTTCATTCTAACATAATTTCTATTTATAGGAAACATCATCCACAAAATCCACAGAAATTTCACCTTATGAGCAACACCGCCTTGAACTTAACCTAGGTCCAAGGAATTCATAAAATATGATTTCAAATGAAAATTATTTATGTGTGTATTGTATATACAAAATTTGGACAATTATATATATATTAATTTATTTTTATTTCTCATGTATACTTATATAGATTTTGTTAAACCGATAATTATTTATAAGTTGCATATTAAAAAATTAATCGACACGGGTCATTATTAATTCTAAATAAAGTTCCTATTCATAAATGATGTTACAGAACAAGTTGACATATATGTTAAAATAACCCGTCACATGCCGAATATTTGTACTTAATTAAAGCCTAATGCAGTTAGATATTTCGTTGCACTACAAAGACTACAAAGGGACAGATCGATCAGGAGACATTCTCGCGATTTACGTGTTTTTTCATTTAAAAAAAAAAAAAAAAAAAAAAATTTTAATCCCAAAATTTTAATTTATATATTTTTATTTTTAAACTTATATTAAAATGTTAAAAAAATTAAAAGAAATAGTTTTAAGTCCTAAATACAATTTTGTATTGAGAGTTTTTCAAATAGCTGTTATAGGAGTAATTATGATTTTAGGTAAGTGGTTTCCTTTTCAAAAATTTAGATTCTAAATTCCATTACCTAAAGAATATTTTTAAAAATTTTTAGAGATCTTGCAATTTATATACTATAATGCATTTTTTGTGAATCTATTAAGATGGCCATCATCTCATTATTTTAGTTCTGAATTGTATGTTAAAAATTATCATAATTTTTTTCTTCAGTAATCTTAAAAATTACATTATTAATATGATTCTCTTTTTAAAGAAAAGATGTTTATGGTTTAAAGAATTATTACACATTTGTTATACTTTTTACTTGGGTTGATTCCGGTAAGTTCCTTTTCGTTTGAAATTCTTAAACTGTATCTATATTCTAATAATTTTCTTTTGCAAGATAGCTCTTTATATCGGACTATTTCATAAATTTCGAGCAAAGTCAGATAGCAACGTATTAAATATTATTAGCGATCTGTACGTATAATATTCATTGTTTATTTCAACTATTTTGTGCACGTTATTTTGCAAGTTATTTATCGTGTCTTTATTTTATTTAGTTTTTTCACTTCTATGTGGCTATCAGTTTGTAGGTATTTTTTGAAAGTAAAGCTCCGCACGAGCCGGCACTGAGCCAGCTATCTTTAGTAACAAAAAGGAAGAATGTCAACTACGGCATTTTTTTGGTTTATATGATTGAAAGATCACAATTCAAACGTTTTTTCGTTTTATTAATAAAGAAAATTGGCTAACGAGCCAGGATCGAGTCGAGCAGGGTCGAGCCGGATCATGCGGAGCTTTATTTGAAGGTGATGACCTTGATTGATTTTTTAACACAATGATTGATCAAATTTTTTTTTTTTTAGGTTTGACAAATATTATCCCTTATTACAAATCAATTGATGGTTTGAATTGTCCAAATTATAAATTTTATTCAACAGTAGAGTTTTCAGATTTCAGAAGTTTATGTCAAGCATATTTTGGTAGTATGATTTCAAGTTGGATAATGTTTTTTTTATTTAGTATTTCTTCTATTGTTTCATGGAGAGCATATTATATAACTTCCAAAGAATTAGATTTCTAGAAGGATCGTGCGTATTTTCTTTAAAAAGGATATTTCATTCTTTCGATATTTATTTGACAATCAAAATTCACTGTTCTTAATTTTTTTTAAAAAAAAAAAAAAAATTCTATCTTTTAGATAATTGTATTTTTAATAAACCAAAAATTTTAGTAATACTGTATTAATTTAATCTTATAATGTTTAGATACATAGGTGAGATTATTGTGTTATGTTTAGTAAAGAATCACTATTATTATCTTGTATCAATACCATGACGAAACAAGAAAACAGCATATATATAAAATGACGTGAATGATGCACTTTACCGCGTTACCATTTAAATGGTGGTAAGTGATTAATTTAAATATTGAGCAGATATGTTGTACATAGTATTTCCGAAAATGTTTACAGAAAGAATAACAAAATCATATTCAAATTGTAGAATCATCACAAAAATGGGATTGGGAATTGGGTTAAGATCATATTCACCAAATAATATTTACAACTATTTAAATATAATGATTCACTTGAATCTTATATTATTTGCTGTATCTTATATTATTTGCTGTATTAATATGTATTAATCAAATTGTTACTAATTACGGCTTTCATTTACCTTTTGATCATCATCACGTTTTTTCCCCATAAATTTTCTTGCTATAACTGATTTTGTCGTCATGATAAACATATATGATCACAACGATTCACAATTGTACCGAAGTGTATGCTGTTTGGTTACACGAGATCGCCCTCAAACTAATTTACTCGAAATTTCATTAGAGAAATTTTAATTATAAAAGGTAATTATTTCTCTTTTTTTTTACATTGTGTTATATTATTGTTCGGATCCAGTGCGTTTGACTTAATATAGTTTTATGCAGTAAGGCCGGACATAGAATAAACCTTTAAATATCTTTAACATTCTTTTGTTTGCAAGCATTGGAATCGTTAGTTTTAGATCTCTTTTATGTTCGAATTTTAAATTAAAATGAAATATTGACAAAGACGGAGATCAACAATTTTTTTTTTTTTTTTACGAATAACTGATAATTTTTCCCTTTTTATTTTAAATTTTAATTTGAATTAGATAATTCAATTAAAAAAGGATTTATATATCAACAGTAAGTATTTTGTAATTAATTATTTATTCATTTTTCTCGTAATATACACTTTTTCAAGAGCTTTTTTTAAGTTAAAGTAGGAGGTGGATTATACAAAGCGACAATAAATAACAATTTTTATAATATTTAATATACAACCTAAACGCGGCAAAAATATCCTTTAGTAGTTATATTTTTGTGAGGATAAGTGTAGACATTAAATCATAATAATTTGAATAATAGGTTCAAAATATTTAACAAGAATCTTTTGATATAGATAAAAAATGGGGGAGGATGGTTGAAGCACGAATTTCCTTAAAGTTTATCGTAAAATTTATCGTATGAAAAAAAATTCTATCTTGGTCACAATTCCTTAAATTTTTTGGAGATGTTGATTTATTATCTTTATTAATATATCATGATCCTTATCTTCTTTATTCAAACTTTTTATCAATAACTATCCTCTTGCACTTTAATGATCAAAGATCTTAGACCTTTTAATGATAAAGAACTTTCCAATTATAATACTACAAAATATTTCTTTGTAATTAGTGTATTAACGATAATTATATATTATTTTTAGATTAATACTTATAATAGAAGTCGTTGGTAAATAAAACATATACGTCATTACGAGGAGAAACAAGCCAAGAAACGGTCTTATGGCTATCAAACTTTATCAAATCAATTTGACACGGATTCCTCATCAAGGGTGGCCAAGTTTCCGCTCTTGATGCTGCTGATCATGGAACTTGATAAACAAGTAGTCATATTAGGAGGCAGGAAGCCCTCTCTAATCGAGGAACATCGATGATATGTGTTATGGCACAGGAATAACTTATTTGGCCCACTTAACATTTGAGGTCTAATGGAAGATCTACATAGATATTCACATACAATCCTTAGTTTTGTTACTTGAAAGATCATTTATTGGAACCTGTGGAATTCTTGCCATAATATTATTAAGGGGAAAACAATTTATTCATCTAGAGCGTTAATGGGATCTACGACTGATAGAGCAGCAGGTACTGTTTGGTAATTTGTGCGACTGTTGCAGAAAGTTTATAGTAGTACTATCATAGATTTATGTGAATTTAATTGATTAGACTCAGAGTATTTGGAAGTTTTCTGCTTTTTAGAATCGCGTATATATTTATTTAAATTGTAATAAAGTTCTTAAATTATTTCTTTGAATATTTCCCTTGTGTTGAATTAAAAGACTTTAATGAATAAACAGTGTATTCTCAATGTATTGTATTGTATTTGTGAATATATTAAATTATTATGTGAACATATTAAACTATTATTTGACTATCATGTTAACATATTAAACTACTAAAATATTAAGTTTAAAAAATTTTAACTTCGTGAATAAGTTCAATACACCACTAATAGAACAAAAAAAGTTAAATATATAAAACTTTAATAAAAATCATGTAAAATAAAAAATTTACTTACTTCATCATTCCCTCCTAATCTTTCATTATGACAAACAACTTCTTGAAAAGTGTCATTTCCAATGGTAAAATGAACATCATGACTACGTAAAAATTCAACTTGACCATCTTTTCGACCATTTTCATCATACATTCTCTTAATATTAATATTAATAATATCATTTGATTTTAAATACCCTCGTTGATTTTCTGATTTTTTATGATTGAACTTCCAAAGTATTTCTTCTCCACCACAATTTACTAAAGAAAGAACAACACTTCAATTTAATATTGACTTTCTGTTACTTAAGTTAAACAAATTCATTACCTTCTGTATGATTAGTTAATGGAGATTTGCGATAACAATAAATTCCACGACCTTTAGTATTGTCATATTGATAATCTTGATAACAAATTCCAAGAAATTTATTAGATTGAATGTGTTGTAACTTTATAGAAGTATCAGTGTAAGTAGCTAATTCTGTATCAAATTGAATTTTCCATAAAGAGTTTGGATCAGGTTCCACATCTCCCGCAAAAACCTATATTTTTTTTTTTTTTTTTTTTTTTTTTTTTTAAAAAAAAAAAATATTAATAAAGGTATTGTATGATTAAAAATTAATGAAATATTGCGATATTAAAATATACCAATTGTTTTTCACTTCCAGTTGAATAACGTAAATTTGAAATCGAACTTAAATATTTTCCCGTGGAAACATGTTTTAAAGCTATAATAGATTCATTTCTAATTAAATTTGATTCTTCTAAAATAATATTTTCAAATCCTTTAATTAATTCATTAATTGATTTAACATTTTTCATTTTGTTATAAAATTCATTTGAAATATAATCAAAATGATTATTAGGAAGTGATTTATAAAGATATTTTTTTTGTTCTTCTATATCATTAATTTCAGCGTTATAACACAATTTACGAAAAGTTGAAATAAATTTTGATGTATCGCCACCTTTTCTTTCAGGATAATATTTTAATGATTGTAATTTTCTTTTATTTGTATTCTTAAATATTTCAAAAGAAATATCTTCTTTAAGAGTTTTACGAAGTTTTTCAATATCATTAATTTCAGTTGGAAGTTTAATGGTAGGATCTACTAATGATATAGCAGTCTTTAAAAATCCTCCATAAACGTTTTCCCAATGAGAACAAAATTTTTGAATATCGTTTATCCATTCATCTGGGTGAACATTCCCATCATATTTTGAAATATCCATTTTAAATTAAACGTCAAAAAGTTTGAAAATTTAAGCAACCCTTTAAAAACGTGCACTAAATTTTAATGCACCTTTCATGTGATTATCTGTACCATTACGCATTTATTGCATCATTATAAAGATCTATCAAATAAAGAGTATCAGTTAACAAATAGAGCTATAATTTAGGTTTCATTATGACGATACTTCTCATATTATTACGTAAAAATTCGAATTGAGTATAAATGAATACAATATTATCATACAATTTCTTAATAAAGAGTATCATTTGACCTTGGTTAAACTTCAATTACTTCAATATACCGGTAATAACCGATAAGCAAGTTGGCAAGTTGTTTATAATTATAACATAATGCACTTGATCACTTAAGTAACCTGCTAATTTTTATTAAATTTAATTCTTCATAAAGAATTTGGATCGGATAGTGTGAACTTCTGCAAAACATAAACAATACATTTTAATAGTAAATATAACTAACCACTACACACACAAAAAATCATAATACCCAATCGCTGCTTGCTTCCAGTTGTATAACATCAATGTTCGGCCAAACTGAAATATTTTTCTGTAAAAACATGTTTTAAAGCTACATTCGATTTTCTCAAGCAATATATCTTCAATATATTTATTAATTGAATTAATTCATTCTTGAATAAAATCAAATCGATTAATAGGAAGTGATAATAATAAAAATATTATAACTGACAATAAATGCACAAACATTTAAAATTGCGAAAACAACCCGCTTGATGTAAAAAATCGTATCATATATGTAAAAAACTCAATAAACTAAATTATTATACACTCATCAAGTATTATAATAGTGTCGTTCTTTAACCGAATCGGCGCATAATCTACGAAAATTTGAAACAAACTTTGCAAGTATCATAAGTATCATCGCTTTTTCTTTCAAAATTATAATAATGATTGTAATCTTTTATTAAATACAGTAAATAACAATTAGTATAATTATAAAAATATTATTAACAAACTTTACTATGATATTCGACTTATTTATATCATCATCTAACACATTTTACGTACAATGTATGGATTGTTAGTTCAATCCTAGAGAATTTCAACTTCGTGAATAAGTTCAATGTACCACTATTAAAAAAAAAAGAAAAATAAAAAGATTTAAATCTTATAATCTTTAATAAAGTAAAAATAAAATTTACTTACCTCGTCATTTTCTCCTGGTTTTTCATTAATACAGATGACTTCATGGAAAATGGCATCTCCGACAGTAAATCGAATACCATGACTACGTAAAAATTCAATTTGACCATTTTTAGTAGAATAGCCATTGTTATCGTACAATTTCTTAATGCTAAGATTAATGATATCATTTGATTTTAAATATCCTTGATGATTTTCTAATTTACTATGTTTTAAGTTCCAATTATTTTCAATTTTACCAAGGTTTACTAATAAAATATAATAATAAATACGAATATTAATTTTTTTTTTTTCTGTTACTTTAATAGATAATTTGAATATTTACCTTCTGTATTATTAGATGGAGATCTGTAATATTTATAACGATAAGGATATACAACACAATAACTACTTATTCCAAGAAACTTATTTGATCTGACGTGTTGTAAATTTATAAAAGTATCGGCGTAAGTAATTAATCCTTTTTTATTGGATTTAATTCTCCATAAAGAATTTGGATCAGGTTCTGAACTTCCTATAAAAACCTATAAATATATTAGAATTTAATTATTATGTCGCCATAAAAATAAACATAAACCATACTAATTGATCATTGCTTCCAGTTTCGTAACATAAATTATTGATTGAACTTAAATATTTTCCCGATGCAACATGTTTTAAAGCTACAATAGATTCATTTCTAATTAAATTTGATTCTTCTAAAATAATATCTTCGAATTCTTTAGTTAATTCATTAATTGATTTAACATTTTTCATTTTGTTATAAAATTCATTTGAAATATAATCAAAATGATTATTAGGAAGTGATTTATAAAGATATTTCTTTTGTTCTTCTATATCATTAATTTCAGCATTATAGCATAATTTACGAAAAGTTGAAATAAATTTTGATGTATCGCCACCTTTTCTTTCGGGATCATAATTTAATGATTGTAATTTTCTTTTGTTCGTATTTTTAAATACTGTAAAAGAAATATCTTCTTTAAGCGCGTTACGAAGTTTTTCAAAACTATCAATTCCAGTTGAAAGTGTAATAGTAGGATCTATCAATGATTTGACGAAATCCAAATATTCTAAAGTTTCTAAATTATATCGAGATTTCCAAAAATAATAATATTTTTGAATTATATTTATCCATTCATCTGGAAAAATATTTCCATCATATTTTGGAAGATCCATTTTTTTGTAGAATTTTGATAAAAGAGTCTTTAAATTGGGTGATTTTATACTGTTTTTCTCGTGGGTGGTTGGGACAAGCATAATTTTATTAGAATTGTATAAATTGTATAAATGATCAACTCATCCCCCATCCTACTTATACTCAAGGTATTTTAAGCGTGAATCGTAAATGGAGACGATCAGGGGATAACCTAATTTTATATGGGATAAAATGACCAGACAACTCCTGAACTAGTACAATTATAAAATTTATAATTTATTAAATTTAAGATTTGGAAGTGTTTGTTAAGACAATTATCTTCAAGTGCATTACAAAATTTTTCTATATCATTAATTCCGATGATACGATCTACTGATGATAATGACATAAAAAATTTGCTATGCCAAATATCAAAATATCTTTGAAGATTGTTTATGTATCATCAATTTATTCAATTTATTTGAATGAATGTCCATTTTTTTTCTTTTAATCAATTGTCAAATTGTCAAGGGTTGATAAAAAGAAAAAGTGCCATTTTGTAATATTGTATTACTGCGTTTTATATAGGACAAAAGATATATTTTAATATTTGAAAATATTATTCATCCATATCATTAGCTAACTAGTAATATAAGAATCCGGCACAAAAATCGTAACTACATTAATGTTATTTAAACTTAAGAAATTTTAACTCGTGAATAAGTTCAATGCACCACTACAAAAGAAATATAAGGTTAAATTATTATGAATCTTTAATAAAAAGAAAAAAAATTGAAAATAAAATTTACTTCATCATTTCCTCCTAATCTTTCATTATGACAAACAACTTCTTGAAATGCATCGTTTCCAATGGCAAATTGAACATCATGACTACGTAAAAATTCAACCTGTCCATCTTGTGTATCATAATCACCATAACGATCCATTTTCTTAATACTAAGATTAATAATATCATTTGATTTTAAATAACCTTGATAATTGTCTAATTTACTATGATTAAAATTCCAATTAATTTCATTTCCGCCACAACTTACTAAAAAAAATAAATCATAAATACAAATAATGATTCTTCTTTTACTTCAATAGATAAATATTAATAACACATTACCTTCTGTGTGATCTGTTGTTGGAGACTTATGATAATAATAATAATAATCATCGTCTTCATAGTCTTTATAATTATTTAATCCAAGATACATATTTGTTTTGATATGCTGTAAATTTATAGACGTATCAGTGTAAGTAGCTAATTCTTTATTAAATTGAATTTTCCATAAAGAATTTGGATCAGGTCCTGAGCTTCCAAAAACCTAAATTATTAAAAAAAAGATTAAAGATAAATTACAAAATTTATTCAAAATTAAGATATAAAATATACCAATTGATTCCTACTTCCAGACGTGTAACGTAAATTTGGAATTGAACTTAAGTATTTTCCTGTAGCAACATGTTTTAAAGCTACAATAGATTTGTTTCTAATTAAATTTGATTCTTCCCAAATAATATCTTCAAACTTTTTGATTAATTCATTAGTTGAATTGACATTTTTCATTTTTTCATAAAATTCATTTGAAATGTAATCAAAATGATTATTAGGAAGTGATTTATAAAGATAGTTTTTTTGTTCTTCTATATCATTAATTTCAGCGTTATAACACAATTTACGAAAAGTTGAAATAAATTTTGATGTATCGCCACCTTTTCTTTCAGGATCATATTTTAATGATTGTAATTTTCTTTTATTTGTATTTTTAAATACTGTAAAAGAAACATCTTCTTTAAGTGCGTTACGAAGTTTTTCGAAACTGTCAATTCCAGTTGGAAGTGTAATAGTAGGATCTACTAATGATTTGACAAAATCCAAATATTCTCGAGTTTCTAAATTAGATTTCCAAAAACAACAATATTTTTGAATTATATTTATTCATTCATCTGGAAAAATATTTCCATCATATCTTGGAAGATCCATGCTTTGTAAATAAAGTTGGGCAATCTATATGAATTCTGTTTAACTCATGCTCGTTGCCCAATTTCCAATTTTGGAAATTATTACGTGTCAATTACATATACAATAAAAATTTTAACTAGCACATTTATATAATTATCAAATCATGATTTTTGTTAACGTTGTAAAATAATTTACGAAAAGTTAAACCCAATTTTGATATACTTTCACTTTTTAGAATCATTTTTAATGATTATAATTTTCTTTTTATATTTTTAAATGCGATGAATAAATATCTTCCTTAAATTTATTACAAAAATTTTCAATATTATTAATCCTAGTCGGAGTTTGATAACACGATCTATTGTTTGATAGGAAAGGCTGTAAAAGCGCCATTCTGTATCATTACATTTTATAATATAGGACTAAAGATACTATTTATTAATTGTTCACCCATGAACGATATACCGATAATCAGCTAGAAATATAAAAATCTCGCACGAAATAGCACCTATATTAATGCTTTAAACTTAAAAAATTTTAACTTCGTGAATAAGTTCAATACACCACTAAAAAAGAAATATAAGGTTAAAAGATTATAAATCTTTGATAAAAAGAAAAAAGGGAAAAAAATTTACTTCATCATTTCTTCCTAATCTTTCGTTATGACAAACAACTTCTTGAAATGTATCGTTTCCAATGGTAAATTGAACATCATGACCACGTAAAAATTCAACTTGGCCATTTAGAGCAAGAATTCTTTTATCATATGATTTCTTAATACTAAGATTAATAATATCATTTGATTTTAAATATCCTTGATAATTGTTTAATTTACTATATTTAAACTTCCAATTAATTTCATTTCCGCCACAACTTACTAAAAAACATAATCATAAATACAAGTATTAATTTTTCTATTACTTCAATAGATAAATATTAATATTCATTACCTTCTGTATGATTAGTTGTTGGGGATTCACAGTAAAAATAACCATAACGATATTTATGATAATGATTTATTCCAAGATACATATTTGATTTGATATGCTGTAATCTAATAGAAGTATCAATGCTAGTAGCTAATTCTTCATTAAATTGAATTTTCCATAAAGAGTTTGGATCAGGTTCTGAGCTCCCTACAAAAACCTAAATTATTAAAAAAAGTATTAAAATAAATTATAAAAATTTATTCGTAATTACGATGTAAATATACCAATTGATTCCCACTTCCAGATGTGTAACACAAATTTGAAATTGAACTTAAATATTTTCCTGTAGCAACATGTTTTAAAGCTACAATAGATCCATTTCTAATTAAATTTGATTCTTCGAAAATTATATCCTCAAATTCTTTAATTAATTCATTAATTGATTTAAAATTTTTCATTTTCTTGTAAAATTCACTTGAGACATAATCAAAATGATTATTAGGAAGTGATTTATAGAGATATTTCTTTTGTTCTTCTACATCATTGATTTCAGCATTATAACATAATTTACGAAAAGTTGAAATGAATTTTGATGTATCACCACCTTTTCTTTCGGGATCATATTTTAGTGATTGTAATTTTCTTCTATTTGTATTTTTAAATACTGCAAAAGAAATATCTTCTTTAAGCGCGTTACGAAGTTTTTCAAAACTGTCAATTCCAGTTTGAAGTGTAATAGTAGGATCTACAAATGATTTGACAAAATCCAAATATTCTAAAGTTTCTAAATTATATCGAGATTTCCAAAAATAATAATATTTTTGAATTATATTTATCCATTCATCTGGAAAAATATTTCCATCATATTTTGGAAAATCCATTTTTTTGTAGAATTTTGATAAAAGAGTCTTTAAATTTAATTTTTGTCATAATATGATTAAATAAATACATAAGGCCGTTCAAATCCAATACTTTGTTTAACATAATCCCCCCCCTCTCTTTTTCAATGTTTGGAACATTTTTTCAACACATAATTTAGACTGGAATTAAAAGAAATTTCTTAATTAGAGCATAATTTTTTGTGTCCAATGAATATTTAATTTGGGCCAAAATTAATAATAATTCCGGCCATGTTTTCTGTTGTTAAATCCCCCCAAAAAATCTTGACCTTGTTATGTTAAACAGAAAATTGGCTTGGTGCGGCCTAAATAATAAAATTGTCATATATAATAACATAAATAAATTCGAAGGTTTTGACTTTTGATTGGGATTTGTCCAGTTTGTCCAGAATAGGACGGAATTTGACCAGTTTGGGTTTGGGATTTTTCCAGTTTGTCCAGATTTGTCCAGTTTATCCAAGGTTTGGGATTATGGCCGTCCAAACTTAATTTTTCCACTTTTGACATTCCGCCCAAATCCCATGGGATTTGGGTTTGGGCGGGCATTCGGAAGATTCCAGTTTGGACGGCAAGTATAATACGCACCCCGAGTAATATATATAGGGGTAACAAGAAATTTTGTGTAGCCACATGCTATTTTTGCCACAGTTAGAGGTTAGATATGCGTAAAATTAATGATATTTATTGGAAATGTCATATTTTTCATTTGCTTAATTTGATAGAATTTTTGGAAGTTCATATGTTACAACTTACAATTGCTTATTTTTTTGGATAAATTTGATATATTTAATATCAAAATAAATGAGATCGTTATACAATTTGAGAATTTATTACGCAACTACTAAAAATAATAGATTTATGTTATGCGTACAAGCAGATTTGTATGTGATATTATTAATATATAGTAATAAAACAACAAACATGACATCATGGAAATATAGTAATAAACTACTTTTATTGTAAAGCATAAATTTTATATTATGATGAATATTTTGATTGGGATAATATTATTGGAACATTAATTGTGCGGTACAATCAGTACATCACTTGATCATCAAACGAAATGATTTACAAGAAAATTATAAATGATTTACAAATATAAAATATAAAAAATTATTATAAGGCCATATGATTAAGTTGCTTATTTTCAGGCAATTTGTGAAGTAACATATTGAGTTTGCTTATTCATCTTAATAAAAAGCCTTGCGTAGAGCCATTATAAAATTTTTGGTTTTTCTTGTTACCTCTATATATATTACTCGGGGTCCTATTAAATAATTGGTTTTGACGACGCTACGATCCATTACATAAGCCGTTATTGATGATATTGCGAAGCCGTGACTAATTCAAGAAGAACACATGAATAACACGTGATTAACTCTTTCCCTGATTGGTTACAAGTTGGTCATGGCTCGGGCACGACTTCGTCTTGGTTTGACATGTTTCTGTAAAGTAGCATCATTTATTTCGCATAAGATGATGTGAGTAAGTTATTCTGACGTGTAATCACGTGAATGAAGGTAATGAATCACTTTTGTGTTATCTGATTAATTGATTAATTGATTAATAATATCATATTTTATAAGCTAATAAGCTTGTTGAAAAAATCATTTTCTCTAAAAACTTTTCTCTTTCTAAAAGAAAATTTTTTATAAAATTTTTCATTTAAAAATGGTAAATATAGATTCTTTTTATACAGTAGTAAGACTAAACCAATTTCCAATTTAATTTTCCGTTTTACATAAAAAAAATAATCTTGCTTTAGAATTTAACTTACACATGACTTCATTATAATAAAAGTCACTAGATATTCATAATATTAAAAAAAATCAAATCTTTCTTTTCTAGGATAAAAAATTTTTTGATGATTTTGAAAGACGTTTAAACGAACGCTTTAATAACCTCGGAAGACATATTAATAACCTCGGAAAACATCTTAACGACCACGGCGCCGATGTCAACAGACGCCTGCAAGACCTCGGTGATGACCTCGGAAGTCGTATTGATTCGCTCCGAGTTAACTCTATCGTTAGTTTCCGGAAAACTGATCAAGACTTAGCTAATCTTGAAAGACGCGTTAACAAGATAGAGGACGTATTAGCAAAATTATAATTTTATTTTCTTATTTTTTTTAACAATTATTAATATATATATATATATATCAAATGATTATCATATTTGATCTCCTTCTATCATTTAAATAAAACAAATTGCAAATTTGCTATGAATATGTTTGTCATGTTGTCGCGATCTTAATTTTTGCTTCGCTTGAGTATATTTTAGCATGTCTATATCGTAGCCAAGGCAATGACTCGGTGGCAGATTACAGTCAAACTTCGATGTACCGATGCTTCCGGTTTTGGGAAAAAGTATCGGTACATTGAAATATCGGTACATATATGTAATTAGTAGATTATAATGCAGGCCAAAATCTAACTCTGGCTCGCACTATGCTTAATTCTGAGTCCAAAATTTTCAAAATTTCCTGAATATATTATGTATAACGTGAGTATGATTATAGAAAAAAAATCTAATTCCGAACATAATTAAGAAAGATGCCCAGGTACAATTTTTAACTCAGGCCAAACTTATAGTGCCGGCCAGAATTAACACTAGTGTAACCAAAATTATCGGTACATCTTAATATACATTACTATAAAGGGACCAGGAGGTAGTATCGGTATATGTTACATCGCGAAATTATATATAATATCGGTATAATGAGATTTTTTTATTAAAAGCAATTATCGGTATATAGAGTATTGGTACATCGAAGTTTGACTGTACTATTCGAAGCTAATGAGCCGACAAATACAGTGAAGATCAACTCGAGTAATGATTAACGCAAATATAGATTAAATGATGGTATTCATTTGAAGAGAATGAAGCGTCAACCATGTTAAAGGATTATTTAAAGTAAATTAAATTTCGCTGGGTCACAGATTGTTTGACAAAATAAATGATTACACATTATTTTTCGCACATAATCTATACATGCTAACCGGTACCTCTATTTTTCCCAAAACAAATGAGAAAAATGTGAAAGGAACTCTAAACGCAACACAGGACCTACTCTAAAAGTAAATAGTGCTGACAAAAGCATATGTTATGAAGGGCTGAGGGACTCACAATTTCGAGATCGCCAGGTGTAAGTCCAACTATATGTCTTGCAGGATAGATCTCCATGTGAAAAGGTATGAGGATTCCGTTTACATGTGCTTACATGGAACCCTTGGCATCAGACGACATTACTAATTACGCCTCATACCTCCTTAACTTTTTCCCAGCAAGATATAAAGCATGTAGGAGTATGTGGTAGTTCAGCCAACTTTCCGCAAAAAAATAATTGAGGTATGTGTATGTCAGAGAGGGTCCCTCTGGGTCCAGTTATGTTTATTGCAAGCGAAAATTTCTCACAATGGGCTCTTGCATTTCAGAAAACGAAATATGACCAATATCACTCTCAGATATCTTATTATCCCCACTGGAGGCTTCATTGGAATCCCACATAATAATGTTGATCAAACGATTACAATTTCCCTCGGAAATACGGTCAGAAATCTTCACGCTCAGATACAGCAACAGTTACCACAGCCATTCAGAAATGTTCTATTTTATCTTCGCGCATTTCGTCCTGGACCTATTAGATACGTTGCTATGCGAGAAGGAGGGAATTTGATTTCGGATTTTTTTGATGAGAATATCCCTATTGACGGTCACCATATTCTTGTAGAGGAGGATGTATATGGTTATTATAACTAGTAACATTTTCAAAGATTTTATGTATTGTAAGCCAACGTTTTTTATTTCATAAATCATAAATTATTTTTTCGATACACGAGAAGCGGATCACATGTTATGATGCAATGCCTGTGCGACATAAAAACCTATATTAACGCTCAGCCCTTTTCCCAGAAATAAATTTTTAACTCACTCCGGAACGTAACACTATTTTTTATCCGAGCCAAATAACCCTATAAAAACGTAACACTATGTCTACCTCAACAGCTCGAACACGACTCTTACCTGGTTGAGAACTGGGATACAGAAACCCTTGTCGATTTTTTGAAAGAGCAGAACCTCAAGCTCGACGACGATGACTTGGGAATACTTCGCAACGAAAAAATTACCAGCCAAGACTTTCTTGACATGACCGAAGAAAAATTTCGTAGTTATGGTTTAAAAGGTGGCCCTGCCATGAGACTTGCAAAAGAGGTCCAGACCCTCAGAGAAAAGCCGAAGCGTGCGTTCTCCTCGTACCTCAGCTTAAGTGAGGTACTAGCGGAATATGGTCACGACTCCGATGGTATAGATTCCATCCCGTTCTTTTCTCCACCAACTTACGAAATCCAAGACGACAATAAGGTCTCCAAGCGTTGCATGGAAGAAATTTTGGGTAGGTTGCGCTCTTACGGAACTTTACAACCGGATAGCTTAGAGGCCATGCGTAATGAGTATGTCGTGGCACTTCTTCACACTTCCATCCATATCGTCATGGATATAACAAACAAGGACCTCAGCATGAAACCGAATAGTTGGCGAAGAAAGCCGAGGTCGAGTCGATTATGCAATTAAGGTAAAATTCCCTTTTATTCTTCGTATTGCTCAGAAAAAAATATATCACTAACACGAACTATGTAAGTAGGAGGCCGAAGACCTTATCTGCATCACAGAGGATAAACAACACAAAGTCCCCATAGGCTTCGCACAGAATATCAAACAACTTGAAAGCGCATGTGAGACGAACAAGAGGAAGAGAAAGCGTGGTGATAATGCTTTCGATTACCTCTATGGTATTGTCACAACAGGTCGAGACTGGCACTTCCTTCTATATAGCCCGGAAAAATATCCAAGGCAAGTGATACTGCATACTTGATCGAATTTTCTAGGAAGGCTTTGGATCCGAACTCAAAGTCATACCAATCATTATGTGATAGCGTGAAAGAGGTTTTGGGCATAATTGTGGGTTTGTTAAAGGATAGGGCATGTGTGGAAGATGAGCCGGAAAGAAAGAGGGTTAGGATAGAGGGATATCGTTCGAAAAAATAAGCATGTATAATAGTCTAGATGTCATGTATCACGGGCGCAGTCCCGAACATTTGTATTTATTTTTGCATGTAATAATAAAAAATTTTTCTTGGCAAAAAACGTTAACCACGGTTGACTAAAATAATCTACATATTTTACCGATATTGAATACTATCATTTGATATTACAGAATATCGTGCACAATAAAACGTCATTTATTCTTCTCCGCAGTAATACGTCACTGGTTCATGTGAATTATATCCGCAGAATATATTAAGGCACAGTAATACGTCACCGGCATCCGCAATCGTTATTTTTGCCGAAGGCGCTAAGGCAGAGGATCTATTAATAACCCCGGCCAAGAGCAATATTTTTGTGTTGCTATAGTATGAACTTTCCCCAGCGCGCCAAGTTCTGGTATGTTTTATCTCACCCATTACGCGAATTACTAATAAAAAAACGCATGTTCCAGTAAGATCAATTCATTAAAACAATGCATTAGTGAGCTTGAAGTTGAGAACAATAAATTTAAGGCTGAAAATATTAAGCTTAAAGCTAAAGTTATGAAATTGGAAGATAAAATAAAATAATTCAAAACGTGTTACGAAGTTTTTCAAAATTGTCAATTCCAATTGGAAAAATTGGAAGCGTAATAGTAGGATCTACTAATGATTTGACAAAATCCAAATATTCTAAAGTTTCTAAATTATATCAAGATTTCCAAAAACTATAATATTTTTGAATTATATTTATCCATTCATCTGGAAAAATATTTTGGAAGATCCATGTTTTGTAAAATGAATCTTTTAGGGCAGTGACATATATTAGCTAATATTTTAGGGGGTGGGGTGGTAAGCAAAAATCTTAGGTTACACAATTTTTAAAAAATATGATTGGTTGCACGTGACCAAGATATCTTACCTGGGGGTAAGCGCCTATAATAAAAAAATATTAGCTAATATATGTCACTGCCCTTAAAGTTGGGCAATTTATATTTAGATTCTGTTTAACTCATGTTCATTGCCCAATTTTGGAAATTATCACGCATTAATTCGATATAGTAAAAAATTTTCATCTATGATAGCACATTTTATATGATCATTTAGTTTCAGCGTTATAATATAATTTACGAAAAGTTAAAAACAATTTTGATATACTTTCATTTTTTTGATAATTATAATTTCCTTTTTATATTTTTAAATGCCGTAAAAAACTACTTAAATTGTATTACCCAGTTGGAGCTTGATGACACGATCTACTAATAAAAATTTATTTACCGTGTCAAAGATCTATTACGTATTCAATTTATCTATTTTTATAAATGTTTGAAATATCCATTTTTTTTATTCAAATGTCTAAAGATACTATTTATATATTGTTCACCCATGGCGGATATATTACTTTCAACAAAAAACCAACTAGCAATAAGCACGAAAATCGTAACTACATTAATGTTATTATTTAAGAAATTTTACCTTCGTGAATAAGTTCAATGCACCACTAAAAAGAAATATAAGGTTAAAATATAAGTTTTTAATAAAAAGAAAAAAGTGAAAATAAAATTTACTTCATCATTTCCTTCTAATCTTTCATTATGACAAACAACTTCTTGAAACGTGTCGTTTCCAATGGTAAATTGAACATCATGACTACGTAAAAATTCAACTTGGCCATTTTGAGTATATGATTTCTTAATACTAAGATTAATAATATCATTTGATTTTAAATATCCTTGATAATTGTCTAATTTATGATTAAACTTCCAAACAATTTCATTTCCGTCACAACTTACTAAAAAAATAAATCATAAATACAAGTATTAATTTTTCTATTACTTCAATAGACAAATATTAATATTCATTACCTTCTGTATGATTAGTTGTTGGGGATTCACGGTAAATACAATCATAACGAAAATCACGATAATAATTTATTCCGAGATACATATTTGATTCGATATGCTGTAATCTAATAGAAGTATCAGTGTAAGTAGCTAATTCTTCATTAAATTGAATTTTCCATAAAGAGTTTGGATCAGGTTCTGGGCTCCCTACAAAAACCTAAATTATTAAAAAAAAGTATTAAAATAAATTATAAAAATTTATTCGTAATTACGATGTAAATATACCGATTGTTTCCCACTTCCAGATGTGTAACGTAAATTTGAAATTGAACTTAAATATTTTCCCGAAGCAACATGTTTTAAAGCTACAATAGATTCATTTATAATTAAATTTGATTCTTCTAAAATTATATCCTCAAATTCTTTAATTAATTCATTAATTGATTTAACATTTTTCATTTTGTTATAAAATTCATTTGAAATATAATCAAAATGATTATTAGGAAGTGATTTATAAAGATATTTCTTTTGTTCTTCTACATCATTGATTTCAGCATTATAGCATAATTTACGAAAAGTTGAAATAAATTTTGATGTGTCGCCACCTTGTCTTTCGGGATCATATTTTAGTGATTGTAATTTTCTTCTATTTGTATTTTTAAATACTGCAAAAGAAATATCTTCCTTGAGTGCATTACGAAGTTTTTCAATATCATTAATTCCATTTGGGAGATTGATAGTCGAATCTACTAATGATATAGCAATATTTAAATAATGTGGTCTACCATGGCAATGTTCAAAATATCTTTGAACATGTTTTATCCATTCATCTGGATGTATATTTCCATCATATTCTTTTGGAGAATCCATTGTTTAACCATATTATTCGATCGTGAGCTTATTAAATACTGTATACTGTATCATACAGGTTTTAACAAGTTTTGTCCTAAATTCGGAACAATCATAATTGGTTTTTTGATGACGCTTCTAAAAAACAGCCGCTGAAAGAATGTTTTATTAAAACAATAAGCAAACTTTAGCTAAGCATTAAAGGAACAACATAGAGAACGATTTGAAGAAAACTCTCTCGGTGTAATCTTAAGGTTGTATTTGAATTATAGAAAGTAAAAGTAAATGAAAAATCGAGAATCATCTTCAATTCGAATAATATAATTATACGAGTTGCAATGTTTTTTTTTAAAATAGCATTTCTCAATATGTTTTTGGGACATCTTAGACGTATACGTAGTAATCAATTATTTCATGTCAAACATTATATTCTTTTATCCAAAAAAAAAAAAAAAAAAAAAATCAAATCAAACAATAAAATAATAAATCGCTGTCAGTTTTACAATAAATCCTGCATCTCAGCCATAAATTTCTCATACTCATCAGCTTTCTTTTTCTTCGCTTTCTTTGCAGGTGAAGGTGCACTACTCGATGTAATTCCTCCTTTTAATTGTGAAGAATCTACTTCTGATGATTTTTGTTGTTCTTGTAATAAAGGTATTGCAGTAGAAGCAGATCTTTTAGTGGGTGTAATTGTTGACAGCTCATCTATTAAACCATCATCAATATTGGGTGCAGCATTAACAATAGGTCTTGCTACTTTAGGTTTACTAGCGGCCGCCTTCTTCCTTAGTAAAGCGGTTGGTACAAGAGTTGTCAATTCCTTTTGAAGATTTCTAACTTGAGGTGCAGCCTGAATAACTGGTGTTGCAGTTGCAGCATTTGCTGCAGCTTTACTATACTGACTATTATTAGTTTTCGTATTATTCGATATTGATTGTTGTGAAAATGTTCGTGAAGATATATTGTTATTACCATTTGGTATCTGAGGTGGTGGGCCATAATGAGAAACTTGTGAACTAAAGGGTGGGGGTCTAGGATGTGGTATATCCATGGATCTCATAGAATGATAACCTTGATTTTGTATTGAATGCATTGGTGCTGATGGTGATGAGAACGGATTTGGACCTAAGGAGTTAATTATTAGACCATTTTTTCATTTCTCCCATATAACTTAATAAACACTTTGATTTACCTATGCCAGATGCAAATGCTGGTGGTCTCACATTTTGTCTTTGGTTTTGTGACGCTAAAGGACTATTAAATACAAAAGTACCAGGTGGTGGGGGAAATGGTGGGCCTTGATGATTGAATCCGAATGGCGGAGGCGTTGGTGATGGCCTCGCCATAGCTGGAGAATGTGAATATATATTAGAATTTGGTGGTGGGCCAGGAGGTAAATCTGGTAAATCGTCATCATCAGATTCTTCTTTTTTAGGGGGTGGACCTGGCGGTAGTTCTGGTAATTCATCATCGGATTCTTTTGCGGGTGGAGCACCTGGAGGTAATGGAATATCTTCATCTGATTCCTGTTTAGCTTCTGATATATTCATTAAATAGATCGCTCGGTTAAACATGAATAAAATGAATCAATAATAAAAAAAAAAATACATACCAGCTTCAGAACCATTATCAGAATGCCCACTTCCACTATCATCCACTTCGGAAGAACCCTCTTTCTCTTCCTCAGCTGAAATAAACATATCGTCAAAATGATTAATAGAATAATTTTATAATAAACACAATCACAATAGAAATTATATAAATTACATTTGACAACACCAGGTGGTGGCAATCCAGAAGGATTTAAGGTTGGGTGGAAATATACAGGAACATGTTCTTTCGGTGTTGACTTCTCTTTCTCTCTAAATTATTATTATAAAAGTAATTCAATATTTTAACAAAGAATCACATAAAAACAACTCATACTTTTGTAAATTTACTCCATGAGCCTAAATAATTAGAGATGATTTTTAATTGTATTATATTAAATTGAAAAAAAAAAAATGATTCAAATAGTAAGCTACCTTTTTAGTTTCTAATATCTTTTTAAATTTATCTTCTAAATCTTTTAATTTGGCTTTTCCGTTTTTATCCAATCTCTTTTCTCTGTCTAAAAAAAATAATTAGATTGTTAGAGATCAAACTTTGTTTTTAAAAAAGGAAAAGGAAGAAAGAAACATTCAAATAGAGAATAAATTTCAAGACAACCAACCGAGTGATTTATATCGGGCTATCTCCTCTTCAAGTTTTGATGTATCTTTATGTACCATTACAAGTGTTCTAACTCGTTTTCTTTCGGCTTTATTCTATATAATTAAATAGCATTGTAAGTCATATAATTAATTTATAGATTAACATACTACAATTATCGCAAACCTTTTTGATTTCCTTCTGCCGCATCGCCTTGCCTAATATTCAAAAAAAAATTTAGCTGTCATGAAATCATAAATATTGAAAGAACATTAATAACTCACGATGGGCGTCTGCGGGGTTAAGTGTCCTTCCACTCTTTTTTTTAACCATTTTTTTATCTCGAAAACAATGAAATTATTAAAATTAAATATTTTTTGTGAAGAAAATAATTCGTATGTACAAGTGATCTTTAAAACACATGATCTATTTTTGAAAAATTCCCGGTTGTACGGATCGGCTCATATATCTAATTATCGATCTTATTGCATTTCCCAGTTCCCACACCATTACACTCATATCTTTAATATAAACAAAGAATGGAAAATTCTTGAAGACTGCGATGAACGTTATATGCATTAGGATTACTATTTATGAAAATTCCACATTATATAAAATAGAAGCGAGACATATTTTACATTCAATACGGCCAGACTTCAGTTTCAGAGGATGTTAAAGCTTTTATAATAAAAAATATAGATTTACTTCCACGAGAGATCTACAAGAGACTTGTTGAACGTGGCCTCAATACTAACATTCGCCAAAAGCAGATTCATTTTTGGTGGGTAGAACTTGGTAAAAGTCGATACAAGCGAGATGAGAATGCCTTTATTTCTGCGACAAAATGGCTTAAGGAGAAGTCTTGTCAAATTATATTTTTAAAGAATCACCAAAAGCTTTTGGTTTTTTAACTGAATCTCAATTTTTAATTTGTCAAATTGGAATAGACGCCACATGTAAGTGTATTAATATATTATTATATGTTGTTGTAATTATCCATCTAAGTAAATTAAATTCAAGTAATGTTTCATATTTCTTTATATTAGATAATACCAACAATTTAAAATTTGAGTTATATGTTATTCAAGCTGAAATTGATGGTGGTATGGGATTTCCGTTGGTGTATTTATTCCTTAAAAATAACGGAAACTGTGGTAACGGTATACGAACTGGAGTCATTATTGACTTTTTAGCTCAATTGAAAAAATTCGTGGACTTGAACCGAATTTCCTTATAACAGATAAGGATTTTGCTCAAATTTCAGCTGCATGTTTTATATGGAAGAATGTTAAGATACAACTGTGTCTTTGGCACATAAAAAAAGCAGTATCGACAAGGTTATCAAGTAGCAAAAATTTACAAGTTAATTATAATGGTCTGTTGGTCCAACAAAAATTCTCTTTTATTGACCCTTCTTTTAAACCAGCTTTAACCAAAGACAAAAGGTGTTTTTGTCCAAAGGAATTACGTTCATTAGTTTGGAGTTTTATGAATAAACACTTGCATCAACACCCAATGATTCCAATAACAGATGGTCAATTTCTTTCCTCAAATGTTATTTGGACAATGGCAGTATAAGAAGCATATAACTTTTGTGTTCAACATTCTTTGCCACATGTTTGGGCGTATTTGTGGAATGAATGGTATTGTCCAGAACGTTGGAAATTGTGGCTAAGAGCAGGATGCAATGACAAAATTTCCATATTGAAAACAAACATGTTTGTAGAAGCGCATTGGAAAGTACTAAAGCGTGATTTTTTATACAAATTTTTCCGTCCACGCTTGTTTTTATTATTATGGAGCAGGTAATTCCACATAGTCAAAGGAAATTTGAACAAGTATTTTTAGTGAAAAGAGAAAAAGCAGAATGGCGGAAAGTTTTCAAACGGGAATGGAAAGAACTTTCAACACGAACAATTAATGATAATACATATTTGACTGATATCAACAATTGGATTTGTGGGTGTCCAGTAAACATCTCATAGTAGTATCTATTGAATTTTTTGATCAGGTTTACCGTCGTTGTCAATATCCATTTCTTGGCATTTAATTATTACCAATAGGTGATTTCAAAATATCAACAATGAGATTTGAAGTTTCAGAAGACGGTGATTTACCCAATGAAGATGATTTACTTGAAGGAGACGATTTACAAGACCATGAAAAATTATACTGTATAATCGGCTTATAACTACAACTGAAAGAATACTTGAGATTCTTAAAGGTAATATTAAAAATTATTAGTAGTTTAGGGATCATCTGAGTTCAAGGCTTTGGGCTGACCTGGCACTGGCCCCGTTGGGGCACAGAGTGACCTTTGGGGTTGTTCTGATGTTCAAGGCTTCGGGCTGACCCAGCGGATGGGAGGTCAAGCAAATTATTACCGATATAAAATGATAAAAAATACTAATCAAAAGCATTCTTTATACTAGGGTGATGATTACAGAATTGCATGAAAATGGGAAAAAGAACGACCTTGCGGACAGGTTCATGTGAATTTTACGGAAATTGCAAACGGCGGAAAAATCTATGGCGGGACGATCAATGGAACTATTAATGGAACTGTTGGCGAATCTCCCTCTTCCAAAATACCACTTAACAATGGTGACATTATTAAAGAAACTTCAAAGGATGAAAATACTCCAAGTTCGGTTCAACTAATCATGACATCAGATACCTCGGAAGATACTACTTTGGTTGAAATCAGTCCAAGTACATTCCAAGCTCAACCAACCATAATATCATTAAAATAATTCAGATAATACAATCGCGCAAAGTACACCCCAACAAACCCGACATTATTTGATATTTCAGAGGATTTTGCCACTTCACGTGAGTCCACACCATGTCCAATAATTCAACCGTCAAAAATTTCCGACGAGAAGACCGAACAAGATTTGACAGAAATAGATCAACTACCATGTGCCACGAACAACTACGCCCTTAAAAAATCGTTCAAAGAGAAATACGACAAAATGGAAGATGATTTGAAATGGAAGCTCTCATGTACGGGACGTTTCGTGGAGGATGTTATTTACGAGAGCGTTTCAGATTTTACGAGTGAACTGTAACCAAATACACCAAAAAAGACAAAGAAATGATTAGATTGGATAAGGAAATCACGTTACGCACTTTTTTGCGATTATCATCTTATTTCTTAGCACGTTGAAAGTTTAGCATTTTTTTATATGTAGACATGTAGTATTATAAAGTATGACGCTTATTGATCAATAAAGGTTTTTAGCCTTCATCGAGTTTTAAACTACATCCTGCGAAATTGATATGCAATTTCATCTACAATGCATCGAATAAAAAATTCCTCCCTTGATATTTTCTTTTTTCCCTATCTGATTAGTCCACGCATATTTTCTCAGAGTGGGCACTTGCGCTGAAAGATATCTTATTAAATATAGATTTTTCTGTCCAATTCCGAAGCAAACTTCGCAGAAGCAGTAGCGTAAGAAAAAATTTTTTATTTTGGAAATTACGTATTTTATACTTTCGGTAATTCATTATTTGTTATAAAGCATCATCTGTTATATGTGTAATTGAATTTCATCTCAAATATTTAGAGCTGTCTATTGTTTTAATGTCTTATCGTGTGAACGAGTAATAAAGGAAAATAATTGGCAATTTTTTTTTTTTTTTTTTGTAAAATTTAATCTTCGTTACGCCGATCACTGTAAATTATCTTTATTTTTTAAAAAAAATATTGACATAAATTTAATATTACTTTAAATAAAGTATTGTGTTCAAGAAACTAACTATTACTAAATCTCCTTAATCTAGCCTCTATCATTGCTTGAACATTAGGTTTCAATCTTTGTTCTTCCATTTGCTTTTCAACATTCTCAGAGATCACTGCCTGCTTTTTCAACTTAATAGCCTGCATTTTTCCAGATTCGAATCGATTATGCAATTCTTGATTAGTAATTTCAGAAACATCAACTATATTATTACTATCTAAAGTACTTATAACACGATCAACAAGAAATTTAACCCTATTAATTCCACTCTCATCAAAACATGATGATTCAGAGAATTCATAGATCACATCCGTAGGTCGGAAATTATTTGTAGTCATAACATTTTTCGATCCTTTGAGTGAGACATCACTACATTCCGCAAGATTCCAAAGAAGAATTAATGCATCATTTTTCACATCAGCTACAATCTCAAGAAGGTCTAAAGAATTATCAGGATCAATTTTGGAAATATTATAAGATAAAATGTGTGGTACGGAAGTTAGGACTACAAGGTTTAACCAATTTTTAGGGCCAATACGTTGAATCATTTCATCTGCCAGAGTCTCTGAAGAAATTATGTTATCAGAAGAAATAAGTGAATGAATAGAACCAGTCGTTATGTAGTCCTGTGGACCAAAAATAATAGAGGGACCTCTGATACTTTCAAATTCATTCTTTTTAGCTATCATCCAATAAATTCGATTCAACAATCTTATAAGTGCTCGTGTATTATGAATAATTGATAATTGACTTGTAGCCGTAGCAAGTTCTTCCTTTCCTAAATGACGCTTCCAAAACGTTTTTATACAAATATCTATCGCTTGAAAGACCATTACTCGAAGCATGTTTCGATCGTTAATGGAAATCTTATCTAAAGATAAAACCTGAATTTGAGAATTATGTGGAGCAAACAATAAGTTGTCGATATATAATGCATAACGCCGAATTTTGTTTGATCTAAGGTCTTGAGATGCCAGATCACGCAAAAGTTCTTTTAAGACAGGCTTGAGACATTTCTGTGAGAGTAATGCCATGCGGACCACACCAAAATCTCCTTCATCTTCAATCTTTCTTTTCTTTATATTGAAGTCACTCATAGTCATTTGGGAAGATGATAAGGATTCCTTTTTCCTTTGTTCCGCGGCTCTTCGACGTTTTTGCATGATACACTCTGCAAAAACTAAGGTATTTACGTAGAGAATTGCGTATGAATCCGGTGCATCATTGCGTGGAAATGTTTTTAAGAAGTTAACAATCCAATGAAGGGTGTTTTCAATGAGATTTCGAGTGCATTCATCATCTTGAAGACTGGCAATTCGCTGTAAAAACAACCACCTGTAATCACGAACTGATTCATGATAATCTTGAAACATCTCAATAGGAGAATTCGGGAAAAAGATATCTAAATTATTTCCCTCATCAAAGATATGCTTAGAGATATAAAGAGAAATATCAGTGTTCAAGCGTGTTAAGGCAGAACTAACAATAGTAAATTGCTGATGCTCATTTAAAGCTGAGAAAGATTCTGGTGTTGCTGATGAAAGAGAAGTAGAACTTGACAAGACTTTAATTTGTTTGCTAACAATATTCTTAATCTCCTCCAAATAATTTTCCATATTCGTTGACTTTTGTTGTTCCGCAGCTTCGCGAACACACTTTTTTGAGTATTCGATAATTCCATAATAGACTATTCGTTCAAGTCGGTAATATTGATCCTCGTCTAATAAAGGTTGGTTGTTCTCATCATTTGATGGGAGACAAATCCTCACTGGAAGATAAGGTTCTGTCTCAACAAAGTTGAGAAGACAGCTGAGAACGTGAAAATGAAATCGAGGTCTGTTGGATGATGTTTTAAGACAGTACAATGCACGTTCGAGTATTTGCCACTCAAGAAGTTCTAATTTGAAACCGCAAGAGCTGACGAATGATAGAAAATTCCAACAATGCCAATAGGTATTATAAATGATAGGCGTGTTCAGGAGATCGAGTATATTATACGTCTTGATACAAAGCTTTATCCATGTATGTTCATAGATCTTAAGTGAACGATTCTGAATCAACGTTAGGCCATGAAGTCCCCAAGAAATCAAATTGTCTTTTGTTTGCAAATTAGTCTCTGATATCGAACTAATCCAGATATAACATTTAGAATGTTTTGCTTATATTAGCAAATAAGAAAATGATTACCCTTATTACCTTTCAAGAAGACACTTGGCAATTTCAATATTTATTTTGAGACCAATAATAGGATCTCTTTCATCATCAGGCTTGTCTTTTTCAATATCCATTCGCCTCTTAAAATCTTCACATAACACCTTGTAGTTGGTCGCTAATGCTGAACCTTGGATTGCAGACTAAATTAAAATTGATAAGTTGTTATATTATGTATAAAACATTTCAGTAAAGTAATGAAATATTTTTATATTTTTTCTCACATTTTCAACAAGCCTGTTTACTGAATCGATATATTCTTGAATCAAGCCATCCGCTTTTTTGTCATTAACTTGAACAATGTCATAATTAATAAGGTCGGTGACGCTTTGTGAAAGGATTCCATTCGACATGATTTTAGTAAAGAGATACTGCCAATTCATTTGAATCCCACTCGAGAAAGAAAGTCCATGAAGTTCAGTTTCATCTTTAATGCGTTTTAAAATTGCAAAATTGACATTGCCAGAATTTGTAAAAGTGCGTGCGGTAATAATTTCTTCGGGGATATATTGCCAGGTAAATGCTTTCGAATTTCGAAATCCTTGTGTGAATATAATTTTATTATCTTTATCTATATTGGTCTGAGGTGAAAACAAATTGATTTTAGATACGTCAAATGCTTCACATTGTTGTTTAGTGCCGCGCACTAGAACCGTGAGCATTGATGGTCCGCGCGTTTGAATTGTACTGGCCCATAGTAATTGTAACTTGGCTTTAGAATGAATATAATTAGTAAGTTGTTCCGAAAACATGGACTGATCGCTTTCTTGAGGAATTGCGGTATGAATAACCAGATGACTGGAAGCCATATAAGTAAAGAATTCAAGTAGATATCCTGAAAGCTATCAAAAAGAATGAGTCATTCATTAAAGAATATTTTTAATTGAAATAATATTGCAAAAGGTTTAAATGATCCTTACAAGATTACCATCTTTATCTGTAACAGAATCTGCAACATCACAACAATCCAGAAGTATCAAATCATGTTCCGTTAGAACGTACATCATCACACCAACTGGCAATAAAGATTTTGCTAGTTGTTCTTCGGTTAGGTAGTAACCCAATTCAAATAAGAGACTATGAATGGCTGTAGTACGTCCAGATTTTTTTGTTCCGATGAATCCCACAACTTTAGCTTTATTAGAAAAAGTTGGACATATATTCGGATTGGAAAAGAAATATTTTTGTTCGTCCATATTCCAACATATTATTGGATGAAGTTTGACTGGTATACGAGTGTTCTTTTCATTCATTGTTTCAGATTGATTAAATTCGTTCGTCATAATTGTGTCTTGATTATTTTGGCTACTCATAACAGACCAATTGGACTGAGGAGTATGAAAATTTTCATTTGTAGTTCGGCTGTGATTAATCAAAGGAGTATTTGAAGAAGAAGCAATTGACATGGTATCTGAATAAGCGTAAGCATACACATATTCAGGAACGGTTGCATTCGTTGAAGTATCATCATCAAATTCAGAGGTAGTTTTTAGATAATTATATCTTTCAGATTGAGATCGAAAAGTTTCTATGGAATCTCTCGTAGAATAAATTCTTGCGCCTTCGTTCCAAGAACGTGATTCCAAGACCTCGACAATATTATTAGTTTGAGTATTCGTCATCGTACTATTTTCATCATCAGAACCTTTGTATAGTTTGGATTCAATTGGGATAAGCTTAAGAAAATTGGTAATAGTGTAAAGACCGACTTTGTTTTTATATTTTATAGTTATCTGACACAATTTTTTGATGTGTTCAATAGTCTTCTTATAAAAATTTCCAGATCCATATACTATTCCATAAGCTAATAGACCACCAAAGAATGCTGAAGCTACAATTGGACCCCCTTCAATTAAGTTAGTGACACCTGTGCTGACAATTGCTGAACCGGCACTTAACAAGGCCGATATTTCATGTTTGGATGCATTTGAATAATGATTCTCTAATCGAGTAGCAACTAAACTAAACTGCTTTACGCAATTGATAGCGATGAAACTTGCACTAGTTGTAATAAGACCAATTAATGCCCATATACCCAGTTTCTTCCAGAATTCACACCATAACGGTTTACCAAAGAGACAAGCAAAAATTTCAACAGCACCAGCTCCAATAAAGACAGAACTACCAATCGTTAACACGTCTCTATGTGTAGGAACGGTGATGAATGGAATCATAGCCAGACCACCGACTATATAAAAAATTTATAAAAAATATAATAAATTTCATTAAGAAATAATAAACATTAAAACTAGTTTAGCGTTACATACCAATACAACTAACAGCAACTAATAATTTTCCAACTTTTGCTCCCATAATTGATATTTATTAACGTTGCCAGTTTTCAATATGACTTTTTTTTTTTGTTGTTTAAAAAAAAAAACAACTAATAAAATATTTATCGAGCTCAAAAATCGAGCTGTTTGGAAGAAAGGAGTTCTAATTGAAATAAGTCATTTTGTAAACATATCTGCTTCTTATCAAGATTTTCCATTTAGGGTCCAAAGTTCTATATTTCTAACTTGATATAGACAAATATTACTCTCATTCTTTTGTATTCTTGGAAGAAATAAAATGATATTCAGTTAAAGAAATTCATTGAATTTTTAAGTAGATATGCTTAAGATAATCATTTGCGTGATCGTTGTAACTAAATTTGGGCTAACAAAGGGAAACCTAATTTCTAATTTTACTACCCGAATAATCAAATGAGAACAAATTTGGGAGTTTACCGATTTTTCACGTATCAACCTGATCTACATTAATATAACTAAGCGAAATATAATAAACTTTAGCTAATGTGATTCGCGATTTTTTTGCGGTAAGTCGTATAAGCTCTTGTGAAGAGGTTAATATAATGTTTCAACTACGTGTTCCCTTCTATTTCAAGGTAATTGCTTATAATATTGTTAGTTTCCCGCAAAGGGTCACTTTGACATTGAGTATGATGCTAATGAATTTAGGTAAGGTTATTTATCGAAGGTATAGATGTTGATTTATTTTCTTTCATTGCCCCGATTCTTGCCGAATTATTTAAAATATTTCGTAGAGCTATAACTTCAGATGGCTCTCGTCTATAAAATTATTCTCCTTATTCAAAACAGCACGATAAATGATTACAGTACTCGTGACTAAATATTCGCATATCTGAAAATGATCTGAAATTGAAAATGATTATTCAAGCAAATCAAGTACTCAACAATTCTACATGAAAAATGTTCATTTACGAGGAATGGAAGACGACATTTCGAGATGGATAGTATAGGAAAATATATTTTTTTTTTTTGAAATTGATTCACATGATCAAATGATAGATAATTAAATATTTAATTCATGCGACTTCTATGGTTAATATTTCACTGTAAGGTTTCTTCGCGTAGTACATCATAATATTTATTATGCTGAAAGATTTGTCCTACAATTTAATTAATTACGCCAAAGTCAAAAGTTTAAGAGATACAGTAAGTTGAGTCTTGTACGTATTACGAAGTTTTGTTTCATTTTTTTTTTTTTTTTTTTTTTTTTTTTTTAAAAAAAAAAAAAGGCGTTTCTTAAATAATTTATTACGTACGTATAGTATTTATTATAAGATCTTTCTACAGATCCTTTCTTATTATCAAAACAATATGCTATATTTTTTTATTTTATGTAATATTTTGCTGCAAAATTTAACCATTAATTGACCGGTAAATAATAAATAATTTGGCTTTGATGTTTTGACCTGCGCCGTAAAAGATAATAAAGTTCGAAATATTTTATAAACAATCTTTCCATCATTATTTAAGCCACTTTTTTTTTTTTTTTTTTTTTTTTTGATATTATTTAAATCTCACTTTTTTTTTTCTTTTTTCTTTTTTCTTTCCTTTAAAAAAAAAACCATGTCATCGCGTATACCATCAGAAATTCTTCAAGATATTTTTAAATATCTTACTGAAGATAAAAATGTAGCAAAACATCTTAAACATAAAGAATTATATAAATGTTTATTCGTGAATAAATTTTGGTGCGCGAATGCAATAATAATTTTATGGAAGAATCCTATAAATCAAGAAATAAATCCGAAATCATTAATTACAACTTACATATCATGTTTAAATGAAGAATCTAAAATGATACTTCAAAAAAATGAAATAATTTTACCTTATAACAACGAGAATAATAATAACTGATAATAATAATAATTTAACATTATTTAATTATTCATCATATTTAAAAATATTAGAATTTAATTCATTATATTATAAAATATTATTCTGGTATAATATTATTATAATTATAATAATAATAATAATGATAATAGTAATAATGATAATAATAATAATGATAATAAAAATACTATATCATCAACAAACAATAATAGTAATAATAATAATTATTTTACACTAAAAATTTTACAAAATCAAATTAATCATTTTTAAATTATTATTAAATATGTTTATTAAAAATTGTAATAATTTAAAATTTCAAATCAAATTTAAAGAAATTTGGTTTACTAATAATTATTTATCAACTTATCCTCATTTATTTATATTATCAGAATTTTTTAATAATAATAATCATAATAATAATATGAATAATAATTTAGAATTATTTGAATGTTATTCTAATATATCGATTAATGTTTATAGTGATGAATTAAATAAAAATTTTAATCCGGTTAATAAATTAAAAATCATTTGTTGTACTGATGAAGATAATGAAGGTTTATTTAGATTCATTATGGGATTAAAAAAGTCGGAATGTTTAAAAATTCAAGGAAGTTTTATGAATTTACCTAAAATTGCTGAGGCGTTAAGGAATAATCTAAGGTTAACAAGTTATTCTTTGATTAAATTACACATTCAAGGGAATGTAATGATTCCAATGGAAATTTTTGAAAATTGTAAGAATATCAAGATGTTAAAGATTACCGAAGGTGAGAAATCTAAGATTTTTTAATTGAAAGTGTAAAATATACATTATACGACATTTATTAATATCTTGTTAATTAGATATTCCTGATAATTCCTGTAAATTTGAATCAATTGGCAAACATAATTCAAAATATTAACGGAAGTTTGGAATCATTACATTTAAGTTGGCACCACGAAATTGATTCAGAGAATGGTCCAACATTGTTTAAGAATATTGCAAGAAATTGTCCTGAACTTAAAGAACTTTATACATCAGTTTCTATATTATCTATTCAAATTATTCCTGAAATAATTTTATCATGTTATAATCTTACTCATATTACAATTATTTTAAATACTCTTGATGGTTTATTAGACGTTTCTCAAGATTTAAGTAAAATTTTACCGAAAATCGGTATGGTCATTTCTTCTTCTAAATTAAAATCTTTTACTTTAGCTTTATATCATTTAGGTTGTAATATTGATGTTTTTAAAGAATTTTTTAATTATTTATATCAGAATAATATAAAAAATTTCAAATTTAACGTTTTTCATAGAACAAGTTATAAATATAGAAATGAAATCAAAGAATTTATTATAAAATATGTCAATTTAGGTATATTACATCCTAATCCTGTTAATCATTGGATAAAATAAAATTAATTCACTCGTAATTCGGGAATAAGTTTCTTTTGATTCTTTAAATAAATATTTACATTATTGAAATATGACTACTGATTTAGGAAAATCATAATGAATTAGACGATTTCATTTGGACCAATCCGATTCTTTGTTTTATATAACCCCCAAATTTGACGTCATAATAAACCCAAAATTTTTTTGATTTTGATTTTGTAGAACATTTAGTCAAACCTTAATGATATTTAATTTGCACCAATAATCGAAAACTTGCTGTCAATAAATTCAACAAACGAGCATATATTTAGATATATGATAATGTGTTCTTTTCCATAAGAGGTCATCAGGTCATTTCATCAAAAATAACATACGTTATTACTAATACCGCCACCAAATATTCCATATTCTTTATCTATATTTCATATTTGAAATTCAATTTTGCATTGCACGTTGTTGCATTCAAAAAAAAAAAGAAAAAAGACTTACGATTTTATTATTAAAAATCTGACACAGAATTGTTATAATTATTTATAACTTAATTCATTTTAGAATTTGTTGCAGAATGCTTAACTTATAAATTAAATTAACTCACTAGTAATAGGTTGCAGTATAAATTCGACAGATACTTAATTCACCTATTCAGCCTATCCCATGTTTTATCTGTAAGTGATCGTAATATAATTTTTTTTTTTTTTTTATGCATTTAAATCTTTCATAAAACTTAGCAAGTCGTTTATTGAGCCAATGGGAGATTTTTCCTAAAAATTTCATCAAAATGATTAAAGATATGGAAAAATGGATACATTGTTGGCACAATTTGGTAGATCGAAACTTTGAAAATACTATACTGTATTTATAGTTCAATAACAATAATAAAAAAAAATTTTTTTTTTAGATTTATTAAAAAAAAAACTTAATTTTTGTTTGTGATTTAAAAAGGATTTTTCGGTGCATCTTTGTGTTTATGAAACGTGAAATTAAGGAAAGAATGGCAACGTTTCGAACAAATCCTGTTCAACAGGTCTAAATAAAATTAAAGGAAGTAAATAATAAAATAAAAATAATAATAAATAACAATAAATACATAATAAATATTGAAATTGCGTAAATAAATAAATAATTTAAATAAATAAACGCAATTTCTTTCTAGGTAAATAAATTTATGGGAATTTTTTACAAAATACAAGAAGAGGGGGAAAAAAAGAACAAATAACAAAACTCCAATAATGTAATATATATAAAATTAATTAGATATCTATACATACATATATATATATGCACACATATATATATATTGTATAATATAATATAATATATACTTTTTTTTATTACTACAACTAACATTAATTATATCATGTTTATTTTTTTGAAAAAAGATTGCCAATTTTTAAAATATATTTCTTTGCCCTTGAACTTGTTGGTCTCCTTTCTTCATTGTTAACATCAGATTCAGTTGGTGGTTGATGATGATCAATATCAGATGTTAAAGTTGTAAGATCTGATAAATTTGTCGTAGTTGTTGTGGTCGTTGTCACATGATTACGATTTTGATGATGATTTGATAATCTATCACGTAAAAATGGGATTCCAAAATAATTTATAAAACGTTTCTGTTTACTTGGAGATTTTATTTGTATGGTTTTTGGTGTATTGTCTGTTGATCTATCTTTTATTGATGGTTCTCGCGAATTATGTGAATTTGAATGCATGGAACCTGCAGGTTCATGATTAACTTGATGTATACTAAATATTTCTTCTGTACTTTCAGGTTCTTCTGTTAACTATAAAGTAACAAAAAAAAGTATATTAGATTTGCTAAAAATTTTTTGAAACGGTCATCATGACGTCTCATCATTTTCATGTAATTTCAATGTAAATTCATTTACGCATCGCATAAAACTCTCGACACTTGCCTTAAATGCTAATTCCTGTCTTATGCTTTCTCGCATATGTGCTCGGTATTTATCAAACTATAATAAATGAATGAAGTGAGTTTAATTTCGTTTATTCCACTTATATACTAATTTATATCATTAATTCATACCTGTGATATTAAATCAGCAGAAAATGAAAAAGTGTACCGATCTGAAAGTTTACCAGATGCCTTTTTTTGGGGACGTGGTATAACAGGAGGATGATCCACGTTATCATCACGTAAAGTACGATTTGATGATTCAGCAGTTGAAGAAGAAGCTACAGCTTGATATAAATCTTGATGCGTTTCTTCTTGTACATTTTGTGCATCATCATCTTCGTGATGTACTCTTTGTTGTTCTTCTTCTTCTTCATTTTGTTCATTATCTTCATGTTGTATATTATCCTCATCTTGCTCATCGACATCACGTTCATCGTCTCCGTTTTGTTCATTGTCTTCGTGATATTCATATTCACTGTCTTCGTGATGCTCATAGTCTTCATGATGCTCATAGTCTTCATGATGTTCATAGTCATCATTTTGCTCATAGTCATCATTTTGCTCATATTGTTCATTTGAAATTTCCTCTGTCGAAGATATTATCGACGTCTGTTCTTGTTGTTGCTGTTCTTCAGTAGACATGATTGTTTGAAAGAAGAGTTAGAAACAACCGAGTAAAATTTTTGGGTGTAAAAGAAAAACCTAAGGAATTTTAAAGAATTAATAATGTCTTCTAATTAATTTTTTTTTTTTATCGGGATTGTATATAAAAAAAAAAAAAATTTTTTTTTTTGTTCGTAAAAAAAAAAGATTGTCGTAATTGATGAAATTATATTTTAAGAAAAAACCAAATTTTTCTATATAAAATATATAATGTCCAATATAATTGTTTTATATTTTTCCCTACCTCAATGGAAAAAATAAAATAAAATAAAATAATAATAATAATAATAATAATAATATATATATATATATATATATATATATATATATGAAACAAATGAAAAGAAAATTCTATAAAAATGTGAAGAAAATTTTCTAATGTGATTTAATAATATTTCACTAATATTTGGTTTTGATTTTATTTTATTTTACTATTTGGACTCGCCAAATAAAGAAAAGATGATAGTTGAAAAAATACCAAAATTATTTTAATTATAAGAGTACTTCAAGTACAAGCATGAGGAAAACAACACGGATTTTCCTCAAGGAATGTTTCTCAAGGGGTAGGGAAAAAAAAAATCGACGGTAAAAAAAAAAAAAATAATAATTTATTCGCAAAGGTTTCTTTTACAACGAAGGAAAAAAAAAAAAAAAAAAAAAAAAAAGGAAAGAAAAAGAAAAAAATTGGGTTATTTTTTTTTTTGTAATATATATATATAATATAAATTACGAATATTCAAAAATAATTTACTTTGTTATTTTTTTTTTACTTTGTAATTTACTCAAAAAATCTGCATCCTATTTTATAGAACAAGAGAACAAGAGGAACAAAAAAAAAAAAAAAAAAATTTTTTTTTTAAAAAAGGTTGAAAAATTTTTTTTTTTTTTAATCATTTATTTATAAAAAGAGTAATATTTTGACGTTGATCTAATAAAATTCGGGAAATAGTTAATGTGTGACGATACGTTATAAGCTGTATTGTATTAAATTAGTGAGAAAAAAAACTTGTTTAGTCGATTACACAGATAAACCTTGTTTACCCTAATCGACCAACCAAAGAAATCGTAAATCTTTTACTTTTCCATTATTTCATTGTGATTTTGTCATTATGCTTTAATGGCTATTAAAAACAACGCAGTCAATAGGAAAAAAGGGCCAAGACATACAGTGCATTTTATAGTAAACGAAAAAAGGGATAAATCCATACATTTATTATAATAAGAAAATAAAATTACAAAAATTTTATTTTAAGAACTTTCGTCATAATATATTAATATATAAAAATATATACGCTTATCTGTTCTCCCGCCAAATTTACAAAATTAAGGTTTCACATCGCATAACTCCGCAAAAAAAAAAAAAAAATAATTTAATAATTTCCCAATGAATGTAAATCACTAATATTTTAATAGTTTGATTGACAATTTCCCGACACTTTTACTCCCCCGAAATTATTATCATAAAATTCCGTATATAAGAAACCAGGTGTTGTATTAAGAATAATTAATATGAACCTTGAATGATTATCATTTTTGATTGTAATATTTAAGAGGGTCTTATTCAAGGGAAGTCACGTCGGAATTTTTAGAATAAAGAATAAAGAATTCAGCTTCTCAAATTACCTGGGTACTATATAAATAGGGATATATGGCGTTTATACAGTAGTATTATGTTTCTTACAATAATAAAACTGTATATGGTAATAATATATAGATAACACGTTTGAAAATATTGGATATGAGAATATCACCTCATAACGGCAGATTAGAAGAGAGAATACGTTATGTTGAGATAATTTGTGCACACACGATGTGACATTTCATTCGTGCACAGACCAAATTAAATTTCTCATTGTTGTAATTTCTAGGTTAACAGGAGGAAGATGAGTTACCGCTGCGCTTATTAGTTCATAGAAGAAAGAATCCACGCTTAATGTCAAAGATGCAACTATATTACTTCATATGAGCATTCATCTATCAATGAACGGAAAGTCGGAAACAAAGAAATTAGGAATTGTTTATTGATGAGATTTTAAATCTCCTAATTCGCCAATTTCGGCGTTTATTAATTATCTATTATTGGAAAAACATTACAATGAAAAATTCATGTAGAAAGAATAAAAAAGGAATCTCAATCCCATCACAAAGAACAATGTAAGAATGTTGTACTATGCGTTATTATACTCCCAATCAGATGTCAGATAAACATTGTTTTTTCTTTAATATATCGAGATTGGGACTTCGTGTAACTTCTATTAACATAATTTGGGCTAATCCGTGATCATGTGATTTAATTTGTAACGATACAATACAAATATTTTAAATAAATTTGGTTTACTTGACTACGAAATAAGAAAAGTAGTATATATATATATCTAACTTCGAAACGAAATATTGATATTAAATATTAATTAAAAAATTAAATTAGTTTCAAGTATATTATTTCATTCCGATTGTTGTAAACAAAATAAAATAAGATATTTTTTTTTTCCTAAACTTAATTTATCCTCGTCAAATCAATTAATTTAGATTTAATAATATATATATATATTATATATATATTAGATTTTGTTGTTTTTATAATTCGTTTTTAGCGCTTCAATTTTTAAATCGTGAAATTTTGAAATTTTACGTATGGAATATCTTATCTCTAATATACTACATTCATAACCATTTATATTTTTGTATTCTTTCAATAAAAAGAAATGATTGTTGTTTGACTTCCTAATATAAAGAATTTTCTTTTCATTTTGTGGCTTAAATCATTACTAAAAGTTAACCGACTATCATCATACTGTGAAACGTTATAGGGAGTTTAAAGAAATAAATGCGGCGCTGCTCTTCAGTATGATGGTCTAAGCAATTTGTGCTCTTTATTTTTTGTTCTTGCTCGGAAAAAAAAAAAATTAATTTTAATTTATTTTTTTTTTAAAAAAAAAATAAGAGGCAAAACAAAAAAAAAATGATTGTCTTATTGCTTCGAATTTTACACATTTTTTATCTTATAATGTGCGGAATAACACGTGAGTTGATGATTACCAATTTACGAATTATTTTTAGAAAGTAAATTTTGATTCGTTGTCGAATTTTAGACATAAAATTATTCGCACTTTTGAATTTGATTGAAGTTGATTCACCAGCATATAGTCAAAAGAATATAAACAAAATAAATGATGATAGTTCTATATTGTAAGTAAGATAAGATAAAGTATGATACTTAATAGAATTATTTAATAAGGTTAAATATTTTTATTAACAATAAATTCTACCAAATTTCAGATACCTTTGTTTAGTTATAGGAGCGATATGTTATTCTGGTAAGTAAAGATTACTGTGACCTTATATATTATTATTTGTCTTATTTTAAAGTGTCTTTTGATTTTTTTTTTTTTTTTATTTATTTATTTATTTATTTTTTTTTTTTGATTATTAGCTTATTCATTTTTCAAATTTGGGTGGAAGAGTACAAGACAGAACGGTGATGAAATAGGAGCTCATTATTTGTAAGTATAATGTATATATATATACATGATTTTAATTTCTTGGATCAAAGTTGAAGTTTTATTAAAATTATTAAAATTATTGATTAAATTACGATCTTGTAGAGTATTGGCAATTCTTTGGTCATTTTATTACTGTAAATATATATATATTTATTTAGCACGTTTTCGAATTTGTCTTATCACTTTATCATTAACTAATAATTAACAAATTTATTCCAATAGTTGCTTTGGCAATTAGAATGATAATATTTAATGCGGAACCATTAGCAAAATTTCCATGGAAATGTAACACGACAAAGAATCAAATCGTTTCAAATTTATTATTCACATTATGTAAATTAAGACTTTTGGATATTATATTAGCTTTATTAAATCCGATCATATTATTTTGGTTAAGTTGGGCCTGTTTATTGGATTGGGATGAAATTTGGTTTGATTATTTTGAAAGATTAAAATCAAAATTATTAAATGAAACCAAAGTTGAATATACTAGTATACAATAATTTTTATGTACCTGATAATAATACGTATAAATTAATAAATTATTTAAAAACTTTTCTTTAACTTGATAAATTTAACTTGTTAGCGTTAGGATCTAGCGTCGTAATACATTAGAAACATATTTAAAGAACACGAACTTGTCGATCATAGAACGTAAAACAATTGAAGTACAATTTGGCGTTTACACAATTACAAACAAACAACAACCCTTTTTATCTCCTCATCTCGTACACATTCTAACTCGAAAGAAGGGTTAATAAATGAATATATATACGGCAATATACAAGTCATACAGCGAAAAATCGAAAATTCATCTGTCTTTATAAATTATTGTAAATTATTACCAACTATATATTTAAATCATTGATATTTTCAAAAGAAGTATAGTAGATTGAACAAGATTTTTACGCAGTCGTACTCTAGTAGTACTTCCGTCTTCCCGCAACATATCCGTTGATATGTAACAAATCTTCTGACCAATTAAAATTAGTGTACGAAATATGCAAGTTATTTATAAAATGACGTAACAATGACCTTACAAGGTAAAAAAAAGGGACTAAGCTTTTTTAAAAAAAAAAAAAATGATTGCGGTAACTACCTTTTTATAATTAGAAGGCGTTCATTAATCATGTCAATCATTGTTTTTATAAACATTCATCTTAAGGAGACCGTTTCATAATTGCGGAAAATTATATAAGAATACAATTTTACATTTTTTTATGATAAAAAAAAAAAAAAAGGTTAATTTAATAATTTTTAGAATAAAATAAAATGGTTCAAAAATTATTAATAATTATAAGGCTTATTCAATTCATTATCTTAGTGATAATAATTGGCTTTGGTAAATGAATTATTATTTTTTTTTTTTTTTTTTTGGAAAAAAAAAAAAAAATTAATGAATTTTATTATACGTAAATATTTATTTATTTCTAATAATAGAAATAGCTCAACTAGTGGCATTCCGTGATAATAGGTCTCTACTTTCATTTCCTAATGTAATAGATTCGGCACCACTGAGTCCAGATGGCAACGTTTCATGGTCCGCTTACTTTGAAGAAATGAATGAGTATGTAACATACTTCAATTTTTTTCTTTTTTAGTTAAAAATATTTTTTTTTTTCTAACTATATTAATAAAATTTAGTGTTCATGGAATCAAAGTATTTTATTACATTGTAATAATTTTAACTTTGCTTTGTCCACGTGAGTCATTATCATCATTTTTTTTTTTTTAAAAAAGAAAAAAAGAAATTAATTATCTTAATTTATGATAGAATTCTTTTGGAAAAGATTTAACAAAGCACCAATTTTAAATAGAGACAAGTATTATGAATTGTAAAGTATTATAAAATTTCGTTTATTTATTTATTTATTTTTTTTTTTTATTGTACATGATTTTTTTTAATGAATTTTAACATTTTTTTTTTTTATTTTTATTTTATTTTATTTTTTAATAGTTTTTATTTAGCAATTTGGGTTACAGTCAGTAAGTTTTTTTTTTTTACATTTCAAATAAAGTTATTTCATAAATATATTATATATAATGACATATTTTTCTTCATCATACAAAAAAAGGTTTTACAAATTTAAAACCAATATATTCAGGAACAGATTTAAATTGTAGTGATCCAATATGGGGATCTCAAGGTTATAGATGTAGATTGTTTATTTCAAGTGAATTTTTTAGTTGTATTATGGCGGTTACTTGGATAATTTCAACTTGTTTATTAATTATTTATATACATAAACATAAGGAAGAAATAGCTGATAGGATGAATGAAAGGAGGAGCAGGAGGAGGAGTAAAAAAAGGGGACAAAAAGTTAATAATGATGATGGTGATGAGAATGCTTAAAAAAAAATAAGTTTATATAAATAAATTGAATTTAAATATATGATTAGATTAAAATAATTATAAACTGTATCAGTTAAAAGTTATTTTACGGATATCGGAATATTCACCGATGCCTTGGGAAGGGGAGCATCGGTGTATATGGAATTTTCCTTGGATATCCATGGAATAACGTTATCTGACGTACTGTATATACCGATGGACTGGTAGAGTAATTGACAAAAAAAAAAAAAATCCATTGGCGTATACATAACACCGACACTTACTTGTCAAGTGCATCAGGAAGTTTCTTAGGCGTAAACTTACATCAAATTTACAATCCCAACGTAAATTTACTTATACATTGTAGATTTACGCAAACCTATATTTTATAAAATTATGATGCATAAACATACGTAAATTTATATAAACTTATGTTCTGAATTTGTGTAAAATGTAAATTTTCGTAATCTTACGCTTTATAATCTTATGTCGAGATTGTAATCTACGTAAACGAATACGCTATAAACATGTTTTCGTGACGTGCAAGCACCGTGAAAAAGAAGTCAGAAGTCAATACTGTAATTGATCGCAATATAACTGAACGCTACGCAAAAAGTAGATACACGCTATTATCACGTGAATTGAATATCCGGCTTAATTATAAATTAGACTTTTGGTATAAAGTACTAATAAGGTAAGATTCAAAACTTTACAAAAACCTTGATTAAAAAAAAAAAATCTTGATATATAACGTGGCTTCAAAGTATATCAAAGAAGTACAGTAATACTAACTTTAAATAATTTACCGATAATTTTGAATATGTAAAGTAAATCAAGTATCCATTAATTCAATTACCCTAATTGGGAACTTGGATTTCAAGAAGTTTCTTTAAAATAAAAGATTCCTATTTCGGGCATTTTGAATCATTTTTTCAGTACTTGGCAATCTGAAAATGGTAGAGTATAAAAACTCGTGATTAATTAAATACAACCTTATTAATTTTCGAATATAAATCCACAATAATGTAATGAGAACAAAGAAAAAATTTGACATTATTAAACCAAAAAAAGAGAAAATCTTCATTCTTCGATCGAAAACAACTTTTCAACAAGAATTTTGAAGTATTTTACAAAATGTTTAGTGTTTCATATTTCAAGCCCTGCCAAAAATGAATAACTTTAAATCAAAGCCCCCCAGACACAAAAATATAATCAATTGCATCATAAGTTAATTTTAGTATCAACTTAATATAAAATTAGCTCTCTGTCAAACCTAAGAAGAAATAAAATTATTAGAGAAAAAATCATAATACCAAAAAAGGTAAATCATTGGGCTTAGAATTAGAAGATCGCAATTTTAATTTGTTGATGATTTGCAAGTAACTCGATTCTCGATTAGCGTCCTTCTTTAGGATTGAACGTCATGATAATGCTAAGAAATTTGTGTTCAACTAATGTACAATACAAACATCATTATATCAATCAACTATCATAATATAATATTATGACTATAAATAGTTAAGGTGACGCCGACTCTTTTTTTTCCATTGAAAGTTTTTCGCTATGGTATCCAATATATAAAAGAGTCAAGTTCTTTAGCAAAAGAAAATAAAGTGAAAGAAACTTCGAAAATATATTTTTCTATTCGAGATAATTTAAAAAAAAATGTCTAGGAAAGGATTTTACTTATGTTTAAGAGTTACACAATATTTGGCCTTATTATGTATAATGGCTTTAGGTACCAATAAGAAATTATTATAAAATAAATTCTTATTCATTTTTTTTTTTTTTTATTTGGAAATTTTAATAATATTCTTGTTTTTATTATAGAAATAACTCAATTAGTACTCTTTAAAGGTTATAAGGATGCTATATCATTCGGAGATTCTACATCCTGGAAAGATTGGTTTGAAAATTTTTACAAGTAAATAAACAAATAAAGAATTAAAATATATTTGAAATTTTTGTTTTGTTTTTATTAATTTAATTTAATTTAATTTAATTTATTTTTTTTTTTTTTTTAAAAAAAAAAAAATATGATTATAGAAAACATGGAATAAAATATTTTTATTATATAGTCATAATAGTTACATTAATATATCTTCGTAAGTACAGTATTTATTTATAAATTCTCTTGTTCTCATTAATAAATAATAATGATTTATTTTGATAAAAGTGTATAGTTTGATTACTTTTACACATCGATGGAAAACTGGGCCACATAAAAAAGTTATCTTTATCGAAATGTATGTATTACAAAGTCTAACTATTATTATTTTCAAATTATTACGCAATTTTATGCATATCACTTATTTTATTATAGCTTCTTTTTATTATTGTGGTTAGCAGTCGGTAAGTAAATTAATTTAAAATCTCTTTTTTTTTTAAATCATTTTTTTTTTTTGGCGGGTTAATCACTGAAAAAAAAAACCAATTATTTTCAAGGGTTCACAAATATTTATCCAATATACTTTGATGATTCCACTCTAAATTGTGATGTAAATGAAGAATTTAAAGACATACCCGGTAAACTAACAGAATGTCGTGCTTATCTTGCAAGTATGGCAGTTGGTTGGTTCATGGCTTTATTATTCTTACATACGGCCATTCATACAGTTTATTTATGGTCTCATCGTGATAAAATTCATAGTCAACCTGTTCAAAATGGAGATAAAAATGATAATAATGATTCTTATCCTAATCCAGATAATCCCGTGGTATGATGTAAAATGATTTCAAATTCCTTAAAAGCGCCAAAAAACACGTTAAAAAACTCGATTTATTGAAGTTCCAAATTTTAGACAATATTTTAATTAAACTTTTCATTTTCAATATATATTTAATATAGTTAACACATAAAAAATTGTAGATATTTATATTTTATTCTATAAATCATAGAACATTTAATATTATTATTATCATTATTATTTAATCTATGTATTAATATATGCTTGTACATTAATTTTAGCAAATAAAAACTGTTTAAAAACATAATCAAATCCTTATCTATAAATTATAAATAAGATGTTCTCGTCCTCCTATAGTTATGGGAACCCAAGTACGATAGAAGAGCGGTTCATGACGATGATGTTAAAATACTACAGATAATTAATGCTATTGATTCTTGTAATATTAAGCAGGTATACAAAATATTCCAGCCTGTTCAAAATGAATCCTTATCCTAATCCAGATAACCCCGTGGTATGATGTAAAATGTTGTAATCGATCTCAAATCCCTTAAAAACACGCCAAAAAAACGCTTTAATTTATTGAAGATCTAAATTTGACTAGATTTATTTCATGACGTCATTTTAATTAAAATTTATATTTATCCGAATATAGTTCAATACTTACAAAATTGTAAATATTTATATGATATTATTTATACTATCAAAAAATTAACGATTTAATAAAAAAAACAGAACATAATTATTTAATCTTGTAGCTTGCACATTAATTTTCTAGAATAAAAACTGTTTAAAAACATAATCAAATCTTTTATTTATTAATTATAAATGAGAAGTTTTCTTATCCGTTCAATGTATTTTAAACGCTTCTTATGTTGTTCCTTAATTAATTTCATACGCCTTTAGATGAAATAAGCATCTTGTTTTCTTCTTGGAATCGCTCGGAATAATTATTCATCGTACTAATAGTTTCCATTCACATGACACGATGAATAAGTATCTTAACTAACTGGTTGATCTTTCCGCTCTATCGTCCCCCTAATAGTTATGGACCCACGGTTCATGATGATGATGTCAAAATTCTACAATACATTACTGTAATGTTACTTGTTCTTGTTTAATATGTTTAATATTAAACAGGTATACCACTCGACTCAAAATGATCTTTATCCAAATTCAGATAATCCCGTGGTATGATGTAAAATGTTGTAATTGATCTCAGATCCTTTAAAAACGCGCCAAAAAAACGCTTTAATTTATTGAAGATCTAAATTTGACTAGATTTATTTCATGACATCATTTTAACCATTTACAATATATTGTATATTTTTCTGAATATAGTTAATACCTAAAAAAAAAATTGTACATAATTAGTTTTTATTTTTATTCTTATAAATTATAGTGCTTGTAGCGATTAATATCACAATTATTAACCAATGCTAGCAGATGATTGGTAAGGATTTGGCCACGTAGTGGCCAAATCTGTCCAATCAGAATGCAGCATTGGTTAATAATTGTATATTTATCAACGCAAGCACAATAATGATATTATCGTGTGACATTATGATGATTCGTTAAACTATTAATAAACTCAAATTAAGCTATAATAAACTAGTTTTTATCATCTTTTTTTTCTTTATCCAATTTTATTTCTCTCTATCTTCTAACATTTTTTACACTTTATCCACAAACAATTTCGTTATTGCAAAATCACTGCTTAATGATAATATTCTAAAAAATTTTATTATATTTTTTTAATAATCAATTTAGCAAAATTAAACCTTTTCTAGATAATCGTAAAGTTATTAATTTAACAAACAGTAATATTGAAGCTACAAGAAAGCCATTGAGAGATTTGAATGAAATTCAAGAGAATAAAAGTCAAAATTTGGAAGAATTGGTTTCGAAATTAACAGCTGATAAAGTTTTTATCAATTCTGTTGTTATTTTCAATAATAATGATCTTAATAGCCATAATTAATAATTACAACACATGTATTGTATATAGCTTAAATAAAGTTTATTGTAATTATTAAACTTACGCATAAAAAATAATTAAATTACAAATCATCATCATCATACAGCGGAGCACGATAATATCAATTATTTAATAAAATCATATATTATTATTATTATTTTAATCTATGTACTGTAGCTTGCACATTAATTTTTTAGCAAATAAAAACTTAATCAAATCTTTATTTATTAATTATAAATAAGAAGTTTTTATCCATTCAATGTACTATTTTAAACGCTTCTTTTATGAGTGGATTGTTCCTTAATTAATTAGATGAAATAACACCTCGTTTTCTTTTTGGAATCGCTCTGAATGATTAATGATTATTCATCGCGCTTTTCTTTATTATGGTTAATTGTTTCCATTCACGAATCCGCTCTATCGTTCCCTAGCTATACTAGAATAAAATATATTTTATGCAATATCATATTAAGATGATATCAAGATGATATTTGACAATTTCTAAATGATATCGTTAACGATAACGATATTGTTAAGATCATCTTAAACACTTGTTTTGATATTTGTTGTAAGATATCAAAATGATATCAAAATAATATAGTATAAATATCACAACGATATCATAATGATAAGTAATATTGTCATTTTTGGTATCATTTTGATATAGTTACGATAGTATTATAGATCGTTAAGATCATCTTAACGATATTCGTTTAATTTCTGCAAAGTAACCTAATGTATGAATGACAAAATGAAAAATCCATAAAAGTTGATTACGCTGCAGAACTTTATTGAGTGTGCAGATTTGAATAAGAAATTTAAAGTGATAAATGATAATAAAGTTCATGCTGGCTTTATTGTTTACTTGAGATTCGAAAAAAAAATATTTTAATAATTTAAGTGATATTTAAGAAATTTGTTGCCGCAGTAATAATCTAGACTTTATCTTCGACTCTATCTTCCAATGAATTATCAAGATAATATTCTTTAAGTATATTTTCAATGCTTTGGACACGTTCTTCTAAAGTAACATTTTTAGTCCTTCCGCTAACGAATGGAGTTTTCTTATAAGTTTTTCTTGATATCTTGTGCATAAACAATTAAACACGTGTTTGCAAGAATCGAAAGGAATAAAAGTATTAATTTTATATTTACGAATTGTAAATAATTATTTTACTCACTATGGTGCTAATTTAGTCGCTCCGAATAAAAATACGAAGACTCCAGATATAAAACTAAAGAATCCACCAACATTTGATATAATCGAGCCAACTAAAGGAAAAGAAATAAAGTTAAAAAAATATATATTATTTATTTTCTTTAGCAGTTAAGAATCATAATTTGATAGTTACTATCATAATAAGATTCCTCTTGATAATAAATATTCATTGATGTTGGTCTTAATATAAGCGCCGGTGCATTTGGAGTTTTTATAGTTGATATATGATCTGTATGTGCATTGAAATCGACGTACTCTTTTTCCTCACAACCCGCAAGATCATATGCATAATTATTAATTATAAGTTTGCTAATTATAATTGAATAAATATATGATTATAGTTTGGTCACTCATTACAGGAAGTGATTGCCTAAGTGATAATTTGCGTGGTGGATAATATTTATTATCTAACACGAGCCCATCTAAATCGACTTCAGCAATAAAAGGATATAACTTAATCTCTGTATTGTCTTGAAAGCTAAAAGTGTAAAATCCACAATTAAATATTTGGATGATCATGATACTCGTCTAATTTACATTCTTTATTGATATTGTAAGTACAGTTTATAGGATATGGACTATAAACTCTTACAATAATATTAATACTTTCTCTGTCCGTTAATGCTTTTTTCGAGTTTTGTTGATGGAAATTAAGATTAGGTTTAGCAACCGAGTCAGAAAATTGTGAAAACTGATTATAAGTATAAAAAATAAGCATAATTACTAGTGCAAAAGAACACAATTTCTTTAAAAAAACAAAAGAAAAAGGTTCAGTTGATGGTTTGTTTTCTGTAAATACCATTTTGAAGAAAAGTGGAATAAAATGTTTGTATTATATAAATACAGTATTTATCAAAATGCGATAATTCGTCGAATTATCCTTGCTTTCACACATATATATGTGTGTACATTGTACAATATAATTTGAGGCGGACTTCTAACATAATGAACATTAAAATATTAAGAATATTAAATTTTTTATTTACCTTATTAATTATCTCCGAAATTATATTCCTTAACGTTTATCGTATAATCTGGCCACGTTGATTATGGTTCACACTTCCATTTGTTTTTTTAACTGGCTTATACGCGGTCTTTCATAAAACAATAGTACACGCTGTAGCATTTTTAACCGTAAATTTTATTCCAGTTATGATAGCTCTTTGCAATATTTTCGAATTTAATTATTCTTTGGGTATATATTTTTAAGAATTGCGTGAATATTAATTGTTATCTTTTTTATGATTCATTTAATTTGACTTTACGTCTTTCAAATAGTATTTGATTATCGGACTTTAATCAATCTAAACAAAACAAATGTCGAGATTATGAAAAACTTGTATAATTTATACGATTATTATAGTGAAAATAAGGACTATGATAAAGCGAATAATATTTCTAAAATATTAAACGAAAATATATCAAAGTATTATATACCTCAACATATACCTGTGGTGATAATTTTAGGAATATTTCAATTTACTTTTATAGTATTATGTATAATATTAGTGAAAATAAGGTAATTTATAATAATATTTTTGATTTCTAATTAATTTTTTTTTTTTGATTAAATATTGTTATTAATTTCTAGATCTTGGAGTTGGATTAAGAGGTCTAAATTGAATAACAACATGAAATGTATTATTTATCAACTTGAGGAGACATTACTTCTAATTACGACTTCATTCTTTGGAATTTGGATATCAGAGATATACATTTTATATCATTGGCAATCGGGAGAATTTTTTGGAATAATTTTTGGAGCAATTAGTGATATAATTGGTATCATTGCGATTATTCAATTTGTATCGTTTTTATAGCGATACGAAAACATTCAAAAATTCTTTATTGTTTATTTTATTTTGCAAGCTTACTTGAAGTAGTAATTATAATTGGATTGTTTTATAATTATTATGTTATTTATTCACATAAAGGTAATTAATTTTTTTAAAACAGAAAATTCTCAGAAAATGATTTTAAATATTAACTGCATTAATATTAAATTCAGATTTTGTATTTTCATACAATATCATTTACGTTATGTTTTATAGGGAACTAATGATTATTGGTAACTAAAAACTGAATATTGTTATTTACATTTAAAAATTGACAAATACATATTTACTTATAATTATGATTTATAGGCATACCACTTTTATTGTTTTTAATAATTTTGAATGTTAACACAATTTTATGTCAAAAATATACTAACAAAAGGGTTACTACACAAAAAATAAGTAAAAAGAAATCGATATTTCGATATTTAATGGCGTTTTTACATTATACACTACTAATTTATTTAATATATTGTTTAGAATATGAACGGATTCTGATAAAGAGATCTATAATTTTTTTAAAAAAGATTTTTTAACAAAATATTTAAAAAATCTTAAATGTTTTTAGGAAAAGAGCCAGATTTGGACTTAAAAAGATTAAGTATCGATGAATGGAAATTTAAACCTAAATCAGAAATTTCATTATTAGAGATTATAATTGTGAGAAATAACGAGAATAATGCGGCTGTAGACGTTAAAAAGGAACAAAATGTTGAAATTTTCTTTAATGCCAAATCAGATGTCATGGTACAAACAAATTATCCTTTACCAAGAGCTTTTGAGAAAGGTAAGAATACTGTGAGTACTATTAATATAATTATTTAACATTAAAATTTACTAACATCTCAAATATAATAATAGATATCTCTTCCGCTTCATCTTCACCACCAGCAGTAGAATTTTATTACTATGAAATAACAATTTTATCAAATCAAAATATTGATGAAACAATAATTGCTATCGGTCTTACTTCAAAAAATTGTTCATCTGACAGGTATGCATTTCTTTCTATAATGTTGCTTCAATATAATTTCGATGATTTCTTATTTTATTTTTACTTAAGATTGCCTGGCTGTGATGCACATTCAGTTGGGTTTCATTCAGACGAAGGTAGAACATTTCACAATGAAGGTTATACTGGTTCAAAATATGCTGTAAAATGGGGAGAAATCAATGATGTGATAGGTTGTGGTTATTACCCAAACACCGGACAAATCTTTTTTACAATGAATGGTAAAAATTTGGGTATCGCTTACGACAGGTTATTTCATACCTGGTATCCTTCAATTGGTTCTAATGGTGTTTGTAGTCTAAAGGTTAATTTTGGTCAGGAAGAATTTAAATATAAAGAAGCTAATGGGATGAGTATTGATGGCATCAATTTATTAAGTAATAGATGAATCCTTTAATCATTTAACGCTTCAAAATTCCGTTACTTTTCTAATGTTTCAATTATTCTTGATCTCTGCGATTTTATTTTTTTTTTTATTTTTCAGTGACGTTATTCTTAAAATAATTATAATTATTTGTCAAAGTGTTTAATTAAATTATAAATATTATATTATGAATATTATTAGATTAATTTTTGATTTATATTGTATAGCTTTTCAATGTACACGAGAACGTATCTTCGTAAAATCCTTTATTTCATTTAGGTTGATTTTGAGATCGAAAAATCGAGTTTATCTCCATAGTGTACGTAAGAATATATCAAAACAAGATCAAAGTGGTGATAATATAGTACAAAATTGTGGTATTTAATCATACATAGCTAATATGTAATTATAGAGCAGTTGCTATATCGATATATAATAAAATTTACACGCTTTTTTATTAACATTGATATATGTGTTTTACAAATATGATGATATACGTTTTCAATAAGATCAATCGTTTTTTAACACGTTTTCAATACATTTGATGTGTTTTTCAACGCGTTGTTATATTAGTTGTTTTTAAACATGTTGATTTACATTGGTGTTGAGCAACACATGGCGTATGTTGACCCATTATACGCCTATCCAAAACTTCCTGATAGTTTAGAAACTATGTTTCATTAACATAGGTCCATTTGTCAACTGAGGGTAGTCTGTTGGGTAAAGTTTATCTGTAACTTGTATAATATTTCTTCTCTCTTTGATCCACCATATTATTTGAGAATAAATATCATATTCAAGGGAGAATTGACTCCGCAGAAATTTCCTCCTATTGTCAGAATCCTTTTCCATTTTTTTGTCGTCGTCCGTTACTTTGTCTTCTTCTTCATCCACTTTTTCGCCATCATCCGTCTTTTACGGTCATCATCTCTTTGTAAATACCAGTAATCTTTAACCTGATTTTCTGATCGCGAAAGACCAAACCGATGATTTAAATCATTAATTGACTCCTTCCATTGAGTCCTAATATTATTCGATGAAGTTTGTGATTGACTTATGATGATCGTGGTTGTCTTTGTGCAAAGGTCCGCCTGTTTTCTCCAATATTTGATTCCCAAGATGGCTTCTATATATAAAAAAAAAATCATATTGGAATTAATTTATTTTATTTTAACCTTTCAAAACAGAATAACATACCCAATACAAGAACTATTCGACGCGGTCAGCTCCAGATCGTTCTGTTTTGTCTTCGCGATCAGCATCTGATCGATTTTCACTGATTAACAGAAAAATTTTAATAATCTTTAAAAAGAAGAAACAGTTAAATAGCGCATCTGTTTAAATTCTTACCATAAAAAAAAATAGTACAAGGTGTTTTTGCATTAGGTCCAACAATGAATATATCGACTGTTCGTTCGGATTGACATTTCCCTGAAAAACAACTGATCCACGCAACTATTGTAACAAAGAATTTTAAATTAAATATATCAATACATATAAAGACAAATAAATAATGAGTAAAGAACTCACTTTCCAAGAAACATCTGACTACATAAATAGTTGCTTCATCATAAATATCTATGTTTTTAAGATGATATAGAATAATTTCTTTATCAACATCGTCGTCTTGCTATAAACGAGAATTTCTTAATATACGGATTTTAAAAGATCAAATCAGATTATCAATTATTTATTTAACTTACCTTCATTTTTTTCAACTGATTTTTTCAAAAAGCTGCATAACCCGGAAAATCCATTGACTCCACATTCTTTAACGAGGTGACGAATACTAGTAATATCCGAAAATAATAATAATGCTTCTAAAAAAGATTCAACTGATTTGCTGATTTTTTCTTTTTCTTCTTGATTGACACCTTTCTGTTCATAAAGTGATTAACTTCATGTTCTGAAAGAAATTCCTTAGCGCGTGGATTATCCGGACAAGGAGAGATATTATCTTCACGAAAATGTAAAACTCCCTACCAGAGGGGACTACAGCAACGTAAATATTAACGTGGGATATTAGTATAATAAATTAGTGAATAGTGATAAATAGCTTACTTATTATATGCGGATTTGTCCCTTTGAACATTTTTAACGCATTGATAGCCGTAATATATGCATCAATTTCAACAGGCATTTTTACAAAATCTTTTTGTTCAGTGACAATGATCTAGATAATAAGAAGGAAGAATGAGTCTACTACCCATGATAAGCTCAAAACATAATGGAAAATACTGCCACGACAGTTTCTGGAGTTCGTGATGCAACTACCCTATCAATTTCCAGTTTAATATCGGTTATATTAGACTATAGATTTAATGACGTGATTGGTCCTTCTTCTCCCATATTTTGTCGTTTTGCGTGTTCTTCTAGATATATAAAAAAGTGTAATTAGGATTGATGCACTTTTGAGATGTTGGATAGGAAGGAAGTTCACATGGGACGCTCGTCCGACCAACATTTCTATGTCCGCGCACACGCAGTGATGCTACCTACCAGTTTTGCACGCTATGGAAAAACCTTCTCAACATTCCTTGGTTACCAGATTAGCCATTTGAGTACGCTAGCATCGAACCTGTAATGTCACAAAAAAGGTACTTTCCTTCAATTCGTCACTCAAGTTACAAGTCATTCTATAAGCAGGATTCCTAATATCGAATATCTTTTCAGGCACTTTAAATCGTTCGCCAAGGCTGAATGGGAATTGCATTTATTAACTTTCACGCAATGTGATTGCTTAACCCAGAAAATGTCCCAATCGCTTACGGTTCCCCAAGTATTTGGATTTCGGTTCCAGTAGTCTGAATGGCAGTTTATACTTTCAAAGTTTATTCTGAGTAATAAAGGTACAAAGTAGCAAGCTCACCTTATTATATCACCGTTTTCAAAATGGTTGATGTTATTTATTTATGATTAAATATTCTTTTTTTTCCTTCCAAACATAACGGCATCAACCATTTTGAAAACAGAGATAAATTTAAGCGATCATCGTATAAAAAAATAGTTTTTTGTTTCAATATTTATATAAATCTCGATTGCCAAAAACACGTGGTTTTTCTTAGATTTCCAGATGTGACGCGATAAGACTATCCCGAAAAAAATATTTCTAGCAGATTTCTCGGGTAATTTATATGGTACTGAACTACTGATATAGTAATTTACTAATAAAATAAAGCATTCAACACGATAATAGAGCTGACACTGGTGATCTTTTTCATGAAATTCAAATTTTTTGGACAATATATAATGACATTTTAATCGGGCATATTCTGATGAGGCATGGGTACGCCTTACATCACGGAAACGTAATCCATTATCTGAGATAGAAGCTGGAGAAATTGATCCAATTATAGAATCGATTTTAAAACATGAAGTCAATAGATACCAGAAAAGATTAATGCGCTAGAGAAGAACGTTGGCCAGAGTACCAACATCAAGAAATGCAGGATAATGAAATCCAAACTGGTAATATCACCTGTGATCACGAGGAAGAGAATAATCACCGAGTTATGAACGAACTTACTATCCCAGCATCTACTTAATTATAATGAAAGAACTTTCGAGAAGTTCATGTGAGATGTAAATCAAGAGTATAATGAACGAATTAGTGCAAATAAGAAATTGCACAATGAGATCGAGGATCTGAAGATGCGGGTGCAGGAGGCGGAAAAAAACTGGCATCTGTGAAGTCAGATTCTACTTATCTAATGTTGAGGTGTGTACCAATTGACTCTAATTACTAATGGATCATTTAATGGCTTAATGAAATCAAAAACTACAAAATTTCTATCTCGCAAATGCTTATTAATAATTTTAAACGCTTTTCTGTATATTGTCGCACAATTCTATGAATATCGTCCTTGGCTACTACTGCCTCGGAACATGGCTAGATGCGAGATATTTTCATGAATTATCTTTGGCGCAGCTTGATATTTTTGAGTTACATATATTAGTAAGATATTTAATGTTATCTGTTATTCACTAATAAAGTAAGGGATAATGCGTTCTTGTATTTTTTTCGATTTAGCGCAGAGATCTTCAAAACAACAACAGTATTTTTTGGGGGAGAATTTGTTTATATCTGGAATCTTTTTCACCTTTATTGTTTGAAATAAGATATTCTCCTGATCCTGCTGCGTCCGAGACTGTACACAAAGATCAGGACCGAGTAGGACTGAGCTCCGACCGTTTGACATCTTTACCTCTAATACAGATTTTATACGTTTTTTTCTAATGAAGAAGGATGGAGAAGTCCAGTAATAAGAATCATAGTAGGTAAGAAATATATCATACATATATAAACACCAACGTATGCAAAATATCTTAATATTTTGCCTATAAGTACACGGTTGCGCGTGATTTTATATACCATTGTCGATTTGTTTAGTAACTGTGTTCTCCAATAAACTAGTATTATGACTTTCCTTTGGTATTCAGTGTGTAAAATAATCTGAGTCGAAAGTTATGTACTTTTTTATTGCACAAGAATTTTCTATGGGTCTGTTAAAAGGCGGATTATGTGATGAAAAGTTAAAACCATCAATTGACCGGTCAATCCAGTTTTTTTAACAAAAAGTTTTATTGATGAGAAAGTCATTTTCCATTAATGAAATTTGGAAAATAATAATATTTTTTTAAAATTAATTCGTACACTTCGCAATTCTGCTGCAATTAATTCACAATTTCGCAAGAGTATTGCGAAATATATGTGGAATCGCGCATAGTAATTGCGGATTGCGGATTAGATTTAAAAATCCGTAATGTTCGCAATATCGTAAATGGCAATTATTCCACAATTACCTATTTGCGGCACTTTCCTTCTGAAGTTGTAAAATGTTTTCAAAGAACTGTTTTTTTTCGGTTGATCGGATTTAAATAGAGTTATTTGGACGTTTATGAATTATTATGTTGGTCCTCGTTTGCATGTATTTTATGTATTTTATGTATTGATCAAAATTTACTCCATAAGTGAATTACTGCTCTTTGTTAATTCTGATTCTTATATCAAAAGACAATTAACCTCGCTCCCATTATAATAATATCTATTCGGACTAACATGTGACCAATTATCGACTTCAAAACTCGATTGAATTCCTAAAAAATTGCATAAACATTACGAAAAGCATTTGGTGGATTCCAGTGAATTTATGGAATTAGACCTTCCAATTCTTTCCAATTCTAGTCACAAACGTTTTTTCTTTTATATATACAGGTATATATATTTTTACAATTTTTTTCAAAAACCGATTTAAAATTTCAAAAAAAAAAAAAAAAAAATATTCCAGTAATTTCAATATTATATATATATGTGCACTGGAAGCTTCTAGTAATTTTTTTCGAAACTAAAAGTAGTATTGGAATTGGAAGATTATTTAGAAGTCCAAATATCAAGTTTCTAACTCCTAATGATACACATTAACTCGCAAAATGTTTTTACAGAAATAGTAAAATTGCTTATAATGCTTGTAATTTAATTTACCATAAATTATAATTTTCATAATTAAATTATAATAAGAGCTATTAGAATAAAATTTGTATTGTACAGTTTTGTAAATCAATTTTTCAGAACGTATCATCTTAAAATATTATAATCCTTTATTTTTTTTCCTTCTTTGGTTATTTAATTATGAGCGCATTTTTAAATTATTATTTGTTTGGTTTGTTCGATTTATAACAGATAATACAAACATTATTAAAAATGGCATATGCTGATTTGTTTGTACTCAAGCATCTATATCTATCCCATATATATTTCTTAAAATGGATAATGAATGGGTTTCGCGAAAGCTTGATCTACATGAAACTGTCTTACTAATTTAAATTTTTATGGCGACACATGATATGTTAAGTTCGTACAAGATAAATTATGTTTGTTATCGTATAAAATAAGAAATGGAGTAGAATATTATAATTATTCCTTAGGAAGAAAGAGAATTGACTAAATTGACCAAACAATAATAAAGTAGACCTACAATATGTGTAGTTTAAACTTATGAATTATTTGTCTTTCAAGTTGGTGTGCTCAAAAATATATTAAATTTTAACCAACCTAATCGCGGAATAGTAAAGAACCACAATACAAAGACATATCAGATATTATTTGCGAGAGTAATACAACATTGTTTATTTCATATGACAGCTTGTGTACAAAAAATTTTTACAAATACCCCATATTTCGTTTTTTTGATGCATCAACTAACTGTGAATGGTTTATTTTAGTTTCTATATATTTCAAGTTAGAAGAATTTTCTGATTGTTCCGTAACGTGACTTAAAAAAATTCCTGGATTTATAGCGTACGAAAAAGATCTAACATCATGAAATACTTTAGTTCATCAATATTTCAAGGTGTCATCCTCGGTTGGATAGCTTCCATTTTGATATTGGTATTTGCTGTTTTTGTGGGAATGTGGGGCAAAATGACGGGAGTTGATATCGTGTGGGATTTGCGTGTTGGTTTATTTTTAACCGCCGTAACGGTGACCACAAGAGTAATTTCTTTTATTGCATGTTACATGATGCCAGCTATTTTAGCAGGAATGCTTGTATTGGGTAAAATACCAGCGCTGAATGGGTCAGGCACAATGATCAGTCAATTAATAGAAGCGTCTATAACTCGTGGTCCATTATGTACTCTAAAAGCGTGCTTTAACTCTGATGGAACCCGTATACTTTCTGTTGTTATTGCCTCGGTCTTGGTTTGGCAATATATAGTGTCATTATCTGATTTGTATCTCCATATAACTGCTGTCGGAAGGTCTCAACAGCTGCCTGGATTAATGGTTCCAAGTGCGAGATCATTAAATATAGCAACAAATTGTTCCTTGGATCACCTTGATACTTGTTCTAGATTTAAACGTGGAATAACAAATCCCGGCAAAGCATTGAAAATATATCAAAATGCGAGTGATACTTTTCAAATTTGGAATAATAATGATGGTGTTTATATTTTACAATCTCCACCTTTAAATACAAGCTATGCATATTCAGGATCTGGTATCTTACTAAAACCTTCCTGTGAACCAATCAGTAGTATATGCAACTTAAAAGCCAGATATGGTGCTATGACAAATTATTCTTGCCCTGAATCACTTTGGTACGCCTCAGGGAACACACAAACTGTAGTATCCGATGTAAATGTTACTAGTGAAATTGACGACCCGATTGCGGGAACAATTACAGCATTAAATCCTATACATGCAATTGTTACGATACGTTATGGTATTGAAGATTCGACGGAATATGATCCAGAGTTCGTAAAAGAAGTTCATGGTTTCCTTTCAATATTATTACATTGTCAAATTTCATCCTCAGTAATTGAATATGTTATTACTCTTGGATCGTTAAAATCATCACCACTGGGAAATCTAACAAATTCACAACAATTTGCCCTTGGTGTTTTATCATCGGAATCTAAACTGGTAAGTCGAGCGATAGATGATGTTGAAGATGTAGCGCATAGTACTGGAAATAGCATATTATTTGCTAATTCATTTGCACAAAAATGGGCTCAAGCAACAATTGCTGGATTTAGTAGTGGTGCGGTAGAAGCAAATGGGAGAAGGTTATGGCTATGTACTTGAAGTGGTTAAGGAGCAAACCGTTGCTCCACTTTCAGCTGTTTTAATCTATGCCATTATCATTACATTTCCATTATTCATTTTCTCCTGTATATGCCTGTTTTCTCTGCAAAATAATACCAATTGGATACTTATTGAATTCATCAGTACACCACAGAGACTGCTTTATCAAGCCTTATTTAAAGAGCATCACATGGATGATGCTTGTTCAAAAAGTTTGTCAGATCAAGCAGTGAGAATTAAAGAGGTTGAATGTAATATTAAGTTGGATAAAGGACATTTAAAGTTGACAAAAACAGAATAAATCAGAAATATTAAAATGTATTTTTTATAATAATAATGGTTAAATGATATCTTCAGTTAATATTTTGATAGATTAAACATTATTATATAAACCTAGAAAATTTTTAAGCTTTTTATTATATGATTTTTTTTTTTATAAAAACGAAAGAATTCATGGAATATAATGACAAATTAATAATATACGTAAATTTTATAATTAAAACTAAAGTTTTTTGATAGCATATTGTTATTTATCATTAGGTCTTTGATCTAGATAAAAGATCTATTTTTCATGGCCTTTTCACCTTGATATATTGTGTATATAAAAGCGAATATAATGCATACATACGTCAATTTATCATACAACAATTAAAATCAATAGCGCATTTGAGAGCGAAATTTGTGGATGTAACGAATTATGTGTTCGTTGTATATGGTGAACATTTCAATCGACATACAATGAACACCACAAATTCTGACTAACTTTTGCAAGCACTCTTTGCCGCTTTTCGCAATCTTATTTTTTTTTAAAGTACGTCTAACAAATAGAGATTATTATAAAATTAGTTTATTTGATAATATTTATTATATTACATCCTATTTTGTTATTTTTAAATTTACTGTATGTTATAGTATATCTTTTATTTATTGATTTATTGATATGATCATTAACTGACTACACTTCTGATGGTAAAGAGGCTGTATTAGAGGGATGTTGGTTACTGTGAGAGGTTATTATGAATCTTTTTAGTAATTAAAAATTTCATCTCGGCACTAAATTCGTCGAAACAATCACCTTTTCTCTTGAATTCACTCCGCATATGATAATAGTATAGTCTATGAAAGACTATAGTTAATTTTATATTAATTAAGGATTTATATATAGATAAATAATTCCTGATCATTGATAACTTCCGGTGTTATAAAAACCCCTTGTCCGAAAAAAAAAATATACAGTAAATCAGATATTAATGAATATTTCGCATGCATGAAATAAATATTTGAATAATAATAAATTATTCAGTAATAAAACAATTTTTCATAGCTAACCTCAAGGTATGAATGATGTAAAAAGAATAATTTAAAGATTCTCCATAATTCATCGATTCGGGGTTTAAAATAAACTTAATTTTATGATATTTCACTATAAAAAAAAATCAGAATTCATACTGACAATAGCCAGTGAAATAATAGTGGTGTTGGATAAAAAAAAAAGCAAAAAAAAAAAAAATATATATATATATATATTAAAAGAATATGTTATTTATAATAATATAAATATTAACTCGGAGAGATCATTTTAACCCTCAGAAATTTTATTATATGCGGAATTGTCGGGATATCCGTCCAGCACGCACGTGACGATGTACAATAATAAAATTTCCGTTTCCTAATTATAGAAATCTCGGATATAATCGTATTACAATTATATTCTATGCAATGCAATCGATTGTAGTATTCGAAATCGATTTAGTTCTTAGAAAATTCCGTAAACATACAAAAAAGCAGCTAATTAAAATATGTATTTATTAATTTATATGGTAACATTATTTTCATAATACTTTTAAATTGAATTATCAAACGAACAAAACGAGCAAAAGTATTTAAGTTTTAAAAGGATGTATATTGTACATGTTTATATCAATAATTTCACAACGTATTATCCTAAAAAATTATAATCCTTTGTTTTTTTCTTTATTTTGTTTTCCTTGTACAAGAATCAACAAACTATTTCTTTATTATTTAATTTGTTTTATTTATAACACTATTATTTGAATGTTACGCAATTTACCCATAATACATTTCTTAAAATGAACAATCGAAAATTTCTTGCTTGATTGATATGGCATACCAGAACAGTCAAAATCGCATTTACTTAGACGCTTTTTTAAACGCTTGTTTAAATTCTCAAGATATGACTTTACACGTTTATTTTTACACTTTAAACGTTTAATCCCTATTTTATTTTTGGTTGGCCTAGATTTCCATAGATTACATACGTATATTAAACGTATATTAAACGCATATTTTAATTTTACATATTTTTAAATTTGTGATACAAACAAATAACCAAATCTGTCTAAAAAATTTTCTAAATTTATTTATGAACGTTTAAAGTGCAAAATATGTGTAAAAATAAATGCGATTTTGTCTGTCCTGGCGTGTCATACTTTGATACGTACTGGCTAATTATTGTGTAAGTTCTTACCGAATAAGTTATGTTGCATCTATATAATTATTCCGAAGAGAGAGAATAGACCAAATAATAAAATGGTTATGTATTGTCAAGTAAAATTTCAAATTATATGTATTATAATTAACCTGACTACTACATCAATGCAAGATGTATAGGCTAAAGCTGTGATTTAGATTAATTACCGTATAACGCGAGTCATGGTACCTCGGTGGCACCTCGAGTATCTTCCAAACTTTTGGAGTTGATTGATGCTGTATCCGGAATTTTTTATTAAAAATGAAAAGTTGGTATATTCAAAAAAAAAAAATATTTACATGTGTCGCCTGGGTAAAATTAGATGCTTAAAATAGTAAAAAGAAAATGGAAATATTTTTTAGAAAAAAGAAGGGGGTTCTATAAATAGGGTATTGTGCATGATATCGTTTATTTCCTGCAAAACGTATGACGACTTGTGTACAAAAATTTTTTTTAAATCATTTAACTATAAGTACCATAGTTTGAATTGATTTTTATGTATTTCAGGTGAGAAGAATTGTAATAAATTGTGCAAATAAAATAACGTGACTTAAAAGAAACCTGAATTCACAAAATCTAAAGCCATGAAATACTTCAGTTCGACAATATTTCAAGGTATTATCCTCGGCTGGGTTGCTTCAGTCTTGATATTTGTATCGGTGGTCTTTGTAGGAATGTGGGGCCAAATAACGGAATTCAACGTCGTGTGGGATTTGCGTGTTGGTTTATTCCTGACGGCCGTAACAATGACCACAAGAATATTATCTTTTATTGCATGTTTCATGATGCCAGCTATTTTAGCAGGAATGCTTGTTTTGAACAAAATACTAGCGCTGAACGGATCAGGTGCAATGATCAACCTATTAGTAGAAGCATCTGTAACTCGTGGTCCATTATGTACTTTAAAAGCATGCTTTATTTCCGGTAAAACTCGTATACTTGCTATTGTAATCGCCTCAGTCTTGGTTTGGCAATATACAGTATCACTAGCTGATTTGTATCTCCATATAACTGCCATTGGAAGGTCTCAACAACTACCTGGATTAATGGTTCCAAGTGCGAGGTCATTAGATATAGCAAAAAACTGTTCCTATGACCACTTTGGAACTTGTTCTGTATATTTACGTGGAATGACTAATCCTGGTAAAGCATTGAAAATATATCGAAATGCAAGTGACACGTTACAAATTTGGAATAATGATGATGGTATTTACCTTTTGCAAACTTCGCCTGCATTTACAAGCTATGCATATTCAGGATCTGGTATCTTATTAAAACCTTCCTGTGAACCAATCAGTAGGATATGTAATTTAAAAGCCAGATATGGTGCTATGACAAATTATTCTTGCCCTGAATCACTATGGTACGCCTCAGGAAACACACAAGTTATACTATCCGATGCAAATATTACTAGTGAAATTCGTGACCTGAATACAGGTACAATCATAGCATTGAATCCTCTACATGCGATTATTACTGTACGATATGATTTTGAACGTACAAGTAAATATGATTCTGAATTTGTAAGAGAATTTCATGGTGCCCAATCAATCTTACTACACTGCCAAATCTTAACCTCAATAGTTGAATATGTTGTCACACTTGGATCGTTAAAATCATTACCACTGGGAAATCTGACAAATTCACAACAATTTGCCTTCGGTGTCGCATCAACGCAAGGTGAAATGTTACATAGAGCGGTAGATGATGTTGAATATGTAGCACATAATACAGGAAATAGCACATTATTTGCTAACGCATTTGCACAACAATGGGGGGCTCAAGCGGCAATTGCTGGATTTAGTAGTGGTGCGGTAGAAGCAAATGGAAAGGGAAGCGGGGAAGAATATGGTTATGTACTTGAAGTGGTTAAGGAACAAACTGTTGCTCCACTTTCAGCTGTTTTGATCTACGTTATTATCATCACATTTCCACTATTCATCTTCTCCTGTGTATGTCTGTTTTCTCTGCAAAATAATACCAATTGGATCCTTGAATTCATCAGTACACCACAGAGACTGCTTTACCAAGCCTTATTTAAAGAGCATCACAATGATGATGCTTGTTCAAAAAGTTTATCAGATCAAGCAATGAGAATCAAAGAGATTGAATGTGACGTTAAATTGGAAGAGGGGCATTTAAAATTGATGACAAAAATATAATAAATTAAAACAATAAAATTATATTTTTTTTTATTATTACTATGATAATTCTGTAAAATTTCAAACTTTCTATATTATAAAATAATATCTGAATATAATGACGAACACGTTAAAACATTACTTGTTATGCTATAAATATATGTGTTTTCGTGTGGTGTTTACTTCTCTGAAGTAAGATGCTTTAGAGGCTGGCAAATGTGTGATTAACTATATTTTCATCATCAAATCTTATTGAAATTTTTTGGCGTACTTATTATACTCAAGTTCTCTTTTCTTAGAATGAAGAACCATCCTTCCAAGTAAAAGATTTGTTGACAACACAAAATATTACTATGAACCACAGTTGAACTAAGGGCTGACATAAAAGTCAAAAAGTACGAGTGGAGACGACGAAGGTGGAAACAAAAAGGAAGAAAAAGAACTGGACGGTCGCGTTTTGAAGTAGTTGTTCCTCATATAAAGAATGAAACACACTACGTACTAGTTGGGAAAACTTTCGTAGGAGAATATTCGAAGTTTGTTATGAGGAGTTCTTAGACTCATATACGGTAAACAGGACGAACGTACTCTTAAAAAATTGTACTGTACGGGAAAGAGTCTCGACGTGTTCGGAATAAATTTGTTCATCGCCACGAATAGTGACGGTTTTAATATCGTGCGATGGGTTTGAATCCACAATAGAATATGCTATAGCTGTTTGAGCATCGCTATGATGAAAAAAGAATACAGCTCTAGTATTGGATCCTAATAATATCTATATTCAATTTGTCCAAAAGTTTTTCTTCTTGCCCATAAACGAATAAATCAATCTATAATAAAAATTTTTATTTAATACTTCGAATAAAGCATTTAGTACAGTAATTATAATAATCGACGATTTCTTACAGCGACATAAAACCATTCGACTAGAAATCATATTTTACCGGCCAAGGATCCAAGAAAGAAAATAATTTACTGGATGTTTGTTGAAATTTGTCGGATACGGAATTAACACAAAATTTAAGAATTTACAATGCTAATTTCAGCCAACAGATCGGGTGTTGGTAAAAAATACTGCGCCTAGCTAAAAGATTGACCAATCAATTTGTCAAAGTCACACTTAAAAAGGGTATAAAATAAAATTCAAACCATACCGAACAAAAATCGTTTGCCTATAATGGGAGAGGTGGAGTTAAAAAAGAGATTCGCTCAGCCTCTCTCACTTTCAGTCATTATCCGGTTAATGAAGGTATAACATCTTCTCGGGAAAGGCTTTTTCTTGTTAAGTTGACACTAATTATTTGTTAATACTGGGAAGTGGGATTAAGAACCTGCTCTCCAATGTTTGATGAATGATGTATTAAGGTTTATGATCATAGAAAGTCAAGCTAAGGTGTATAATTACGACTGTAACTCTGGTCACCTTAGGCAGAAGTCGTAACATTAGTAGCGATAGTAGCAAATATTTAAATGAGGAAAAGGCTTATTAATGATCATTGATGTCATACTGATCATACTGCGAGCTTAATTATACTTTTCATTAAATCGCGTCCGCAAACAATAGTATAAATTTTTCTTTGCGTTGAAATTTTTTCTTTGTTAAAAAATTTTTAAAAATGAAGTTGGAAGAAAATTGTGAAAAAGAATTAAACGAACCAGGTAATTATAATGAAAATATGCATGCTACATTATTACAATATACTTAACAGCTACTAATATTTTCGCAGAGTACTGAAAGAGTCACGAATAATAATAAACCGAGCTTATTAGACTATCTCAAATATCGGAAAGGAAAGTCTCTTGGTCCTCTCGAAAGTGTCAACGAATTTTCTAGGTATAAAGAAGATTTAAGAGTTTTAAAATCTTATTATAACGGTGCTTGCACCAACGCGGGAATAATACAATGTGTGGAGGATAATATGATGGTACGTGCTAAGTTCATAAGATCGATGGAGATGTTTATCACATTATTGTTACTGTACCTGTAGTACTATACGATAATTCATTTGACAAATGTATTAAATGTATAGGTCCAGATAAGGTTTTTTGAATATGAGGTCTGCCGATTCCGCATGAGTGAGTCCCTAGAGACTGGCCAGAAATACCAAAATTTGTCTATATGTACGAGGCAGTTATAAAATGGACAGTAAGTGGTCACCTATAATTAATTTATTACATTATTTAAAATAATAAATGATAAAATTTCACAGTCTAATCATAAATTATATTGCATTTGACAGTTATGTGTGTGTTCAACAAAAGAGGGCTTAATATTAAATAGGAAACAAAAGCGCATGACGTGCTATTCCGAGGCCCGGCTTGCCAAAAGTCTTCAAAGTCTTAATGAATTAGACGAAAACTTCACATTATAAGCTAAGTCTTATAAGTTGTCATGCGACTAATATCTTTCCCAATATATTAAATTTACTCCTGCGTAAATTTTAAATTTTGTACATCAATTCTGTGTAAATCATATGGTATTGTCACGATCGAATAGTCACATGATCGCTGATCATGTTGCGAATGTCACAAATGTCATAAATGTTACGAATATTGCAAATGTTTGATATGTTAAACATATGCAATATAGCAAATATGTGAAATAAATGAAATAAGTAGCATTTATTTGATATGTTGGATATGTTAGGTAGAAATTTAGTGTAGTTATTTTTGTATAAATATAGGCGTTTTTAAATCAATGTAAAGACAGATAATTTTGTTTTAAATAAAATAAAGCATTTATTTAATAAGTTATCTCGTTGTTTAAAGTGTTAGTAATGGCTTAGTGGAACATTTCAACCGGATTTTATGTGAAGCCCTTGCAAAATATGCAAATGCAAATAAAGATGATTGGGATTCATATTTATCATCTGTCTTGTTTGCATATAGGATGAAATTCCACAGCACTACATGGTATGAGCCATTTTATTTGATGTATGATCACGATGCTATATTGCCAATTGAATTTGCAGTCTCCACTATACAAAGTAAATGTGCTGAAGAGAGCCCCCAAGATGATCTTCTAAACCGCATTCACACACTTACCAGAAAGGTGGTAGTTGATCGCTTGGAAATGTAGGATAGGCGCAACAGAAATAGAAGAAGCAGCATGATAAAGATCTTCATGTAATGCAGTATAAAATTGGAGACCTTGTGCTTTTATATTAAAGTCAGTTAAGAGGCAAACAGAAGCATCAAGAAAAATGGAAAGGCCCCTATTATGTGCATGAAGTGCTAGAAAATGGTGCATATAAATTGCATACCATTGAAGGAAACATTTTAAAAATTCTAAACAACTGATATTGTATCATCAACACAAATAGACTATCATGCATGAATACATGGTTGATGACATGCATGTAAAAATTAAAAAAAAAAATTTTTATATATACTTATTTTTTATAAATATGTGTGATTTATTTTTGACTTTAATTATGTATATAGTTTATTTTTATTTATTTATTTATTATTATTATTATTATTTTTTATTTTCTTAATGTCTGAGATAAATGTTTATCAAAGGATCTTAGAAGATTTACAACACAACCCTTTGAAATCCTGCCCTATCCACCACCTTATGTTACCACTGCTAGCATAGAAGAAAAATTTGATGCAATAAATGTTGCTATAGAAAGAGCAAATTGAATTGGTGACCGAGTATTAATGCTAGTAAATGTTTTCTACCTGGGACAGCTTTTGGATGTAGAAATGAAAGGAAACACACAGCACAGACAGTTTTTACAATGATTAATTACACACTTTCAGACAATTGCTATTTGAACATACTATATTTTCAAGGTTCATGGAGTAGAGCAAATTATGCAAACAGATCATATAACCTCCACCATGATTCGGAAGCTCAGTTCAGCAGAATATAAGGATTTAGTTCTAAGATACATTGAAGTTTTTAACGGAGTTGAAAATTTGGGAGGGAATGATGTCACGATTGAATAGTCACATGATCACTGATCATGTTGCAAATGTCATAAATTTTACAAATATTGCAAATGTTTGATATGTTAAACAAATATAGCAAATATGTGAAATAAATGAAATAAGTAGCATTTATTTGATATGTTGGATATGTTAGGTAGAAATTAGTGTAGTTATTTTTGTATAAATATAGGTGTTTTTAAATCAATGTAAAGACAGATAATTTTGTATTAAATAAAATAAAGCATTTATTTAATAAGTTATCTCGTTGTTTAAAGTGTTAGTTTATTTGTGAATAATGCTTATAATTGCTGAGTGTATGCATTACCTATTTGCAACCGATTAATTTACATTTTTTTATTTGTTTATTGTGTAACCTTCGTAAACTGATCGATAGTGAAATGATTATTAATATTTTATTATAGGTTATTTCACTTTCACATTTATATTTAATTAATAAACCTTCTGCTACATATATTATGCTTATTTTCATAAGCATACAAGAACTGGCATTTACAGAATGCTCTTGGAATATTTTAAAATAAAAATACTCAGTTATTTCTCATCTCATATTAATAAATATTGGCACAAACTTATCGTTAAATTTGAAAAGTATGAAATTTCATTACCAAATTTATCTTAATTATTAGAAAATAAGGCTGGACCAAGCAGATAGTGTGTTTAACAAAATCTAACCAAAAGAGAACCAATAAACCGAAATTGATCAAAAACTTATGCCAAAGGGTTGTTTCGTACATTATGCTTAGTGCATTGGTTAGTCTCTTTATCTAAAAGCTAAACTATATACATACAATATTATATGTGATTTATATTATTTGTGTAAGTAAAACAAGGTCATCATAATAAAAAAAACTTACAAACTAATTGCTATTAAAATTGTCAAAACTACTTAAAATTGAAATCTTTTCTTATCCCACGCACTTCTTTTCTCACGAATTTTCTGCATGTTTTTCCTATGTACTTTTTGACAAAACTATTGAATTATTTTGGTATTTCTGCGTACGAAGACTCAAAACTTATATTTTCTAATTTACATTATTATGAAATTCAAGTTTGTTGAATGTAACATACTGTAACAGAGCTCATCATGCATGACTTGTGCTATATAAAAAATCTTTTTTTTTATAAGTTCTCATATCTGTGCATTTTTGGAATCACATGAGCATCACGATATTTTTAATAATTTTTTTTTTATTTTTGCGATATATTGACACGCTCTTTACATTTTGCACTTTTTATTGGATAAATCTTTGGTATAATTTATTACATATTATACAATCTCCATATGTAATGATAGAATATGACTTACCAACTAAATAAATTACCAAATAATTTTTTAAATAAAACATTTAGTTAGTTTAAATTATAATGTAAATATTATATAATATGTAATATATAATATGTAATAATAAAACTAAATAAATAATAACTTACTCCCTATTATTAAAATAAAGAATTTAATTGTTTAAAATACATGTAAATATTATATAAATATAATAATAGAATTAAATAAATATCTTACGATCTAATAAATAAGAAATTAATTAAATCAAATTATATGTAAATAGTATTTATTATAAATATGTAATAATAAAATATGACTTACAATCTAAAATAAATTACCAAATAATTTTTAAATAAAGTATTTAATTATATGTAAATATTATATAAATATATAATAATAGAATTAAATAAATAATTTACATCCACTCCCCAAAAACTCTCTCCTGCATTTTTCAAAAAACATAGTAATTGATCGACAAATCAATTTTTTTCATAAAATTTCAGGAAAAAGTTACAAAGTTATATACCTTTAACTATACTAACAACAGTTAAGATAATAAACATGACTGGAAATAACTCCAAGAACAAGGCCTCTTCTCAACTACAACAGGCCGAAGGCCTTTCCAACAGCCTTCACGCTCCCCCTAATAGTAACTCCAGTGGAGACAAACGCGACTACGGCCCTTCCGTTATCCGTCGTAACAACAATACCATCACGTCTAAATACGCGACCAGGTCCAAAGGAATCCTTCCTACCGGCCAACCACCCGTCAACACGGACCTTATGGAGGACACTGAAAAAATTCCTTCGGTCGCCCTCTCTGCTACTGCGCCCTCCGCAGTCACCCAGGATAATATCATCTTGTCGCGTCCTGAAGAGCACCAATCATCTCCTCCTGACGCGTCTTTTGATAACAATCTTACTCAGAATAGTAATATTCCCCCTAACCACGAGCAGAATATTCCACCTCGTGATAATACCCCGTTAACGATCATCTCCGCAGATTTGTACAAAGCTGAGATCGACACCTCCTCCTTATCCGGTAAGACTGGTGAGGAGAAGAAAGAAAAAGTTAAAAATAGCCTTGTGACGCAAATGATTATTCACAAAGACGTTATATTCTCTGGAAGCACCAAAAAATCTAAAAAGAAAACCTCCTTGTTGGTTGTACGCTTTGACTTCAAAGAAGATCTTGACGCTTTTGTCGCGCTGAAATCCCTATCAGTTCCTGACATTGCAGATGAGCAATCTATTAATAGATCTCTTCCCATCACCTCCCTATTTGTCGCCCCCGCTACCCCGGAAGAACGTACTCAAGAAAAACAAAGGACCATCCAAGTCACGGATATTCCCATCTTCCTTTCTGAGAAAGCTGTTAGAGAATCCTTTAGCTCCGACGGTGAAATAGAAAAACTTAACTATGTTTGCAAAAATGGCATGTATGGTATTGCTTATATTACCTTCACCACGGATACTCCCGTTTCCCGATATTACGATATCTCCTGGGGAACGTACATTGGCGCACACTTTGTCTGGGTATGGCCAATACTGCTATCCGAAGAAAAAAAGCAACTTCACGCATCACACACCCTTAGAATCTCAGGCCTTCCTGCTGGTATGACAGGGTATACCCTGAGGAATGTCCTTACACAAACAAGAGCCAAAACCATGATTATTCCTCATAATCCACGCAATTACAATCCACGTCGCATTGCATTCTTAACATTCGCTGATGATGATGACAAACAACGCGCCAAACATCTGACCAATTTGGCGATATCTCAAGGCAAAAGACAATCACCTATATTCCTTACCGAATCTACCGACAAGATTTGCTTCAGGTGTGGTGATCCCTCTCACGTGACCAAAGAGTGCCCCCAAGCAAGTAAATCAAAAATTATCTCGGCGGCCCAAGCATGGAAAAACCGTACACGGTCCTATGCTGACGCTGCTAAACAACGCAAAGGCAATCAAAACAATAATTCCAATAATTCGAAGGGTCAAGGGAAAGGGAAAGGGCCCTCTGGATCTCCCAATTCTCCCAACGGCTCATCTACCCTACGTCCTAATAACCGTTCTAAAACCTCCGGTCCGGTACCCAATGATGAGATGCTGGACGATTCCATGCAGGAGGACTTTCAATTAAACCCAGCCTTCCAATCCTTCCGCTCAACGATGATGGGAATGCTTCAGGATATCCAAAAGGGTCTTGCTCAACAGCAAGCAGATATTGCTGCTCTGAATGCCAGGATCTCGGCACTTCCTCCCACTCCCACTACTTCTACCCCGGATAAATCTTCTACACACTTACACTCCCGAACTCCAGCTTTGATCCCTGAGTTGGCTCAACCCATCAATACTACCTCTAAACGCCCTACGCGACCCGCCTCACCTTCTACCTCTACTTCCTTGGAGGTTATTAATAAACGTCCACGCACCACACATTCCGGCGCTACTGAGAACATTGATACGCCCAGTGAAATTGACGTCATCAAATCTAGCCAGGAAAAAATCTTTGATGGGCAAAATTCCCTTCAAAAAGCTGTTTCAAAACTTATGAATATGCTCGGCTCCAACGAATCGGGGGATTTCGACGGAGACGATTCTGAATATTTCCTTAATCATTAAATTTTTTAATGATTGTACAACCGATTCCTTCTTTTTTAAATAATAGTTCGTTAAGTTCCTCTTTATCCCCCACCCCTATTAAATTTGTTCATAACCGTTTTAACGGTAATTGTCTTAATTACACTAAAATTAAACGTGGTAAAAATTTTTCTACCGCTTCCACTTTAAATATTGCTACCCTTAATGTTCATTCCCTTACGATTAGTAAAGTTGAACCTATTATAGATCTTATGATCTCAAAAGATATTCATATTTTAGCACTTCAAGAAATTTCAGTTCGAAAACAAAACGCTCTCTTTATGTTCAAAAAATTTTCACACCGGTTCCGGTTTATTTTTGACAACGATCCTTCATCGCTACGGGGGTGCGGTGTAGGCTTCATTATCGATCGACAGTTTGCTCGACATGTTTCGAAATCTGAAGGTTTTAAAGGCCGATACTTATCCATCACCTTATCCTTCAGACACTTTTCTATGAAAATATTTAATGTCTATATCAAATCCAAGGTTACTTCAGCTGATGGTCAACTTATAGCTGATTTACAAGCTAAACTTACAACTAACCTTCGACTCAATGATGATCAGGATATCCATTCAATTGTTTTAAGTGACTTTAATTTAAGCTACGAAAAATATCGACAAAAACTACTCCAAGGCAAATCTCCTTCCCCTCAGGAAGCCATTTTTGATAAATTGGATAACGAATTTCACTTCGTCGACGTTACTGCTCTTCTTGAATCAGATGCTTCCAAATTTACTACATTCGACGCTGCCGTCGGTTCCTCACGTATTGACTATATCTGGATTTCTCCTGGCGTCTTCAATAATATCCTTAGCCACCGTATCTCTGTTGTTGATTCCTTTACTACAGATCACAAATTAGTCTCCGCATCCTTATTGATGCCCAATCTATCACAACATCGTTCTCCCACTAATCACAAAACTGTTTTTAATTTCAAAGACATGTCTACAGAACAATGGGATGAATATCAAAAATATGTTGAACTTCGATTCACACACTATAACGATAAATTGAAACCTACCGAGGTCAACAGCAAATGGACTTCCATCAAACTAGCCATCCAAGACGCTTCACGATACAAAAATGCTGAGAATGAATACTTAATTCCCCAGCGAACTTGCTCCTTTAGAGGATCTCATCGCATACATTTCTCACCCCTCTACGAAAAATTACGCACCATACTTAAATGCATCAAAGCGTGCCGTAAAGCCCTTAAGCGTCCCTCATATGAATTTTCTGACCTCTACAAAGAATCGGTCGAAATCGCTATATCATATGATACTACACTCACCGTTCCTTTTGCTTCTGACTCCACTTTCAACGTTATCAAACTTATGGAACTTAAAGATATTCTCACCATTGAATACAACAACGATCTTAGGGAATCACAATTACAAAAAATCAAAGAAGCCACCATCATTAGAGAATCCAATCTCGATGGTAACCAAGGCAAAGTCATTAAATCCGTTATGGAACATGAAGTTAGATCAATTGTACTCGACAAAGTTATCGACACTGATCCAACCACTAACGTCGACGTGTTACTCACCAATCCTAAAGACATTAAAAGGAAGGTGAATGATCATTTCCAACACGCTGCTCAATCAGTCAACGAACCTAAAATCATCCCCCAGGAATGGTCTGATATATTTGAACCAAAACATGATATCGATGCGTCGATATATGACGAATTGATGGCCCCCTCATCACTAGAAGAATTGGAGGCTCATATACACAAGTTACCAGTAGGCAAAGCGGCTGGTCCCAGTCGCATTCATAATGAATTTATCAAACATTTACCTGTTTCTTTAAAAAGTGCTCTTTTGGATTTGATTAATGATATATTCATACATCAACAATTTCCTGTCGATTGGAATTTTGCTAATCTATACCCCATCCCCAAACCGAAACCATGGTGTTGTAATCTTAATAATACCCGTCCAATTATCCTTCTTGAGACTGCAAGGAAACTTACAGTTTCAATTTTAACAATGCGTCTTATGAATATATTTTATAAGTTTTCCATTTTAAATCCTTTACAATATGCAGGTTTACCTGGTTCTTCCATTTTTGATCCCATTCGAATTATTAACGAAATCATCCAGGATGCAGATGAAAATTGTAAAGAACTTTGGATTTTGGCTTTAGATATGTCTAAGGCCTATGATCGGGTGAACGTCCACCTTTTAGAAACGGCTATGTCGCGTCTTAAACTTCCTACTTCTTTTATCCGATTTGTTTTAGGTCTCTTTACAAATCGAAAAAATTCTGTCTTCACGGCCTATGGGAACACTACCCCCTACGATGTCCTTACAGGCATCGATCAAGGAGAAGTAATCTCGCCACTTTTATGGTGTATATACTTTGATCCACTACTTACCAAGCTCGAACAAATGCAAAAAGGCTACAAAATATCAGACGGCTCTACCTCTATCCACGTTCCCAGTAAGGCCTACATGGACGATACCACTATCATTACAGACAGTAAAGAAAACCTGGAAGTTTTGCTTACCGCTGCTGATTCGTTCTTTGAATTAGCCAGCATTAAAATCAACTACGATAAAGTAGAACTCCTTCTTCGAAATGATTCTGCATACGACGCTTCACCTATCAACTTATCCTTTGGTGACAAAATTATTTCAATAGTTCCTAAATCACCAAAAGAAAATATCCGCATCCTTGGAGTGTATTTCAATGTCGCTCGATGTCCTAAATATAATTTACGATTAATTCGTGATGAAATTATTAATTTCACTTCTATGATCAAAAAGAAAGATGTTACTGATAAAATTATTCGTTATATTTTTAATAGTCTTATTATACCACGAATAGAATACCGCTCTCAAGTCCAAGTCTTAACCAAAGACGAGTGTAATTCATTCAAGGCGTTATATATGAAAACCATCAAAAACAAATTAGGATTTGCTGCTACTGCTCCTAACATTATTATTACGAATTCCTTCTTTTATGGTCTAATTAATCTATATCAACGACAATTAGAAGAAAAGATTACAAGCTTTATGATTCAAATTAACAACCCTGGTCTTTTAGGGATTATCACGAATCTACGATTAAATAACATTCAACACGTCTTATCATTACTACGCTCTCCTCTCTTTGGTTTAACGACTGACGACTTTACGCAATATCGTCGTTTCAAGACTCAGAAACAGTTAATGAAACGCGTGAAGAAAAGTCACTTGGTGAATTTGATTTTCTTATTACAGGAACACGAACTCTCTATTTCGGAATCTCCTCCTCAGATTCCGAGTCGTGACGATAATATTTCTATCTCCTTTGATTTTGAGCGAGGAACTAATAATAATACGCTCAAACCCGTATTTGCCGCTATTGATGATCGTGATCAAGTATCATTTCATGCCTTCAAACTAGGGAATTGAGTCGACACCCAAAATCATTGTTCGATTAATTGGTTAAAATTTTTTAGGCAAGATCGACCAAAATCGACTAATAAGCTGTAATCGATTAAAGTTCGATCAGGTATACTCGATCTAATAAACTCGAACAATTAATCGAACAATTAATCGATTAAATGTCATAAATAATTAGTATTTTATTAGTAAATTAAAATAAATAAAAAATAAATATAATAGTATTTATGCAGTTTTATACTTTCGCATTATTTATTTATAAGGAACCCTCAATTTTACATAGTTTCAAAATTATTATTAAATTGACATACAGTACATGTCAAACAAACTACTTAAATACATTAAAATATTCGCTATTTCTCTTGAGAAATAGTAATTCAGTAACTGTAGATGCTTTTAACCGGTTCCTTTCTTCACAAATTTGATTTCCAGCATCACTGAATAGTCTTTCACTTGGAACTGACATGGCTGGTATACATAAATATTTACGAGCTAATTCATATAACACTGGGAATGAATCTTTATTATTTTGCCACCATTGAAAAGGATTGGTATCGTAAGAAGCTTGAGGAGTCCTAAAATAATTGTCAAATTCAGTGTCTTCATTTTCTTCTATAACTTGAGGGCCAAAAATATATGCGTGAAAACGGTCAATTGATGAATTATTATTAGAAAAATTTTCTTCGGGTTGTGTATTATTTTGAGGCTTAATCTCATCATACTGAACTTTCAGTTCAACCTTTACTCTTTCTCGCAATTCATTAGGCCAACCATGTGTTCTTTTGCATCGGGGATCAAGAATAGTTGCCAAAAGCATAGCCATAGGAGGATCATTCCAATAATCAAATAAAGCACCATAAATTTCCTTTTGAACTTTATTAATTATAGATGCAGTATTTAGCTGTTGTTGATGATGTTGACGTTGAGGTTGTTGTTGATGTTGTTGATGTTGAGATTGTTGTTGTTGAGATTGTTGTTGAAGTTGTTGATGTTGAGATTGTTGTCTTGTAGTAACATTTGGCCGTATACGCTGTTCATCTTCTTCCTCTTCATCTGACTCACTTTCCCCCTCATCCTCATCATCACTTTCTTCATCATCATCTTCTAATTCATCATCATCATCTATAGTTACATTAACAATTATTAAAAATTAGAAGTTGAAATAAAAAAATAAAAAAAATTTTCAAACAATTAAAAATTTTCATCACCATTACCTTCAATACCTTCTTCATTTTCATCATCATCTTCAATTAAAGGTGTATAGTAAAATCTAATAGATTCTAAAGTTGAATATATTAAGGATATTGTGCAATATTTTTCACCACCCAAAAATGTGGTTGCACGCTCAATTGGTTGAAATAATTTGCACAATTCTTCTAATAATTTCCATTCACAATCTTTTAAATATCTTTTTCTTAATTTTTTCCAATCTTTTATTGCGCTACTGTTTGAATCTAGTCTTAAAGTTACTAGCGTCCTTTTTATTGCTTCTTTTAATTCTAATAATCTTTTCCAAGATGCTAAAGTAGATCCCCACCTTGTTTTACAATCAGCAATAGTACGAAGGATTTGCAGAGAACCACCTGGAATATTAATTGGTTCATTGGAATCTTGTAATTCCCTATCAGATGATGTTAAAGTTTGTCTTGTAATTTCTTTATTTAAATTTGCAATTTCAATTTGTGCTCGTTCTAGACGTTCAGCTTGTTTAGGTGAATTGAAAAATTGATTAAGTTTTCGAAATCTACATGCATATGACTTAATTTTACGCAATCCTTTCATTACACATAACTGAAGCGTATGAGAAGTACATGCAATCCTATCTACACCATCCCACTCTCTAATCACTTTTACTATATTTGCCCCATTATCTGTAACTGCATGTTTTACTTTATCATTTAAATGAAGTTCCTGAATTTTTTTTACTAATGCTAAACGAATATTTTCAGCTGTATGAGAATATTTAATAAGATCAATACAAATAAGGATATCATATAATTCCATATTAGGAGTTAACCAATGACCGGTAATACCAATATAGCCTTGATTATTACGGGCAGTCCATAAATCAGTTGTAATAGCTGCATAAGTACAAGTTTCATTGATCAATTGCTTCATTTGCAAAAGTGCTTCTTGATAACCAGCTCCAATATCAGCTTTTAGTGTTCTGTAACATGGTACAATAAAGGCAGGATCCACTCTTTTTATAAACCGTTTAAAACCTTCTCCTACAATTGTAGCAAATGGTCGCCCATCAGTAACCAACCAATCTGTAAGACCATTACGTAAATATTGCTGTTTGGGTTCTTTATGTGGAGTGAATTTTTTAATTTGATCATCTATTTTAAGTTGCTTATTTCAATAAAACAAAAGAAAATTTATTAATTATTTATTAAAATTAATTCAATTTAACAATTTTATTTACCTGCTCCTTTTTTTTATTAAACATTTTATGTTTATCACCCAAATGATAACTTATGCTTGAAGTTTGTGTTTTATATAGCAAACTTGCGCCACACACTATTTCATTTTCACCATCTTTTTCTATATATTGACAATACACACGCCCGTCTGTTTTCTCTACAAAGTAATCCCACACCCAACTGGTTTTATTTGCAGATTTTGGGATAATTTGTGGTTCTTGTTCATCTGTAATATCACTTGCCAAACGTTTTGATGCGTGTAAAGATTCAGTGGAACTATTTGCACGTTTTGGAGGCATTATTTACGTTAAAAGAGTTTATTAATACTATAAGTAGAGAGTGTGAAAGAAAGAAACTTTCTTACTTGTTACAAAGAAAAATTAGCGAAGTTGCTATTTTAAGGGTTTATCACGTTTATTTAACCAATTTTATCATTAAAGCATGATTAATATTTTAATCGATTTATTTTATTCGAGTATTATATAATCGATTTTACGTGTTGCAAATTTATTCGATTATATGTTGATCGATTTTAATTTTTCGAGTACTCGATACACAAAATCATTAGTCGAGTCACTTGACTTGATCGACCATGATCGATTTTGAATTGGTCGACTCAATTCCCTACTTCAAACGACTTCTTCCTTCCAACCAGTCATTAGCTACGACTAACCACTTAATTCCTGACCTTACAACAACGTCTAACTCTCTTACTGAATTTGATTTCTGTCCTGGTTGCGACAGAGATCTTTCTGTTACACGAGATTCACGATATACTTGATGTTCCGACCGCTTCGCCACTAATGATATAATTCCGATTCCAAACTCTGTAACTGTCTGGAATCGTGCTTCAAAACACAACGTTGATTCTCGTTCTTACGCTAATGACTCAATGGAAAACATTCTCCAATACCTACGGCGATTACATGACCTCAAAGGCACTTATACACCAAGTGACTTGATTCAAATATATTTTAATGATAATTCTTCTCGTTCAAGACTGTTAGAAATTCTTGTTCAATTACGTGATTCACAACAAGTTAATTATACGGCCTATACTGATGGCTCCCTTCAACATCTAGGATCTAATGATATTACCATGACATATGGTTTCATTCTCGTTGATGATGCCTCTAACGAAATTCGTTTTAAATCAAGTATTAGCCGTTGGCCTTCCTCTACTCGTGCTGAAATCATGGCTGTTGTTACTGCATTACTCGTTCTACCAAGAAATAGTCATATTACCATCCATACTGATTCACAAGCGACTATCGATGGCTTTTATAGTCATATTACTACCATCGTTAATTTCTTTCCCAGACTATACTTTACCTGGAATTCGAATAATTTCTTATGGCTACTATTGTACAATATAGTTAACAACAACAACATTTCGGTAAACTTTGTTAAAGTCAAAGGCCATTCCGGTGATTATTACAATGAACAAATAGACGATTTTATCCGCGTTGATGATTCGATAGATCAACTTAGTTTTACCCACAACAATCTTTCGTTGATCAAATATAATATTTCCTGGAAAGCTATTCTAATCGAAGAAAATCTACGAAGATTCATTCGTAAGATCAATTATCTCACTAATACCGAATCTTTTATCAATCTTAACAGAAATGGTAAATATTGCCGCCTCCCAGTTGACTGGCAATTAACGTTTATGTTAATACAAGGTTGTGACCGCACTTATGTCACATCATATAAACAATCTGTCATGAAACACAAGAAAATTCGATATATCATTGAAGAACTCCCGACTGTGGAAAAAATGAAAACTATTAATAACGTTATCTTCAAAGACTGGAAGTGTGCGTTATGTGAAACTGATGATGAAACTTTTGATCATGTGTGGTTGTGCGATGAACAAGAAGATTCGATCACGATTTTAATAGCAAAATGCAAGGAATATTTATTATTACTAATCAATAAATATTGAGCGAACAAAAATACTGTTTACACCAAATTGGACGATATTATCTCGGATGATATCTGGAAGTGCATTTACGATAACGACGCTTTAACATTACTCGATCTTATTAAAGGAATTATTCCTGTATCATTTAATAACATTAATACGCACTTACAGAATCAAAACAATTTTAGGAAAGTAATCTTTGAATTTAGATCATTTTTATTAGCTGAATCCGAGAAGATATGGACTTATCGGTGTATGATGCAACATGAGAAGGAAAGAATTAATGGGATCAGTTCTCAAGATAAAAATAATAGAATAGTAAATAATAGTTATATAGATATACATAGAAAAATAGATAATAGTAACCAATTTTGTTTAGAAGCTTTAGAAAGTCGCGTTAATTTAGGATCTAATGTTCTAAGTTATTATGGTACGGACCTTCTGCCAAATTAGTTTCTTTTTGTTTCTTTTTATATATAGGAAGTTGTGTTGGGTTTTATAGGAGTTGTTGGAGAATGGCGCGCGCGCCTGGGCGGGGGCTAGGAATATGTGACTCTTACGATGGATCATAATGCTAGTATACTGTGGTAACGCCCTGTATTTCCTATCATGATAACTTAGTTCTTAGTTTATCCTTGATTTTAACGCCTGTAAAAAAAAAAAAAAAAAAAAAAAATAAATAATTTACATCCTATATTATTATTTAATAAAGAGTTTAGTTAATTTAAATTTATATATGCAAATATTATATAATTATGTAATAATTGAATATAACTTACCATTTAAAATAAATTACCAAATAATTTTTTAAATATAGAATTTAATTAGTTTAAATTATATTATAAAAATAGGTAATAAAAGAATTGCAATAAAAATAATTTTTAAATAAAGAATTTAGTTATTAGTTTAACTTATATGTGAATATTATATCAATATACAATAATAAAATATGACTTACAATCTAAAATAAATTACCAAATATAATTTTTTAAATATAGAATTTAGTATATAAATATTATACAAATATGTAATAATAGAATTAGATAAATGACTTACTCCCTATATTGTTAAATAATTTTTTAAATAAAGATAGTTATGAAATATAGTATAATATGTAATAATAGAATTAAATAAATAACTTACGAACTATATTTATATTAAATAGTTTTTTAAATAAAGAATTTAATTAATTTAAATTATATGAAAAATAGTTAATAATAGAATTAAATAAATAACTTACGAACTATATTAATAAATAATTTTTAAATAATGAATTTAGTTAATTAAATGGAAATACAGATAACATATAACTTACACCCTGTATATTATTTATTAATTAGTTAGATGCAAATATTATTACAAAAGTATATACAGTGGAGAGCAGAATTATTTGGAAAACTTTAAAATGAATTTACTCAATAACCAGTGATTATATTTGCAAATAGTTTGATTGATTTAAAAGTACAATATAATGAGATTTTAATCATATACAATTAAAAATTTATTCTCTTCTCTTTACTCTAATAATTTCCTCAAAACTTACTTTATCGATTTTATCAAATTATTTATATTTTTTTTGGAAATAAACCTTTCATCCTTAACGTTCAGCATTCTCAAATTTCTCAAATTTTGTTGTATTTATTTTTTTCATGTTTTTATTAATAAATTTCTACAGTTTTTTAATCATGTTAAAATGGTTTATTTTTAATTAACCAATAGTTTCTTCATAGTTTCCAATTGTAATCTTTAGTAAGCAATAAAGAAAATTTTTTTATATTAATGATGATGAAAATTTTTTTTAATTGTACGTCTAGAAGCTATTGCTATTATTATTTGTTTGCAATAGTTTTTCAGTTAAACTACTAATCATTATCATAAAATTCTGCCTAATATATCGATTTATAATATTTATTGCGATATTTGTAATTTTGTACCATTTCTAGTCGATCTTTATTGGTTTTTAAATCATATTTACCCATCCTCCTATTATTTCAAATTTTTTTTTAAATTATAATAAAATCTGGAGACTCTAGTGATCAAATGAAGGTAAATTTACTCAAATACTGCACGTCTTTGACCTACAAGTATAAATTTACTTTTCGCTGATTTTTTTCAATAAAAACTTTTATTTCTGAGTTGTTTTTTCTTGAAAAGCCTTATATAAAGGGTTGTGTAAAGGAAGAATATTTATTCGGAAACGGAAATGTGCAAGTATTTGTAATTTTGATCTGCAATTTTTAAGTCGTCACAACACGTGACTTAAGTCACGTGACTATTTCCAAAAAATTTCAATCTAATCATACATTTAAGTAAAGAGTATAATTATACAAATATAGTATAGTTAAATATTGTAACTTACCATCTATGATATAATTAATTATTAGAACAAAAAATTTAGTTAACTGAAATAATTGTATAAAAATAAAGTGAAAAAAATAATAGCTAAAAACTTACTAACTATAGTATTGTACCACAAACTTTTTTTTGCAAATTTATTAAAAAAAATCTCCCTCTTTTTTTCATGACATGACCAGTGACTGTTATTGTTTGTTACGCGATTTTTTTTTTTTACGGCTTTTGACTTCGGTAAGTTGATATTACTTATATTAATCAGCACTGACTGACTTCTCTTTTTTTCTTAACTTTGGGCCTTTGGTAAGTTTTTGTTTAACATTGTGCATGTTTTTTTCGTTAATTAACGTTAACACTTTTTAAGCTGTTCTCATTTTTTTGTAGGTAATTCTTTTTGGCTTTTAGTGACCTTAGACTTCGGTATTAGAACTTAGTAAGTGATAAGTTCAAACACTTTTGAACATTTTGGGTCTTTGGGAGTTTATTTTAGTTAGTAACTAACTTTATTTTCGTTTTTTTTTTTGTTTGGTTGGGGTTCTTTTTGTAATTTTATTTCTCTATTTTAATTTTCCACTTCGTCCCTTATTGGTTTCTTCATCTTTTTCTTTTCCTATCTTTTTTTCATTTCTTATTCCCTTTTTTGTCTTCTATCATCATCTACTCTTTTTTTCTTTCCTCATAACATTTTCCTTTTTTCTTTCTTCATCACTTCCCCCTTTTTTCTTTTCTCATCATTTCCCCATCATTTTCTCCTTTTTTTCGTTCCTCATCAGTTTTTCACTTCCTTCTTTTTTTCATTTCGCATCATTCTTTTTTTTTCATTCCACATCATCCTTTTTTTTCGTTCCACAACATCCTTTTTTTTCATTTTATATCATCCTTTTTTTCGTCTTATATCATTCTTTTTTTTGTTCGTCTCATATCATTCATTTTTTTTCGTCTCATATCATTCTTTTTTTTCATTTTTATCATTCTTTTTTTTCGTTTCACATCATTCTTTTTTTCGTTTCACATCTTTTTTTCACTCTTTCCCTTTTTTTCGTTTCTCATTATTCTTCCACCTCCTTTTGTTTGTTCTTCTCTTCCTTATTTTCCATCTTCTTTTGCTTCCCTTTGATCTCCTTTCGCTTTTATTAATTATTTCTCTTTTATCATTGTAGTTTGTTGTTAGATTACCTATTTATATCATTTATTACTAGATCTGTTAAAAATAAATAATCGTTTAGATTTAAATTCACTTGTAACATATATTTAATAAAATAATTAACTAAAAAAGTACTGAATACAATAACTAAAATTTCTTTTTAAAATCACATCAGATATAAGTATAATTTTTAATTTTGGTTTAACGTTGTAATTTATTAAAGATTATCTTTGCGAAAAAAATTTTTTTTATACGAAAAAAATTAAAGTTAAAAATTAACTGATTAAGATTGGCCAATTAAAATTTATTTTCAAATCACGTGACAGGGATGACAGAAAAAACCGATACCACCCGGGGTGGCACCTAGATTAGAGGCCTGCAACGGGCCGGGTCTGGGCCGGGCTGGGCTTTCAATTTTACTGTATATTCCGGGCCGGGCCGGGTTTCAAAATATGGCCAAATGCAGGCCTCTAACCTAGATAACTTCTTAAAAAAAATAATTATTTTTAAAAAGACGAATATTTCATTAGTTATTAGTTTACCGCCTTATCTACAAAATAGAACATGGTTTAAAAAACATTGTGCGATGATCATGATCTTTCCAAATGCGTGGATCTGTAATTCGCTTTCCATACTTATTAATATGATTCTCCTCTTCCTCATGTGTTTTTTTGAATCATCGTCTATCATATCAATTGAATTATTGCAGTTAAAATCTATACTAATTAAGTCATTTTCTAAGCATTCATTAGTATCAATTTCTAAATCTTTCTTTTGGCATTTCTTCTAATATTGAAAGTTCTACAGATTGATTAGATGTTCAGATCGCAAAGAAGCATTATGACGACATATATTACACGTTTGATGAAAGCTTCTTGGAACCGTTAATCTAGGTAGTTGTTGAGACCTTCCGACAGCAGTTATATGGAGATACAAATCAGCTAGGGATACTGTATATTTTATAAATATTATTTGTTATGCTATAAATCAGTTAAGCATTAAATCAGTTTAATATCGATCTTTGAAAAATTAAGGTTGAATAATTTATGTTTCAAATGCTATACAAGAAATGGCTGTCAAATAAAAATTTTTTGAGAATTCGCAATTAAATGAAATTGGAATTGGTATTTGGTGAGGATTAACGAAATAAATAAAAGATCCCTAATAATATTTTGATTATGAAATGAGCGACTGTCACATGATTATAAGACCGGCAAGTCTATCCTTTTTTTTACTATTATCTGATAGTTGTATTTATTTTGTATTTCTCCATGTAATTCACATATCTTCTTTATGCGTTGTACTGTCGTTATCATTAATAAATAAATAAACAATATTAGTTGTATTAAAATAACTTATTACGATATTGTAAGAATTCGATATATTTATAGTTTTTGACATCATTACATAACTAGTATTGTATAAATTCACATTTGTTCTGTTAATTCAGTGGAAAAATTAAAATAGTTGCGTTTTATCATATTATTACTTGACAATCTGGGTCTTGAGTAACGCAATAAGATAATACATTGAATATTCATGAATTGTGATTCTCCAACAGAACAAACGTTTTACAAATAGGGGTGAGGCAGACTTGAGGCTTAGATGGCATGAGATTATTACATACATTAATTTAACAACGTGCAAAAACATTTATATAAATTTAAAAATACAAAAAATTTTCAAAAAAAAAAAAAAAAAAAAATGGATTTTCCAAAATACGATGGAAATATTCATCCAGATGAATGGATAAAAGATATTCAAAAATATTATTATGTTTGGCAAAATAATTATGGAGGGTTTTTAAATACTGCTATATCATTGGTAGATCCTACCATCAAACTTCCGACAGAAATTAATGATATTGAAAATCTTCATAATGCGCTTAAAGAAGATGTCTCCTTCAAAGTATTTAAAATTATCAATAAAAGAAAATTAGAATCATTAAAATATGATTCTAAAAAAGATGGAAAAAATTCAAAATTTATTCTAAAATTTCGTAAATTATGTTATAACGCTGAAATTAATGATATAAAAGAACAGAAGAAATATCTTTATAAATCACTTCCAGATGATAATCATTATTCTTATTTTTTAACCGAATTTCATAAGAGAATGGAAAATATTAATTCAATGAGTGAATTAATTAAAGAATTTGAAGAGATTATTACGGATGAAGCAAATTTAATTAGAAGTGAATCTACTGTAACTTTAAAACATGTCACCACAGGAAAATATTTAACTTCCGTTGTAGATTTACAATATACGACTGGAAGCAAGAATCAATTGGTATGTGTATATATATTTTTTTATATCGTAATTCGTAACTTTTAAGAAGAATAATTTAAATATTTATGGACAATTTAGGTTTTTGCGGGAAATTCGAGTCTTGATCCAAATGCTTTGTGGATCATAAGGTTTTCGAGTTTAAATAATATTACTAATAAGGAATTAGCTTCTTACAGCAAAACTAGTTGTTATAAATTACAACATAAAATTTCTGGAAAACAACTCGGAGTTTCGATGAGAGTATTTGATAGTAATAATAATGATGCATCCATTCATTATTTATCTCCATCATCAAGTAATATAGAAGGTAATTAAACATATATTATAATTTCCTTTTAAGATAATAGAAAGATTTTTAACAACAATGATTTATTATTTTATAGTGAGCTGTAATTTGCAAGGGCTATATGACGGATTTTGGAAGATTAATCATAGTAAATTAGAAAATCATCAAGGTTATTTAAAATCAAACGATACTATTAATCTTATCATTGATAATTTAAATGGTCGATATCGTGGTCCGGATAGATTTTTATGTAGTCATGATATTCATTTCACCATTGGAAAGGATGCTTTTCAGGAAGTAGTCTGTCATAATAAAACAACGAGGGTAAATGATGAGTGGTGTATTGAACTTATTAAAAGTGTTTAACAATTGTTTGCAATAAGGAGAATATATATTTTGATTGACAAATGATGATAAAATAAAAGCAATCAATATTTTATAAATTTGAATAATGTTTATAAGTAAATTCTTTTGCCTTCTGTAGTGCACTTAACGTCTTAACGAAGATATTTCTTTACAATATCTAACATTATGAACGTTATAAGTTCCAAAAGAACTGAAAAATATTGCTAGAGTTAAAATTTACATAAATATCAAATATGGATCTAGATAACTACTGTATAGCGCTGCCTATTAATTTATACTAATATATTAAATTTATAATGATATTTCAAGATAGTGAGTCTTGAGTTGTCAGGATTATTATATTCTTATCTTAATTGTAATAAAAAAGAAGAAACTTAAGAAAATAAGGATTTGATCTTGAAAAGATTGTTAAATTAATGTGATTCGTGAACCAGAATATAAATAATGTATCGTTACGACTAAACATTACTTACACACACCTATCAACATCCGAGAAGTAGTAACAAACTTGAAATACTTGGAATGATGATAGTCGTCTAAAAAAAAAAAAAGAAAATAAAACGTCAGCAAATGGTTTTGGAAGAAAAAAAAAGAAAACGGCACTTTACCAAAGTTCGCGTTTAGCCGGTTTAGGGATATTTGAGGAAGCCGCCTAAAGAGAAAAAAAAAATGAAACGTCAATAATTAACATTTCATTATAACATTTCGTCACCCACACACTCACACAATATAAAAAATATTTAAGTCATGCAGTGCCGTAACAAAATAATTATTCATTTAATATTTAGAAATAACTGCAATACAATACTAATTATATACACGTTTTATATGAAAATTGTACAAAATTAAAATTTACAGGAAATCACAATTATTAAGGTAAAATATATTGGGTAAACTATAGTTCAAATGAAAGCTCGTAAGGAAAATGTGAAGTTTTCAATGTCCAATTCTTTAAGATTTTAAGTCTTTTAGAAGTCGCGCCTCAGAGTAGCGTGTCATACGTCTTTCTTCCTATTAATATTAAACCTTCTTTTGTCGAATAGACACACAACTGTCAAATGCAATATAATTATTTGTGATAGATTGTGTGAATATTATTATTATTATTATTTTAAATAACGTAATAATTATAGTTGATCACTTACCACCCATTTGATAATCGTACATATAAACGAACTTTGGCATATCAGATCCTTAGGCAGAATAAAACAGTCAACTTCAAAGATAATGTTGTTACAAAGATGAACCATATGTCATCATTTGTATGTTTTCGTGCAGGAGTACCAGGTCTCGCTCCTTCGTCGCAGATAAGAGGATAGTTTGCCACATCATATATGCAACCTATCTGCACGAATCTAACCATGCAAAGGTATCTCTCCATTATCTCTACTACATGAAGCTACACCGTCGATCAACATAGTCTGCTATATATATTTTATCTTCCCAACGATCCATAAAGCTGAGGTTTTTCGATTGTTTTAAGGTCACGTAAAGGGTTTAGTGAATTTAATGAATATGCTTTTAAACTAAATAAACAATTAATTGTTAGGTATTATTGGTATTATTAAAATTTAGTTATAAGTAAAAGAACGATCTTACAATTGAACCAAAGCTCGTTTGAGGGGCGTTTTAGCATTTTTTATTATTAATGATTTTTTATTAATTCTTCCACTGCATCATCCCATCCTTTGGGAATACGGTCAACATTGAAATGAATGAAGATCATCTGTGATAAATTCGTCGATTGAATCAAAATCTGATGGAGGATTGTTGATACAAATCGTCGTCAATTAAACAATGGGAATCTCGAATATGGACGTAAGTCCATAATCGAGCCCATGTTTGAAGCTTAAAAATAAAATAGATGCCAATTTCTCATCTGCAACGGATGCTGCACATTCTTCTTGAAAAATATTTATCACAAACGCTGTCACTGTGGTTCATAGTAATATTTTGTGTTGTCAAAAAATCGTTTACTTGGAAGGATGTTTCCTCATTCTAAGAAAAGAGAATTTGAGTATAATAAGTACGCCAAAAAATTTCAATAAGATTTGATGATGAAAATATAGTTAATCACACATTTGCCAGCCTCTAAAGCATCTTATTTCAGAGAAATAAACACCACAAGAAAACACATACAGTATATCCACATGTATACGCTTACCATCTTTCCCGTACACATACGCTTGATGAGTGGAACTGTACGGTAGCCAATAATGTGATAAACTTAACACATAGCATTATAATATCTTCTGCACATTTTATTATTCCTGCGTTAGAACAAGAACTGCTTAATAAGATTCAAATCTTGTTGATATCTCAGACATTCGTTGTCTTTTTCAAGAGGGCCTTGAAATTTTCCTTTACGATATTTGAGATATTCTACATTCTTTAGTATTCTAATGAAAATATTAGTTGTTAAGTATATTGTATTAATGTAGCATGCATATTTTCATTATAATTACCAGGTTCATTTAGTTCTCTTTCGCAACTTTTCCTTCAATATTTTTAACGATTCTAACGTAAAAAAGAAAAGCAAAAAATTTCAATATTCGTATTGTGGTCATAATGATATCCTTTTGTTTACTATGACATCATGAAAGTAAAATTATCATAAGATCATAAACCCGAATATTAGTGATATCAGTTTAGATAAATTTAATTTAGGTTAACCCGATTTTTCAAAAAATGTGTCAATACGTTATTTTATTATTTACACAAATCAGTAAATCTTGTTTGAAACCGGTATTTTGTACTTGTATATTGTGATTTTCGGGAAAATTATTATCGGTGTTTCAACTCACTGTCGATAAACGATAAAATGGATTTTCCGAAATACAATGGGAATATTCATCCAGATGAATGGATAAAAGACTTTAAAAATTATTTAGAATATTTTAAAATCAAGCAAGTTTGTTATGAAGATCGTATGAAGGTCGCTTTATCGTTAGTGGATTCTACTATCTCACTTCCAACTGGAATTGATAGTTTTGAGAAACTTTGTAACGCGCTTAAAGAAGATATTTCTTTTACAATATTTAAAAATACCAATGAAAGAAAATTACAATCATTAAAATATATTCCTGAAAGTAGAGGTGGTGATACTTCGAAATTTATTTCAAATTTTCTCAAATTATGTTATAATGCAGAAATCAATGATATAGAAGAACATAAGAAATATCTTTATAAATCACTTCCGATGAATGATTATTTTTCGAAAGAATTTTATAAAAAAATGGAAAATGTGAATTCAATTAATGAGTTAATTAAAAAATTTGAAGATATTGTTGTTGAAGAATCAAATTTAATTAAAAATGAATCTATTGTAGCTTTAAAACATATTGCTACAGGAAAATATTTAAGTTCTGCTGAAAATTTATGTTATAAAACTGGAAGCTGTACTCAATTGGTATTATGATTTTTCATGTATATTAGTTATATTTTACGAGTCTAACACATAATGTATTGTTTTTAGGTTTTTGCGGGTAGTCCAGTACCTGATTCAAATTCTTTATGGAAAATTAAATTTAGTAAAGGATTAGCTACTTACTCCAATACTTTAATAAAGTTACAACATGTCAAATCAAATGATAAATTCCTCGGAATAAATTATTATTCTGGCGGTTTTAGCGGTTCTTATTATTATAAATCTCCATCAACTGATCATACAGAGGGTAATAAATCAAAATTTATTTTGTTTATATTGTTTCTTGAATCTAAAATAATATTTATATTTATTATTTAGTGAATTGTAATAATACCACTTATTGTGATGATTATCATGTCTGGAATGAAAATTGGAAATTTAAACATGGTAAATCAGGAAATCACCAAGGATATTTAAAATCAAATGATATTATTAATCTTAGTATTGTGAAACCATATCAAAGTGGGCAAGTTGAATTTTTACGTAGTCATGATATTCAATTTACTATCGAGGATGATGCTTTCCAAGAAGTCGTTTGTCATAATGAAAGATTGGGAGGAAATGATGAAGTGAGTAAGTTTATTTTATTTCTTATAATTTAAGATTTAGTATTTAATCTTTCTCTTTTTTAGTGGCGTATTGAGCTTATCAAACAATATATTTGGACCATGGATATTTTACATGATTAATTATTATTTCATTTGTAGTTACTTGTAGTTGTAATTTTTACAGTAAATCAAAGATTATTCGAAATTTTTTAACTTGTAATAAATTATATGGTCTTTGGAAATGAATTAAATTTTACTTTAATTGTTTTAATTCTAATTTAAATTTAATTAAAAAAATAAATAAAAATTAATGAGCCTTTAAAGTTTAAACTTTTAATTCGTTAATATTTAATGATTAATAATTAAAAAGTGCTTCCAATATTGTGGTGCGTTAAATGATATTATTTGTTGGTTCAAACTCGATATCTTGTATACCAACTTTAGGAATATAATTTTAACGCAAGAAAACTCATTATTTTTTTGTCTGTCGATATATGAATTTAAAATTAAAACCCAAAGCACAATTTTATTATATTCCTCGCGCTTTTGTACTATTAATTTTCATTCCTATAAAAAAAACGGAACGCTTGAAATATTATTCATCAGATTAATGGGTAAATCATATACGTACTATATTATTAACGGATTTGTTTTCTGGAGTTAATAGTTTGAGAAACTGTTATAAATAACATATTGAACTTTAGCACTAAATTTGTTAAACTTTTTTAAAATACTATTCTTTTTTTTTAAAGGAAAAAAACCACTTTTTTTATTGCTAAGAAAATCGAATTTATATTAAATATCTCTTTCTCTTTATTTTATCAAAATTTTATTACTCATCAGTGTCCTTTTTAGATAAATGGTTCACGCGAACTAGCCATATAAACAGATAAGATTTATCCTTTAATACAGTAAATTGCTCAAAAATTATCGATATATTGAATAACCAATGTAATTTATGGATAATTTAATTGGAACAAAAAAAAACTAATTATTTATTAAATTTTTTTGATTTCGTATCACAATAAGACTAAGATGTTAAAAGTGCAAAAGTAATGGACATATGCGACTTCTAAATCTGGAAAGGTTAATCTTGTTTGGGAATCGGGCTAGTATCTTTTTAATATAAATTCTGATTTTCGGAAAAATTGTTACCGGAGTGGTTCTTTCTCTCATTTTTGCACCATTTTTATAAAGAAAAATGGATTTATCAAAATATAATGGAAATATTCATCCAGATGAATGGATAAATGACGTTCAAAGGTGTTTGAGATTTAAGAATAGTAATTCTACGAGTAGCGATCATTTGGAAGTTGCTATAACGTTAATAGATACTAATATATTACTTCCGATTGGAATTGATAGTCTTGATAAACTTCGTAATGCACTTAAAGAAGATATTTCTTTTATAGTATTTAAAAATACTAATAAAAGAAAATTACAATCGTTAAAGTATATTCCTGAAAATAAAGGTGGCGATACTTCAAAATTTATTTCAAATTTTCTCAAATTATGTTATAATGCTGAAATTAATGATATAGAAGAAAAAAAGGATTATCTTTATAATTCACTGCCAATGAATAGTTATTTTTCAAACGAATTTCATAAAAAAACGAAAAATGTGAATTCAGTTAATGAATTAATTAAAGAATTTGAAGAAATTGTTTTTGAAGAATCAATTTTAATTACAAATGAATCCATTATAGCTTTAAAACATGTTGCTACAGGAAAATATTTAAGTTCAGTCGAAAATATATATTATACAACTGGAAGCAGGCGCCAATTGGTAACTTTATGTATTCTGATATTTAATAAAGTTTTGCATATAATGATATCATAGTATTTCTTAGGTTTTTGCAGGAAATCCAGTACCTGATCATAATTCTTTATGGAAAATTAAATTTGATAAAGAATTAGCCACTTACATTAATAATTCTGTAAAGTTTCAACACACCAAATCAAATAATAAATTTCTTGGAATATATTATGATAATTATCAAACATATGATTATTTTAAATCTCCATCGACTGATCATACAGAAGGTAATAAATTATTATATACTGTATGTTGCTTTATTTTATTAAATCTTTGATTAAGGTAATGTTAATGTTTATTTTTTTTAGTGGGTTGTTATTTTGTTAACAGTAGTTACTGGAGTGATGATTGGAAATTTAAATATAGTAAATCAGAGAATCATCAAGGGTATTTGAAATCGAAAGATATTATTAATCTTAGCATTAAGAAAACGTGTACAAATTATGTATATGAATTTTTACGTAGTCATGATATTCAATTTACTATTGGGAACGATACTTTTCAAGAAGTCATTTGTCATAATGAAAGGTTGGGAGGAAATGATGAAGTGAGTAAATTTATTTTATTTGATCTCATTTTTATTATTTAAGATTTAATATTTAATCTTTCTCTTTTTTTTAGTGGCGTATTGAGCTTATCAAACAATATGTTTAGATCACATAATTCAACAAGTCTCATTTTTATAAAATGGAACGCTTGAAATATTCACCAGAAGAATGGTTAGATCATATAAGAAATTTACAGACCTGAATTTTTTTTGAGAACGTGATATTATTAGCGTAGTTTGAGAAACTGTGGTGCACTTAGTGAAAATATTTTTCGATATTTAAAATATTAATAAAGGAAAAATTACGGCTATCATTAAAATATACAGTACTCCTGAAAGTGTGTTACAAAGTTGATATTATAAATAATTTACAATGAATCGAACTAAATTTATAAAAAAACTAGTTATTGCAATTACATATATTCATACTAGATTGTTTTGCTGGTTTGTATATGAAAGTCGAGTTCTACGACATACTTCCTTGAACGATGTTAAAGTTGATACCTGCCACCGATGCTGACAAATAGAATATCGAGACATTTAAATATTCCAGATTACCAGGTAGCAAGTAACGACGTAACGTTCATACCGTATTAAAGTCGTCTATTTGTTAGTGCGAACTTAACGACCTTCAAAGATCTGAAGAAGTTTCTGGTGTGTATTTTTCTAAATAAGAATACTTTCTTTAATGAAAACTAATAAATTCACGTCACTATAATTCAAAATGTGAAATTATTGAATATAGAGATGTACCAAGATCGATCGATCCAATTCCTCCAAACGCTTTTGATGATCATCTCTACTCTGCCCTTTCTGTGGTCTGGAACCTGAATCCTCAGATCACTTATGGCTTTATAATAATGACTTGGATGTCTTTCCAGTCGCTTCTCAAGCTGCATTCCTATTTTTAATTGAGCTCTTCTGGGATTCATTAATTGCTACTCCCAAATCTACTTTCCAGGATCATCTGATTTATCTGCATTCATTAGCCCTATGGACTGACCCTAGCGCTACGTCTCTTTGTCTATTACTTCTTCGTAGATTCGTTCCTGCTTGTCTATTCGATGCACTTTCTCCAATATTTTCTCCTCCTGTTATGACCAAGTTGGTTGAAAAGACGCTTTTCAAATTGCATAACCGTCTTTTTGAGTATGTTTGGATGACATGATGTGTTTTTCCTTCAGATAGATACGACATTTTCCTTATTCTATTTTGTTCCAGAATAATTGTACGTGAATTCCAATGATCCCCACATCAGGAAATTTTATAGTGCGAAAAGTTGCGCAAGATTACGCATCGTAATATTTCGTAAGTTTCCAGACCCGCCGCAAGTTTGCGGAAGAGTAATATTTCGTAACTTTTTAAAATATTTCGAAATATTATGATATGCAAAGTTTCGTAATTTTACGGTTCGTAATATTCCGTAATTTTACGCATTCGCAATATTTCGTAATTTTACATAATATTTCGTAAGTTTCCAGACCCGCCGCAAGTTTGCGTAAGCGTAATATTTTGTAACTTTTTAAAATATTTCGAAATATTACGATATGCAAAGTTTCGTAATTTTACGGTTCGTAATATTGTGTAATTTTATTGCGTAATATTTCGCAACTTTTTAAAATATTTTGACGATTCGTAATTTTACATAAATATTTTGTAATGTTTCAAAATTCATTTTTGTACTATAAGTTTATATAATGTATATTTTATTAGATATAATATGAATTAAATTATAAAAATTACAAGTATTTATTACTATATACAGAATATATAAAAGTAAAAAAAGAAAGAGAAACGATACAATTAGATGTAAAAAGAAGAGAAACAGCTATAGTAACGTTGGTATTAGATATAAAGATAAAAGAAATATTGTTAGTATTGTTAGTATTAAGGTAAAAAGAGTTAAAGAAACAGTAAAAGGAGTAAAAGAAACATGGATATTATCGTTAGTATTAAAGTACAAGTAAAAAGGAATAAAGGAAACGTAGATAGTATTGTTAGTATTACGACATAAAGTAACAAAGAGGTAAAAAAAAACGCGTTAATATTAAAATAATTAGTATTAATAAATAAATATTTCTATACCTGCAAAGTAATTGAACAAAAGAATAAAGAAATAAAGAGAAAGGAAAAAAAAACATGTTGTTAGTATTGTTAGTATCGTTAGTATTAAAGTACAAGTAAAAAGGAATAAAGGAAACATGGATATTATTGTTAGTATTACGATACAAAGTAACAAAGAGGTAAAAAAAAACGCGTTAATATTAAAATAATTAGTATTAATAAATAAATATTTCTATACCTGCAAAGTAATTGAACAAAAGAATAAAGAAATAAAGAGAAAGGAAAAAAAAACATGTTGTTAGTATTGTTAGTATCGTTAGTATTAAAGTACAAGTAAAAAGGAATAAAGGAAACATGGATATTATTGTTAGTATTACGATACAAAGTAACAAAGAGGTAAAAAAAAACGCGTTAATATTAAAATAATTAGTATTAATAAATAAATATTTCTATACCTGCAAAGAGAATAAAGAAATAAAGAGAAAGGAAAAAATAAACATGTTGTTAGTATTGTTAGTATCGTTAGTATTAAAGTACAAGTAAAAAGGAATAAAGGAAACATGGATATTATTGTTAGTATTACGATACAAAGTAACAAAGAGGTAAAAAAAAACGAAAATAATTAGTATTAATAAACAAATATTTCTATACCTGCAAAGCAATAAATTATGAAATATATGTAAATATATTGTATATAATTAAAGAAATAATAGAAAGAAGAGACAAAAAAATTAAAAATATTGAACAAAAGAATAAAGAAATAAGAGACAAAAATAAATAAGACAAAAAACGCGTGCATGATTAAATGATTAAATCACATGCAAGGATCAACCTAATTTTGATTGGCCAGAAAATACGATATCGTAAAATTACGGAAATCCGCATTTTAAAAAATCATGTACATCGTTACAGAAATTGTATATGCACAATTACTAAATATCATCCCCTCGTGATAAATTAAAAATTATCAACACAAATTCAACACAAATTCAACAAATTTAACGAAATTTGGCCAAAATTAACAAATTTTTTACCAGAATTATCAACACAAATTGAACACAAATTGAACACAAATTTCAGCTACGATTTATTTATGTCACACCCGTATTGTTAAGAATTAATAACCATTTTATTTATTAAAACTATATTATTATGGTAAAAAAAATGCTATTACGTGTGATATATATAAAAAATAATATTTATTTCCTATGCAACCCATAATTCTCTAATAAACTATTTACATACCGACCTTCCTCCTCCGTGTTATAAGAGTCACTAGAAAGTATATCATCGTCAGCTATGCTATCGTTAGCCGCACCATTGTTGGCCGCACTATCGTTAGCCGCACTATCGTTAGGCCTACCATCGTTAGTCGCACCATCGTCAGCCGCACCTGCTCCATCGTCAGCTGCTCCATCACCACCATTATCTACATCATTACCATCATGAGAATCGTCGTCCGAATGTGTAAATTTATCCCTATTTTCCAACTTTTGCTAAAAATAAATAAATAAATAAATAAACTGTAATTCAAATAATTCACATTTTGCAAATTGTAAATTAAAAACTTACTAAGTTGTTGATTATCTTCGACTTCATTATACTTTCGCTCATTTGAATGTTTTGATTATTAGGATTTAAGTACGTTTCACATATGCTAATCGCATAAGCTATTTGGGTTTTTGAGGGATTTTTATTTTCTTTTCGCAACTTATCGATTATCAGCGACATATATGTCGTAGGTTGCCCATCTTTAACCTTTTTAAATAGGTTGTTGTAACATCTTTTCACCTCCGGCTTACTCTTCCATTCCTGAATCTTTGACGGACTAACCTGAGTGTTAATAGACGGTAATTTATGCCCAGTCGCTTCAAAAACAGAATACATAACATCTTTGACTCTAGACGTGAACGTCCCTCGTATGCTTCTATGTTGTTGTACTAACTATTAAAAAAAAATATTAGTATGAAATTTAATAAAATTCATAATTGCTTTAACTTACAGTCGGGGCAATTTTTTTTTCGAAAAAAATAATCCATTGATTTTTTTTGAACTGGCGTATAAATTCCGGGTTTTCGTCTTTTAAATATTTTTCGGTAGCGAGTCTGTACTCGTCTTGCGAAGGATAAATAAAATTTTCAAATAAAATTTTCGACACCTTCTTAACGAACTCCTAATCAAACGAGGTTAGCATTTCAGGTTTACATTAAATAATATTCATCTTTATTACCTTTATATACTCCGGATCTATTGTATTATTATTTTTGTTATCATCGTTGAGCTTTTTTTCTATGCCCGAGAGACGGGTTTCGAGATTTTTTTGTCCGGTGATAAGAACTTCAAGCTTAGAAATTATCTGCGAATTGGTTCTTAATAGTTTCTCTATTGATTTTTTATTAACTTTAACAATAAAATATAATTTACTATATATTATATAATTTCTTATAAAAAATATGATACATATCATGTCATATATACCTTCAACGTTATCGTCTGATAATCTTATTCGTTTCTCGGCTTCACTACTCTTCTCAGTATTACGTCTTGAGATTCTTTCATTATCATCAATATTTCGTTTTTCACCACGTTTTGTAGCCATCGGGATAATATGTGAGGGAGGAGATATGAACTAAACTCGAAAAGGAGAAAAAGATATTACTAGAAATTTGAAGAGGAACTAGAAATACGAAAGGAGAAAAATATGAGAAAAAGGGGAAAGACATGAACCAGAAATTTGAAAATGAGGAACTAAAAATACGAAAAAGGGGAAATACATGAACCAGATGTTCAGAAAAAGGAGGCAAGCTGTCATAACGTCATTTCCGCCATTCTATACTAAAAAAGAAAAAAAACTTGCGAAATATTGCGAAAAATGGATAAACTAATGCGAAATATTACGAAAAATGAATGAACTAATGCAAAAATTTTGCATCGTGATATTACGAAAAAAAAATTGTAACACTTTCATGAGAGAATTTTTAAAAAAACTCTCGTAAAAGCATATAGTACAATCGAAGTATTAATCAACACCCATTTATAAAAAAATAAGATGTTACACATGTTGGGGCTTTGTATGCATGGCAAAAAAAAAGTTGCAGCCAGTGAACTCATTTGGCTAATCAGATTGATAGTGATCTTGAACGCTTATAACTGATTATCGCATAAATTTGTGGCTGATCATCCGTCCATTATTGTAAAATGTGTTAAGCCAATAAATTTGCGGCTGATTATCAGATGATTAGCCGATTGAATAAGCCGTATTAGCCATCCGGATTCTTACAGCCCGTTACAGCAAATTCAAAATATGCGAAACATTCAGCACTTTTGCTGTCAGGTTCGCGGGTTGACAGGTTGCCGGCAAGTTGAAATAGTAAACAAAATAATAAACAATATTTATATGTTACATCATAGACTTGTTACATTTATTTTTAGATTTGCCAGCCCACGAACTCGGCAAGTTCCTGGCAGCAAAATTGCTGAGTGTTTCGCATATTTTAAATTTTGCTATAATGCGTAAATTTGCGAATGATTCCGCGATATTAGCCACCAGATTCTTACAGCCAGTTCCATTCATTAATGCGTAAATTTGCGTAGTCGTATCTATTCAAATAACTCAATCAATTGTAATCCATTCAATTAATTCATAAATTTTTACAATGAAATATAATTTTATTAGCACACAAAATCTCATATAAATTGAATAGTGAATTGATACTTTTCATCAAATTTGACGCGTTAATTTAGCAACATGAGTTTCAAATGCCCCCTTTGTATGCGAATATTCAGTCAACGCTTTGCATATACTCAACACGCCCAAAAATGCTTAAAAAATGTAGAAGTAGAAGTAGAAGAAGATGATGATAATAATGATAGTGAAAAATATAGCAGTGAAATGGATACAAGAAGTAATCTAAGTAGTGAATATGAAAATGATAAAGTTGAGGTAATTATGTTATTTCAGATTATTCTTTTTAAAGCTCTCAAGAAAAAGCTCAAATTATACTAACTCATTTGGTTTATAATTTTAGGTGGATGATGATAATGATGTACAAAATATGTCATTTGACAGTATTGGAAGTGCAATATCAGAGATGAGCCTTGAAGATAGTAACTTTGAAAATATATTAGATTCATCTGAAGAGCCTGAAATTTTTGAAGAACCCAAAAATCTCAATACCAAAACTTGCACAGAATTTCCTAATGATGCTTATAAAGATCTAATGTTATTAGTAACGAAATATAAAATAAACAATAAAGGTGGTAATGAAATAATACGTTTTTTTAATAAACATTCAAATCTTACAGAATCACCATTACCAAAAAATATCGAACAGGGACGAGCATTTATGAATAATATGAAGTTTTCTAATTTAGAATTTAGTAAAGTTCTTATAACAAAACATGAGGATAAAGATTATTTTCTTTATTATCAAAACTTAATACAGTGCATCAAAAATATCTTAACTGTTCCTGACATAACACAAAATTTTGCGCTATCTTACGAAAACTATGAGGTAAATAGTAAATATTAGTTAATTCAATAATCTAAATAATATTTATTTTAATTTATTTATATTATTTTATAGTATAATAGAGAAAGTATTTACAGTGAACAAAACACTGGAAAATGGTGGAAAACTACGCAAGAATCCTTACCTACTGGTTCCAAATTATTATCAATTATTTTATATTCAGATGCAACAACTACAGATACATTAGGAAAAAGTCAATTGCATCCAATATATATTACATTAGGTAATATCCCAATATGGCGTCGTAATAAACAGGATGCAAAGCAACTTTTGGGATATTTACCAATTTTAGAAGCTGCAAATAAAGATCTGGTTCGTGATACCTTTCATAAATCTTTACGTCATTTACTAGAACCAATTATTTTATTAAAAGATGGTATAGACCTTTTTATAAATAATGAAAATACCTGGTTTTATCCTAGAGTTTCAACTATTATTGCAGATTGGCCGGAGGCTGCAAGTTTTTGTTTAGTTTATAAATCCTCCAATTCAAACCTTCCATGTCACTCCTGTTTAGTTAAAAGGGAAAATCTTGCAAATATAGACTTATCGGTTAACGATGTAATACTAAGAACTCATGATGAAATGCGTAAACATTTTGAAAATGATACACAAAGATCTGTTTGCATAGAATCTGTACATAATTTTTTTTGGGATTTACCGTAAGTATGCAAAAGTAGAAATAATTATAATAACATATATATATATTAATTATAAATATTTATATTATCAAGGAATATAAATATCTACTTGGCTACCGTTCCTGACAGAATGCATCATTTAGATTTAGGATTATTTCGTTATCAAATTATCTTCACGTGCGATATCTTAAAATCGCAACATGTTAATGGTAATAAATTAGTTGAAGAAGTAGATCGCCGTCTAGCAGCAATTCCACGTTTTCCCGGCATTAAAATTTTTTCCAATGGACTGCAGTCAATTGCAAGATTAACTGCTAGTGAATATCGAAGTTTGATGAAAGTCATGATATTTGTTATTGATAATTTATATGATGAAAATAATAACGAAGTAGATAATTTTGTAAATAATGATGATCTTACGAAATTGTACGAATATTGGAATGAAATGTATATTTTAAGTAGATATGAAGAATTTAGTGAAAGTGACTTGGAGAAATTTAATGTATGTATTAAAATTTTAGTAAAATTGAAAATTTAAATTAAATAAATTAAATTAACATTTAAATTTTAGGATGCAATACATAGATGGGCCCGGATGTTTGTCAAGGCTTTTAAATTTGTTTCTCCTTCCAATTTGAAGTTACCTAAATTGCATTCATGGGTTTATCATATTATTGACTCAATACGATCTTATGGCGCAATAAATGGCTATACTACAGAAACTTACGAAAGTCTTCACAAATATTTCGTTAAAATACCCTACCGAATTAGCAATAAAAAAGATGTCGAACCTCAGCTTTTACGAACTGTAAGTATTTGAAAATTTTATTTATTGTATATATTTATTATATTAAGATGGAAATTAAATTAATAGATAAAACGTCAAGCAATATCTATTAGAATGTCTCAACATTCAGTGAATCCGGCAAAAACACCTCGCACTTGTAAATTTTCTGCAAGACTCTTTGAATTCTCTTTACAAGATGCAAATACATTTTTTAATGAAAAAAAAGATTCCGTAGACAATAAAATGCAGACTGGTTTTGCTAGATTTATAAGTTGTCTGGATTCATATCTAGATTTACTTGATGGTTTCACAATTATTGGTGAAACCCGAATAAACATATACGGATCGGTAACACTGGAAAATGGTGCCATAATGCGTGCCACAAACAGGTATCATAATAAAGTATGGTTTAGCGACATAGCTATTTCAATGGATTCTGAAGAATCAAATGATTATATATCAGACAAAGGACTTTGTTATGGACAGGTATTTTTCCAATTTATGTAATAATTTATTATAAAAGTATTAATAAATATTTATTATTTATAGGCCTTATTGTTAGCAGAAGTATTAACAGACCCACCGCTAAATCTCGCATTAATTCAATGGTACGATTTTAAATCTAAAAGGAACCCATATTTATATGGATGTCCTCACTTAAAATTGATAGAATTATATAACTTTGTAGCTATAGAGTCTATACATGGTGTCGTTCACATAGTACCCCGATTTGATAAACAAAATGAATATTTCGTAAATAAATATATTTTTTAGTCACTTGATATAGGAGTTTTGATTTATTTTAATAAAATTATATCCTTAAAAGAATTTATGGTCACGTTTTGCATATCATAAATAAAATGCAGATTTATTTATTTAATTATTAACAACGCGGGTGTGACATAAATAAATCGTGACTGAAATTTGTGTTCAATTTGTGTTGATAATTCTGGTAAAAAATTATTAATTTTGGCCAAATTTCGTTAAATTTGTTAAATTTGTGTTGAATTTGTGTTGAATTTGTGTTGCGTAATTTTTTATTTATCACAAGGGGATGATATTTAGTAATTGTATGTACGATGTACAAGATTTTTTTTATGATTTTTTTAAGAAATGTACGCAAAATATTTAATTATTTTTAATTAAATTGATTAAAAAAAATTAATTTTTTTAAGAAATGTATGCGAAATATTTAAAATTCAATAGAATGTGCTAATAATAAATTGTTTTATTTTTAAATATGATATATTGATATTTATATTTAAAACAATTAAACATGTACATGATTTAATTAATATGTTTAATGATGAAAAGTGTAATAAATTAAATTTAATTGAAACGAGAAATAAAATCAAACCAAAGAGGTATTGTTCAAATTTTATTTAAAGTGACATTTTACGACTTTCTTTCAAATTTTTACTCATCCCAAAATCAAATTATAAAAATCAAATCTAAACTAATAATGCCTCGCCACACACGTTCACGTCGTTCCCACTATAACGTCCATTGGAACTGGGCTATGATGGACGAACTTGTTGACATACGCCGAGACAGAAACCGCGCCTACCACAATATTAATGGTAGAAGCCGCTATGATTTTTGGGACTCTGTTGCCAATAGGTTCATATGACTAATATCTATAATTTCTTTAAGAAAGAATTTAAATTCAAATTAACCAATCCATTTAATTGAATCAGAATAAATAGAATATTTCGAACGAGGGTTTCTGGGCAACAGTGCAGCCAAAAGTGGAGGAACCTCGTCAGGGATTACCATGTAAGTAAATAAATAAAATTACATTCATATAAATTAAATGTATTTATCGAATATTCAACTGATTTTGATATTTAGAACTATGTCCTTTATCGTAATGGTAACCCTGGGCGGCGGCTGTGGACGCGTACCGGCCAAAGATATTATCGCGAATTTAGAACGAGATTTTGGGAGAGGCCGGGTAATTATACTATAATAAAATTTATAATTAATATTTACGTTCATGTTTTAAATTTGATAAATTTGATCAATTTTAGTCACGCGTGACGATCGTAGGAGAAGGAGAAACTTACCTACGTATCGTAGAAGATAATTATTTTTATTTTTTTATTATTTATTAAGTGAGTAGCTAGGCCCAGTCCGTACCAAATATCGGCTGGAGACTCACGTTTTTTTTGGGCTGTGACTGATACTGACGTCCACGCCGTACAGCCTGGGTACTATTTTATAAAATAGTAGCGAACAAGTATCAAATGTGTATTTTTTTATTAAGTTATAATAAAAATTAGAATTTACTTTAATTTTAACATAAAAATTGTAAATAATAAAAAATTCGTAAATAAAAATAAATTTGTTTTCCCAAACTTAAAAAAAAAGGTGTTTATATAAAAGAAAAGGTGTTTATATTATTTTTGATTATTCAATAGTATCACATGCCCCTTGTATACGTTCTACTGCATACGCAGCTTTAACGATCGAATAGTAATATTAAATTTTCGAAATATTTTAACCGTAATATTACGCAGGTTTACAGTCTCGTAAATTTTCGAAATATTTTAACCGTAATATTACGCAGGTTTACAGTCTCGTAAATTTTCGAAATATTTCAACCGTAATATTACGCAGGTTTACAGTCTCGTAAATTTTCGAAATATTTCAACCGTAATATTACGCAGGTTTACAGTCTCGTAAATTTTCGAAATATTTTAACCGTAATATTACGCAGGTTTACAGTCTCGTAAATTTTCGAAATATTTTAACCGTAATATTACGCAGGTTTACAGTCTCGTAAATTTTCGAAATATTTTAACCGTAATATTACGCAGGTTTACAGTCTCGTAAATTTTCGAAATATTTTAACCGTAATATTACGCAGGTTTACAGTCTCGTAAATTTTCGAAATATTTCAACCGTAATATTACGCAGGTTTACAGTCTCGTAAATTTTCGAAATATTTTAACCGTAATATTACGCAGGTTTACAGTCTCGTAAATTTTCGAAATATTTCAACCGTAATATTACGCAGGTTTACAGTTTCGTAAATTTGCAGAATATTTTGACCGTAATATTGCGTAAATCTTACGATATTGAAAACTTGTGTAATATTTTGACCGTAATATCACATAAATCTTACGAAATTGTAAACTTATGTAATATTTCGAAATTTTTCGAAATATTATGCCATAAACTTTCGTAAACTTACAAAATCGTAAACTTACGCAATTTTTCGCCCTATAAAATTTCCTGATGCAATTGAGATCCTTAGAAATTCAATTATAATTTATTATTGTTGTTTAGTACAAAATCGCATTTTTTTATATCTCTTTGAATAGGAATAATTACAGTATTATTTAGTAATATTCTTTTTATTTTAATTCATGTCACAAAATGTTGATAAATACAAACTTGTACATTTTTATAATTTAAACAATTAGTAATTTAGAATTTAAATGTAAAACCTATAGTCAAATATATCACAATGTAATAAACGCAAAGTATCTAGAATACCAAATTAACCATAGGTTCATTTATATTCTAAATATTTCCCCAAATTTATGGGATAAGAATTGTATTATTTCAGTTTCTAATTTCTTTTATTTTCAATTTAAATAATTTAGTAATATGAACAATTTTTTGAATAAAATTAGAAACGAAAGAACAATAAATTATATGAATAGATTCTAAAACATTTAATTTTTCAAATATTTCATTGAAAAAAAGATTAATTTTATAAAATATTTTTGTTTATCCCTTAAACGGTAAGACATTGCAGGCAAATTTGCCTGCAATTTTACTGAAATTATGGCTCTCATCTAATTTTTCAAAGAATAAAGCTACTCTCATAAAAATTTTTTTCCAGATAGTTTAAATATTACATTACATAGCAATGACCATCATTTTCTGATTATGTACTGAAAAATTAAAATTAACCGCTGATTAAAACGTTGCATTTTAACGATAATCTGATTTTTAAAAAAATTTTGTATTTAATCTTGGCGAACTCATTGGGATTTGGTTATAGCTATATCAAACCTTAATAATAAAATGTAAATTAAGTTATGAGTAACAACTTTTATTATGTTAATTTTTACAATTTAGAAATAAGATTTTGAAACTACATATACACTAAAAGAAAGAACAATTTTCGTAAAATTCATAAAAAAAGTGCGAAGTGCATATTACAATTTTAAATTACTTCATTTTAATTGCTATCTTCTCTATAAGTATGATAATCCCTAAAACAATTTCTTCTTTCCTTATTACAGCATAAAGCTAAATTGCATTTTATGCAATATAGCTGTGATTGAGAAGGATTTTTTGATGCTTTTTCCTGGTTTTTTTTTACTAAATATTTACACCATACACAACTACTTCTTATTTCTCTTCATTCTGGAAAATGACCCTCTGATGATAACCTTTCTATAGGGAGTTCAAATTTCACCGTAACATATTGATGCTCTTTGTTAGGATCAACATGAATTAACTTAAATTGTTTTTCTAATTCATGAACTTGACTTCGTGTGTGTGGCTTTTTTTCATTTCCTTCTAAATCTTTTTTAATTAAATCTCACGCTAATTGCATTCTAAAATCTTTTTGATGATTAACATTTGCATTAATTTTTTTTAATATCAAGTATGAGTTAATTAGTGCCGTATCTAACAACCAGAAAAACAATGGCATCCATGTCCTTCGTACTGGTAATTGAGTACCATAATATCCTCGTAACTGATCAGCAATATCAACTCCACTCATAAAGTGGTTATAGTCATCAATTACAACAGGAATGGGTAGAGATTTTTTGCTTGCAGTTCCAAAAACTGCTCGAACCTTAACTGCATTAGTACTTGTTTCTCGTGGTCTTCGCCGAATTCTCTCAATCTGATTTTCATTTCCATTATCAATTTGATGAACAGTTGAAAGCATCGTTACTGGACCATTATCCATCCACAAAATAGCCAACACATTATCAACAACCATCCCAGAAAGTGTATCCCAGTCCAGTTTTTTGTCTACTTTAAGAATTTGTGGAAAGTTAGCACTATTTTTGCGAACAGTTCCACATGCTCCAATTTTTTTTTCATGTAGATATTTAAAAAGCTTAATACTAGAAAAATAATTGTCCATATAAATGTTAAATGATTTATTTTCAATTGGCAATTGAGAAGCAAGGTGATACACTTCATTACCCACTTTACTTAATTCTGTTACTTGTTGAACCTCAGGTTGATTTTGAACTCTAGATGTAAAAATGAAAGAATATGTGTAACCAGCATCACAGAGAGAGAGAATTTTGTAACCCTCTGGGGTGGGTTTATTTTTAATTCTTACAGTATGAATGCTTCTTCCAGAAAATCTAACTATCATCTCATCAACTGAGATGTTTGATGATGGTACACAAATTGATTTAGAAACTGTTTGGATATGAGTTGCCAAAGGGTTTACTTTAGAATACCAAAATGGTAGTGGAGCAGTGCAATCTGAAATATGTATAAAACGCTTAATCTAAACATATTTAATGAACAGTTTAATTAGCTTTTAATTAATTTAATAAAATATTAACATAAAAATTAAAATACCTGCTCAAAACGAATTAAAGACATAAAAGTTGAAATTTTATGTTCAGGAAATTTATTATCTCTATTCCAATAATCTCGGATACTGGGCAATTTAAATACACCTGCATATATTAGAATTGCCAACCAAATTCTAAACTCTTTTATTGTTAATTCTTTCCATTGACGTCCTTCTCCTGCATCCTTTACATATGCATACTTATTTGTATTTTTAACAATTATCTCTATCTGTGCAAGAGAGAAGAAAAGAGAAAAAATTAAATAAGGTGATGGTGAAAGAAAGTCATTAGGTAAGTTTACTGTAAATTTGTGTAAAGGCTTTGTATGTTAAAAAGCGTTAAAAAAAGGTGGAGGTGGGAGTTGTGCAGTTTGTTCTCTATTATCCCTTCCACTACTGTTATTTCTTGCACTACCCCAACCTTGTCCTCGTCTTTGACCTCTACCTCTACCTCTATTTCCACCAAAATTCTCTTCATTTCGAATTTCTTCAAAATTATCATCATTATCGCTATTATCATCTTGTTCACCAGTAATATCATAAATATTCCATGAAAAATTAACAACAAACAAATTCTGTTCATCATACTCATTAGTATCCATAGTGAAAATAAAAAAATTTAAGCAAAAGTAAGGAAAATAATGTGAGAAAAAGAAAACAACTTCGAACACCGAAATTAGAAAATTCCGAGGTATTGATAAGCATTTTTATAGGTTAAATACTGGTTTAATTTTTATGATCAGCCAATGATCTAACTATATATTTTGATAGTTTAACTATTGTTCAATATTGCTGTAAAAATTTTATGATGATCTGGCTTTTATTGAAAAAGTTTTATATGACGGATATTTTTTTTTCAATAAATTGCAGGCAAATTTGCCTGCAAAACCGTTTAAGGGATAAAAAGAATTTGAACAGTCATTAATGATAATAATTGAATGATGCATCATTTTTACGTTAATTATTATTTGAGTATTATTTATGAAATTATGGTATCTATTTTAAAGTGAAAGAATAAAAATATCAGTATAGTTTGATAATATACAGCACAAGTGTGAATTTTAATAGAAAAAAATCGATTAATATAATTTTATCAATTTTTTATTTGATCTTTTTTGCATGACATATTAAAAGACAAGATGGGATCGGAATCATAATTATTGTTAGAGATTTTTTCCAACAACCAACAATCATAAATGAATTATGTAGTTCGCTAATTGTTTAACAAACTTTTATTATCATGTGATAGTCTATTAAGAAACGTTGCAAAGAAAAAAATTCTCATCTCAATTATTCCGTGTGACCTATTGTTAATAAATATAACAGATAGTGGTTAAAAAAAAATATTTGTGCATTTAACGATTAGGAATTAGGAACAATAAATCTCAAAAATAAAAAAAATCATCCAGCCATCTACTGTATTATTATGAAACATGATAAAAAAAAGATAAATCTTAATAAAAGAAAATTCTGCGTGATATAATATTAATATCATTATTTAATAATGGTATGGAACTTTCAATCTAATCAAGCAATAATTATTAGTAATCAGCCGCTAACTAGTAGAAAAGAGATGTAAGATGCTATAATTTTAACCTAATTTAATTAGTTAGCAGCCTTATGCAAATAGAATTGATATGGTCTCGTCGCAGCACGCACTCACGGATTACACCGGTATCATTTCCTGATCTAGGCCGAACCTAGTAAAAGCCAAAAAAAATCATCATCATTGCCGTTGCCTAGTACCAAGGGGAGGTACTGTAGACAGCACTATATGGTATTACTTTTATTTTTAAAAAAAATATTAGTATAAATCAATTATTACTCAAAAACAAGAAGGACATTTGACCGGTGAATTAGGATACAAATCAGGATAATTGTGTTGCATTATTGATCCATTGGGAAGGTTGAACGTAACAGCCTTGATATGATGAGAAATAATCTTTGAAAGTTCGAAGAAGTAACTGAAGAGGTAGGATTATGGCATAACCATAACGTTTTAAACGTAAAATTGAAATTTTGCAATACAAATCACATGAATATACAGTAAATTACGTGATGTGTAAATCTTTCGACTCTTGTATTTTTTTTAAATTAAGATATTTTTTAATATTTAAATAATCTAAAAATTTCCAAATATTTGATATTGACCAAATGACTTAAATGAACAGTCTTTTGAACTTTTATGTCATTTGCCGAACACTGGACTAGGGAGCTAAACATGCATTACTCATGAAAAATCAATTAAGAAATAATTCTAAAAACACGGGTTTCTGCAAAGTATTTAATTTTTAATAATCTTTTTATATTGCTTCAGTTAATCAAGTGATCATATTAAAGCCTTTTTAATTCAAACACATACATGTATTTAATGTTATAAATAAAATAAACTTGATAATTTAATACAATATTTGGATAAGTTATAACATAAAAGAATTATTTAAATTACAAACTAAGAATCTTGCAAAATATTTTACTACTCTAACCTTAGTGTTTAAACAATTCTAATAAAAATGAAATAAATAAAATATATCATAATACCATAAATCTAAATTAATTTTTGTCAGTTTTAATATCTAAATAATTAAATAAATTAATTAATTTTCATATAAAATAATTTATAAAATTTCATATATCATATACCTGATAAATTTATATTGTTAACAACACAATCTAAACATTCACTTTCTTCAGTTTCATTCAATTTTCGACTTGATTTATCATCAACTATACAATCTAAATATTTACTTTCTAGAATTTCATTCATTTTTATACTAGTAAAATCAAGTAAGCGACTTGTATAACATGCTTGTGGGTGAGATTCAGTAATAAAATTATTATTTCCAATTGGTGCATTTATAAATTCCATAATGTTGCCTTTTAACTCTTCACTAATAATATCATCAAAAGGATAGAAAATCCAGTTTGCAATAATATTACTTATTTCTTTAGCAGATGGCCTTTCTAATGGATCCTCACTCCAGCATTTTTTCATCAAATCCACATAACATTGTGGAGTACTTTCAATAATTTCAGGTCTTTTACCTTTACAAATACTTATACTAAGTTGAAGATCATGTGCTCTATCATTACCCTATAAAAAATAAATGTCCGGAAAATGTTATCAAAAATGTCTGGAAAATGTCCAGAATAAATCTGATGTGTCCGGAAAATGTCCACTTTTTTGGTACATGTCTGACACACTGCTGATACTTAAAATTTTGACATGTCCTAACTTTGTCCAGAATTCGTCCAGTATTTGTTCGGTATAAAATTTTGGACAAATTCTGGACAGTTAAACCTGGACAAATTCTGGACATAGTAAAAAACCAGATAGACAAATTCCGGACATAAAAAAGTTCAGGACAAATTCTGGATACTATTTCCAAAAAAGGATAAATTAATTTTGTAAAAAAATGCAAAAAGCACAAAACTGACATTCAAAACCTTTTCTGTCGTACTAATTAAAATTGCAGAGCAGGCAAAAATACTATATATCTATGATATAAAAATTTTGGGTTAAAGAATAATGATGATCATCTATCCATTGATCATCTTTTGTGGCAAATTTTACGAAAATACATTTTAGGACAATTTCTGGACAATTTCCTAATATCCCGAAAATGCAGTGTTTTCGAAACAGTTTCCGGATACACAGTGTCCAGAATTTCCGGACAATATTTTAGATAATTTTTCTGGACATTTTCCGGACATTATCCGGACACTTATTTTTTATAGGGCAATTTATTCTGGTCCCGGTTTTTAGGTGAATGTGTTGTCCTACAAACTTAGTGAAACTGGCTATTTTTTCGAAAGGCTAAAGCCAAGACACTATCAGTAATTTCACTTGTTTTGATCTCGGAATAAACTACTAATCGTATGTTGTTTCATATTTCATTTTGACACGATTTGTCCAGTAAGAGGCGCAAATGATTTTACTATATGATCTGAGTATTAAAATTTGAGATGTATACTTTACCAAAATCACACTATACTGAACTCAGCAAACTCTTCACTTAACTCAGCTAGATAAGTGAAAAAATTACCGAATTAAGACTTATGTGTTCAATTTGGTCAGATTTTTGATTGGATGATGAAATCGTGCAACTTATAAATGCATGATCGCATATTCAGATTGGCTGTCAGAATTTGCGATCAAAAACCCGAACGATTAGAATTATATACACGTATTGCGTTAATGAACGCGTGAATCTTGAGAAAACGTGTAATTTTTTTTATTTGTTTTAATATAAATATCGTGCTTTTTCTCAAATTTGAAATTGTAGCAACAACTCAACATTTCTCTTATTTTAAATTTTGTATTTAATTAGCTAAATTTTAAGAAGTTACAAGAACATTGTATTAAACTTAATTATAATAAATATTCCAATTAGTTTTTAATTCAAGTTATTTCCTATCACTCGATAAATACTTTTTTATTTGCCATATCTGCTTTTAGAGAATTAAATAGGGAGAGAATTCAATATTTTGAGCTAGTACCCTACGAAAAATGGTCTCTTGAACATTTTGCTTCCTGGGTGTCTGCCAATTTAGGTCAGACAGAAAATAACAATGGGATATTTTATAGTGTTCTTTATATAATTAGAAATGATGTAAGTGCCTCAGAAGTACGTGATGCTGTAAAGTGCTTATTAGATAGAAAAAGTGATAAGAAAATTGTTAAGAAGAGGGTAAGTACGATAAATACTTTGTCTTAAGGTTGCTTGCCAAAACCGTCAAAAGGTTTAGCCTTTTAATGAAATGATTTAAGCAAGTTACCTCCTATATTGGTGCAAGTTTGTCAAATTCCTGTTAAGCACAGTGCTCTCGCTTGGGGCATGGCCCCCGGTTAGGTTATTGCTTGTCTGCTTTTCAGGCCTATTCTGTCAAGCGCAGTTGGTAAAAGGTCTACTGATTCCGGAGGAGGAACCAGTTATGTACTTTCCTTTCCCGCATCTATACATATCATACATTATTCTACTTTCTGGGAATTATTTCTCATAGTTCTTAATTATTTAAAGGCTAAAGGTAAATTAACTGATGTAAATAATTCAGTTAACATACATTATGACACTGCAACAAATACCACGTCCTCGAATAATAATAATGACAATATTAGCGGTAATCCAACTTCTTCTGAGGCAATTGAAAATGAAAGACCAAAGAGAAAAAAGAGATCATTGAACAAAGGTATTTTTATTTATGAATTGTGTTATTAATTTTAAGCTTTGTGAGCACCAACAATATGATTGTAAATGTCCTGCTGGTTTTTTTTAACCTTTTCCAATAGTTATTAAGGAAAATAATAAGAATAACCAGAAAGTTGTTAAAAATTAAATACTTTAAAAATTTAGTAAAAGAACTACATACTGTATGTTAGATTAAAATTAAATATATAGAGTGGGAAAAAATACAAAAGTCCACTAGTCTTGAATTTGAAGCAATCGATTTTGATCAGGAGTACGAAACGAGGAGTTATGCGTTTCAGTGGGATGATAGATCCGAAAGAGATCAGAGGGACAGATATATACCACATCTTAGAGAGTTACTCTCAAATCTCCAAATATCGGAAACTCGAAATATTTGATACAAGTGATCATAGTAACTTTCTTAGTATAAGAGCTGACATCCTGCCGATCAGACTTATTGGCACCACGAATGTGACTATAGTAGACAGGTTTTCTGTCTCCTCCAGAATCTCACAGAATCATATACGGATTCTTTTTGAGCTGAAAAATCCGCAAATGATGGACATTTATATTAAATCTTGGCAGAATTAACTGCTGGAGATTTAACATCTATACATGCTGTTTTAGCTGTATTAACAGATTTACAAGATGGTTGGCAGTTTTTTTATTTTAATGACGAAAGGATTGCAACATTTACTCTTCCTAGGAGTAAAGCTGTTGCACTTATACAAATAGACATGAAATCTGCTAATCAAGAATTAAATCATGAAATACAACTGACAGACCCATTGCCGAAAACGCAGAAGCTTAAGCATATAACAAATATCAGGTGTTAAGCACGTTTCTGTTTAGTTAAACTTAAGCAATAATACGAATTTTATATCATAGCAACTTTTTAAACATAAGAATGTGAAAATGTAACATGCTTAAGACAAAATCTTAACTTATTTTTGTGAAATTTTTCAGTTTGTGTAATAAACTTCAAAGTAAAATTAAACTATGAACGAATGTATTTTTTATTGTTATTTAATAGTAGTACATTAAAGTGATACGTTATCATCCATCATCGTTATCATCTATCAAAAGCAAGATGCGTAACCATGCTTAGAATTGATTTCAATTAACAATATAGCATGTTGAATGTATAAATAAAACTATAAAAATAAAAAAAAAAAAGAAATGATAATAATAAATTCAAATTTATTAAATATTATCAATTATACTGTATTTAATAAAAAATAAGATTCTTTAAGAATTTTATCTAATAATCATTAGTATTTTGTGAATTTAAAAGGTGTGTTACCACTAAATTAGCAATCAAAGAATGAATAGTAAAAGATCCAATATCTTCATTTTAAAGACCATTATATTAATAAGAAGTTTTCATTTTACTTTTAATAGAAATCTTACTAACAATATTCTTAAATTTCAAGTAAAGGATTGCGTCTACACCTATCCCAAAATTAATATTTTATTACACATGTTAATTTTGCAATATAGAATTATATGTTTTTATTACAGCAATGTATGATAATTTAATATATAATATTTTTCCAATTTTTTACCATAATTGAACTGTAGAATCATTCTACTCGAGTTAGTAAAATACATTTTTATATTATTTCCTCTTGAACTAGACGAATTTTGAATCGAACACAAATTATTATATAATACCCTAGGAAAAAGAAAACAAACCAGTTATTGCAGACTCACGTCCTTCTAATGATATTACTTTGTGGGATTTTATCAAATAACAAGATTATGAAGTTATCACTCTTGATAGGGATGCGTTAGAAGCATGCCAAGTTGAAAAACCTGACATCCAGAGATGCGTTAGGTTTATTTTTCTCAATGATCATTACAAAAAAAATTTCATTGCGTGTTGAATACCTCATCTGTTGGGATACGGTCGGATGACTGGAATGGATAAATGATCACACAATTAATCTGTACAAAATTAGGTTAAAAAGATCATCCCTGAAATTACACACGTTATTTAATAGAACTGAATCTGTTACTCTGTTTGCAATCGAAACAAGGTAATGTCATGTGAACAATATGATTTGTCTCTGAAAATGCATAGCATTGTTTCGCAATGTAACAAAAAAATATATGCTACTATGATATCAAACTATCTGATTATCGTTTATTTCAGTGAAAATTAGCACAAACTTTTCATCATTTTGATACGAAGCAAATAGAAATTTTTATTTGTACAAATTTGTCGATGTTTATTGTATTAGTAATCATATTCATCACTAGAGACGTAGTTGGATGTATCATCGATGATGTATTCGTAATCACTATTATATGTGTCAGCTTGTCATCACTTGACATAATCGGGCGTTGAGATTACTAATGTTGTCAATTAGTTTCTCTTGGTTTGGCTCGAACCTTATTAATACAGCTGTAATGTTATCTCTACACGATGTATCATTTTAATATTATTAACAACGTTTCTGAAAGCCTCTTCGAAATCATGAGTCAATAATTCTGAGAAAACCCTCTTCATCCCTGCTTCCATTCCTTTTTAGATTGGATATAAACTTTGGGAAGGGTGACATCGCCTGATGTTTTAAAAGATTGCAGTTTTCTTTAAACGGAGAACTGATAGTTGTCCATCACTAGTCCATAATTAACTTAATTTACGTAACTGTGACGTAACTAGTTAAGTCATATGTCGTAATTAGTTATTACCTTGAACAGAGCAAAGAGAGTAATGGACACATGCAACTTCTGAATTTGGAGAGGTTAAATTGTTGACTTAATATAAATTCTGAATTTCGGGAAAATTATTCCGAAGTGCTTCTAACTACAAACTTGCATTTTTGTACCGTTTTTATAAAAAAAAAAAAAAAAAATGTCAAAATATAATGGAAATATTCATCCAGATGAATGGATTAATGATATTAAAAGACATCTGAGACTTAAGTATATTAATTATACGAATAATGATCATTTAGAAATTGCCAAAACATTAGTAGATACTAATATATTACTTCCAACTGGAATTGATAGTTTTGAGAAACTTCGTAATGCACTTAAAGAGGATATTTCTTTTAAAATATTTAAAAATACAAACAAAAGAAAATTACAATCATTAAAATATTTTCATGAAGGTAGAGGTGGCGATACTTCAAGATTTATTTCAAATTTTCTCAAATTGTGTTATAATGCTGAAGTTAATGATATAGAGGAACAAAAGAATTATCTTTTTAAATCACTTTCAATGAGTTATTATTTTTCGAAAGAATTTTATAAAAAAATGATAAATGTGAATTCAGTTAATGAATTAATTGAAGAATTTGAGGATATTGTTGTTGAAGAATCAAATTTAATTAAAAATGAATCAATTGTAGCTTTGAAGCATGTTGCTACAGGAAGATATTTAAGTTCAATTAAAGATTTAAATTATCAAGCTGGTGTCTGGTCTCAATTGGTATTACAACTTTTTTTGTGTTCGAATTAACTATATTTACAGAACTAACATATAATGTATTGTTTCTTAGATTTTTGCAGGAAATCCAGCACCAGATCCATACTCTTTATGGAAAATTAAATTTGATAGAGAGTTAGCTGCTTACGCAAATAACTCTATAAAGTTACAACACGTCAAATCAAATAATAAATTTCTTGGAATAGGTTGTAGAAATAAATCTCCATCAACCAATTATACAGAAGGTAATAAATTAAATTTATTTCGTTTTATTTTGTTTCTTAAATCGAAAGTAATATTTATACTTATTGTTTTAGTGAGTTGTAATAATATCAATAATGTTGGTTACGATCATTATTGGAATGAAGATTGGAAATTTAATCATAGTAAATTAGAAAACCATCAAGGTTATTTAAAATCAGATGATATTATTAATCTCAGTATTAAGAAAAAATTGTATGATAGGGGTTACTATACTCAAGATGGACCTGTTGAATTTTTACGTAGCCATGAAATTCAATTTACTATCGAGAAAGAGACTTTTCAAGAAGTTGTTTGTCATAATGAAAGACTGGGAGGAAATGATGAAGTGAGTAAATTGATATTTTTTGACTTACAGTACATCAGTCTTATCATTTAAATTTAATAGTTAATCATTATCATTTTTAGTGGTGCATTGAGCTTATCAAACAATATACTTGGACATTTGCATGATGGCCAAATAATTTGATTGTGGTTACGTAACAGTTGGTTGCTTGTAACTTTATATTTATATTTAAATTTAAATTTCCAACTGTAACAAATTATATGGATCTTTGATGATGAAATAAAATTTACTTCAATTGTTTTGTTTGCAATTTAAATTAAATTTAAAAAATAAAATGAACAAGATTTTGTCTTTGATTCGTTGAAAGAAAATTTATGTTCATGTGAAATTATTTATGTCTATTATAATAAAAGTTGTAAAATGATCGATCTTACGGTATTGAATTTGAATTTGAAATTTTTATTATTATTGTTGGTTTCAAACTTGATTTATGATACCAATTTTAAGGATACGAGCAGTGTGCAAATATAGCAGGAAAACTTTTATTTTATTTTGTTGTTCGACATTAACAAGTTGAAATTAAACTCGAGTGCAATTTTATGTTCTCTCAAAAAATGCACCTTTGTACTACCAATTTCATTCTTGGTAAATAAAACGCTTCCAAGATGGGTTTACTTCAAATTATGTTACGATGCCAGAATTACGTATAAATAACTTCCGATGACAAAATTTGAATTCTATTATAATAATTTTTCATAGCCCATCAAATTTTTAAATAGCACGTTTAAAAGTGATGGACACATACGACTTCCGAATTTGGAAAGATTAAAATTTATATAACAGATAAATAAATAAAATTCGAATTTTTGGGAAATTCTACAGATCTACATTTTTGCACCAAAAAAAAAATGGATTTTCCGAAATATAATGGAAATATTCATCCAGATGAATGGATTAACGATATTAAGAGATATTTGAGACTTAAGAATAATGATTGTACGAGTGGTCATCGTTTGGAAATTGCTATTTCATTTGTAGACACTAACATATCACTTCCAACCGGAATTGATGGTTTTGAGAAACTTCGTAACGCGCTTAAAGAAGATATTTCTTTTAAAATATTTAAAAATACCAATAAAAGAAAGTTACAATCGTTAAAATATATTCCTGAAAATAAAGGTGGTGATACTTCAAAATTTATTTCAAACTTTCTCAAATTATGTTATAACGCTGAGATTAATGATCCAGAAGAACAGAAGATTTATCTTTACAATTCACTACCAATAAATAGTTATTTTTCGAACGAATTTTACAAAAAAGCGAAAAATATGAATTCAATTAATGAATTGATTAAAGAATTTGAAGATATTGTTTTTGAAGAATCAAATTTAATTAAAAATGAATCTATCGTAGCTTTAAAACATATCGCTACAGGGAAATATTTAAGTTCAGTTGAAGGTTTGCGTTATCATACATCTGGAAGCAAAAATCAATTGGTATTAATTATAACGTGTATTTTAATATTTAGTTATATTTTATAGAACTAACATATGATATATTGTTTCATAGGTTTTTGCAGCAAGTCCAGGATTTGATCCTAACTCTTTATGGAAAATTAAATTTGATAAAGAATTAGCTACTTATAACAATACTTCCATAAAGTTACAACATGTCAAATCTAATGATAAATTTCTTGGAATATATTATGATGGTTATACTCAAATATATTACAATGGTTATAACACATGGGATTATTTTAAGTCTCCATCAACTAATTATACAGAAGGTAATAAATTGTGTTATATGTCTCTTTATCTTATTAAACCTTTGATTAAAGTAATATTAATATTCTATTTTTTAGTGAGTTGTGATTATGTTAACAGTAGTTACTGGAGTGATAATTGGATGTTTAAGTATAGTAAATCAGAAAATCATCAAGGGTATTTAAAATCAAAAGATATTATTAACCTTAGTATTAAGAAACCGTGGAACAGAAATGGTGCATATGTTCAAGATGGATCTGTTGAATTTTTACGTAGCCACGATATTCAATTTACTATCGGAGATGATACTTTCCAAGAAGTCGTTTGTCATGATGAAAGATTGGGAGGAAATGATGAAGTGAGTAAATAATTTTATTTGATCTTATTTTTATCATTTAAGATTTAATATTTAATCTTTCTCTTTTTTTTAGTGGTGTATTGAACTTATCAAACAATATGTTTGAACTATAGATACCTTACAAATAATTTTGATTACTATTTCATATATAGTTATTTGTTAGTTGCAACTTGTGCAGTAGTAACAATTTATAATAAACTATAAGGATCTTTTGAAAATGAATTAAAATTTATTCCATTGAATTAAAAGGTGAAAAGCTTCCTCATTTGTTTTTTTTTAAATTAAATATAAATTGCGATCAAAAACGATTGAAGTGCATTTTCAAAAATTATATTAATGCAATGTTATATCTATTATGACAAAGCTGTGAATACTAATAATCTCAATATAAGAATGTCGATGCGTGAAATAATTTTTAGTTTTTATCGACTCGACTCATTAATGATTTAAGAACACTGTTATTGCGCAATAGTGTATAAATTATAAATTCGACTATTATTTTTTTTTTTTTGGTTGTTCAGAATAAATAAACTTATAATTTGAGAAACTATGCGGAGTACTATTTTTTTTACAATATTTAAAAGAATATTACAATCATTAAACATATCCTTGAAAGTATACTTTAAATATAATGTCGAAATTATAAATCGTTTCTTATGAATAGTTATTTATATGGCGAAATACGAAAGATAAAATGCGAATTCGTTGCTGACATACCAAATTTGATTAAAAAATGAATTTATAGGCAGCAGATTGGTATGAAGTTGAAGAGGCTAATATTGCAAAGTACTAGCTATAGTCTTTAGAGCAGATTAATTTGATTATTAATGTTATACAACTAATTTTGTATCGTAACTTACCAAACTTAATTTTCGTAATGAGATATTATTAAATTTTCAACAAAAAAAACCTGAATTATTTAAAAATTTTTATGAACTTATTAAACAAGTTGAATTTATATCGTCATATTAAAAAGTTAAATAACTTTAGTCCATAACCAGAAGTACCTTCTTTATCTTATTTTAATTTTCTTTCTTTTTTTTTATCGACGACAACTTTTATTAACTCTCATTAAGAAATAGAATCTATTGAAATCTTTTAATTTATGAAAATTTTATTTTTCATTTCACTTTTTTCTCATTTTTTCCTTTTAAACGGTTCACGCAGCCTAGAAACCGCACTCAGTGAATAGGACTTATCCATTAATTCGTTAATTGCTCAAAAATCCAGTATAACGATACATGTACTACATTTAATTGGAGCAAATAATTTCTGATTTATAGTTAATATTCACAAATCAGAAATTAAATTTTTTGTAATTTAAGCGTATCACTATAAGCTGGAAAGATGCTTAAGAAAAAGTGATGGACGCATAAAATTCCTGAATTTGGAAAAATTAATATTTTTTTGGTTAGTATCATAGCATGTTTGATAAATTCCGAATTTCGGGAAAATTATTACCGAAACGTTTCTGTCTACTTACCCGTACTTTTGCATCACTTTTGTAAAAGAAAATGGATTTGCCAAAATATAATGGAAATATTCATCCAGATGAATGGATTGACGACATTCAAAAATATTTGAGTATTAGAAATAAAAATTATGATGTAGGACTTATTAAAAAATTAGTAGATACTAATATATCACTTCCAACTGGAATTAATATTGATAGTCTTGAGAAACTTTGTAATGCACTTAAAGAAGATTATTCTTTTACAATATTTAAAAATACTAATAAGAGAAAATTACAATCATTAAAATATATTCCTGAAAGTAGAGGTGGTGATACGTCGAAATTTATTTCAAATTTTCTCAAATTATGTTATAACGCTGAAATTAATGATATAGAAGAACAAAAGAATTATCTTTATAAATCACTTCCAATGAATAATTATTTTTCGAATGAATTTTATTATAGAATGAATATTGTGAATTCAACTAATGAATTAATTAAAGAATTTGAAGGCATTGTTTTTGAAGAATCAAATTTAATTAAGAATGAATCTATTATAGCGTTAAAACATGTCGCTACAGGGAAATATTTAGGTTCGTTTGAAAATTTACATTATATGACTGGAAACAAACGTCAATTGGTACTTTTACTTCTTATGTATTATATTTAATTTGGTTATATTTTACGGAACTAACACATAATATATTGTTTTTTAGGTTTTTGCAGGTAGTCCAGTACCCGATCCAAATTCCTTATGGAAAATTAAATTTGATAAAGAACTAGCTACTTACACCAATACTTCTATAAAGTTACAACACGTCAAATCTAGTAATAAATTTCTTGGAATATGTTATGATGGTATTAATCATGATTATCATAAATCTCCATCAACTAATCATACAGAAGGTAATAAACCAAAATGTATGTTGCTTTATTTATTATTAAATCTTTAAGATAATATTTATTTTTTTAGTGAGTTGTAACAATGTTAGTCATTTATATTGGGATAAAAATTGGAATTTTAAACATAGTAAATTAGAAAATTACCAAGGATATTTAAAGTCAAATGATATTATTAATCTTAGTATTGTGAAACAATATCAAAATAATCGAGTTGAATTTTTACGTAGTCATGATATTCAATTTACTATTGGAAATGATACTTTTCAAGAAGTTGTTTGTCATAATGAAAGATTGGGAGGAAATGATGAAGTGAGTAAATTGATTTTTTTTATCCATCATTTAAGATTTAGTAATTAATCCTTACTTTTTTTATAGTGGTGTATTGAGCTTATCAAACAACATATTTGGACACTAGATACTTTAAATGATTAAATAATTTGATTACCGAAGTGTTACTTTAAAATCAAAGAATGAATATTTGTCTCGTCTTAAAATTCTTTAACTTGTAATATCTTTGAAATTTGCTTCAATTGTTTGATCATAGTTTAAATTTACAATGAATTTTTAATTATTGGAACAGTCATATATATTCATACAATGTTATTATAAATAAAGTCGTGAAATTTAATATTTGGCAGTAAACTTGTATTATTATTATTATTATTATTATTTTGACTGGTTCACTATAAATCTAAATTACAACTCAAGTACAATTCCAAAAATTCAGTACGTACTTTTGTACTATCAGATTCCATTCCTTATAAAAAAAAATGGAACAATTAGAATATTTACCAGATTAATGAGTAGATGATATACGAAATATAACATGCGAATTGGAATTTCTTTAGAAGATGCGATATTATTAGCAGATTCTATCTACTATCTCACCTCTAGCGAAGATATTTGTTAATGATATTTAAAAATACCAATAAAGAAATTTATATATTAAAATATATTCGAGTAAGTAAGTGGCACGTCACTTCTAATTATGTTACGATGCTGAAATTATAAATGACTTCTGATTAATGGTTATTTATCAGATGAAATTTATAAAAATGAATTAAAAAGTTTGAAGATATTGTAGCTAATGAATCGAGTTTTAAAAGATTATTTCAACAAATATTAAATTGAAAGTAGATATTGATTAACATATTTTTGTATCGTAACTTTGATAACGTTAATTATTATTTAAACAATCAAAAAATTTTTTAAATAATTTAAGTTGTAGGATATTGAGTATATATAATCCAAATTCTTTATAGAAAATTAAATATGAAAAAGAATTTTTTACTTATGAAGTTTTGCAACATACTAGATCCAATAGATTTCTCGGAATATATTTTGTAAATATGATTTTGCGTACATTGAACCTATTAAACAAAGCTGATGATACAATATTAGAAAGTTAAATAATTAGATACAAATAGATTAGAATTTCTTAATAAGTGTTAATTAATAAAGGGCCCAATTAATAGAAAAAAATTGTAAAATTTTTATTTGCAAAGTTTCTTAACTTATCAGAATTTTATTAATTGATAGTTTGTAAGTGGATCACACGGTCTACTTATTTAAACGACTGAGCTAATAAGACTTATCTATTAATTCGGTAATTGCTCAAAATCTGATATATCGATACATTGAAACCAATTCTAAATTAACGATTTTTCGGTATTAGTTTCGTCATCAAAATTTAAATGGTACGCATGCAGCTTCCGAATTTGGAAAGATTAAAATTGGTTAGTAGATGTTTATATAATACTAACTCTCGGGAAAATTATTACCGAAACTCTTCTTTCTACAGACCCGCACTTTTGTAAAAAAAAAAAAAAAATGGATTTGCCAAAATATAATGGAAATATTCATCCAGATGAATGGATTAATGACATTCAAAAATATTTGAAACTCAGAAATAATAACTATACGAGTAACGATCATTTGGAAATTGCAAAAACATTAGTAGATACTAATATATCACTTCCAACAGGAATTGATAGTTTTGAGAAACTTCGTAATACACTTAAAGAAGATATTTCTTTTACGATATTTAAAAATACTAATGAAAGAAAATTACAATCATTAAATTATATTCCTGAGAGTAGAGGTGGTGATACTTCAAAATTTATTTCAAATTTTCTCAAATTATGTTATAATGCTGAAATTAATGATATAGAAGAACAAAAGAATTATCTTTTTAAATCACTTCCAATGAGCTGTTATTTTTCAAGAGAATTTTATAAAAAAATGGAAAATATGAATTCAATTAATGAATTAATTAAAAAATTTGAGGATATTGTTGTCGAAGAATCACGTTTGATTAAAAATGAATCTATTGTAGCTTTAAAACATGTTACTACAGGAAAATATTTAAGTTCGGTTGAAAATGTGCGTTATACATCTGGAACCGGGTTTCAATTGGTATTATAAATTTTTGTGTATACGAATATTTAGTTATACTACAGAACTTATATATAGTTTATTGTTCTCAGGTATTTGCAGAAAGTCCAGTACCCGATCCAAATTCCTTATGGAAAATTAAATTTGATAAAGAATTAGCTACTTACACCAATACTTCTATAAAGTTACAACACGTCAAATCTAGTAATAAATTTCTTGGAATATTTTATGGCTATGATGGTATTAAATATGATTATTATAAATCTCCATCAACTAATCATACAGAAGGTAATAAATCAAAATGTATGTTGCTTTATTTTATTATCAATCTTTAAGGTAATATTAATTTTATTTTTTAGTGAGTTGCAATTTTATTAATAATGGATCCTGGAATGATAGTTGGAAATTTAATCATAGTAAATTAGAAAATAATCAAAGATATTTAAAATCAAATGATATTATTAATCTTAGTATTAAGAAAACAATTGATTATAGGGGTAACTTTAATCAAAATGGACAGGTTGAATTTTTACGTAGCCATGATATTCAATTTGCTGTTGACAACGATACTTTTCAAGAGGTTATTTGTCATAACGAAAGATTAGGAGGGAATGATGAAGTAAGTAGATTGATTTATTTGATCTTATTTTTTATCACTTAAGATTTATTAATTAAATTTTTTCTTTTTAGTGGTGTATTGAGCTTATTAAACAACATATTTGGTCCATAGATGCTTTACAACAATAGCGGTGCTTGATAAATCAAAAAATATTTGCCTCTTTATAGTAAAGAAATTAAAAATTATTTGAATTTAATTAAAATTAAATAAATAAGAAATTTTTCACTTTTTAATTAATTGTCGTATTCATGCAAAAAACTATCCAGGTTTGCTATAGTAATTATGATGCAAATAAACAAATTCCATGCTTGTTATGCTGAAATTATAGATTCGTTAGTTTATAAAGTATTGGTCTTGAGGATTTTTAAATAATGGACCATCGTCATATTCTGCCGTCGTTTAATATCAAGTGAAAAGTATGCAATATGTTCATGAAAAGGACGTTCTGTATATTATAAAAAATTTATTGCCAGCGTTTCTGGAGAATTGAAACGAAGTGGGAAATAGAATTTTAAATTTTTATATAAATCAATCAGAAATAATGAACATATTTAAAGTTTATTTCTGCAATTATAATAATGGAATTTTATTGAGACATATCGGTAAAAGTGATGTTACGGAACAAATAAATATCATCATCAGTGAAATTTTCAGCCAGTTTCAGAAAATGCGATTATAACGCAGAAAAGCTAAAAAATTACTGATGAACAATTGAAAAATTTTATTTTTGAAATTAAAACTCAAAGTAATTTTATGATCACTTCAGAACTATTTACTACTATCAAAAATCAAAATTGTTGATAATAAAAAATGAATATTCCAAAATATGATGGAAATCTTCATCCGGATAACTAAAGATAATATACAAGTATTACGGTATTAGCTTATGCGAACTGGACTTTCTTTGGAGAATGTAATGTTATTAGTGGAATCTGTTATCACATTTCTAAGTGGAATTAATAGTTTTTAAAGAAACTGTGATGCACTTAACGAAGTTATTTGCTACAATATTTACAAAAGAAAATTATGATAATTATTAAAACATATTCCTGAAAGTAAATGACATGTTTATTATAAATTATGTTTATAATGCTGAAATAATATATATATCGTTTCCGATGAATAGTTATTTATCTGACGAAATATATAAAAAAATGCAAATGTGAATTCAATTAATTGATTAATCAAATAATTCAAATTTGATTAAAAATGAAATTATAGTATTACTAGTTTTAGAGAATATTAATTCGGTTCAATTGTTATACATCTAGAAAGTAAATATCAATTGACAATTTGGCATATTTTTGTATCAAAACTTACCTAACTTTAATTTCTATAATTAGATATTATGCTGATTTTCTATAAAAACTTAAATTATTTAATTTTTTTTTATAATTAATGTTAATACTTTTAAAGAACTTTTAAAGATTACTACCTAAAACTTCTTAACAATGTGTCGAATTTGATAAATCTCTTAGAGATATTTTAGTAAATATGATTTCTAGTACATACATTGAACTTATTCTAAAACAAAGCTTACAAAGCTCCACATTAAAAGTTAAGAAGAAACTTTAGTATAATTAAAATTTTACCAGAAAGTTTAAAGCACCTTTTTTTTTATTCCATCAATAAATCAATAATGATTCGCTATGTCATGCTGGAAACATGCACATGCAACTTCTGAATTTGGAAAGATTAACATCTTTGTTCGGAAATTGGTTAGTAGCTGTTTTACAATTTAAAATTCTTTAATCTCGGGAAAATTAAAAATTTGATTGACGTAACTGTAACGAAATTAATAGTCATATGTCGTAATAGTTAAATCATATGTTATACTGTAACTAGTTACAACCTTGAAGTTTGCAACTCTAATTATTACCAAACCTCTTCTACTCACTTTTACAAAAAAAAAAATGGATTTGCCAAAATATAATGGAAATATTCATCCAGATGAATGGATTAATGACATTCAAAAATATTTGAGGCTTAGAAATAATAATTATACGAGTAATGATTATTTAGAAATTGCTAAAACACTAGTAGATACTAATATTTCGCTTCCAACTGGCATTGATAATTTTGAGAAACTTCGTAATGCACTTAGAGAAGATATATCTTTTACAATATTTAAAAATACTAATGAAAGAAAATTACAGTCATTAAAATATATTCCTGAAAGTAGAGGTGGTGATATATCGAAATTTATTTCAAATTTTCTCAAATTATGTTATAACGCTGATATTAATGATATAGAAGGAAAAAAGAATTATCTTTATGAATCGCTTCCAATGAATAATTATTTTTCGAATGAATTTTATAAAAAAATGAAAAACGTGAATTCAATTAATGAACTAATTAAGGAATTTGAAGATATTGTCGTTGAAGAATCAAATTTAATTAAGACCGAATCTATAGTTGCTTTGAAACATGTTGCTACAGGAAAATATTTAAGTTCAGCTGAAAATTTTTGTTATATAACTGGAAGTTGTACTCAATTGGTATTATAATTTTTCATGTATATTAGTTATATTTTACGAGTCTAACACATAATGTATTATTTCTTAGGTTTTTGCAGGTAGTCCAGTACCTGATTCAAATTCTTTATGGAAAATTAAGATTGGTAAAAGAATTAGCTACTTGCTCTAATACTTTAATAAAGTTACAACATGTCAAATCAAATGATAAATTTCTCGGAATAAATTTTAATAATCATTATGGCGGTTATTGTTATAATTCTCCATCAACTAAACATACAGAAGGTAATTAATCAAAAATCTGTTTAATTTTATATTTTTTCTTAAATCAAAAGTAATATTTATGTATATTATTTTAGTGAGTTGTAATAGAACTACTAATTTTGGTAATACTAATTATTGGAATGAAAATTGGAATTTTAATCATAGTAAATTAAAAAATCAACAAAGTTACTTAAAATCAAATGATATTATTAATCTTAGTATTGAGAAAAAATTTGATGATAGGGGTTTCTATACTCAAGATGGACCTGTTGAATTTTTACGTAGCCATGATATTCAATTTACTATTGGGAATGATACTCTTCAAGAAGTTGTTTGTCATAATGAAAGATTAGGGGGAAATGATGAAGTGAGTAAATTGGTTTTATTTTGATTTTGATTTTATTTAAATATATATTGAACGTCTTATTCTTTTTAGTGGTGTATTGAGCTTATTAAACAACATATTTGGACCATAGATGCTTTGCATGATTAAATATATTTTTTACTCGGTAGTTGTGCTTAGAATATTTGTTTCTTCAATTCGTAATAAATCATACGAATATTTGGAATTTATTTCAATTGTTTGGACGACTATTTTGAATTTAATTGAAAAATTAAATTTAAGTCAACTCTTTACCTTTTAATTCATTGTCATATTCACGCGTTATACAATGGTTGTTAAAATTATGTAGATAGTTATGATATATGTATAACGTATGATTTGATATATTAATACGTAATAAAAAATTCCATGTTTCATAATTTTTAGAAAAATAATAACCATTTGATTGTCTGTGAAAATGCTGAAATCATAATTTCGTTCTACACAAATTCCTGGGTCCTGAGAATTTAGAAAATGAAGATCGGTATACTCAACTGCCATCTAATATCAAATAAAATATTCGGAAAAGTATGTGAATTGTGAAGGATCCGTGAAAAAATCATCTGAATATTATAAAAAATTGATCAACAGTACTGTACGCCTAGAGAATTGATTAATTTAGATTTTATATAAATCGATAAATAGACATAATGAGGATATTTAACTTAAATTATTTTTACAACCATTTATAATGGAATTTTATTAGAACATATCGGTAAAAGTGATATTACAAAATAAAGAATGATAATGATGTATTTATTAGTGGTTTGTTCAGAACTTTTAAAATTCAGTAATACGATTATGGCGCAGATTTGACAAGCGATAAATTGAAAATCGGTATTAAACCGAAAATAATTTATATCCACATAAATGTCGTTAATAATTAAAATTTGTTAATATTTATAGTGTCGACGTTCCAAAAACCCGTGTTTTGTACTATCAAATGAAACGGACTTTCTTTAGAGGATGTAATATTATTAGATCTCACTTCCAATTGGAATTAACTATGTGATGCAATTAGATAATTAAAATATTTTTATTATGACTCCAATAAAAGAAAATTACAATCTCTTCTACCTTCAGGAATATATTTTTTACAATAATACTTCACAAGTTTATTGCAAATGTTAAAATTAATGTTAAAATAAGCAAAAGGAATAACTTACTTTATAAGTAACTTCAGATGAATAATTAATTATAAACGAATTTTATAAAACTGTGAATGTAAAATCAATTAATTAAAGAATTTGAATATATTGTCATTGAAGAATTATAGTTAGCTAAAAATGAATCTAATTTTTAAACGAAAATCTATTTAGTAAAGAATTAGGCTACTTACGATAGTTCGCAATAAGTAAACTAACTGTGTGTCATAATAAATCGCATTATGTCCTGATAAAATAATTAATAGTGAGTTTCATATCGCAGATAATATTATTCAAAATTTTAATTATAATTAATACTAATTCACCAAATTTGTAAATACATAGTCTTAAAGTTTAAAAGCAGTAAGGTTCATATTTGTAATAATTACCTCAAACAATAATAAGAGTTAACACTTGACGTAAATCGTCATCTGAGACACAATACATGAATATTGCCTTAGATTTAACAAACAAATAATTTTCTTCTAATGATCGTAAATATATTTTGTGAGTCGTAATAATTTTTAAATAATGCTAGAAATCATTCTTATGGGATGAATTAGAAATCGTCAAAAGAAATTGATTGTCATAAGAAAACAATAGGAAGAATTGTTAATTTATTTGATCTCATTTGTTACCACTTGATATTAATTTGTTTGGACCGTAGCCCAAAGATACTTTTACTACGTAATTAAATCGTTGGTTATTTGTAAGTTATTATTTTGCAGATTACAATCTTTCGATGAAAACTTTAAACAACAAGTTCAAAGAATAAAAAGATTTTTTGTCCCATAATTCATTGAAGCATTTGTGTATCATACGGTAAAGTTATAGTAATAAAATGTGTGAATTTTCTTTGTGGCGATCAAATCAATTATGGTCTAGTAAAGGTTGGATGTTATGTAATTGTGATACATACATTTTCTAGATTTGGATGTCAAAGCCGGGATTATCATATAACTTTTCAACTTTTCGGGAAAATTAAAGCCGGAAGACTCTCTTCACTTGTGATAAAGGAAATATGAATTTTCCAAAATATGACGGAAATGTTCATCCAGATGAATGGATAAATGACATTCAGAAATATAATCACATTTGGGAAAGTCATTTTGGAGGATTTTTAAATACTGCTATATCATTAGTTGATCCCACTATCAAACTCCCAACTGAAATTAATGATATTGAGAAGCTTCGTAATTCACTAAAAGAAAATATTTCTTTTACAATATTTAAAAATACCAATGAAAGAAAATTACAATCATTAAAATATATTCCTGAAAGTAGAGGTGGTGATACTTCAAAATTTATTTCAAATTTTCTCAAATTATGTTATAATGCTGAAATTAATGATATAGAAGAACAAAAGAATTATCTTTGTAAATCACTTCCAATGAGTTATTATTTTTCAAATGAGTTCTATAAAAAAATGAAAAATGTGAATTCAACTAATGAATTAATTAAAGAATTTGAAAATATTATTGTTGAAGAATCAAATTTAATTAAAAATGAATCTATTGTAGCTTTAAAACATATTGCTACAGGAAAATATTTAAGTTCTGCTGAAAATTTATGTTATAAATCTGGAAGCTGCACTCAATTGGTATTATGATTTTTCATGTATATTAGTTATATTTTACGAGTCTAACACATAATGTATTGTTTTTTAGGTTTTTGCAGGTAGTCCAGTACCTGATTCAAATTCTTTATGGAAAATTAAATTTGATAAAGAATTAGCTACTTACTCCAATATTTTAATAAAGTTACAACATGTCAAATCAAATAATAAATTTCTCGGAATAAATTATTATCGTTCTTATTATAAATCTCCATCAACTAAACATACAGAAGGTAATAAATCAAAAATTATTTGTTTATACTGTTTCTTGAATCTAAAATATATTTATATTATTATTTAGTGAGTTGTAGTAATACCACTTATTGTGAATGTAATCTTATCTGGAATGAAAATTGGAATTTTAATCATAGTAAATTAGAAAATCAACAAAGTTACTTAAAATCAAACGATATTATTAATCTTAGTATTGTGAAACCATATCAAAATGGGCAAGTTGAATTTTTACGTAGTCATGATATTCAATTTACTATTGGGAATGATACTTTTCAAGAAGTTGTTTGTCATAATGAAAGATTAGGGGGAAATGATGAGGTAAGTAAATTGATTTTGTTTGATCATATTCCTTATCATTTAAGATTTATTAATCAAACCTCTTCTTTTTTTAGTGGTGTTTTGAGCTTATTAAACAACATATTTGGACCATAGATACTTTACATGATTAATCACTAATTAATAGTTGTAATTTGTAAATCAAAGAATATGTAACATCTTCAAATTCTTTAACATATAATTCTATTATGAGACTTTTTAAAATGAATTAAATTGTAATTTAAATTTTAAAATTTTTATTCACGTAATATTATTTTGTAAAAAGCGAAGTTTATTTCTAACTATTAGGTGCAGCAGTTGCGTTAAAATTGATAAACGAAATATTGAATACCGGTATTGACGGTATTAAGTTTTAGCTGTTCAATGTAAATTTGCAATTAAACTCGGGCGTAGATTTATGTTTTCGCAAAAGCTTGCACTTTTATGTTATTAAAATTTCATTCTTGATTAAAAAAAAATTGATATTTTAAAATATGATTATAAGTAATATGCAGTATTATTATAGACTAATGTCGAAATTGTTTACTATTTCAGTTCCAGCTGGAGTTAAATTATGTCTGTATGTGACCACTAAATCGTTTCCGATGAATAGTTATTTATCGAACGAAATTTATAAAAATGAAAATTTAAATTTAAAATTAGTATAACATTTCTTATTCGTAACTTTCTACTGAAACCTAAATTGAATAATTATATTTATAAAGTGATCCAAATTCTTTACAGAAAGTTAAGATTGATAAAGAATTTTCCACTTACAACGATACTTCAAGTTTATACATTTCAAATTCGATAAATTTCTTGAAATTATTTTCGTAAATATGATTTTTACGAACGAAATTATCCAGATAATCAGGAAGTAACTGAAATAAAATAGAATCATTCACCATTTAAACTATATTAAATAAGGTTGTATTTTAATAAATAATATATTGAAAATTAAGAATCTTTAGACAAATAAAACTTATCAAAGTTTAATAAATACCTTTTTTTATTAACAACCACTTTTATCAACATTTATTATAAAAATCGGATTCATTAAAAATGTATCAAAGCTTTTAAATTATTTTTAAGTTTGTCCTTTTAAGCGGCTCACGCAGCCTACGATATTAATATAGCGGATAACAATTTCTAAATCAATAAGTTATATTAGGATTAAAAAATTAATTGGAGCTGCTTGTGGCAAAAAAATCCTAATTTATTATTTATTATTCGCAAATTGTTTATTAAAAAAAGTTAAGACATCGTCCATTAAAAATTATAATCTGTGATGGACGCATGCAACTCCCGAATTTGGTAAGATCAAAATTTTGGGAATTGGCATTTTTTTTTGGCTAGCCGTTTAACATACTTTTAACATCTGGCGTAAAATTATTACCAAAGTGCTTCTATCTACGGACCTGCACTTTTATACCATTTATATTAAAAAAAATGGATTTTCCAAAATATGATGGAAATATTCATCCAGACGAATGGATAAACGACATTCAAAAATATCTAAGATTTAATAATAAATATACGAGTAACAACCATTTGGAAATTGCTATATCATTAGTAGGCGCTACTATATCACTTCCAACAGATATTAATAGTCTTGAGAAACTTCGTAATTTACTTAGAGAAGATGCTTTTTTTACAGTATTTAAAAATACTAACAAAAGAAAATTACAATCAATAAAATATATTCCTGAAAGTAGGGGCGGTGATACTTCTAAATTTATTTCGAATTTTCTTAAATTATGTTACAACGCTGAAATTAATGATATTGAAGAACAAAAGATATATTTGTATAAATCACTTCCGATGAAACATTTCGATTCTATTTCAAATGCATTTCATGAAAAAATGAAAAATGTAAATTCAATTAACGGATTAATCAAAGAATTCGAAGATTTTGTTGCTAATGAATCAAATTTAATTACAAACGGATCTATTGTAGCTTTAAAACATGTTGCTACAGGAAAATATTTAAGTTCAATTGAAAATTTACATTACAGGACTGGAAGTGGTTATCAATTGGTATTATAACTTTTGCATATTCTAATATTTGATGAATAATATATTCAATTTATTAATTTATTGTTTTTAGGTTTTCGTAGGAAGTCCAGAACCTGGTCCAAATTCGTTATGGAAAATTAAATTTGATAAAGAATTAGCTACTTACATGAATACTTCTATAAAGTTACAATTCGTTAAATCAAATAATAAATTTCTTGGGCTATGTGGTAACAAATCTCCATCAAATACGCATACAGAAGGTAATAATTTGGAGTTTATTTATTTCGGTTGATATTCTTTCTTAAATTCGAAATAATATTTAAATATTATTCTAGTGAGTTGTCATAATAATGCTAACGTTTATTGGAATGAGGATTGGAAATTTAATAGTAAATTGCGAAATCTCCAAGGATATTTAAAATCAAATGATATTATTAATCTTAGTATCATTAAGAAAAGTTATGGTTACTATAATGGTAATGAACAAGTTGAATTTTTACGTAGCCATGATATTCAATTTACTATTGAAAACGATGCTTTCCAAGAAGTTGTTTGTCATAATGAAAGGTTAGGAGGAAATGATGAAGTGAGTATATTGATTTTGTTTGATCTCATTTCTTAACATTTAAAATCTAATAATCAATCTATTACTTTTTTTAGTGGTGTATTGAGCTTATAAAACAATACATCTGGACCATAGATAATTAAGATGATTAATTTGTCAGTTGTTATTCTTGTAATATCGTTACGTATGTTTTGTTTTAAAGACGTCAATTTACAATTTTTTGGAATCAATTAATAAAAAGAACAAACTTTTTGCCTTTTAATTGAGTTGAAATCGGGACAGGATTTGTGGTACAGAAAATCAAAATTTTATATAAAGATTTTTCTTTTAACATAAGCTTTTAACGTCTATATAATTAAAATCTCGTGTCACTTTCACGTTATATATGATTGTACAGTACGATATTTCTGCAAATTAATAACTCGTATAATAGTGCCAATTTGCTATGTATCTGGTATATAATAATTGTCTGCTGTGAAGCACGAGTTACCACTAGAAAAAATTTTTTCTCCGCACCGAAATATAAGTTGTGGCAAAGTTGCAGCATTTCCAAAATGTGATATCGGACGAATGGATAAACGATTATTACATTTATAAAAGAATTTGCTACAAGTGTATTTTCCGATCTTTCAGAATTTTAAAAATATCATTAAAATATATTCCCGAAAGGCAGCAGAGGAGATGTTACATCATAATTTATTTAATTTTCTCAAATTATTACAACACTGGAATTGATAATATAGAAGAATAAAAGAATTAACTTTATAAATAAAGAGTTTTGACAAATGTAAATTCAAAATTTATATTATATAACCGGAAGTCGGGTTCATTTGGTATTATGATTTTTTGTGTATACGGATATTTAATCACGTTATTTAGAGCTACAGTATCATATCATGATTATCGTTTCTTGATTTTTGTAAGAAATCTAGAACCCGTTCAAAAAATCAGCTACCTACACTGATATTTTTATAAAGTTGCAACACATTAATTCCAGTGATACATTCAGTTTCCTGGAAAATATTTATGTAAATATGATATTTATTGCATTTCTCGGGAAGTTAGATAGTAAACTGAATTGAAATAAACTGAATTGTTCACTATTTATCGACAGAGTACATTAAACTTAGTTATTAGACAGGGTTGAATTTTTATAAATAACATTTGGAAAGTTAAGAACCAAAATATTCAATTTATAAAGTTTTCCTTTTTAAACGGTTCATGCATTTAACGACGCTATTGACAAGCTAAATAGCGGTAGACGCATGCAACTTCTGAACTTGGCAAGGTTCGAAAATCGGTATTTTTTTAGCTAGCTATTTAATGTCTGATATAAATACTGGTACCAATGTGCTTCTATTTGCCGATCTGCACTTTGCGCCATTTTTACAATGGATTTTCCAAAATATGATGGAAATATTCATCCGGACGAATGGATAAACGATATTCAAAGATATTGTGAAATTTGGAAAACCGAAAGTTGTTTATATATTGCTATATCATTAATAGATCCCATCGTTAAACTTCCAACCAATATTAATGATATTGAAAATCTTCGTAACGCACTTAAAGAGGATATTTCTTTCAGTATCTTTAAAAATACTAATAAAAGAAAATTACAATTATTGAAATATATTCCTGAAAATAGAGGAGGTGATACTTCAAAATTTATTTCAACTTTTCTTAAATTATGTTATAATGCTGAAATTAATGATGTAGAAGAACAAAAGAATTATCTTTATAAATCACTTCCGATGATGCATTTTGATACTATTTCAAATGAATTTCATGAAAAAATGAAAAATGTAAGTTCAACCAATGAATTAGTTAAAGAATTCGAGGATTTTGCTATTTATGAATCAAATTTAATTACAAGTGAATCTATTATAGCTTTAAAACATATTGCCACAGGAAAATATTTAAGTTCAATTGAAAATTTATGTTATACAACTGGATATAAGTTTCAACTGGTATTTTTAACTTTTTTTGTATACAAACATTTACTTGTATTTAACCAACTATTAAGTTATAATATATTATTTCTTAGGTTTTTGCAGGAAGTCCAGTGCCTGGTCCAAACTCTTTGTGGAAAATTAAATTTGAAAATGAATCAGTCATTCATTCCAATACTTTTATAAAATTACAGCATGTCAAATCAATTAATAAATTTCTTGGAATATGTGGTCTAACCAAATCTCCGTCAAACAACCATACAGAAGGTAATAAACTAAAAATTTATTTTGTTTTATATTGTTTCATAAATCCAAGATAATCAAATCATATTTATTGTTTTAGTGAGTTGTAATAATATAGGTAATATGAATAGTAGTTATCGTATTTTATGGGAAGAGAATTGGAAATTTAATTATAGTAAATTAGCAAATCACCAAGGACATTTAAAATCAAATGATATTATTAATCTTAGTATTAAGAAAACAACTGATGATATAGGTTATTATACTCAAAACGGTCAAATTGAATTTTTACGTAGTCATGATATTAAATTCACTGTTAAGAATGACACTTTTCAAGAAGTTGTTTGTCATAAAGAAAGATTAGGAGGAAATGATGAAGTAAGTAAATTTATTTTATTTGGCCTTATTAATTATAATTTAAAATCTAATAATTTATCCTCTTCTTTTTAGTGGCGTATTGAGCTTATTAAACAATATGTTTGGACTATGGATACTTTACAATTTGCTTGCTAATTTATTTAGTCGGTTACTTGTAAGTTGTTTAACTTGTGCAGTAAATCAAGAATTTTATGTTCAAAATTTCAACTTTATTAAATTATTCCTGTGAAATATCTATTAGACTATTATTTATTATTGATTGGTTATTATGACACGATTGTTTTACAAGAAGCCATTATTTCTCTTTTCTTTTTGTTGTTCAATGTAAATAAGCTCGAAATACAATTTATGTTCTCTCAAAAGCGTGCATTTTTATACTATCAACTTTTATCCTTGATAAAAAAATGGCCTAAATGTAATTCATAGACGAATGATATACGAAAATATTATAGACTGAATTGTACTTTCTTTGTAAGATGTATTTTTATTAATGAACTCTACTATTTCACTTCTAATTCGAATTAATAGTTTGAGAAACTGCGTGATGCGTTTATTGAAGATATCTTTTTTCAGACATTTAAATGCTAATGATAAAAGAAAATTTTAATGAATTAATTAAAGAATTTAAAGATGAATCAATTTAATTATAAATGAAGAATATATAGTAACCTTTAAAGCATATTTCTATAATATTTAAGCTCAATTGAAATCATGTTATAAACTAGAAAGTAAATATCAATCAAACATATAAACACTTAAAAATAATTCCTTTAAATAATTTATTCTTTTGTATTTAGGTCTAGTACATGGCCCAAATTCTTTATGGAAAATAATATATCAAAATTCGATAAATTTTTCTTGAAAAATATTTTTGCAAGGCTGGATTTTATAAATGCCTTATTAAAAGTTAAGAAATTTAAATATGACAAAATGTTTATACCGTTATTTTATTCTAACGATAAATTTATTAAATATCTTAATTAAGAAAATCGAGTTTATTGAAATAAACCATTTGAAACCATAATAAATAATTTCGGAATATTTAAAACATTATTTCAAAGATACACGTCTTATTATAAAATTATAATTTATAAAACTAGTAATAAATAAGTAAATTTACTCATTTTTAAATATCCATCGTTCAGACACATTGTTCAATAAGCTCAATACACCAATAAAAGAATTTAAAAAAAATCATGTTATAAAAAATCCAAATGATAAGAAATAAAATCAAAATTTATTTTACGTCTACCCCATTTTCTCCTGATCTATCATTATGGGGAAGAATTTCGTTATCAATAATATTTTGATTATCATGACTACGTAAGAATTCAACGATGTTTATGTAACCAATAATAGTCCTGTTCATGTCTGGTCGGTTGAGGTTGAGGACTTGAGGTTGGTTAAGGTTTAGCTTGAACTGCTTGCATTTGTTTACATCACCCGACCTTTTAACCCAATATTTTTTTAGAGTTCTTATTTTTCACTATTTTGCATATGACCAAAATTCACAACCGGCCGGACATGAACAGGCCTAATATTGTTTATTTCACATTCGTCAAAACAAATAGACATTCGTGAAGGGTTTAAAATTTCATACGAAGTTTTTTCAAAAAACTTTTTAATAAAAAAAAAAGTTGGAAAAGTACAGAACTATGACTTTTTAATTAATCATATGAATTCTACGAAAATCATTTTTTTGGACATTTCTTGTCTCTATCCACAAACTTAGTGATAAATTTCAATAAATTAAAAATCTTGATACATTTTAAAACTTGCTATAAATAACAAATACGCAGTTACTGCGTATTAAGTAGTTTTTCGAAAGGGATATTAATAATTTGGATGATTTTTCAGATTTATAATAAATATCTGAAGATTTATTAAATGGTTTAACAGGTGGTCACTATGCCAATGATCATCTTTAATGACTAAGTTTTAAAATTTTATTTTCGTAATGTTGAAGTTATGGATTTAGAATTTAAATATCCGACGGATATCCGGATAACGGTCAACGGATATCTATGGTGTAATTTGTGATTAATCTTCATGGCTAAATTATCAATCCTGCGAAATATTAATTCTTCGACATCATTTGCCAAAGGTGAATACACATACATTTCTTTGTTCTATTTATTAATAAGCTGGTCGTATGTAATACTTATAGTGCTACATCAGATCATTATTAATCACACAAAAATGTTTTAAAAATAAATAAATAAACAAATAAAAGAAATAAGCACGTTTTAAATTTAAAGGAAAATTAAAATTTCGGTCAAATGGAATTTTTAAATACCTTGAATATATAAAATAATCATTTTATATATTTATTTTTTTGAACTGAAAAGAATAATCTTGATGCGAATCATTAAAGAGCAATGGTTTCGATGGTATAGAATTTTCTTATGATCATTCACTGAAAATTAAATTCTGATGAAGAATGTCGATCATCATCAAGTAACAAAAAAAAAGAAACGAGTAATTTGCTAAAAATATTGGAGCTGTTGTTGAAATTTCTTTGATAAATGATTTTTTTTTACATCTCCACTTTCGCAATGGCTTCAAAATTTCATTTTCTTTGCAAATTAAATGGATCATTTCTCAATAATATTTGGTAAAACAATGGTGCTTAATATTACGTGCTATACCACACGAAAATAAGTATAAGGGAGGGAGATCCTAAATTTTAGGCGAATAAAATTATTTCTAAAATAGATTCTTCTGGTAATATTTTTTAGGATTGGCTGTGCGATCAAAAATTACGGTATAGTCTTACAGAGTACTGGTTCAAATTATATTATATATATATATCTATTTATTTTTATAGGTGGAGACCACAAAGATATTACAAATACTTTAAACGATTACAAGATTCAAGAAAGTATCGAAAAAAAAAATCTATCTAAGGATCATACATATCTAAACGAGAAAATGAAAAAAAAAATAATATGAAATAAAAGAAATAAATCTGTCGTTGAAGAATAGGTATATGTCAAATCTTACTCGAACATGATATAGCACGTAATTAGCTGTGCCACAATGCTTTTTTTGTGGGAACGCCAAATATTGTATATCTATTCACATACATTTTCAAGTGCAATTAACATACAAACTAGAGGTTAAGTAATTAAACATATCAGAATCATCAATATTTTACAAAAAGATACCAATGTAACTTGATACTTTTACCATTCGAAATCTTAAAAAAAAAAGTCAGTTGCTTATTAAATGAATATAAGTAATAGTGAGAGAGTAAAATATAATAGGAGAAAATATAGGTAGAGATGATGAAACACTTAAAATGCATAACGCACGCGCTTTTCCCATAACTGATAATATACTATTTTAAATTATGATTTCATCGGTACCTTGTGAAACGCGTAAATAAAGCTTTACAAGCAAGCTTTCTTCAAGACTTAATTTTTGTTGTGGGGTTAATGGTATTTCGTTATTTTGTATATTTATATCAAACTCTTCATGGTTCAATAAATCTTCAATCATTGAATGAGGTAATAATTTACACCTGACGTAATAATTCGTTGTGTGATATGAATAAATGAATTCATGGTCGTAATTTAGATTATAATCAGGATCATTATCATTAAATAAATTAGAATTTCCTTGAATAAGTTCATAAGTAATTAAAAAAAAATTTTTATCGTTTGGTGTACTATGAAAAAACCTCCCTTTAACAAGTAACTGACGTTGATTAATCATTGCGATTGGATTAATAATAGTGTCTGTGGAAGTAGACATATTTCTTCTTTAAGAATAGCAAGTGTAAATTTATTTCAATAATTTAAAGCATGAAAAGAATGAAACAGAAAGGCAAAAAAGATAGTATATACTGTATATATATACATAATTTTTTTTTTTATTAGTAAAATAAAGATTATTTATTGAATAATTGATTATGTCCAAAATTACAAAAATAACGGTCGAATTTTGAAAAAGATTATTTATATAAAGATATTAGAATAGCTGCTATCGTATATCTACTCAGAATGATCAACAGATATGACATCCACTAGTCTAATATGGAAAATGAGAAAGTCAAAGTTAGACTTCCAAATAAAGGTGCCATTCAAAGAAGGATTGAAAAAAAAAAACCGATTTCGTTCATTTTTTTTTTAAAAAAAAACTAAAAAAAAAAAAAAAACCTGTGGTTACCTAGTATATTAAAAGTAATATCATAATGAAATTATAAATAAAAAAAAAATCATTTAGATAGATATTTCTTTCCCAATTTTAGAAACTTTCTCGCAGTTTAGCAAGTAATCCCACATTAGTATTCCGATGAATAAAGTACAAAAATAATCTAAATTTTTGAAATAAGAAAGATATCAGAACTTTGCAATTATTAACTTAATCAAGTAACTTAAAAAAGGACGGTAATTTTGTTTGTTCATAAATCCGTTATTTGTTGTTTATATGCAGGCGTTCATTTAAAAAGAAACGTTAATTTTTTTTTAAAAAAAAAAATCGTGTGATATTTTCTTATTTGATCAGCTTAATATTATGATGTTTGAACTTAAAGAATTATGCAACACATCGTGGAACTTTCCTTTTAGATGATATTTTCAAAGGGCTGCAAATCTTACGTTCTTGACCTGTGCGACGTTACAGTCTTGACCGCTCTTACTGTATATATTATGCAGGTCAAGACAGTAACACGAGGAGGGTCAAGATGGTAATTTTTGCCAAAGAGCTGGTGTTTCTTTAAATTTATTGATGGCAGATTATCTATTTTCCTTTTAGATGATATTTTCAAAGAGCTAATGTTTCTTTAAGGCTAGAGTACACACTATAATTAATTTCAATATGACATATCAATTTCAAGAGAAGATCGTCTAATAAAAAAATGGCAATATGCGTTTATATTTTTTGTGTAAGCTCTTTGAAACCAATAATATACATTGTATAAAAATTAAAGTTCGTTTTATTTTGTCAAAATACTTTTATGTTCGTATGAAGTGAAGAAAACTGCCAATTTTCTAGTTTTGTTCTGAGTAACCATAACTAAAAACTCTCATAATATATTAAAAAAAAAAATATTATAAAACCAAAAAAGTAACTTTATTTTGTTGTTTATTTTCTCTAAAATGAAAAAAAAAGAAAGAAAAAAAAGGTTATTTACTATAATATGGTATATACAGTATGTTATAATATAATTATTATTTTTGTTCTTTTTTTTTCTTTTTTTTCTTATAAAGGAATCTGCTGATGATATATTGACCTTATCAAAATTAGCGCATTATTAACCAGGTAATAGATTTACAATTTATATTGACTTTACGTTGTAGACGCGATAACGTCGAATGGCCGGAGCTTAACTCTAAGAAGAGACTGCTAATTTATAATCACATGAGTACCGCGTGACGTAAGCTGTATGGAAATGAATGTTCTGGATTGTTTCTTAAAAAGTTTTTTTTTTTTTAAGCAGTAAGGCAGTCAGATCACAGTCTCTTATTTACTCTTATCCTTATTGATTTTTTTACAATATATACTTATTTTTGTTCCTTGATGGCAAAAGAGATAATCCAGATTTTTCTAGTACTAAAATGACATTCATTCATGCTTTCCTACCTGCTACATACTGTACAATACAAAAAGAAATTTTTTTCAGGATACTTTCTAAAAAAAAAAAAAATTTATAGTTAATTTATTATTATACACTTTGTTACGCAATATTTTTTACCTTAAATTTGTGAAACGAACGAAGCGTCAACCGGTCAACGTTAACCAATCATCTAGTCATGCTTACATAAACCATTTTTCCATTGTTTTTAATTTTTCGTAATATTTTTAAGCAATTTTTTCAGATTTGGTACATTATTTCGATCCAGGATAGGAATACCTATAAGAAAAAAAATAAAATGCAATGTGCAACAAAACTTAAGGGATATATACTAATCAAAATAACATTTTAGAAAAAATTTATTTTAACAAAAATAGTTTTTATTTTTTTATTTCCTATATTTTGTAAACGCCCCGTAGTATTTTTTTTTTTTTTTTCAAAACAAGTATTTTTGGTTAATTGTTTTTACTTAGGTATTAAGCTAAATTTTTTGCTCTGATGTATTGTTCTCGAGTGAAAGGCATGCTCGTAAAATTCTAATAAAGTTTTGTTTAACCAAAAAAAAAAAAATTACGATTATCATATTTGTCACTTTTGGCCCTAACGGTACACCGTAGATTTAAGGTTTTCTAATGATCAATGGAATTACGTTGGTAATTTTCTCCTGATTATGGTATTTAACTCATTCACTACTTATGTTCAACAAAAACATACTAATTTTAAACGTGAATCAAAACCAAATCTTTAAACCTTTATTAATATGTTTGATATTTGGAAATCTCAACATCTTATTAGTAAATTTTCATTTATCAAAAAAGAAAAGAATCATTAATAACTTGTAATATATATAAGCCATATATTTAAATTATATATAATTTTGTTAAGTAATTAATTTGTTTTATTAAATATTTGTACATTCATTTTTCTTTTTATTATTTCGCATTTTTTTTTTCTCTCCCTCTAAAAAAAAAAGAAATAATATAAAATTTATCATCTAATTTGTTTTCCACTTCCCATTCATACTCAAGTTGGTGGAAAGAAATTAGCAAAAAGGATAATTCCACTTCCACCATTGTGCAACGAACCAATAAATTGTGGGTTGTGATGAAAAGAATCTTGTAATCACTTGAATACGTATTGATGTAATTGGATATAATAATAAAACTGCCCATAAACAAATAAAAGGTAATAATTTATGTGTATAATATGGTGTTTTGATCCCTATTTGTCGTTGTTCTTGTTGTAATCCAAGTGATATTTTACCATTACACCATGATCTTGCTCATTTAAAATACAATATTCATAATATCCATAATTTTCAAATGTTAAAAATCCAAAAAGAACGATTAAACTCAATATCGTGGTTTTTATCAATCTTAAAAAAATATTTCCTATTATAATAATAATAAAAAAAAATACTACATAAAGTAAAGTAAAAAAATTTATTATTTATCTTACATTAATTATTTTCTTTACTTACTATTACATTAATAATTCATATAATGTACATATACGATTCCATTTAATCTATTAAATAAATAAATAAATATTTTTTCTCGTTCATTTCATTTAGTCTTTCATTTTTTTGCTATACATTTCGCCTTGAAAAAGTATATATATTTATTATCCCTTTTATGTAAACATAGTTAATTCATTTTATGCAAAACAATTCGTAAATACTTTTCACTTTCGTTTAAAAGAAGGTGCAAAGAAATAATATTTATGAAATTGTTGCTATCAGGCGAAAAGTATATGCCATAAAAAATTTATTTGAAAGTTTATAATTTCTAGTTTGATGTAAACTTTTTATTTTTATTTAATAAATAAATCAATTATAATATAAAATTATAAGGTTTCCAATAAGTAGATTTATAGAAAGTTTAGCACATGTTCCAAATTCTTTACATAAGTTCGATAAAGAATTAGCTACTACAAGTTTACAATTCGATAGATTTTTCTTGGAATATATTTTGTAAATATGCGTGATTACGTGTATCGAATTTATTAAACAGGACTGAATTTATAAATAAAATTTGGCAAAAGTTTAAAATTACCATTATTTATTAACTAACGACTATTTTGTTAAAAATAATAGCTCAAAATACATTGGATTTTTTCATAAATCAATTATAAGCACTTCATGGAATGACCAAAGTTCAGAACTTAAGGTGATTTGTAGATGGTGGAAATTTGAGAAGCGTTCATCTTATCAAGATAATATAATTTATTGAAAATAAACAAATTAATATAAACGTTTCACGCGGCCTAATCATGAACTTAATGAGTAGGACTTTGTCAGTTAACTTGGTATTTCGATATATTAAATAAATTCTAGATCAAATTCAAGTTATGTCGAGATATATTTTTTTTTCTGTTCATTGAAATAAATCGCGTTGACAATCACTTCACCGACGACCGCTTCACTGAAAAACGTTTCACGACATACGTTTCACCGATAGGATCGTTTTTTCGACAGGTCACCTCTTCAATGTCATAGTGTATATAAATATGTTAATGTTACTATTCGATTAAACTGAAGCATTTTTATATGATAAAATGTCTGATATTCAATGTTAGTTTATAAAAAAACTTTTTATTTTTTTAAAAATGACTTTGAAATGACTTTCAGTAAATCATTTGTCGGTGAGAAATGATCATCGATTTTTTTCACATGTTTAATCCCGTTAAAAAACTTCTTTATAGACTACATTTCTTGTCTGGCAATTCTGAGAACTGTTAAACTATAATTTATAAGACGCGATTTACTTTTGTACAAGGTCATATGTAAGATCATGCCATAGCATATCGGGGGCGGTTCACAATTGCAATTTTATTTATACGACTATTCTAAACGTCAAAAATTTTTTAATGGTATAGATTGTCCGAAGGGGTCCTATAATTACAGCCAATAAGATTTTGTACATTGCCACAATTTGCGCATTGTGTGCAAATCATCGATAGTATGAGAATTATGTATCACTGCGAACATGACTATTGTATATCGCTAAAAAATTTTTTTTTTCATAAAAATAAGTGTTGTGTATTAGGTGTTAGGATTAGGTTAGGATTAGGGTTAAGTTGAAACAAAAAGTTTCTAATAGATGTAATTAATTAAATTTTGTAATATTAGAACCTTGTGCTTATTTTTAGTAACTAATTACATTTGTAAATTTACTGATAACATTGTTAATTAACTTTGTATTTTTAAATTTCGTATTGCTTTCATAAGCTTTTTATTTTTAATTTATTTTAAATTGATTGACTTAATGTTAATAAAAAATATGACGAACACAAGTGCGATTAATGAAACTTCAAAATATGAAATACATGAACGTGAAAACAAAGCAATTTTTTTTTTTTTTTTTTTTTGCGTTTAATTTATTCACAAATGACTATTTTAAAAGATGATCATATTCTATTTTGAAAAATTGACTAAAAATCATGCATATGTGATCTCCTGGATCAACTTTGACCCCCTGACCATATATTTATTTATTTATAAATATTTATTTATATAAAGTCATGCAATTTCTGAATTTGGTAAAACCAAAATTTTGTTTGAATCATTTGACATTTTGATATAAAATATGAAAGTGTTTCTATTTACAAACCTACACTTTTGCACCATTTTTATAAAAAAAAAAAAATGGATCCTTCAAAATATGATGGAAACATTCATCCGGACGAATGGATAAACGATATTCAAAAATATCATAACATTTGGAAAATTAAACGTAAAAAGTTTTTAAACATTGCCATATCCTTAGTAGATCCTATCATTAAACTTCCAACCGAAATTAATGATATTGAAAAGCTTCGTAATGCACTTAAAGAAGATATTTCTTTTATAATATTTAAAAATACTAATAAAAGGAAATTACAATCATTGAAGTATATTCCTGAAAGTAGAGGAGGTGATACCTCCCGATTTATTTCATATTTTCTTAAATTATGTTATAACGCCGAAATTAATGATATAGAGGAACAAAAATCATATCTTTATAAATCACTTTCAATGAAACATTTAGATTCTATTTCAAAAGAATTTCATGAAAAAATGAATAATATAGATTCACTTAAGAAATTAGTTAAAGAATTCGAAAATTTTGCTGTTTATGAATCAAATCTAATTACAAGTGAATCTATTGTAGCTTTAAAACATGTTGCCACAGGAAAATATTTAAGTTCGTTATGTCCTCTTACAAGAAGCTTTACTCAATCGGTATTATGATTAATTATTTATAAGAATTTTTATTTATAATATCTAATTTATTGTCTTTTTAGGTTTATGTAGGAGGTCCGGAGCCTAGTTCAAATTCTTTATGGAAGATTAAATTTAATAATAGGGAATTAGCTACTTACACTAATAATACTATAAAGTTACAACACATTAATTCTGGTGTTAAATTTCTTGGAGTAGACGGTAGTCGCAAATCTTCGTCAGATAGCTTCACAGAAGGTAATAAATTATATTTTGCTTTAATTTGTCTGCTAATTTATTATAATAATAATAATATTTGTGCTTATTATTTTAGTGAATTGTAATTATTCTGATAATAATAATACTGATTCTTACTGGAGTGAAAATTGGAAATTTAATCATAGTAAATTAGGAAATTATCAAGGATATTTAAAATCAAATGATATTATTAATCTTAGCATTGAAATATCAACTAATAATCGTTATTCTAGCGTTATTAGAAACTTTCAAATTGAATTCTTACGTAGTCATGATATTCAAGTTATTATTGGGGATGACTCTTTTCAAGAAGTTGTTTGTCATAATGATAGATTAGGAGAAAATGATGAAGTAAGTAAATAAATTTTGATTTATTTCTTAGCATTTAGATTTTATATAATATTTTTTTTTTTTATTCTTTTAGTGGTGTATTGAGCTTGTTGAACAATATGTCCCGATATCGACGTAATTTTTTAAATATCAAATATGATTTTTTTATACAACTATATATGATATTGTATACGCATAAGAAGAATATTTATGATATAAAATAACAAACTTTATATTTTCGGATTAAATCTCACATATATATATATTTATTTACAAAGTTGTTCCTAATTAATAATAATCAAAGGTTATTGTTAATGGCACTATGATTTAAGGTTTTTAAAATACTATTAAAATTAGCTGTAATAGCTGTAATAAGCAAAAAAAAAAAAGAAATAAATTTTTATATAATTTGCACCGACAGTGCTTCGGTGAAATGTTTGTCGGTGAAGTGAATGTCGGTGAAATAATTGTAGAAATGAACCAGACCTATCTACGGGTAACTTACGTTTATAATATTACAACCACTTAGGTTGTGATTCGGAAATCTAATAATTAATACTTAACAACAGGCAACTTTGATATATTTGATTTCTAGTACCACTAATACCAACGGAACCGTTGTCCATAAGATATTGTTTACATATTCGTAACTCACCCACATTCTGTATCACGTTGGTACCCCGAAGTCATTTCGCGAACATTTTGCCGAATGATCATTTTGCCAAAAATCGGAAACTTTCCAACAAAAGTCTATGATTTATATCATATCGCAGCGGCAAAGATATTATAGTAAGAAAATAAACAAATTAAGTATAAGCATATAATTTTTTTACGACTGAAAAAAGTATGAACAAGAAAGAATAAAATATGATTTTTTCCTAAATTATTCAATCAATGAAACCAAAAAGTATTGGAAATGAAAACAAATTAGGCACAATTTGCCTTTTTTTCTAAGAAAATAAGATTGTCAGCATTTAGATACTTAATTAAGTTACAATATATAGTGACTTGCAAGCATGTGTTAAGATACTTGTAGATCTATATGATTTATTGTCTCTCCTTACTCTTTGTTGATAAGAGAAAGTTTCGATCCTTGATCTGGATTTTAATCCAGATTAAAACAAGGATATAGGTTTATGATCCGAATTAAAAATAAGCGGATAAGGATTACGAACCGAATTAAAATTTTTAATCCAGATTTTAATCCGAATTATATAATAACGGAATGTACTGTATATTGCAGATCATGACCTTTATAAAACTCTTTCATTTAAAATTATTTTATTCTAATAAAATATAGAACCATCATTAACATAAATTTACTATATATTAAATTTGTATTCTTTAAACTTAAAGGTGTTCTCATCAATTTCAATGTAGGTACTGAACCATTTCCACATTTGTAATAATTTAAAAGAGAGAATTGGTTAATCAGCAAACTCGTTACAAACCCGGTTCATAATCCGTTGTATTCGGAATTTCGGATCATCCTAATTAAGTATGGAATGCCGGACCATACAGAAATTTAACGTAAAAGCTAAACCATTTGACGGTTAAGATTATGTCAACCTGTTTAACTTTATAATTAAATCCTTTGCCAATACTTTCAAACAGTTTGGCGACATGAAATAATTTTCCATATTTGGTTAAAATACAAATGTTGTAATTTAAGTATAATTCTATAAAAGAAATTTTCTTTTTTAGAAGTCTCGTGAAATCCCAAGAGAGTCTTATTTCCTTTATAGGATAATTATTTATAAAATTCAAAAGATTTGTGTTTAATGACAATTGGTTTATATTTAACGCAAATACTTTGTACTTCAAAGTCAAATGATATGACGTTTAACGTCAAATGATTTAACTTTTACGTTAAACTTCTGTTCAGTCCGGCATTCCATAATTAAGTTTGGATGCCGGATTGATCCGGATAGTTTGAATAAGGACCGAAACCCAAAAACACTTGCTGATGAATCTATTATTAAATCTCATTATTAACATTAAAAATATTGGAAATATCTAAAGTTCAATTGTTTCATAAATGAAACAACGAAGCATAATTTTCATTTCAGAACTTATAATGAATCATGTCATTTTTTACATAGAATTAAATCTTTTTTCTGGAAATAGAAATTCTTTGTTGAAATTAATTTTTATAGCTACCAATACTTTTATATATAACCCATTGCAAGCGTCTTTATTGATCTAATTGGTCGAAAAATATCAAACAAGTTAGAGAAATATAAGCCACCTTTTCAAAAAATTTTACCATTTATAGAAGTTAAATTACTCTCTATTATTTACCTAAAAATGATTATGAAATTCCATAAATAACTTAGGAATATTATGAAGATCTTTCCTTTTTTTTGATAATTCCAGGTAGCGGTAAATTGGTGTCGATCACTTGTTACCTATTATTGCAATTTTGATTTAAGCATGAAGATGATCATAGAAAAATCGAAAAATTTATTTTTAATAATTTCTAATAAAAATCGTGTAACCGTTTTAACTTTTATATATTCTTTCTAATTTTTCAAAATTTTCATACTGTTTTTAAAAAATGGATTTTCCAAAATATGATGGAAATGTTCATCCAAACGAATGGATAAACGATATTCAAAAATATTTGAGACTTAAAAATGTTAGTAATAAATATAATGAACATTTAGAGATTGCCATATTATTAGTAGATTCTACTATTTCACTTCCACCAGGGATCGATAATTTTGGGAAACTACGTAAAGCACTTAAAGAAGATAATTCTTTTACAATATTTAAAAATACAAATAAAAGAAAATTACAATCATTAAAATATATTCCTGAAAGTAATAATGGTGATACTTCAAAATTCATTTCTACTTTTCGTAGATTATGTTATAATGCAGAAATTAATGATATAGAAGAACAAAAGAAATATCTTAATAAATCACTTCCAATGAATGAATATTTTTCAAATGAATTTTATGAAAGAGTGGAATATATAATTTCAACGGATGAATTAATTAGGGAATTTGAAAATATTGTTTCAGAAGAATCAGATTTGATCACGAATGAATCTATTGTAGCTTTAAAACATGTTTCTACAGGAAAATATTTAAGTTCGATTAATGATTTACGTTATACAACTGGAAGCACAAGTCAAATGGTATAATTTTTTATTTTGTAATTTTTTTTAAATAATATATTTTTAATTAATATTTATCTTTTTTTTCAGATTTTTGCAGGAGGTTTGGTACCTAGTCCAAATTCTTTATGGAAAATTAAATTTGATAAAGAATTAGCCACTTATGCTAATACTCCTATAAAGTTACAACACATCAAATCCAATAAATTTCTAGGAATATATTATTATGAGTACGACAATAATGGTAGATATGTTGATGATTATCATATATCTCCATCAACAAATAATACAGAAGGTAACAAATTAGAATGCATTTTGCTTTATTTTTGTTTATTAAATCTATATAATTAATTATGATAGTATTTATATTTATTAATTTTAGTGTGTTGTAATAATCCTAATACTAAAGATCAATTTTGGATTGAAAATTGGAAATTATATCATAGTGAATTTGATCAAATTTATTTAAGGTCAAACGATATTATTAATCTTAGTATTAAGAAATCTACCAATCTAGACGAATTTTTACGTAGCCATGATGCTCAATTTGCTATCGGAGATGATACTTTTCAAGAAGTTATTTGTCATAATGAAAGAATAGGAAGCAATGATGATGTAAGTAAATTTATTTTACCTTACTTTATTCTTGGTTTTTTTTTTTTAAAAAAAAATTATTAATTTTTTTTTTCTTTTCCAGTGGTGTATTGAACTTATTAAACAACATGTTTGGACTGTAGATATGTGATGATAATTAATTGGTTTTTTTTAGTTATTAAGAAAAATTGATTCATTAATTAGTAATTAGATTAAATAGAATCAAAGATTTCAACTTTATGAGATGTAAAGTTCAGAAATGATGAATATATTAATTTTTTATTTCTCAAACTCTTAATTACATGTAACTTAATTAATTAATCATAATAAATTTAAATTTAGCAATGATGGGTGTATAAATCTTGTGCTTTTTAAATTTTCTTTGAAATCAATTCTAACGTATGATAGAATACCAATCCTGATAAATAGATGATAAGCGATTTACAAAATTATTTCGTTCCCAACAGGTATTGATAATTTAAGGACTTTTACAATGCACTTAAAGAGAGCTGCTTATTTCTTTCGAGGATATTTAAAGTACCAAAATTAATAATCATTGAAATACATTCCGAAGGTACAATTAGTGATGGTATTCCCATGGAATTTACATTAGTAATACTGTACAAGTCTCACAAAATTCCGCGTAACGGTTAATTAACTCCATCCCAGTTAAATGAAAAAGCGAAAAGTGTAAATACAACTAATGAATTAATTAAAGAATTTGAAAGATGTTGTTACTGATGAATTATATTTGATTATAAATGAACTTATTGCAGCCTTAAAGCCTATTGCTACAGGAAATTCAGTTGAAAATTTATGTTATATCACAGTTAATCAGTATAATTTTTCATATCATGACTTTAAAATAGATTTTTGGAAGAGGTTCAGCACCAGATCCAAATTCTTTAAATGTGATGAGAATTATAATTATAATAAATCTAATCAACTATAGAAGGTAATATATTTTTTTTTTTTCTCAAAGAGGTGGTTTGTCATTATTAAGCAATTTGAATCGGGATATCACTCATTATTGATTAGATGTGACGCAATTATCACATAATAAATTTGCTATTTAATCCTTCTAATCTTTCACTCTAAAGACCACTACTTGCTAAAAAAAATGGATTTTCCAAAATATGATGGAGATATTCATCCAGACGAATGGATATTCAATCTTATAGATTATTTGAGCCTTAAACCAATTGATAGTATGGAATCTTTGCATATCGCTAAATTACTAATAGATTCTACTATTATTCATCTATTACCAACAGAAATCGATAGTTTTGAGAAACTTGGTAAGGCGCTTAAAGAAACTGTAATTTTTACGGTATTTAAAAATACCAATAAGAGAAAATTACAATCATTAAAATATATTCCTGAAAGAAAAGGTGGTGATACTATAAGATTTATTTCACGTTTTCTCAAATTATGTCGCGATGCTGAAATTAATGATGTAAAAGAACAAAAGAGATATCTCTATAATTCTCTTCTGAAGAATTATTATAGTTATATTTCAAATGAATTTTATAAAAAAACGAAAAATGTTAGTTCAATTAAAGAGTTAATTAAAGAATTTGAAGATATTGTTGCTGATGAATAAAATTTGATTATGAGTGATTCTATTGTAGCCTTAAAACATATTGCTACAGGAAAATATTTAAGCTCAATTTCAAATTTATGTTACACATCTGGAAGTGGAAGGCAATTGGTATATTTTTATATTTGAATTTTTTTATTTTTTTTAACTAACTTGTCTATTTATACCATATTTTAAACAATTTAGGTCTTTGTAGGAGATACAGAACCGGATCCAAATTCTTTATGGAAAATTCAATTTGATGAAGAATTGGCCACTTATACCGATACTTTTATAAAGTTCATCCACATCAAATCCGAAAAATTTCTTGGGATATGTCCTTATGAGTATGGTTATTATAAATCTCCATCAACCAAACATATAGAAGGTAATAAATTGAAATTTATTTTGTTTTACATTATTACTTATAACTGAGGTGATATTTATATATATTATTTTAGTAAGTTGTGATGATGATTTTTTTGCTGCGGATTGGACTTTTTAATCACAGTAGATTAGAAAATCACAAAGGTTATTTAAAATCAAATGATACAATTCATCTTAGGATTGATGAAGACGAAATTAAATTTTTACGTAATCATGATATTCAATTTACTATCGGGAATGAAACTTTCCAAGAAGTTGTTTGCCATAATGAAAGTTTAGGAGAAAATGATGAAGTAAGTAAAATTGACTTTTTTTTTTTTGATTCTATTTTATTTAAAATTTATTAAATGATTTTTTTCGTTCAGTGGTGCATTGAGCTTATTAAACAATATGCAGATTAAAGACTGGGGTTTTATAGGCACGCTACATGTGGCACAACATTATTAAATATACAGTAACTTGGGAAATTACTTCATTTAAAATAATAAAATCCAGATTTCAATAGTTTTTACTATTGTTACTGTCATAAGAATAAAATTGAGTTGTTATGTTTTTGTCAAAATTATTAATATTTGTGGTATAAAAAATATTTTTTTTTTTTCACTCACTATCACGTATTTAAAAACATCAATAAAGAAATTATAATCAAAATACGTGATGTTATGAATCTTTTAAAATTATTTCAACTTTATTATACAATAATTTGTTAAGTTTTACTATATATAAGAAGTTAGAGATTAAAATAGATTCCCATTTTTAAAATCGATTTTTGGCTAATTCTGGCCAGATGCATAGTGTCGGACAGAATTACCAAATATAGAATAATCACGTGAACCAGAATAAGTCGTTGTGCCAACTTTTTGCGCTCAACTGTAGTTTCGTTTTTTTTTTATTTGAATAAATACTAAAATAGTCAGAGAAAAGACAAAGTAAATTAATTGATCATATTTTGATTTTATTTTATTATTAAAAATTATTTAAGCCATTTTTTCTTTAAACTGTGGTGTATCAGCAGTGTTAATGATTTGATTAACCATTTGTCATTATTCCTAATCCTTTGTCAGTAATTTGATTTTGATTGGTTAAAATTCTTATCATGTGATTCAGTTAAAAATAACATTCGGGACATTTGTCATTTGAGCAATAAAATGACACTTCATTTGTCATTTGTCATTTGAATCATTTGTCATTTCAAGTCATTTGCCGAACATGTACAATAAAGACTGTAGATATTTGATTAATTGATTTGATGATCATAAATCAAAACAATTTACATAAATCATGAAAAGTTTCAAAACAACGAGTTGTTGATTGAAAATCAACGTACCGTAATTATGACAAAACAAATTGGTAGTAATGACGTCGAAGAATCTTTGTATACTGCTATATCATTGGTAGATTCTACTATTACACTTCCAACGGAAATCGATAATTTTGAGAAACTTCGATGCTAATAAAAGAAAACTACAAGCATTAAAATACATTCCTGAAAGAAAAAGTGGGGCCAATATAGAATTTATTTCAAATTTTCTCAAATTATGTTATAATGCTGAAATTAATGATATAAAAGAACAAAAGAAATATCTTTATAATTCATTCCAAATGAATTATTGTGATTATATTTTAAATGAATTTATAAAAAAACAAATAACGTTAGTTAAACATATCTGCTACAGGAAAATATTTAAGTTCGATTGAAGATTTACGTTATTGTACTGGAAGCGAGTGTCAAATGGTATTATAGCTTTTATGTATTCTAATATTTTAGTAATAATCTAATTTATTGTTTTTTTTTTTAAGTTTTTGAAGGAAGTTTAGGCTTAAATTCTTTATGGAAGATTAATTTAGTAATAACAACGAATTGGCCACTCACACCAATACTTCCATAATGTTACAACATATCAAATCTAGCAATAAATTTCTTGGAATGCATTATAATAGAAATTATTACAAATCTCCATCAACTGATTATACAGAAGGTAATAAAGTTAAAATTCATTTTGTTTATATTGTTTCTTAAATTTCAAAAGTAATATTTAAATATATAATTTTAGTGTGGTGCGAACAAACTGGCTATTATGATTGGAAATTTAATAATAGTAAATTAGAAAAACGCAATGTTTACTTAAAATCAAATGATATTATTAACCTTTAACCTTAATATTAGGAAAGCGTGTACTCGGAGTCAAGTTAAATTTTTGCGTAGCCACGATATCCAATTTATTATTGGAAATGATAGTTTTCAAGAAGTTACTGTATTGGCCATAATGAAAAATTAGGAAGAAATGATGATGTGAGTAAATTGATTCGTTTTTGATGTTATTTTATTTAAAAAATTTATTAAACAAATTTGTTCTTTCCAGTGGTTATTAAACGACAAGATTAATGGTTTCACTATTACATATTAGATCTAGAATCGAAAAATTTAATCATAATAATAAATCAATGAATTTTCACGTGCATTCGTGCCATTAATTTGGTTTGTGTAATGAAGTTGACATTAAAAAAAATATGAAGTTTATTCATATTATTATATTATTTCTTAATAATCAGATGTGGCGCAATCATGACATATTAAATTTACCAAATTTGGCAATGAAGGCGTTAAAAATCTGATACTTAAATTTTCCGAAAATCACTTTCCCACTCATTCACTCATGCAAAATGGATTTTCCAAAATATGATGGAAATATTCATCCAAATGAATGGATAAACGATTTTCAAAATTATTTGAAGCTTATAACAGTTAATAATAATAATAAAATCGAATCCTTAGATATTGCCATATCATTAATAGATCCTACTATTTCACTTCCAACAGGAATCGATAGTTTTGATAAACTTCGTAATGCACTTAAAAAAGATATTTCTTTTGATGTATTTAAGAATACAAATAAAAGAAAATTACAATCATTAAAATATAATTCTGAAAGAAAAGGTGGTGATACATCAAAATTTATTTCAACCTTTCGTAAATTATGTTATAACGCTGAAATTAATGATATAAAAGAACAAAAGAAATTTCTTTATAGTTCACTTCCAAATAATCAATTCGATTACATTTCAAATAAATATTATAAGAAAGTTGAAAATGTGAAATCAATTAATGAATTAATTAGAGAATTTGAAAATATCGTTCTAGAAGAATCGAATTTGATTAGAAATGAATCTATTGTAGCATTAAAACATGTTGCTACAGGAAAATATTTAAGTTCAATTTCAAATTTAAATTATCGAACTGGAAGCAATAATCAAATGGTATATCTTTTTTCATATTGAAATTTCTAGGAAAAATGTTTTTTCTTTTATTATATTATTAATACTTTAATCAATTAGGTTTACGTGGGAGAAACAGAACCTAATCCAAATTCTTTATGGAAAATTCAATTTGATAAGGAATTAGCTACTTACGCTGATACTTCTATAAAGTTACAACACGTTAAATCTAACAATTTTCTTGGAATTTGCTATGAAGGCTATCAAGGTTATGACGAGATTAAAGGTAAAATTTATGGCTATCACAAATCTCCGGCAACTAAACATACAGAAGGTAATAAATTAAGATATATAATTTTATTTATCTTGTTAACGGAAGTCAACATTAATATAATTTTTTTTTTTAGTAAATTGTAGTCTAGGAAAAGAAATAAATTGGAATTGGATTAATCCTGATAAATTAGGAAATAGCGAGGAATATTTAAAATCAAAAGATGTTATTCAAATTAGCATTAGAAAATTGTATGATGAAGGTGGGTATTCTACTAAAAGTGGACCAGTTGAATTATTACGTAGTCGTTATGATAAATTTACTCTTGGAGATGATGAATATCTAGAAGTGGTTTGCCATGAAAATGAAAAAGTGAACGTAATTAAACTTTATTTTTGTGTCTTATTTGTTTGTTCTATTAAAGCTTATATATTTAATTTTTATTTTTTTTTATTTTTTTTTTTTAGATCAATTGGCGTATCGAACTTATAAATTATAGCAATTAGCTAATACTTATTATTATAGTTATAATGTATTCAATTGATTCAATTGAAATTTCCTTTAAACAATTGAATGTAAAAACCTATTTAAAATACAAATTCTTCATAATCAACATGAAATAAATAAATGTAAACTTGAAGTGATAACATTTATAAATATGAATAAAAGATGATTATTTGATACCCCAATTTCAAACATTATAATGCTGAAATTGAATTATTTATACATGCATACGTTCATAATATAAGGTGATAAAGTTTTATGATGATACATAAATAGTGGATATACAAGATAAAGTATAAAATGTCACAATTTTAAAGACTCCTCTACAAAAAATGAATCTTCCGAAATACGTGGAAATATTTTTCACATGAATGAATAAAATATTGGAAATTTATTCGTAACCCCATTTTATGTATAGAATAAATATCTTAAACGCTCACCTGGTTAATGCCCTAAACTAGTTACTAGGTTTGTCATATGGATTGTTTAAAATCGGATTTGCTACAATAGCGTTTCCCATTATTGTTTCAAAAGGTAGAAATATTATATATATATATATACATATCGGCTGATCAGAAAAGTCTCCATAAATTTATACACTAATGACAATAAAGTAACCCATCAGTTAAGCTTAAATATTAATTGGACCAATTTTCCAAATCAGCCGATATGATATATATAAATAGGTAATGATGTACTATGAGATATTTTATGGATATTGTACGGTGTTGTATTTATATTGGTTAACGTCACTTCGTGACGTTAACCAATCTAAATACCACCGTGCAATATCTATATTATCGTACGGCTAATGCAGATCATGCTTTCTATTCACTAAATACTGTAAAGTTTATCAAAAGTCTAATTAATGATATGTGAAATTTCGAAAAATTACTCATCATTTTAATATTATACGCAAATAAACTATTCCCGTTCAATATTGTACATAAATAAGCTATTACCGTCCAATATTGTACAATAATAATATTATTATTAACAATTTATTAAAAATATAGGTTAAAGGACATCAGCATGATCCTATAGGACCGTGCGATAATTGCTGATATAGTAATTATAGAGTTTGCCTATTTTACTTCTGAAAGTGAGAGTTTGAGAACTTCGTAACGCATTCAAAGAAGATATTATTTCCTGAAAGAAATTGTGGTGTTACTTCATAGTTTATTACTTCAACGTTTCGTGAATCATGTTATACTGTTGAAGATAATGACATAGAAGAACAGAATTTTCAATTACTTTTAATGAATGATTATTTTTCGAACGAATTCTATAAGAAATGAAGAATGTCAATTTAATTAACGAATTAAAGAATTTAAGGATATAGTTTTATTTGGCCAGTAGAACAAAATAAATCTATCGTGGTATTAAAACGTGTTGGTTACTACAGGAAAATATTAAAATTTACGTTCTACAACTGAAATCAGGATCAAGTAACATATTTTTATATTCTTGCAATTTTCAAGACGCGCTCAAACTTGTTTAGTATCTTTTTAGTACGAACTTAAATTATGCTTTAATAAGTGTATAAAGTCCAATTTAAACGAATTTATTTATGCACGTTTGAGCAAAACAGTTTTAGTTTTACTTGGAAAATAACATACAGTATACAGAGAATAAAGAAATAAATCTAAATTAAATCAGTTAACCAGCCCAATCTAACTACATAATTTATCCATGCTTAACCTATGATTTCAGCTCGCTTATTTAATATTGCTTAGCTCGCTTTAGTTTGCTTTAAGCATAAAACTGTGTATTAAGCTGAACTTGAACTGAACCGAACCGCTTGAGCAAATTAGCATCCCTAGCGGATATCGTCAAAGGTAATAAAATTATTCCTCTATTTTGTCTGTTAAATCTATAATTAAATAAGGTACTAATAATAATGGGATGCAGGAAGGGTCGGGACAGGACTGTCTGTGTCCTGTCCTATATTTTTTAAAGTCTGGATTCACAAATAATATGGCAATAATGCAGATAAAAAGTCCCAGTGTTAATCCCGTCAAAGCGACTTCTAATGATAAGTCGATGTCTCAATCGTCCTGGGACACAGACGCTGACATAGGCTTTTGACGTCTCACGTACGCTAAAATCGCCGGGACAAACGTCCGTGCACAATTAAAATTGAGAAATTGTATCAATATCAATAATGTTAAGAATTAATGAGGATTGAGGATTGAAACTAAACCATGATGAAACTAAATCATGATAAATTCAAGAATATTTATGATACTATTAATCTTAATATTAAATGAGCAGGATTAAACGAAGCCAAGATCATCTTAACGATATCGTTAACAATATCAATAAATTATCATTGGTACCTACTAACATTTTACGTAGCCATTAGTCCATTACTGTTCAATTTACAATAAGAAATGATAATTTCATGAAGTTATTTATCATAATGAAATAAATTCTCTTCATTTAAAGACTTTGTGTAAATAAGTAATTTTTTTTATCAAAATTAAATTAGTAAATACAGTACTTGTAATGGATCATTGATACTTTACATACTTTTTATATTCATTACTTATATATTCATTAATGTATTAATTTAAGTAGTTTGTTTTGCGTCAATGATGTTAAGAAATTAGATTATAATATTCATAATCTCATAATTTGAAATTACAATTAAAAAAATGTACTATATATCATAATGCCGACCGACATTATAATCCTTAATGCCTAGTATCATGTACATATGCAGTAATAAATAAAAAGTTAGTTGACATATTTAAACTCGCTCTTTTACGATGAGTTGTATTTTTTTTTTTTTTTAAAAAAAAAAAAAATAGATTTTAAATCAATTTATGATCCGTTTATCCGCACAATAGGAACAACTTAAAGTAATTCTTTCCGAAAAACGTGATTCAAGCATATCAAGCGAAAATTCGTTGATAATATTGTGCTGAAAGATTCGAAATGAGTGTTAAGGATATCGATATTAAATATAATGGAATACGAAATGGAATCTTAACATTTAAGCGTTACGAAAGAAATTTTACGCAAAGCTCAAGTTTAATCATACATTGTAAGGAATATAATCGCAATAAAGCACTATAGTTTCACTCGGAAGAAATGAATTATGGACTTCGTACTCATGATACTGTATTTTGGTGCGATATAACATTGAAAAGATTCGCCTTATTTCTTAACATGCATACTGCAAGTGCAATATAAGAATAAAATCTTTTCCACCACGTTAATATGAATAGAGATATATTAGCGAACATCATTTTGTAAACACTATCAGACTTTGGGTTTTCGAAATTAGAGCAACCATATCGATATATACAAAGATGAAATATTATCATATGAATAGCACGGTTCAAAAAACTGGAGGTTTGATCAAAAGCGCAGTATATAAACAGTTTGGACTTAATTATTATCTTGAATATTAACCGGTCATGTTAAATTATCTAACTTAACCTATACAATCAGCTCTCAATATGGCGAACCCTCACTCGAACCCTCCTCCAGTTTCACTTCAAATTCGTTATAAGATTAATGGCTGTTTCGTCATACTGTATTTGGCGTACCGCGTATATAATTGGTTAAATATCACGCGATGAGAAAAATTTCATTGCAAAGCGAGTTCGTTATATCGAGGAAGCGAAATTCATTATTAATTAAATGTTGACTTATTATATTTCATCGGTCAATATTCCGTTTTAGGAGCAGTTCAAATTAAAGTTTAACCATCAGTTTTAAAGTTAAACCTTTGGTTTAGACCGATTTTCCGCATTGCACCGGCTCAGTTTCGAACCGCGGTTATTCGGCTCAACCCAAACCTTATTACTATGCAAATTCTGGACATACAATTTAATGCATCAGGGCGCTCAACAATTTGGTGGCGGGTTTCAGCGTTTTTCAGCGTTTTTACTGATTGTACACGTTAAGTAATATCATAACCTTACGAAAAATAGGTTTGAGAAATTCCTTCATTCCTTAATAACTTTTCATATTGAATTAAAATTATATTAGTTATTAGTACGTCACTATAAATAACTCTATCATCATCTACAAAATAAACATTCATTTAAGCACATTGTTACACGCCATGTTTACGATCAACATTGTAATGATTCTATAAATTTCTAAAAAGAAACTTATTTTATTTGTTTATTATTAAATTATGTATTTATTATTTGTGACGTTACAATAATTTTAAGTGATCATATTGAACTTCTTCCAAATTTACATTCTAAAAAAAAATATATATATATATCAGATCCAATTAAAAATCCTATTATTTTTGTGTCAGAAGTATGATGTACTTGGTCCGTTTAATTAGCATTTGCGTTATTCCTTTAAAAAAAATCATTTTAATTTATTGATAAATGTTACATAAAAAACGAATTTCAGAATCCTCCAAAATTACTTCGTTATTTGGATATATTACACTTCCAGGTCTATTTGGACCACAGTCGTTCATCATTAATGATTACGTACAAGCCTAGAGTTACATAATGTAACACAACGACAGTCTCCGTATAATTTCAAATTATCAATCAGGACATTTTTCATATTTAACTTATTAGGGTTACTGTAATAATTAATATTACCTTTTTCCGAAAACTTAACTTATCAAGATGTAATAATATATTTGACACATTAAAGATCATATATATAAAAGGTCTCATATATTTCCTTGGTTATTTGGTTTCAATCCAAATTTGAAGTTAAAATTAAAATATTCACGGTTAAATCGAAAGGTGACCTGTTCTTCTGGCAAATAATTATTGCTGGATTTAGATATATTAAATTAACTTATCATGTGATTCTAAAGATAAAAGATTTTTGCGATTTGGCCATGCTTCCTCGCGAGATGCCGTGTAGCTCAATACTTTATCTAGAAAAAAAAGTTTTTTTTTAATGGATTGTCACTAACCCGATTTATTAATATTCTACAAATCATATGAAATCTATTGATCTTTACAGAATCGGGACCGAGCAACCTAACGACGGCTAATTCTGAGTAGTACGTAACACAGCATGTATCATTATCTGATTAATCGGAAGAATTACCTGATATTTAAAAAAACATTTATTTCTACCAAATTTTTTTTACCTTTGGAAATATAATTTAGATTCATAATGTTTTCTTTTAAATATTTTTCTCAAAATTTAGTTACAAACGTATATGTAGTATTTTAAATTATTCTTTTTGTACAAAGAAAAGAAAATAAATGTTTAAACCAAAGAGAGTAAAATTTAATGTATCACAATTTGTTGTACAAATTAGCAAGAGTACCTGCATGAGTGAAATTTAATACTTTAAACTAAGATATAAATAAACGTAATACTAACAACAAAAGGTTATCTAGACTAATAAAATATCGATAATAATTTACCTTGTACTTGCATACAAATGTGCAATTGGTTTTTGTGATTCGGAAAATTCATTGTATTTAGAAGCATGTTTATTTTAAAAAGTTATTTGTTGTTTTTACGCAGTTCTTCCATTGCATTCCTTATCTAAACTGACAATAAATATACTAATTATTGATTTGGAAAACAACAAATTTTAATTGATTCCATGAAACATATTTTTTTTTTTTTTTTGTTTATTTGTTCATTAAAAATTTTTTATAAATATTTTATTTTTATTATTTTAACGAATCATTTTCATTCATCTCCTTGTTCCTTATATAAATTAAAAAATCTTGTGACGTATATATTATTTTAAATTTTAAATATTGTGTAAAAATAAATTCGAAAATTTTATCGGGTTTCAAATTGCATTTTTTTCTTCATTGACTAAATATGTAATTTTTAATTGCGTTACATATTTTTTTTACCATTTATAGTATAGTCTCTTATACGCATGATTACATAGATTAATTATGTACGAATTAATAAAATAATCTTACAAAAAAAAAAAAAAAAATTATAAATACACCATAGCTTGGCAAATATGATCCAAGTTTTGGAGCTACATTGGCCGTATTGTAACCTCCTAAACTTTACAAAGAAGCTCTTAAGAAAAAAAAAACTATCCTTAATTGGATTCAGTTTATACTTATTACTTGCGGCTATTTCGGGTTCCAAAATTTCAATTGTTAAAGAAGAAAATTTTATCGTTTTAAATCAATTATTAAAATTATTCGAAGAAATATATATATATCGATTGTTAACGTAATTTTATTATATTTTTTTTTTTTTAAAAAAAAAAAAAAACCAAAATCTAAGTAAACGTACGGAAAAAAAAAATAAATAACATATATTAAACGAAATTAGAAAATCTGTATCTTGCAATCCAGCAAGAAAATGGCGAATTTTATATTACAGAAATCAACATTGTTGATTTGGAGACTATTTCAGATATTGTTGCTGACTACGATTTTTAGTTTAGGTAAGTTCATAGATTAAGGAAGAGGAGAGGAGGAGGAGGAGGAGGAATGAAAAATATGAAAAGTTGATAATACATTAAAAATGAATCCGTCTCATATTAATTTTTTATTTAGAATTTGCACAAATACAAGGATTTAAAATATGGTATTATGAAGAACCGTAAGTACTACATTTTTGTTTTATCTGAAAGAAAGATTTAATTGTTAATCACGTGATTATCGTTCCTTAGATCACATGGAAGCGCGTCATATTATTGGCTAGTAATCTTTACGACATATATATTTTTATTATATTATTTGACGAGTTTCTCATATCGATGGATAACTGGTCCATACTTAAGTGAAGTTTATTCTGATATGTATGTGGAAAGGTTTATATATATATATATATATATTTTATGAAAAATTAAGATTAATTTTAAATTATTTTTTCCTTTACAGATTCTTAACACACTTTTGGATCATTATTTGTAAGTTCCGTTAATTTAAAAAAATATAATATATATATATATATTATTATGACAAATCTAACTTTCACGTTCCTTTTCTTTTCAGCATTAATAAATATTTCACCAGAACTTAATGGATCAAAATTGACATGCGATTACCCACAAGATGAAAATTATTACGCTCGCACAACACGTTGTAAATTATTCCTTTCGAGCATATCATTAAGTTGGGTAGTTGCTGCCACTTATATAGTTTCTTCATACATATCAATAATGAGATGGCGTAAACGTCCAATTGAAGCTAAAACAACTAAATTTGTTGAACCACCAATCGTAGTACATAAACCTGAAACTTACGTTGTGCAAAAGGGTGTCTTGGCGGACGGTCAACCCGCATTATTCTTTCATAAGGCTCAAAAAAATAATTCTAATCCAAATGTATCTAGAGGTGGTGCAAGTGGAAACGTTTCACCTACTAGTTCTCATAATGCTTCGACACATAATTTACATCATGGTTTTACTCATCAAGCCAACGCTTCTAAAGCTAGCATTTACCTTCATGATAAAGGTGTATCCGAGGCTTAAAATATTCATGATATTCATGATTTATAATATGTGTATAATTAATTAATTAATTGAATAGAATTTTATAATAATATTTAAAAAGTACACGCGAATTATATATTTTTTTTTAGCTGTGCAAATGTGCAGCATAACATTTTAACAACAGTACCTTTTTTATTTAGTAAATATTAATCAATCAAATCAATCAATTGCAATCTTATTATCATAAAAAACAACTTTTTTTCTTACCTCTTGAAAATTTTTAATTTTATTCTTTGTAACAACCAATTAAATTTATTTATTCTATTTTATTTTTTTAGTTGAAATTTTATATTATTCATGTGCGCGTTTCACAAATTTCTTTTTAATAAATGCATATTCTTTTCGTTTTATTTAAAAAGATGTTTAAAGAAATAAATAATAAGAACCAATCAAAAAATAAATTAAACACAGAAAGCATGGTTTCTCGTTGTGTGACTGTCATTTATATTCAAAGTTAAAGTTTATTATTTATTTGGTTTTTCTAATGCAGATCAATGGCAGAAACACTATTAAGAGTTAGCTAATATTTTTTTTTTTTTACATTTATAGAAAATTATTTGCTTCTACTTTTTGTTCTACTAAAAAAATATGTTAAATGAATTATTGCATAATTATTATTAGATAATGACGTTTAAAATATCACCACTGAATGCAAAACAGTTCGAAAGATATCTTCTCTCTCAAAATAATCTTACCTAATGTACAGTATATAATTTAATAATGATGTATCGCAAAGTTGTTTATTTGCTTATGTATTGATAAATTACAACTTTACACCTTATCTAAAAATGCGAATCAATGACTCTATTTATGATTTCATGGTTGTTTTTTTTTATTTAAAGAAGATTTGGACGTAATTTTCATTTTTTTTTTTTTTTTTTTTTTTTTTTTTTTTTTTTGAATTCGAAAACAAAAAAAAAAAAAAAAAAGAAATGAATTATTAAGAAGTTTATAACATTTTTCATAATAATAATCTTCGTATTATCAAATATTACTATTTACTTATTTTACTTTAATGAAGAAAGAAGTAAAATAAGTGAAATAAAATCAAATTAATATTCTTATTCGCTTATCATATATCAGAACAAGAAACTGCTGCCAAATTATCATTTTTATTCACTAGCTGAATTATTAAATTGTGTCATAGTATTGGGTTCTTGTAATAAATTTCCTTCCGAATCTTATTATAATTAGAAGAAATTAAAAAAAAATGTTTCAAAACGTTAATTTCATTACTCAATAAGATTTTCTTAATACGTAATAATAAACCAACTACAACTCTTATTAATTATAAAATCATCATCATTATTAATTTCTATTTTTAATTCTAAATAATCCGTTCCAAAATTTAAAGAATTATTTTTTTGTTTTATATATAAACTAATATGGGAGTTAGGAGATTTTATGCTGGTATTGTTACTATAAAGCATATGAGGATCGAGTCAGGGATGTTAAGTCTAAGAATGATGTTGATGATAAATCAGCAAGAACATTGGTGTACAGCGAAATCAAACCCCTTCTTCCTGATATTACTGATGTAAACTTACGTAAAATAACTTTTAGAGCTAAAAAATCGATATATTGTTTGAATAAATAGAATCCAAATGATTAGCTGTAGCGCAAGTGCCATCTCGAATTTATCTGATAATCAGATCCAGGACATTATAAATGATTTTCTCAAAAATGCTACTAATACAGATGAAGAAGACTCCATTCCAAATTGGAACGGACACGTGACTTTGAAAACCAATAAGACAGAGATACAAGCGGATCCCTTGGGAGTAAGTACATCAAAAACTTTTCCCCGTCGATCACACGACCAAAAATTTTCGTAGGAAAAGAACTTTTTCGTTACTAACAAAGTTACTTTATTTTTCGTTTTTTACCAATATTTTTTTTCTTTTATTATATCCTGACACCAAAACAACATGTCTCAAACTTCTTCTTCTAAAAGACAACTACATTCTCATGTTACAAAGACGTATAAGAATAACGGTGAACTTGACTCTGATATTGTTCAAGACTCCTACACTGTTAAACCCACCAAAGCCCAACCTTACGACATAGAAAACAGTAAAACTAAAAAACTCAAAACTATACAAAAAAATAAAGATATTACTTCAACTTCTCTTTCAGATACTACTACCTATATGGAAGACATTATCGATACCCATAACACTATTATCGTTAACAACTCTACAGCCAAAAATTCTCAAGCTAGATTGTCACATGACATGAATGACAATCAATAGGCACAGAACCAATCAGAGGATATTACTTCAAAAATTTCCTCTCCTGAAAATCAAACAGTCAGATCTACGCCTAAATTAGCTACTGACGAAATGATCGAACTCCTCGATTTGGAAATTTCACAAGAAAACCCCCTTGAATACAAACATTACGAATTATTCATCCCATGAGATTCTTTCCCCAAAGAAAATAAAACATTCGAAATTCTCAATTTTATCAAAAACGCTTTCGTCAATGAAAAAGACTTTTTCAAGGTTCGTACTATGAAGCATCTTACATATGAAATATTTATCTTACGTTTCATTAAAGAAGAAACTAAGAATAAATACAAGAACGAACTTCATCCTATCATCCAAAAGCCCTTTTACGATTACACCAACGAAAATGTACACACATTAATCCAAAAAAAATTGGAAGATATTTCTAATCGCTCCATTAGATTAGTAGATATTCCTCACAAATTCGATTTCAATCTCATAATCGCACATTTGGCAAACATTACTGGGGTGTCTATCACTCACCACAAAGACATCACCCCAAAACAAAAACCTATCAATAAAAAATCTCCACCCCAAGCCAATCGCAAACGCCCTACACGTCCACCACTCAAACAACTACTAGTAAGATTCGAGAAAGAATCAGCTACAGAATATCTATACGAAAATGAACATTGGACACTTGCAATCAGAAATTCTCTTATCTGAATACTCCACCCTGATATCGCTCACGAAATATCAGCACAAAGAACATCCTATAGATACCTAATAAGAGGACTTCCCCTCAATACCGACATTAGAGATATGATCCCTATCCTCAAAGCAATCAAAGGTCAAACATGTACATTCAATGCCACCTCAAGAAACTCAATTAGTAAAACAGCTTTCGTTTATACTAATAAAGACAACTACACGAAAGAATCCAACAAAATCCAAAAAGCCGTACTTCAAAACTATAGTATTTTCATAGTAGTTCAAGATTACAAAGGTGACTTCTGTACAATTTGTGGAGACCCTCAACACACTTACAAGAACTGTAATAGCGAACACAGACTCGACTTTAATGGCTCATGAAAAATCTATACGCCCAAATACCTCAAAAAAGACTGTACCAAACTAGAAAACAACCAGGATATTAATAATAAATATAGACATATTATTAGTCCTGAATGTAAAACCAAACCTATTCCGCCAATTTCAACCCCAACGAACCAAAATGGCAAATGACCTATTGTTCCTACAAATAGTAACAATCATCCAGACGCTAATGCAAATGCTAGGACACCAAAACAACAACCATCTATACAACCACAACTAAATGCCATGCACAAAAAACAACTCATCGAGGCTAAAGAAAGAATTTTCAAACTGGAAAATGCTCTCAACGCTCTCACAACCAAATACGAAATACTCGAACAACAAATCAAAATGATCCATACACAACACAACACGCAAAACACATCAATCAATAACCTTAAACAAGATTTTTCCAAAATAACAAAACAAGTCGACGACTATCAAACGATATAACAAACTATTAACAATAAACTTGACTTCATTATAAAAAAAATTTCCAAAAACTTACCCACTCCTTCTCACTATAGCACCCACTCGCACCATGCTCCTTTTGAACATATCGCAAGGAAACAATATAATGATGACTCACTCCACCTCAATAACCCATCAAAATATCAGGAGATCATACCTGAGATGGATATAGACTACAATCGACTCCAACAAGAAGAAACAGAAACTCACTATGGTACATCATTCCAATTGGACCACAAATCTGTATACGGACCCACAAACCCTAAATCAGACACAGACACTGATAATCATATAATTAACGATATCGTTCACCCCTCACAAGTACCTATCAATGGTAACTGCAGTGGAATCTTCGGATTACCCTCATTTTTCTAATTCTACCCCCCCAGTTTTTACCTTTTTTGGACTTATTTCTGATTAACCCCCTTTTTTTTGATTAATTCAACTTCATTTCAATTTCATACAAATTTTTTTATCATTGTGTCATTATGGAAGTACAACATATTAATAATTCAAAGGTTTCCAGTTTGATCTCCCCCTTACCACAAAATGTTACCCCTAACACGACAAATATTAATTTCGACAACAACCAATTTCAAATCTAAACGATCTCCTTACACTAAACGTTATTAATGAACTTAACTCTAATTCAATCCCTTCATACAACCCTGATCACAATTAATACTTTATAGACTACGTCAGAATAGGAACAATCAATATTCAAAGCAGTTTCAATACCAAAAAAGATGATATTAACTTATTCTTCAAACAAGAAAATTTTGATATTTTAGGACTCACTGAACTAGGCCTAATTACCTCAGACGAATTTCCAAAAAAAGAATATTTTGACAATCATGTGATAATATACGATATGAGTGGAACTAATGATAGAAACAGCGGTATTGCTCTAATCGTATCTAAACCTTTCTGTAAACATATTGCAAAGACAAAAACCTACAAAGGACAATTAATATGCATAGACTTATTTTTCAAGAATCATCCTATCAGAATCATTAACACATATATACACGTAAATAACACCAAAACCCAGTCGATCAAAGATTTGACCGACCAACTCTTCCAACTGATACTAGAAGCAAATACTAACAATTACAACCTTATAGTTATGGGGGACTTTAACGTTAACCCTTCACAGTTTATTAAAAATAATCAAAAAATGCAAAATGCTCCTTCCTGGAAACAAGATATTCTTAGAAAAATTAAACGCTTCAACCTATCACATTCTGTTAAATATTTTCAAAACAAATATTTGCCTACTAGAACACTTCAAACATCCAATGATTCACCTACATCTGGATCCTGTATAGATCATATATACATCTCCCAAAATATTTTAGACGCTACTTTTAATTCTAACACTCTACAAATTAATAACACTTTTTTTAACACTGATCACAAATGTGTTTACATACTTGTCGATCAACAATTTTTCCATTCTAGAAAAAACCTCAAAGCCTCACCAAAAGACACACATCGACCCAACAATCACCGCAGAAAAACTTTTAACTACAATTCCATGAACAAAGACAAATGGTCCAAATACAATACTGAATCAAAAATACAATTAAACAAACTCTCATCCCTGCACAATAATGATCACGCATGATCACTCAAGCGCGTGGATGCCTCCCTTATCAACAAAAAATGGTCTAATATCAAAACCATCATCGACAACTCCAAACTTCAAACTATTCCAATATACAAATCTTTACAACATTATAATCTTAATACACCCCTTCCGCTCAGGCAAAAATTTAATAAGATTCTTGCTATCCATAACGTCTTCACTCTTTTCAACAGAAAAAAAATACTCCACTGTAATCCTGATTTAGACCCATTAACACAATGGAGCAAATATTAGTCATCTTGGCCCCTACATAGACGCTCATTGTTGGAATCCAATAAACTTTTTCACAATATCTTGTTTGATCAAAAACTCCCTTCAACCATCAACCACCTCAACTTCAACAGTACAAAAAAAATCATTCAAAAAGCCTTAATTTCTGCAAAAACCCATTATAAAGAAGAAAAAGATATTCATACTCTCAACAATATTAACAACTATATTATCCAACGAAATGATAATCTACAGAATAATCAAAGACGTATGATCAATTCCATACTCGAATGTAAACCGCGTACTATAATACTGGATCGTTTATTTTATACGGATGATTTGACAAATTCCCGTGTCCTAACGCATGATAAAAAAACCATTGAAGAAGAATGCATTAAACACTTCCAACTCCTTAATTCTTCTCAATCGGCTATTAATAATGTTCCAATATTCCACTCAGTTCAAGACTTACCTATTGAATTTCAAGAAATCTATTCACCTATACCTTCTATTAATATATCTCTTTATGATACTATAACTTTTCCTATTACAATCACTGAACTTAAAAATTTCATTAATAATTTACCTTTGCATAAAAGTGCAGGAAACTCAGGAATCCATTATGAAGACTTAAAACATCTCCACGAAGAAGTCCTCCTTTTAATCTTGGATTTATTCAACAACATCCTCTCGACTGGCATCATACCAAAAGATTGGAACCACGCCTTACTTTATCCTATCCCCAAACCCAAAGACTGGGGTTCAGAAATTAACAACACTAGACCCATCATATTGCTCGAATTTACAAGAAAACTCTTCACCAAAATCCTTACGTCAAGATTACATCAAATCCTTTCACGTCCAAACATTATTCAACCTAACAATAGAGCAGGCCTAATAGGCGAATCAACTCTACAACCCCTACAACACCTCCATCACGCTATTGAAATGGCTAACCTTCAAGGCAAAACAATTTGGATTGGCTTACAGGATTTATCCAAAGCCTATGACCATATTAATGTGTCGTTATTAAAACTTTCCTTAAAAAGAGTCAATATCCCAGGTGTTATTGTTAACCTCCTTTGCAATTTATTCTCAAACCGTCACAATCAAATCATTCTCCCGAACTGTCTTTCGAGAGAATACAACATCCTTCAGGGCATTGACCAAGGAGAAGTAGTCAGCCCATTGATGTGGATCATCTATTACGACCTGCTTTTCGCCATGATCAATCAAGACACATCCTTACATTACTCCATAACAACAACTAAAATTCAAAACATTCTACAACCTGATAAAGATCTACCTATAACATACAACACTTCTATCCAAAGTTATCTAGACGATACGATCTGGATCGCTGATTCTTTGAAGAAAATAAGAATCCTAACGGATAAATCAAGAGCTTTTTATAATCTTGCTAACATTCAGATTAACGTTGATAAATACAAGCTCTTAACTAACGACTCCTCTAAATGTGGACAGACAGTCAACCTTGCCATTAACGCCAATGCTCTGGCTATTAATATTACAACTACTGGTAAAAATGATGGAGAGCGCATTCTTGGAGTATACGTCAATGCGTTCAACAAATCCTCACCGACCTATAAGAAAATGAAGTTGACTATTAATCATTTCGCATTTCTACTGCAACGCAAATGCATCACCCACAATCATATTATTTACATAGTTAACAAAATTTTGATCCCTATTTTAGAATATAGATCACAATTTCAAATTTTTTCTTTTAAAGAATGTGAAGCTTTAATGGCCCCTATTAAAAAAATTTTTAAAAATAGTTTACATATCCCTACCTCTACTCATGACAATTTAATTTATAACAAATTATTCCCATCTATTAATAATTTTTTTTTCCATCAATTATATTGTCAGTCATCTTTAATCAACTTACTTTTTAACTCCCCCTTTTAAAACCTATTGCGTTACAACAAATTTTACAGCTCCAATATGATTTTTGGCTTCCTAACTTCCCCTCGCCAACTGATCTATCTAAACTTTCTCCTCAAAAAATTAATCAAAACTTTTTATCCAAATTATTAATATATTTTTCTAAGTTCAATTTATTTTTTTTCCCAAATATCGATTTAAAAATTTTAGGTGGTCGTCACCCTATTGTTCTGGAAATACCCAATATCAACAAACAAGACATTAAGAGTTTACGAAAGAAACGAATAATGTTCATGGACCAAATTTGCTCCATTGACAGATCTTTTCTCTTACCGTACAAAGACATCAAAAAACTCGCTAATAATAAATGGAAAGGAAAAGTACCTAACTGGTATCAAAAACTCCTTCATTACAATACGTTATCTCATAACCTCAGATTAGTTAACCCTCTCAAGGACCCTCCCATACAAAATATTAAATACAAAACGCCTCCAATTGTCAACCATGAAGAACACACACCCCGTAACCAATGGATAGTCTTTTGGGACACTCATACTTCTACAGCAATTTATGGTAAGGCCTTACGGCAGATTAACTGGCCTGGTGCTAATAGCACCACACAAATCCAACATTATATTCCGTTAACTCTGATGGACAATCAATTGGACCTTACACCACAGAAACGTCTCGTGATTCTTACATCCTGCTGCAGTTGCAATAGACATACTTATAATGTCAACAATCCTCTTTTATGCACATTTTATATGAGTACATCATCGTTACTCACCTTTCAAACTACCCCTGTTAATAAAATCCCTATTCACATCCCTGACAAAAAGAAATCTTGGAGATACCCATCCCAACCCTTTCTGACTTTACGCACTTTGGCGTACAACTATTTTCTCACTCTTAGTCGTTCTTTCAAGCATCCTAGTTATTTAGATAATTCTATTGACATACTTCAACCTGACCCTTTACTAAATTACAAAGATTTTAATTTTAATTTTATCCCCAACACCCTTTATTTTATACGCAATATTTTTACGGGCAACGATAATGTGATTCAATCACTTACCAATCTATCTATAGAATTTGTGAACAGATCAACCTTTTCTTTCTACACAGACGGCTCGCTACACACAGACAGTCTGCTTAAATCTCATTTAGGTTTTGGGTGGCTCAAAGTGGGCTCACCTCCGCATACGTTTACTTTTAAAGGATCTATAATTTTTCAACCCAGCTCTACGAGAGCTGAAATTTTCAGTATTTTAATATGTCTTATCACAGTACCCAATGACTCTAATATTGACATTTATACTGATTCTCAAAATTTTATTTCAACTTATAACAATATCAACAATCCTTGCTTCTCTCAACGAAAACTACTGAAAATTAACAACCACCATACGTGGCAAGCCATACTTTACCTCGTAAAACAAAAATCTCTGCATATCTCTTTACACAAAGTCAAAGCACACGATGATGACGTTCTCAACAATTCTGCTGATTTACTAGTTAAAGAAGGATGTGCTCTAGATCCTATCTTCCTTAACCCACAGACGTCTCCTAACGCTCTAATAGTTCTTACCTTTAACCTCAATGGGCCTTTAGAAAAAGATCTAAGAAAATGGTCGAAGAACACTCTAGAATGTTGTAATATGTTGTCAACTATTAACAACACTAGCAATGCTTACCTTTTCAATAAAGCCAAAACACACCTGATAGACTGGCACAACACCTCCCTGTGGATCAAATGTAACAACGACAACACTATATGCAGCAACTTAAACGATAAAATCACAGGCTTTAAGATCAAAAGTTTTAACCATACGCTGCCAACTTCTGATTTACAACTAAGGAACTACCCCAATTTGTTCCCTCCAGGTCCTATTAACTGCACTGCATGTAATAATCTGGTCATTAACAATGTGCACATAGGCTTTTGCCCAACTCACCTTACCACATTGAATAATTCTTTACAGAAAATTAAAGAAGCTTTTATCCTTAAACTTATTGACACCTCAGATGCACCAGGCTCTATGGACATTAAAGCTTGGGTAGAAAGATCTCAAATTTTTAGTCCAGTTACCAATGATGACCACCCAGTATATCTCGTCTTACATCAATGCGTCACTAGTATGCTGTTAGACGAATGATTTGCATTTACATAATGATGAATATTAATGTTACTGCGCCACAAATGATCAACGTAGTATATAAAGTATATTAAGTATATTTAGTATATTTAGTATATATTTCTTATATTTCTTTTATTATTTAAATTTCTTATATATTATTTATTATATTTATATCTTTTATATCTTTTATTATTTATATATTTGAATGAAGTTCAATTTGTATAAATATCTTGAATATTCGCTTAAAATAAAAGAAGTTCAGACAAGTTGTTTATAATAAAGTTGTAATTGCAAGTGTTATAAGATTACCTTATTGTATAAGTTGTTAACATACCTACAACTAATAAAGATACATTTCAATTATCAAATACACTGCCTTTTAGCGTGTAAAGAATTGATTGGAATACTTCATAGCTAGTGTCTTCCTGAAGATATTCATAATTCACTGCTTGACGGACTGAGTTGGTGAACAATTGGTGATTCCTACCAGGTTAATTTGAATAATAGTAAATGCATGCCGTATTACAACTTAACTAAGAATCAAAAGAAAGCACATTTAAAGAAACATCGTCAAGAAATAACTATTAAAAAATAAGAAAATTATTGTAACTTGTGTTATCCTGTTGATAGAATACCAGTAGATAACATACCAAACAGATTTCATCTATTTTGGCTTTGGATTTCAGTACATCATACTGCGGAATAGTATACAGGCGCTACAGTTGCTACGTTTAAAATATTGACAGAAGAATTTTATACTGCTACTGAGTTAGGTATTATTGTATACGCAACTACCAGTATTGTAAAAAGTATAAGATACCGAGAAATCACTTTACCATTTTTAGAACTATCTTTTTATTTGCATAAATTATTTGAGCTTACCAACGGTTTTCAAAGTCTTCTAACTGCAGAACAAATAGTCACTGCACATCAGATTTTCCATAATACTCTACCAATTCCAAATCTTAACATGGCTATCACAAATGATCAAATGAAGGCGCTCTTGGATGGAGTTTTTGGAGCAGGAGGTGTTGATTGGAAAACTGCCCTTACAAATGTGCATAATGAAGCTCAAGCAACAAATGCTGCGCTTACCGCTTTACAGAATGCTACTACTAATTATGCTACTAAAATAGTAGAAGTACCACCATTTTATGGAAATGACACAGAGGATCCTAACGAATGGATTGATATTTTTATTTAAGCCCATACAACTAATGGATGGGCAGATGCCAGAAGAGTAGCTTTGGCTGCAGGACATTTGAAGAATGCTGCCTATGATTGGTATCAAAATGATAAGACAAATATAACTCAATGGGAAGGAAACCCTGCCAACTCCTTTAAAGAAAGACTAATTGCTTACTTTGCTACGCCAGCCTGAAAGAATCAATGGGTAAGGGAATTACAAGGAGTAAAACAGAAGGAAGGAGAATCAATTGAGGATTATTCTCGATGCTTTAGAAAACTCTTAAATAGAGCAACTATAGGAAATGTTTTAGCTGACCAACATCAAATCAACTACTTTATAAACAGATTGTTTCCAATCTATGTTAGTCAAGTAGTATTGGCTTCTCCAGCCACTTTAGCTGCTGCTATTGAACGAGCTAAACTAGTAGAATCAGGTGTAAAATATACCCTATTAAATGTACTGTAATGCCAAAGGAAGAAGCTCCAATTCCCTCTACCTCGCAAAGTGTTGTTGCACCAGCACCTGTTCCAGCTCCAGTTACCCAAGTAGAAAATAGTCTTAAAAATGAACTTGATGCTCTCACAAAGCAAATGCAACAATTATCCATTAACTATGCGAATTTGTCCGCATCTGTTACCAGAACTCCTCGATTTAATCAATCAAATAATCGTACTCCTCGCTCAGAAAATATTAATAGACCTAGACACAAAAGAGAAGTGACTTGTTTCAAGTATGGGAAACTAGGACATTATGCCAGGGAATGTATCGCTCCAGGAAACAAATGTCCCAACCAAGTTCAATTTCAATCTAATAGAAATAATCAACGACCTGTTAATTTTATAGACTATAAAGAAGAGTATTATGAAACTGATGAGTATGAAGAATACGATGATGAATTTGAAACAGAAATTTACGCTTTTAAGAGGAAAGAACCCTACCAAAGAGAAGTTCGAGAAGTAAAAAGAAGAGCTATGCCTCGCTCTGAATCTCAAAAAGAAGAACAAACTAGACTTGTCCCAGATGTAGAAATGCAAGATGCTGAGCCTTTAAAAAGTAAAAAGGTTAGAAGAAAAATGTTGCCAACTCCAATTGAGCAACTTACTGAATTTAACGTTGCAAATTATTTAAGAGATTTGCCCTGTAGATTGTCAGTAGGACAAGCTGCGCATGAGATCCCTAAGTATCGTTCAGGACTAATCTGAGCTGTTAGAAGAACCAGGGAAAAAGAAACTAATTTTATTGAAAGAAATGATTCCCCTGATCTTGATCAAACTATTGCTGCGTGATGTGAATTGTACGTAGGAAGAGAATCCATCTCCACTGTAATTGATAGTGGAGCTGTGACAAGTATAATTACCAAGTCATTGATGAAACAACTTGGCTATCAAATCGATCAACCCTCTAATATGGTGATTGTCACTGCTAATGGAACCAGAGTTCATGCACTAGGAATGATTGCCGCATTACCAATTCATCTCAGCCATATTATAGTACAAACGCCAGTATATGTTTTGGACTCCTAAAATGATATTCTTATTCTAGGAAATGATTGGCTTAGAAGAGTTAATGCAATCGTTAATTGGAGGGCAGAGAAATTGTCAGTCCATTATAAAGGAAGAACCGTAAATGTACCTTTGATTTTTACGATAACTAAAGCCTTTATTAATGCTGAATCCCTAGGAGAAGAGGATGAAGAAGAAAATGATGAAGAATACGAAAATGAGGAGTTAGTTGAAGCTCCTTTATATTATTCAGATACCTGGGACTCAGATTCAGATGACTTAGACTATAATCCCTGGATGGAAATGCACTCGCCAGATTACTCCGACGAAGAAGTGAAGTCTGATGATAAAAATGAAGGAAATCCTGCTGTATTTCTCGCAGAAGTGTAAGAAGAAAATAATTCATCAGCAGTGGTAAAATCTAATCTAAGACCGTTAGATCATCATCAACAAACACTCTTTCAGTCCCTTATGAAAAAATATGAAGACATCTGCGCAAAAAGTCAAACCAAGATAGGAAAAACTCATGTCATTCGACATAGGATCTTGACTGGAGATGTTGCTCCTGTTGCTCAACCTCCCTATAGAATGAATCCAGTAAAAAGGAAATTTTCAAAGAATAAGATTGTGAAAATGGAAGTACAAGACATTATTAGAAAATCATCTAGTCCGTGGGCTTCTCCTGTGGTAATTATAGAAAAGAAAGGAGGAGATAAAAGATTATGCATAGATTATCAAAAGTTGAACGCCATTACTAAAGCTGACGCATACCCTTTACCAAGAATTGATGATCTCTTAAAAAATTTAAGAAGTGCAACTTGGTTTACCACTTTGGATCTTGCAAGTGGTTACTGGCAAGTTCAAATGAGTGAAGAGGATATTGAAAAGACTGCTTTCATCACCCCCTTTAGCCTGTACGAATTTCTTGTTATGCCTTTTGGATTGGTATATGCTCTAGGAACTTTTCAGCGTCTCATGAATTATATTCTGCAAGACTTCTTAGGAATATTTGTGGCAGTATACCTGGATGATGTAATCATCTACACCAGAGGACCTCTGGAGACGCACTTGGATCATTTGCGTCAAGTATTTGAAACCTTGCAAAGCGCTAATTTTCAAATTAAATTAAAAAAATGTTATTTTTGTTACCCCAAATATCCACTTCCTTGGACATGTAGTAGGAAAGGATGGAATCCAAGTAGATCCAGAAAAAATTGAAAAAGTGAAGAATTTCCTATACCACAAAACTTGTGACAATTGTGTGCCGCACTGGGATTATTCTCTTATTATCGAAAATTTATCAAAGATTTTTCAAAGATTGCGCATCCCATGAATGAATTACTTAAAAAGAACGTACCTTTTGAATGAAATCAGAAGAAGCAAAATGCTTTTGAAAGATTAAAAGAGTGCTTAATGAAAGCTCCCATTTTAAGCTACTCAGATTTCAACTGATCTTTTATCATTTACACGGATGCTTCAGGAACAGGCTTAGGTGCTATTCTTTCACAACTTCAAGAGGATGGTAAAGAACATGTGATTGCATATGCGAGTTGAAGTATGAATAAAGCTGAAATGAATTATGCTATCACCGATCAAGAATGTCTTGCAGTAGTTTGGGCTGTCCAACACTTTCAGCATTACTTGAGAACGAAGCCCTTCACTATTGTTACCGATCATATTGCCTTAAAATGGCTCAAAACCTCCAAGATTCCAAAGGAAGGCGAGCCAGATGGATCATGAAACTTCAGCAATATGACTTTCAAATTAAGCATCGTCCAGGAAAAGCTAATGCTAATGCTGATGCTTTATCACGAATCCATGAAGACCCAGTTGAGTGTTATATGGTTTCTATTGTTCCTTCTGGATTGAATAATGAAGAAATGCCTGAAGAAACCTTAAATATTGGCAAGTATCATGGTTGCCAGCAAGAGCGACCTTTTCTAGAAAAGAATAATATCCAAGGAAAATCTTTTCTGTGTTGCCAAAGTTGTAACATGAATCAAAAAAATAATGAGGAAATCTGTGAAAAGTGTCATAAATCTGCTCTATGCACTGATGAATGGGATATCTACCATGGCTTTAATAGCTATTGCTCCATCATAGGAGACGCATGCTTTATTAATGATGGACATCATACTCATAGAATTTGTTTTGAGTGTTAACAAAAAATTGAAAAGAAAAGATACGCTAAGAGTCAGAAAATTCAAGCGCAACTACAAAAGGAAAAAGAAATCATCAATTGAGCGAAAACCTATATTTGGAACAAATGCGACATGGAAATAGAATGTGCTGTAGTTCAAAGAAATGTCAAACTCACCAGAGATCTAGGAATCCTAGATAATAATCAACCTAACTACCAAAACCATTGCGAGAATTGTGGAACGCTTTTAAATTCAAAAAAGAAAATTGGATGTTATTTTCTTATCCACCTCCATATGATCAATGGTACTGCCTTAGTGATGTACTTACATGCAAAACTTGTTTCAGAGAATTAGCAGAAGAATATTTTGGAGATGTAGAGATGCAATACTTAGAAATCCTTAAAAAGACCACTGAGATGGAAATGTCACAAGATGAACCTTTTCCTCCAGGAATCGGTTGGAAGTATGATAAAGAAGAGGAATATAAAATTCGACAAACCCGTATTCATCCAGATATGAATCCAGACTATCTGATTAATGAACCTTGGTGGAATGAACCTATCGATGTTCAAATTGAAAACTATTACTACGAAACTGAAATCATCATGAATAATATCAAAGTGGTCGTGCAATAACCACTTTTCTAAACTCAGCACCAAAAGAAAAGAAAACAAACGAGTGAATGCGAAAGTGTTAGCATTGTGACTAACAGCCCATCATGGATCCCAACTAATACCACCAAATATATCAATACTTACATCAACAAATATTACCTACCTTTAATACTCTCGAGAAAAACAGAAATTTATCAACCTCTGCAACAATTTTGAATTAAAATTAAATTATCTTTATAAGAAGAACAAAAGGAAAAATGGACAATTATTGAAAGTCATTAGAAATTTTGAATTGGAACCACTATTATATATGATGCACAATGATTCTACTGCCGCTCACTTTGCAGTAGATACCATGTTCAATAAAATTAAGGATCGTTACTATTGGCCTCAAATGTATGAAAATATAAGAGAATATGTTAGATCATGTGATTCTTGTCAAAGAAGAGGAAAATCTAAAGCAAACCAATTGCTCCACCCTATTGCCGTACATGGACCCTTTTATCAAGTAGGAATAGACTTTGTTGGACCATTACCCATAACTCCTAATGGAAATCATTATATCATTGTTGCTATGGATTATATGACCAAATGGCCTGAAGCGAGACCAGTGTCACGTGCTACTGTGGAAGAAACATCACAATTTATCTATGAAGATATTATTTGTCGTCATGGATGCCCTGCAAAATTATTGTCAGATAGAGGAACACATTTTAATAATCAAATGGTAAGAAACTTTTGGAGAAATTTGGGATTAAACATGTATTTTCTACTCCCTATCACCCACAAACAAATGGATTAGTCAAACGATTTAATCGTACCTTATGTGAATCATTATCAAAGTTAGTAATCCAGACCAATGAGTGGGATAGATATATTGCTCCAGTCTTGTTTGCATATCGGACAAGCAAACATTCTACCACGAAAATATCACCCTTTTATTTGGTAAATAGAAGAGAAGCTAAACTCCCTGTAGATAATTTATCTGATAATTTGGAACATATAAATCAAAGACTTTTATCTTTGATCGACAACCTGCCTCATGTGCGAGAAGAAGCAAAGATAAAGGTTCGAGAGAGTCAGGTCAAGCAAAAGGATTATCACGATCAGAAAATTAAAAAGGAGTTAAATTTTGAAATAGGAGATAAAGTCTTATATTACGACGCTGCAAAAGAAAAACAATGGACCAGAAAATTAGACTCAAAATGGAAAGGTCCCTTTTATATTTATGAAATCAGGCAAAATGGTGCTTATAAATTACGCTCTATAGAAGGAAAAGTTTTACGAACTCCTGTAAATGGAAGTTTATTAAAATTGTATTACGATCGACAAAATTGGATACTGATCATTGCAGTATAGTTAGTAATAATTTAGATTTACACCTCGTGGAAATATGACAATTTAATTTAAGTATGATCTACAAGTCTCACAACGGAATCACAAGAATATTCAACCAGCTGCCCCAAAATAATTCGAAAAATTTTGTAAAAATTTTATTAAAAAGAAAAGAAAAACTACAACGCAAAGAAAAAGAAGAAAATAAACGAAGGAAAAGAAAATTATTTATACGGTAGGAGGAGGAGGAGGAAAATTATCGAGAATAGTGTTAGAAGTAGTAGGAGTAGAAGGGGATTGTTGAACTCTATTTGCAATCGCTACAGCTCAAACTGCTGTTTCTTGCTCTGCCACAAATTTACGATGCCACCCTTCTCGTTCCTGTCTTAAGGAACTTATCTTCATCTCCAACCTAAACTTATTTAAAGTTAACGACTGTACTTGAGTTCTTAGAAGCCTATTTTGGTCTTCTGTTTCTTTTAAATGCCCAATATCATCTTCTTTGTAAACTACCTTCTTCCCCAACTCTTCCTTTTCCATAAACAAGGAAGCCGCGACACCAAGAGCTTGTTGAGTTAAGCCTTCACTTTCTTGAGGCTTATCAATGCCTTTTCTTTGAAAATGCCTTCTTCTGACGGCCTTACTTGATTTATTATGTTTTCTTTTGTTATTTTGGCCTCGAGAGGCACGTGAACTGCGAAGTTTTCTGTGAGCAACGTTGGTATCAGTGCGAGTCATATTGAAAATTAATGAAGAAAAGAAGATGATGATGATTTAGAGATGGTGCGACATTGATGAAAATTTAAATGAAGAATTTACCCAGAAATTACCATAAAAATCAAACCGAGTTTTATCAGAAATTACCAACATTTTCCAATCCCATAATTTGGAAAATTTGAAAAAGTAGGATATAAGGGAAGGCTGATCATAGCACCAAATCTTTGTCACACATACTCGGTCATTCCTGGCCAAAATGATTGGCTTCTATGCCTTGCTAATTTTGGGCTTCAGCACGAATTCCCTTTGGGGGTCTCTTAGCTTGGTATATCACGAGTGACCCCCATTTACTAGTGGGTTGGAAGTATGGTGTAGTGAATAGAAAAATATATATATCATTATTATGTAATGATATGATCAACAAAATTCGTAATATTGAGCAAATTTTAAGTTAATATTAATTTAGTGATCGATAATGATGAAGTATGACATAATACGATAACTTAATTATTACATATATTATAGTAAAGTATAAATAGTGCCTTAAAAAAAAAAAAAAAAAAAAAAAATGGATTTTTCATTATTTCTTATTGATCTCCAAGAAACTCATCCTTTAGAAATAGGACCAATAATTCCTTCATATTTGGAAGATATGGATATAGAAGAAAAGTTTTTGAAGTCCTATATGCAGTTACAGCGTTCGATACAGCTCAAAAATAGGATTCTATCATTAGTAAATGCTTACTTTGTAGGAAAAATACTCGTAGAGATAAAATCAACGTCAGAAAGGTTCAGGATGAAGAGAAGATTAACAAAGCATTATTTAACTATGACAGAATATACCTTTGACCTTTTTGAACCTAATCCTTCTCAAATACTGCGAACTAAGTATTTAAACGTTCAAGATATAAGAAAAATGAAGCGTCAAGAAATCTTGGTATTAAGAAGTTATTTGAATCAGGATTTCGCAGGAGCTCAAAATTTAGGAGAGGAGAGTTGTTAGACGAATGATTTGCATTTACATGATGATGAATATTAATGTTACTGCGCCACAAATGAACAATGTAGTATATAAAGTATATTAAGTATATTTAGTATATTTAGTATATATTTCTTATATTTCTTTTCTTATTTAAATTTCTTATATATTATATATTATATTTATATCTTTTATATCTTTTATTATTTATATATTTGAATGAAGTTCAATTTGTATAAATATCTTGAATATTCGCTTAAAATAAAAGAAGTTTAGACAAGTTGTTTATAATAAAGTTGTAATTGCAAATGTTATAAGATTACCTTATTGTATAAGTTGTTAACGTATCTACAACTAATAAAGATACATTTCAATTATCAAATACACTGCCTTTAGCGTGTAAGGAATTGATTGGAATACTTCATAGCTAGTGTCTTCCTGAAGATATTCATAATTCACTGCTCAACGGACTGAGTTGGTGAACAACGCTCACCTCTCTCATCAAGATGTTTATTAAAAACACTAAAAAGCGACAATCCATGATAATTTTCTTCATGGAACTTTTTTTCAAGGACATTACTCGTCCTTTTTGGAAACTACACTCTTCTTTAATGCACGCCTGGGAGAAGGCAAGAAACATCACGAGAAAGAAAAAGATCAAGTATAGAAAGAAAAACAAAAAAGGCAATTCTGCACCTACCTCAGATAACCCTACCAGTCAACTTAGAACTCTGCGACGTACGATTCAACAAGTTGATAATTCTTCCTCAAGTCACATACACGGATTTAATGCCACTACGCCACAGAAGTCTATACCACGTAATCCCTTCAAATTTGATCGAAAATTATTCATTTACTTAAATAGTTCTAACTATTTACATTCTGGAGATTGGTTAACATACCTAGATTTATATTTAGATTCTACTTTTAATTTTACTTTTAATATAGATTTTTTTACTTCTTTTATCAGTGCGTATTTTAATTTTTATGGTTCTTTTTAGATTGACGGTCATAGCCTTCAATTATAACATTTTAACAGCTGACGGCCGCGTTAGGGATTTCGTATTTTAGAAATAGATGTAGATCTTTTTACTCTAATTTATTTTTAGTATTAGATTTTTTCACCTCTATGTATTCTTTTATATGACGTTCAGTCTAAAAACAACTAAATAAATAAATAAAAATAAATTGGGAGTAAGTACATCGGCAAATGTACTATCTGCATCCCAATCTAATCCAACTTATGACCGCACTTATTTTTGTAACAAGACATTGGATCATTATCCCAACTTATATAGAGAATATAGTAGTGAAGACTTCAATTATTATGGCATTACTTATAAAACATTATGCCCATTATGCAAGTTAGGTCATGATGATTAGGAAAGTATAGAAGGTAGATATAAAACTGGATCCTATTTTATTAAGTGTGAACAGTGTGAAATTGAGATAACTGCATAGTCTCATTATTTACAAGACCAAGTCCGATAAAGTATTAACCCCTGAATATTTAGTTGGCATGCCAAATTACGTGAGTTTTACAGATAAATTCGCTCCAAATTATATAAAACATATAAGAAAGAAACTGAAAATAAGCCATGGCAATTCCCAAAAGCTGTGATAAATATGTTGGCAGAACCTCAAGCCTCTGATTTTAAGCCTATCATTTTTGAAGCCAGATCCAATCCAGAGCTAATTATCAAATCCGTCTTAAAGCATTTCCTATACTTGAAATCCCAAAATACTTTTAGAGGGATTGATAATTATAATTTTGCATCACCTCAGCTGTGGAACTCTCCATGTCCCATTTGTGATGGAAAACATGGGAATTATGGATTACATGGCGAATGATATGGAACAGAATATTGTCTTACTTGCTTCACTTCAAGCAATAAATTCAAATTTGCAATCATAGTATAGAAACTCCGTCATATAAGGCTGATCACCTGAAATACGCAATATGATATTGGAAAAATCCTTGCCAATAAAATAGGGCATATATAGTATATATATATTTTCCTCTGTAATCCATCTTGAAATAAACTTACTGAACTTGGGTAATGTGATAAAAAACTCTTTCTCCCAGTCTTGAAGCATTTACCGTGTTATCCTGTGGACAGAGAATGTATTGAGAAAACTTTTCTACTTACATGACAAAATTACTGCCTCATCATTAAAAGCATTAAGCCTGTAGTTCCTGAATGAAAAATTTCCATGACATCATCACTCAAGTGTTTCACTGATGGCTAGGAGAATGTCATTAACTTCAGATGAATTCACCGGCAATTTAAGAGGAGGGAGATGGATAGAATCAAGTATAGACTCAATTAATTTCATGATATATATATTAAAATTGTTAATGCCAGTAAAAAATCAAATCAGGATTTTATTAGAAACTATTATAACTTTGGGAAGCACTAAAGGATCATTTAGAACATTTAAATTTAATCATCTGAAACAGACTGCTAAGACGTTTGTCAATGATAAAGGTAGAGATCAGCTTTCTTAATACAGAAACGAATTTTAAACTTTTTAATAGCATTGGTGTAGATGACAATGTTGCGGTAGAATAAGGATGAGATTGTAGTGCCTCAAGTCACTGAATCCTTCTATATATAAAAGCATTTAATAAAGTTCACTCATTCAGGTTTATAAGAATATATTTTCAATTGATTTTTTCTACAGTGTGTTTGTAACAATTGTGAATCACAAGTTGTAAAGTTCTTGTGATACTTGTCTTCTCAGCTCAAATAAGCTAGCAAATAAGCATCTATATTTATTTAGATTTCTTTTACATCTTTTACATGCATTATACAATATATATTACATAATTACCCGCATGCTACATTGAAGAATAAAAAAAATTTAAGATAGAATTTTTATACAGATGATTATTTCTTGTGGACTGACTTGAGAACTGACTCAACCGAGTTGTAACCTGATCCAAGCGAATTGCAACTTGACTCAACTGACTTGACCGAGTCTTTCTGATCAATTGGCTTCAGGTGAAAACCCCACCCAATAGCAGTAAGTAATGAGCTTCCAACGACTAAAACTCCACTTATACAAACAGTGGTTTGTAATGAGAAGTATTTAATTTGTGAGTCAAATTTTGTCTCAATTTCAGTCAACTTTTTACTATCTTCTTGAACTTTTGTTTCAATTTCAGTCAACTTTTTACTATTTTCTTAACCTTTTGTCCTAATTTCGGTTTAAGTTCTTTGAGTGAGTTATTGAAATTACTGATCTGAGAAATTTTAACGTGTCCTGTTTATTAAAAAAAGAACTGCAAAATATTATATACTTATACAAGTACAACTATCTTTATTCAAGGGGTAAAATACTTACCAGTACCGTGAAAGAGACTTTGACGAGCAATATTGCTTAATTGAAACATATTTTTTGGTTATAATCTATCACGAAGAAATTTTTAGAATTATTATGAGTATTTCACGTAAGTGTTCAAACCATTGGCGAAAAAAGTTTATAATATATATATTTATTTATTTATTAATCATTTAATTTGATCATTACACAGAAAAATTTATGATGTTAATCACTTAATTTGGTTTATGAGTCAGAATTTTATTATTATGATATTCAAGGAAGTAAAGTAAAGAATTAATCAAACCTTTATACCTTTGTTAGAGTTAATTTACTAGAAACAAATAGTCAGAGTGAAATTAATTTCAATAATTACGAATTTTTACTGATAATTCTCTTTTTTTTCATTATGATCCACAGTCAATATTGATAATAGAAAGTTAATTGGGCACCTTAAGGAGGCTATAAAAGATAGGATAGATGTTCCTGTTAGCTTCAAAACAAAGGATCCAAAGTTATGGAAAATGGAAATATCAAAGGGCTGACAACTAATATTCCCAATTCTGATAAAGTTTTAGAAAAATCGAATGCATCAGTCCTATAAAAAATCTGGATACGTTTTTGATAAGGTTTTTGTACAGATTTTTTCCTTAGAAAAAACGTATCATAATAGTCCATTGAAAAGATACGGAAAATTGCACAATTCCGTATCACTAAAAATACGTTATTGCATGATTTACATACGGAATTTATACGATTTGGTTATTGAATTTGTACAATTTAATCACAAATTTTATTTGGTTTGTCCATGATTTTGTTACTAAATCTAGGTCAAAATTATGAATAATACTGGTCAAATTTATAATTTAACTTTGGCTAAAATTATAAGATAATGCTGGTCAGAATTATAATTTAACTTTGACTAAATTATAGAATAATTTGGTCAAATTTATAATTTAACTTTGGCTAAAATTATAAGATAATGTTGGTCAGAATTATAATTTAACTTTGACTAAAATTATAGAATAATGCTGGTCTGGTTTACGATTTAACTTTGGCTAAAATTATTTAATTCTGGCTGAGTATAAAATAATTATAAAATATTGGCCAAATTTATAATTTAATTTCGTAGTATAATGAATTTAAATGATTTATTAAAATATTATAAAAATAAAAATATATACAAAAAATAAAGAATACAAAGAAAAATCATTCTTTATAATTAATTAGTTTTCTTTGGCGTTTTTCTCTAAGCATTTCTAACTCTAATTTAACATTATAAATTAATGTTTTTAAATAATAATGTAATAAATAAATTATATTAAATTATAATTTACATATCTTTCTTATTTAGTTCATGTTTTATTTTTAAAACTTTAACTGCCATTTTATTAATTTCACAATCATCATTGTCATAATCTAAATATTGTTTTCAAAATCTATTACTTCTGCTAGTAGATGCTGTTGTTACTAAAAATATATATAATTATTAAAATATTAGTAAAATACAGTAAGTAAATCAATATTCAAATAATATAAGATATTACATAATTCTTCTGGTACAGATAGGCGGAAAGGACCGACTGTTTGTTTATCAACATCAATATTATGTATTTGTGATTGTCGTGGCTGATGATCATGTTGATCTTATAAACAATAAACATATGTGTAATTAGTTAATTATTATAAATATTTTATAAATCTGAATATTACTTACGTTCAATATTTTCATTTCCATTTTCCACTTCACTTTCACTTTCATTTTCCTTTTCATTTTCCTTTTCATTTCCCTTTTCCTTTTTCTTTTCCTTTTCCTTTTCCTTTTTCTTGCCTTTTTTATCTTTGTTATTAATTTTTCGTTTGATATAATCACGGCGATTATGCAAATGTTTTTTTATTAATTCTTTCACAAACCAGTTCCCTTCACCAACCGGGGTGTTAGGATTTCGTTTTATAAACTGAAAAAAGAATAAATATTAATAATATTTTTTTTTAATTATTAGTATAATATTGTTAAGAATCCTACACTTTTAATTATTTTTGCAATAAGGTTGATGTTTTGACTTTTATATTGAACATTAAAGTCAACATTTAGGGTCGCCATGATAAATCTTACTTCTGACTTAAAAAATAATAAAGGTTATTTTAATTATCCGATAAAATATAAACTTTAAACGTTTTTTTTTATTATTTACCAAAAGATTATTATATTCATTTTTTTTTAAATTCATTAACACTAGTCGAAAAAGGACAATTCAGCCTAAATTTGACCAGGTCGAATATAGGTCGAATGATGATCTAACCTATGTCAAATTGAGGCCGAATTTTTTGGCGCATTTAGGGTGCCAATCGTCTCAAATTCGGAAAGAAAATTTGACCATCATTTTGCCTATATTAGGACATTATTACATATTTATTCAACCCTAAAAAAAACTACTGTATGTAACCCAAATATTATTAACAAATAGGTCAATTTAGTTCTGAATTTTATAGTTTATTAACATTTTATTAAAAGAATATTAAAAATTACATATATATTATATAAATTTCTATCTAATATCTATCTATATATTATCATCCATCTATCCCATCCATCTGCCATCCATCCAACATCTATCCACCATCTATAAACAACAAAATCCACTAAATAGACGATTCACATATGCCTAAAGGAGAAGAAGTTTAAAATAAGAAACCTTTCAAAACTCTCCTGAATTCCGTATTTCCAAGTCAGAATCAGGTTCCTAAAAATAAAAATAAAAAAAATGGTAAATTGATGTTTTTTAAGAAGTTTTCGAGCATTTCAAAAACTTACTGGCATTCTGTTTATAGTCCAAAATTGGGCCAGTTTACTAAAAGAAATAGAAAGGAAGAAAAAAATTAAAATAGGATTTTTTAAAGTAAGTTCAAACTTGAAACTTTACCTGGGATTTTGGTGTTCAATGCATATCTAAAAGATCAAGAATAACCTACAAAAGAAACAAAATGAACTGTTAGCAACAATTCGTTAAAATAGAAACATCTGATTTTTATTTACTGATATATAACCTATCGATATACTGGTTGCCTAAAAAGAAAAAAAATGAAACATTAATAAGCATTTCGTTAAAAACAGATAAATTTAAAATGTTTTAAACCCATCAAAATTTTAAAGTTGCGTTTGCGTCCTAAAGTCTGAAGAACAGTCCCCTAAAAAAGAATTAATAGAAACGAAACGTATATGTCGTTAAATTTTGGTAAAAAAAGAAAAATTCTACCAAAAATCTACTATCTTACGCGTCTAATATATCCATCCTTTACTTAAAAAATCTTGAATCCACATCCAATGAGAGTCAAAAGCAACCTAAAAAAGATAAAGAATGAATTTGTCAATTTGTTAAAAATAAAAAATTGAAAACAATAAAAAAAAACTCAACGTAATTCTGCGCATTCAAAGACCTAAAGAGCAAACTGCTAAAAAAAAGAAACCCCCAAAAAAATTAGTAGCTAGGTGATTTGAAAAATTATAATGCAAGAAAAAATCTACCCAACTCCATATTTATGAAGAGACAGCCTAAAAAAAAGAAATAAATGAAACGTTAACATTTTGTTAAATAAATTGTAATTAATAAAAAAAAATCGATTCCAGCTCCTTTACCGAAAACTGAAAGACTAAACCTGCCTAAAAAAAAGAAAAATATTGTGTTTTGTTATAGTAAATTGTTACAATAAATAAAATAAAATAAAGAAAGTCACCCACTGAATTTCAACGCGTTTGATGACCTGGCCGTTTATCTAAAAAAAGAAGTAAAATGAAATGTTAGATAGATTTCATTAAATAAAACATTGATTTCAATTTCCTTACCAAAATCTGAATTCCATGCGTCTAAAACCATTTAAAAAAATTTATTAAAATCATAGTAATTTTTCAGAAATAACGAAAAAAATTCCACTATCTACATACCTTGATTCCAAAAGTCTGGTAGTAATTTTCATCCAGCAATCCTATAAAGAAAGTAAATTATGAAACCTTAGTTAACATTCTTAACGATAAATAAATAAAATAAAATAAAGTTTCGGAAATCTATACCTTCAAAATTTATCTACAAAAATAATTCAAAACTTAGCTAGCCAGAAAATAAAAAAAAATTTTTTTTTTTTTAAAAGTTTCGTTTCAAAGATTCCATTGATATTCATCAGGTCAGAGTTGCAATCCTACAGTGTTAAAATGATTCAAAAATGTTATAAAATACAGAACTGAAAGATCTGCCTAAAGAAAAAGAAAGACAACGAACTGTCAGCAGTTAGAAATAGTTTGTTAAATAATAATAATAATAAAGGATGACGCACCAAAACTTTTACGTGTCTAAAAACTATTTTTTCATTTATTTTCTTTTTGGTTCTTCGTTTAGATCTAATAAAAGAAAAATCAAAACGTTAATTTATGTTTTGTTTAAAAATTTTTTTTTTATTTAAAAAAAGGGATTACCTCCAAACTTTTCGTCTAAAAAAAAGAAAAATAACAAAACATTAGTAAACGAACGTTTTGTTAATATGAAAGAAAAAAGATGAAGAAACGTTAATAGACGTTTCTTTTCGTTAATTTTTTTGGTAATCGTTTGTTAAAATGATTAAAGAAAAAAAATAAACCTTTTGGGATGTCATGTCTAGAAACTGAAGAAGTCATTTAAAAAAAATTGAAACGTTGTAAACGTTTTGTTGAAATTTGGAATTTTTTTTTTGAGTATTCATTATGAAAAAGGTCTATTGTAGGAGAGGGAAGAAGGAAAAAAGGAAGAGGACGAAGAGAAATGAAAAGGAAAACAAAAAAGTAAAGTTAAGAAAAAAGGAAAAAGTGAATTAATGGGAAGGTTAAAGGGAAGGTTAAGTAGAAGAAGGGGAAAGAAGGAAAGAAGAGATGATTATAATTTTGTTAAGCCTTAAGTTTAAAATCTGGGGTATTTGTATTAACATGACGATTATGATATATTTAGTGTAGTAAAATAAGGTTAATTATCTGATGTTGCTGATATCCAAATCGATCCAATAGAAACTGAAAAAACGCCTAAATAACGAAACTTTAGGAAACATTTCGTTAAAGAGTTTTTAACAGATAGAAGTATGGGAGAAATGGGAAAGGAGAAAAAAAATAAAGAAAATGAAAATGAAAAGAGAAAGACGAAAGTAAAGAGGAAGGATGAAGGATGGGGGAAGGATGAAAATAGAGGAAAGATGAAAAAGGGAGAAACGAGGGAAAGGCAAAGGATAGGAAAGTTTTGTTAAAAGTTTAATTTAAATAAACTTTTAACTGAACTATGGATGCTCAATTAATATAATATGCGTAACATTAAATTATTTATATTCTAATCGACCATAATTTGACAATGTCGAATGACTGCCGAATGTATGTCTAATCATAAATCATTACTAATTGAGGTCAAATAATTTTAATTTTGGTCGAATATAGGCTGAATTTTATCAAGGCCGAATATTCCTTTTTCGACTAGTGTAAGGCTAAAATTTTTTCAACTTTTGTGTATCTTTCACTTGGTTTATAAACAAGTTGTGTAGGAGCAACTGTGGGTGTAGGAGTTGAAGAACCTTGCGTTGGAAGTGAAGAAGCAGTTGAGGAGCCTTGTGTTAGAACTGAGAAAGCAGTTGAGGAACCTTGCATTAAATTTAAAGAAGGAGCTAAAGTTTCTACAAATTTTTGGTAAACTTCTAGTTTTTTTGAGAGCATATCAATGATATTATTAACTGCCTCCATAGCGAAGTAAATATTATAAAAAAAAAAAATAATAATCAAAAAAAATAATAAAAATCAAAATCAAAAACCAAAAATAATAAAAAAAAAGAAAAAAAAAAAGCGGTGAAAGAGTGATATATTTATACAGATTTATTGTTTTGCCGATCTTTCTATTTGCATCACGTTATTCATTGTTTTGCAGATCTTACTATTTTAACGTGTAATTTATTATTTTGCTGATCTTTCTATTTATATATGATTATATTGTTAACACACAATGAATTCACGTGTTTATATGACTTTTCTATTTATATATGGTGATTGCATTATTAACCTACAATAAAATCACGTGACTACACGACTTTTCTATTTATAAAAAAAATATTTCAAATATGATGTCTACCCGGAAATAACGTGAATTATTGTTGAAAAATTCGGGAAATAATTTGTTGTATGAAAAACACTAATGAATTTCTAACGCCAGAACATGGAAATGCCAGAACATGGAAGTACTAATAAACTTGACCTAAATGCCAAATATTATCAGGTTTTAATTTTATTTGTATATTAAGCTATGAAAATATTAAATCACCACCTTTTCGTTCACCTAATGGTTCAAGTTAACAAAAAACATATTTATCATCATTACGATCTATATGATATCCACAAATAGTATTAAATTTTATGGCACACATTCCAATTACATAAATTTCTATACACTATAGATCATAAAATTCCATTATATACAGTATGTAATATAATCAGATATTAGATATGTTAAAAATGCTAAATTATTATAAAAAAATCAAAATAAAACATGAATTATTTGTTAAATAGAAAGAATACTAACTAATAATGAAAATTTTTTTGAATTCTAGTATTTTCTCTAAAAAAAAAGTTGTACATGAATAATATAAATAAATTTTTCAGTATGTACTGTAGTATATATTATTATCTTGCAAAAAATTAAGCATTAGATCATATTGAAAGCTAAAGAATAATTCTACTATGTACTATTACTGTGTTTTTTATTATCACACATTACTATCAATAAAATTTTAAATTGTGTTTAGAATGTAAATGCAAGTTAAATCATTCACATTTAGAACTAAAACAATAAGACATTTTTATTTAGAATGTTAAACTTCAATTGTATTGCGTATCTTTATTAGTACTGTTGTCATTATTATTGTCATTGTTGTTGTTGTTGTTGTTGTTCTTGTTCTCATTGTTGTTGATTAAATGATGATAATGTTCCAGCTTTACAATTTAATGGAATGTCATATAGATGATCAATATTGTCTGGACTTTCCTAATTAAATTGAGAAGCATTTTTTTCATCTATCTTTCACATCAAATAAATAGCTTTAATAACCACAAGAAATTGATTTTTCATCATCAAAAGTTTCACCAAAATTCTCAACATTTGGGGAAAAATTATTAGATTGGTTGATCAAATAAATTTTATTACAAGACACGGGTGGTTCCTATCTCTTCATAGAATTTTGTTTGTGGAAATGATGACAACTTTCAATAATTTTATTTTTATACCTCTGACGTGATAATGATGGCTATGATGGCGTGATGATGCTGCTTCTGGGTGAGGCTTCTGATGCTATTGCTGCTAGTGGTGATGGTGGTACTACTCGTGCTATTGTTGCTAGTGGTGATGATGGTATTTCTCGTGCTATTGTTGCTAGTGGTGATGATGGTACTGCTCGTGCTATTATTGCTAGTGGTGATGATGGTACTGCTCGTGCTATTGTTGCTAGTGGTGATGATGGTACTGCTCGTGCTATTGTTGCTAGTAGTGATGATGGTACTGCTCGTGCTATTGTTGCTAGTGGTGATGGTGGTATTGCTCGTACTGTTGTTGCTAGTGGTGATGATGGTACTGCTCGTGCTATTATTGCTAGTGGTGATGATGGTATTACTCATACTGTTGTTGCTAGTGGTGATGATGGTACTGCTTGTGCTATTGTTACTATTGGTGATGATGGTGTGGTATTGTTGCTAGTGGTGATAATGGTATTACTCATACTGTTGTTGATAGTGGTGATGGTGTTATTGCTTGTGTTATTGCTGCTAGTAGTGATGGTAGTACTACTCGTGCTATTGTTGCTAGTGGTGATGATGGTATTTCTCGTGCTATTGTTGCTAGTGGTGATGATGGTACTGCTCGTACTATTGTTGCTAGTGGTGATGATGGTACTGCTCGTGCTATTGTTGCTAGTAGTGATGATGGTACTGCTCGTGCTATTGTTGCTAGTGGTGATGGTGGTATTACTCGTACTGTTGTTGCTAGTGGTGATGATGGTACTGCTCGTGCTATTGTTACTAGTGGTGATGATGGTACTGCTCGTGCTATTATTGCTAGTGGTGATGATGGTATTACTCGTACTGTTGTTGCTAGTGGTGATGATGGTACTGCTTGTGCTATTGTTGCTATTGGTGATGATGGTGTGGTATTGTTGCTAGTGGTGATAATGGTATTACTCATACTGTTGTTGATAGTGGTGATAGTGTTATTGCTTGTGCTATTGTTGCTAGTGGTGATGGTGGTATTGCTCGTGCTATTGTTGCTAGTGGTGATGATGGTACTACTCGTACTGTTGTTGCTAGTGGTGATGATGGTACTGCTCGTGCTATTGTTGCTAGTGGTGATGATGCTCGTGCTATTGTTGCTAGTGTTGCTGCTTGTGGTAACCTGCTTCTCATAGTGATGTTATTTAACAATATCATTGATCAGATTTAATGAACGGAAATCCAGATCCTCTTCGCATCTTAAACTAGAACATTCTGACGAATCCTTAATATAACTTAAAATCATCATCATTCAAATTTTCTTGTATTCCTCTGAGTAATAATGCCTCTCTTAATGTTCTTGAAATTGCAGGTTGTATTTCCGATGTCTCCTTTAGGCTTTACATTATTACGAAAAAGGATTCATTTAATAATATTATATTTAAAATACACTGTTTTTAAATAATTGCTTGTCTATAAATAACTCAGACTTCACAATATTACTTTCCACACTGAGAAAACATAGAATACAAAGCTCCATGTATTTTCCCATAAATATATTTTTTAAAATAATTTATTAAAGCAACAGTTTAAAAAAAAGAAATTTTTTAAACTGTTTGATTGTTGGCAGTATTCCTAACAACAACCCTGGCAACTTGCGCATTTCTAGTTACATTTTGGAATTATAGATTGTGGCGCTCTTGACAAGCAACTCATTATTGTAAAATATAAAAAATATGATCAGAAAAAAAAATTATATTGACACGAACATACAGATTTGTTGCCTTATACAGTATTATACAAACCATGTGATGATCCTAATGAACTAAGTATCTAAGCTTCATTTGTAAACTTGGATTTTCATACATGGAAGTGATTAAATATAACGATACTTGAAAAAATACCGACAACAATTAAAATTACCGATATTTCTCCTATAGCAGAAAGCGGTGTATCAAATATCAGTATATCAACTAATACAATAACACAAGTCATGTGCAACTAATTTGATAGGCTTATTATTAATCATTTGTCTAATTGGTAAGTACTAATCCAGAACAGAGTAAATTAAGATCGAATTAAGTTCATTACGGTGTAGATTGAGGTTAGATCAAAAGATTCAATTATTTATTATAATTGAAAATTATAAAAATACCATCACACAAAATGCGTGTTAGTGGTATTCAATATAATATGCAATATAATCAAGGAAGGCCATGCATAGTTTATAATTTATATATTAAACAAAGAAATAAGGAAGGCGAAGTAATATCTTTTTTTTTTAAAGAATATCTAAAAAGAAAAAATTTTCACCCTATTACTGTTATTAATAGAATTTATTTATTTTTATTTTAAATATTAAACAATTAATATGTTCAAATAAATTAATAAATATGCGTGTATTCAATGATATGTAGAATTTAAAGGATTTAAATAAATTAATTAAATTGTTGTCAGGCAAGTTCGTAAAAATAATTCAAAGAAATCATAATAAAAATTTTTTTATAAATATAAAGCTCTTTCCTGACATTTGCCCCATTAAATATCATAAAAATAAATCCCACTAAACATCGTAAAAATAAATTCGAAGAAATCATAATAAAATTTATTATAAATACAGAGAATATGGCATTACTAAACGCAGCTCTCCCAAACATTATCCAATGGCCTAATGACACAGTGTTAACTTTAATCCAACGTCGTCAGGCTTATCAGCCTGACTTTAACACAATGTCATTGCATAGGCAAAAATATATCTGGAGACGAATTAAACAAGAAATAATTACTGCGCATCCAAATTTCGCTCCAAGACGAAAGCAATGCCAGAACAAATGGAACGCTCTCAGGTCGGAGTATGAGAACTTAAAAAGGTTGATAAATGGGAACCTGGACGAATTTTCAGTTCATACCCTGACACTACATGATGAGAGGTTCTATAATGAACTCTCAGATGAGTTCTGGTTGACAGAACGTAAGTATTTATTATTTAACTGATTTTCTTGTTAATTCGTTGCATTTATCTTAATAATTGCTTATTTGCTTGTTTTAAGCATTGGTTCAGGCTGCTCGGAGAAGAAGGGTGGATCGTAGGAGATATGAATATAGACACTGGTCAAAATCAATTCTATCGGGTACATATCGGGGACTTATATATCGGCGGCTAATCGGATAAATATCGGGTATTTTTACATATCGGGTACCCGATTTATTACACTTCAAAATATGCCTAATTACCAAGACCCCGATATCTAAACTATTGGTCACCGATATGTTATTTAATATATATCGGGCACAGTTCTATCTTACACATATCGGGTACCCGATATGTGATACAAATTTTAATACGTTAGATTTCATATTATATAACGTATTAAGAAATTTTTTAGAGTTTACTTTCTTTATAGATTTTTCTTTTTAGAAATTTTTAATTCGTTTAATGTAGTTAAAAAATTTTTATTGTCTTATTTATTGAATGCATTATCAAGTTTATAAATTTTTTTAAAGTGTTTAAAGGTATAATTATTATTGTTAATATTTTTATTTTATTACGTATTTTATTACAATAAATTAATAAAAAAGTTACAGTCATTTATAATACAATTTTAAGAAAAGTTTGCTCAAACTTTTCTTAATCATGATCACGTTAGGATCAAGAGGAACAAGGGAAACTGCAACCTAAAATAAATAAAAGAAACGTTAAACTGTTTCTTTAATATTCAAAAAATATCCCTCCCTCTCTCCTTACATTTCAAGTCCGGAGTCCAGCAATCTGAAAAAAATAAAGAAAGAAATGTTAGTAACGTTTCTTTAACATTAAAAAAAAATCACCACCCTTTCCAACTTACATTCCCAAGTCCGGTTCGTCCAAGAAGGCCGGCAACCTAAAAAAAATAAAGAAAGAAACATTAGTAACGTTTCTTTAATATTAAAAAAAATCCCCCGCCCTTTCTAACTTACATTCCCAAGTCTGGTTCGTCCAAGAAGGCCGGCAACCTAAAAAAAATAAAGAAAGAAACGTTAGTAACGTTTCTTTAATATTAAAAAAAAATCACCACCCTTTCTAACTTACATTTCCCAAGTCCGGTTCGTCCAAGAAGGCCGGCAACCTAAAAAAAAATAAAGAAAGAAACGTTAGTAACGTTTCTTTAATATTAAAAAAAAAATTCCCCCCACCCCTTCCAACTTACATTCCAAGTCTGGGAGTCCAGCAACCTAAAAAAAAAATAAAAAAAAAATTATGGTTTAGAAAACCGTAAAAATAGATTGATCATGATAATCAATGATCGTCAAATTAAATTAAAATGCCGAAACTATTGCATGTAAACGCCAAAAGGTTTCGGCAGTTTAGCAAAAATGAGTTTGATCACGTATTTTGAAAATGTGAAAGATTATTTCAAGATTTTATATTGTAAATTGATAGATTAGTTCTCTCAATTTGATCTATGGAAAGATTTTAGTAACATTTTGGAAGAATCAGCGGTATTAGATCTGTCACGCCTAAATGTACCTTTTTTAAAAATTTATTGGGGACATTTCATCATTACAATATATTATATAATATATGACGACAGATTGTTTATTTAATTAATACTTTAATAAAAAAAAAAAATGAATGTTTATTGAATAAAAGCAATTTATTATAATAAGCTTTAATTACTTATAATTGAGGTCGAATTTTTTACTTTCAGTTGAATATAGGCCGATATTAAATCAAATTATAAAATAGTAAAAATATTAAAATAATAATTAGATGACTATATAATATATATATTTATTTAATAAAAATAATAATAATAAAAGATAATAAAAATAAAAAATAATAATAATAAAAATAATAAAAATATAAAAATATAAATAAAAAATAAAAATAAAAACAAAATATAAAAAATACAAAATAAAAAAAAAATAAAAATAAAAAAATATAATTTACGGATTCCAAGGCCGCCGATGCGCAGTGTTTCTACGCCGCCTACGACTGTGGTGATTCCCTAAGAAATATATATAAATTTAGAACTTAAATAACTTAAATATAAATTAAAAAAATTCTTAATAATTACCAGGTCTGTCCCAAAACCTTGTGCGGAACTGCCTATAATATCTTTCTCCTTCCCGGGACCACCTTCCATTTCGCGCACCATTCCTCCATTCACAGAAATTCTAAAAATGTTAATACTATTAATTTTTTATTTTTTTTTATTTTTTTTTATTTTATTATTATTTTACTAACATTAAAATTCCTGACCAAGTTTCTCCACTTTCTTTCTACCTGTTGGCCAGTGAACCTCACGCGGAACCGTCTCTGAATTCTTTGAGCTAGGCTCTCCCAGAATTCGGAGCGGTCCCTCCCGGGTATGTCATGGTAGTAGTTGTTCCTTCTCCTTTACATTATTTATTTAATTTTTAGATCAGGAAACGTAAGAGAAAAAAAAACTAGAATATGATCAAAGTTATTTATTAGTTTTCATTTAATTTTTTACCTCCTATATCTTATTAAATATTCAGTTATTGCATCAGTCCAATTTGCGGGCATTTTAAGAAAAAGAATATATAATAATAAAAAATAACGGCAACAAATTTTAAGAAAAAGTATATATAATAGAAATAACGATAACAAATTTATTGTAAGAAAAAAAAAAGATGAAACCTCTTTTTAAAAACAATTTTTTATCACCTTGTATTATTATATTAATTACCCTTCAAGAACATTTACGTAAATTGTTCTAATTTCTCAAATATGTCATGATTGTTATGATCTGTCTTCTTTATATTAATTATAATACAGATACGGATCTACAATACAATCAATCACAATGAACAAGTTAAACTCGACCTAAACTCAATTGTTATGATCGTGATTCCAAAATATCAAGATAAAGGTCTTCTTTTTAATTATATATCAAATCTAAAAAAGGTAAAATCTAATAATACAGATACGTAAATAAATAGTGTTTTTTATTTTGGTTTATAATAAGCTTTTGCCAATTATAGACTACAAATAAAACAATTACGGATCTACAATACATTACACAAAGATCTTGAGCGAACGAGTTAAACTCGAGTTGAACTCGAGTTCAACTCGAGTTCAAAGCGAACAATTTAAATTCAAAATAAAATATCCAAGATTAACAAAAAAGTTGGTAACGTTATAATGAAATCGGTAGTAAAACTTAATTTAATCATCTTTAATTAGGTATAAAAATTCTGATAAATTTAATAAAATCAGTGATTTTTTAATAATTTTATCAACTCAAGTTGAGCACGAATAGTGAATAATCAAGTTTGTGCTTCTTCGCTAATATTGACTTGTGTATTCGATAGGTGACCGATTTTGTGGCTGATGTGGCTGAATATAATATTACCCAAATAACCAATAAAAATTGATAATTTTGTTGATCATGTGATTGCACGATCATGATTTAATTATTTATTTATCGTATTTTTTTTTTTTTTTTTTTTCCAAAAACTTTTTCTCTCTCTCTCAAATTTTTACTTTATTGTTTTGTCTAAAAAATAAAGATAAAGGTATATTTTTTGTTGAAATTTCTTTTCCCATTATTATGTTATTTATAATATTACCCAAATAACCAATAAAAATTGATAATTTTGTTGATCATGTGATTGCACGATCACGATTTAATTATTTATTTATCGTTTTTTTTTTTTTTTCAAAACTTTTTTCTCTCTCTCTCAAATTTTTACTTTATTGTTTTTGTCTAAAAAATAAAGATAAAGGTATATTTTTTGTTGAAATTTCTTTTCCCATTATTATGTTATTCTTAACACTCTTATTAATATATTTTTCCAATGTATTTCTTCTCACTAACGTCCTAAACAATGTTCTACTATCGAGTTTTTTACTTTATTGGTTTTTCTAAAAAATAAATACAAAGGTACATTTTTTGTTGAAATTTCTTTTTCCATCCTGTTAACACTCTTACTAATATTTTTTTCTAATGTGTTTCCTCCT